>OY735205.1:11215292-11957792 GCA_963457665.1 Thysanoteuthis rhombus
GAAACTTTTAAAATGATATTTTTAAAGGGCCTTGCCGTATAAGCATAGGAAAAATAAATACTCTGACTGAGGTTACAATCGCAGTCATTATTTTCAAAAATTACCTTATTTCTGGGTTGATAAGACCGTAGAAACGGTAAAACACACTGTATAATTTTCTAGGTATTATTCTGAAAAAAAATTTGGATAATATCCTTTGAAAAAATTTCCTTCATTGATTCAAAGAATTCAATGGATTAAAGAAGGCTGTATAACCAATGCATACTCCCAATAGTTACTTATGGAGCTGAAACATGGAACCTAACCAAGAGACAGATCCGCATATTGAGATCTATGCAACATGCACATGAAAAAAAATATGCTGGGCCTCACATGGAGAGACTACAAGACAGCATAGTACATCCGGGAAAAGACCAGAGTCAGAGACATCATAGAATCCATTATAAAGCTCAAATGGCAGTAGGCTGGCCATGTTGCAAGAATGGCGGACAACTGATGGACATCGCGACTCACGACATGGATCCCCCGAGATCACATGCGCAACCGAGGCCGGCAGAATATTAGATGGAGGGTCGAGCTAGACAAATTCAGAAAGTACTGGCTCCGCGTCACCCATGGTAGAGAAGTGTGGCGAATCCTGGGGAAGGTCTACATCCAACGACAGACGTTGAAAGACTGATGATGATGATGATGATGATGATGATGATGATGATGATGATGATGATGATGATGATGATTCTGTGGATTAATGGTTTGTGAGCTAGTCTCATCGACAATTATTACTGTTAAGAGTTCAATCCTCACGGAGTGCCTTATACTTGTTACCTTGTGCCAAAATTTTACAAGATTTTACTTTGATCTAATAATCAAGTACAATTATTGGACGAGAGTTGACTATAAATACATCAGTAGTTTTCATATATTTATTGATGCTTTATAATTCACCACTATTTTTCTATTCCATGGTCTCAATGACACTTTATGCTCCAAATTTGTAATGAAAATATATTTTCACAATTTCATTTTTAACATTTTTTTCAACAATTCTCGATTTCTTTTTCTTTCATTTTTGTCAAACTTTAAAACTGGAGAACAATACTCATCGAATTTAAGGGCATAAACTGATAAAGCTAATTCGAAACATTCTAAGCTGTGAGATTAGGATGGAGATGTCCCTTTAGTGGACTTGTATCCTGCCAAGGGGAGTTCATGTAAACTTGTATGTATAAAGTCCTGGTCTCGACCAAACTTGAGACTTACGAATGTTACTCAGCTGGTGCAGGTAACAGAAACTGGGACTTCGTCAGATTCCATTGGGGGCTGTCTCCCAAGTGACGTGACGCTTTACCTGATATGTAGAATTCACATCCCTTCAGAACTGAACTTGCGATTGCCAGGAGGTTGTCTTACTGAATTGTCTTACTAAATTGACAAGTCTTATATACTAGCAGAGATTTATCATATAGATACGCTCGGTGCTTATTTAATTCTTATAAATAGATGTATAAAATACATATATATACGTACTTATATTTGTGAACGTTTGTGATCATGTTCGCCTTCTCCTCCCAAACAGTGCATCGCAGCCGGATATTATTATTCAAGGTACCGCAAAAATGTCAATGCTATAATGCTGAACTAGGCCCCCAGTTTCTGTTCCTAATTCGGAAACGTCAGCACTTATTCTGTTCACATTTATCCTTCGAAAGGTTTTTTACATGATTTCATATTCAGACGACATTATTATTCGTTTTTTGTTTTTTGTTTTCTTAAATGTTTATCGTTTTTACAGAACACAAGATTTCAAGAGGGTGGAGGGGTTTCTATTCACGTAGCAATCATACTGCTGAACCATTTAATGGTAAATCATTTTTCCCCAAACACGAAATTTGTGCATTGGGGGTTATGTAAATTATACAGAGAGAACTTTTAGGGATCAAAACAAAGGAGATTTTAGGATTCAATTTTTTTTTCAATTTCGAAGGTAGATTTTTTTTTTTTTACTTTTAGAGATCGAAATCCAGGGAAAGATATTTTTTCGATTTTAGGTTTCAAAATGGAACGGATTTTTTTCCGTTTCAGAGGTCAAAATCGAGGGGTAATTTTTTTTCACTTTTAGGGATCAAAATCGAAAGGAAACTTTTTTTCCGATTTTAAAGGGAATCTAATTTTCTCTTTTTCAAGGCTCAAAATTGAAGGAGAACTCCTTTTTTTAACTTTTAGGGGTAAAATTCGATTTTTACATCTAGGTATCAAAAGCAAGGGGGACTTCTTTTTTCACTTTTAGAGTCAAAAATTATTTGTTTCTGGGCATCTAAAGCAAGGCGAAACAATGTTCTTACATTTGCTGTGGTAATCGCGAGGCAACGCCAGATGTTATTGATTACATGATATAAAAGTTGCAATAATCATCTTCAGTCGGAATAAAAGAAGAGTTTGACCTTTCAACAGCCAGGCCTGTTTCTCATTTTTCTTCTCTTTTTTCAGACCATGTTGCAACCCCCAGGGTGCAACCTTGCTACCAGTGTTTCCACAAAGTTGCACAAGAAACAATCATTGCACGCAGTAAAATTTTAATGTCGTACACAAATTTTGTGTCAGATAAATAAAAATGGTTCAATAATAAAAGACAACGGAGCGTCCTTTCCAGGGCACATACTTGGGAAAAGCGTGTGGGGATCCTGGGATACCCTGTCATCCTTGATGATATAGTTCAGAGGAAAGCAGAGTTCTTCAGACAGGAGCCATCGGAAGGACGTCAAATTGGGTATCAAACCACCTTGGGGGTCACTCCCTGTTTCGGGATCAGAGTTGTCCTTCTATATTGTTCGCCTTCCCAAGCTTAAGAAGGAAGAGAAGAAATAAATTCAAGCCTTTTCAAAGAAGCATTAATGAACATAAACAGCCCCAAACGGACTTTGAACTCTCTGATTCCATTATCCGAGCCGTTACCGAGTACGCCAATCGCACCTCCATAATGGTGCATAAATAAAGAAAGCATCGGATTAAATAATGATGAATGAAGAAAAATCAATACACTGAATAAATCATTTCTTTTATTCTACACTTTTGGCTAGAAGTAACTGACCTTTGTTTCATGAACTTCAGGTTAAAAATCAAAGATCATCTCAAAAGTGAAAATATTTTCTGCAAACTCCACTTCTTTAGTTTTGAACAGGCTTTTTGGTCCAATGCATGCCATGAATAAATTAGAGTGAACATCGTTTGCCACCTTCATTTGGGTCGCGACCATGGGTTCAGGAATTACTGATCTAATAAAAAATGGTGAATATAATGAAATATTTAAGGAGGAACCCTGAAAATCAATCTTTTACCAGATGAGCAATAGCATCAACCATTGGCCAGTTCAAGCACATTATAATCAAGCACAGACATGCAGATTGACTTTTCCATAAAACTCTACGTTTTGTAATGAATATCTTTGCAATCGTATGAAACGAAATCCATCAATCAGTCAATTGATTTTCTACAGATCCACTTTTAAGGGGGGAAGGTGTTTCAATTGAACAGACATTAATGGAGATTTATTCAAAACTGGCCGTCAACAGTATTCAGTTCTGTCCATCACACTAGAAACATCAGTAAGTAATGTAGTGTCAAATTTATATCAGTCTAGATGAGCTTAATGAATAAAAAAATTCTCATGTATTACACACGCACGCATATATATATATATATATATATATATGTGCGTGTGTGTGTGTGTGTATGATATTTATTAAATAGATATATGTGTGTGTGTATAATATATATCTATACATGTGTGTGTATAATATATATCACATGTGTGTATAAATATCTGTACACATATATTTATGTGTGTGTGTGTGTTTAATATATATATGTATATATATATATATATATTTACACATGTGTGTGTATAATATATATTACAAATATGAGTATAAACATCTATATATATATATATGTGTGTATGATATATATATATATATATATATCTATACGTGTGTGTATAATATATATTACATACACATGTATAAATATCTGTATATATATATGTGTGTGTGTATAATACATATATATACATAAATATATATATTTATACATGTGTGTATGTATAATATATATTACATATATATGTATATATATATATATATATATATATATATATATATATATATATAATAAATAGTAGATTGTGGATTCGCTACACAAACTAGCTCATGTTTTTGATCTGTACCACATATACTGTGTATATATATATATATATATATATATATATATATATATATATATATATATATATATATACATATATATATATATATATATATGTCTGGATAATTGCTCATTAAAAACTAAAATTTTACCAAAGTCTTTTGGCAGCATGCATTGTTGGGAGTGATCAATCAAAAATTGGGAAAAGGATGGATTAATGCATAATCAAGTGGGAAATTTTTCCACTTTTAGGGGTCAAAATTGAGGGAGTTCAACCTTTAGAGTTAAAACTGGGGGTAATTTCTTCCATTTTTAGGGTTTAAAATGGAGGGGGAATTCCACTTCACTCTCACGGGTTGAGATTTGGGGGAGGAGGCAAAATGGAGGGGTAATTTTTTCCTTCATTCAAGTGTTAAAATGGGGTGGGGATTTTATTTTTTATCTTTAAGGACCAATTTTTTCCCACTTTAAGAAATCAGAATGGAGGGGAAAGATTTTTCATTTCTTGGGATCAAAATGGAGGACGGATATTTTTCCATCTTTAGGAGTCAAAACAGAGGTGAGTTTCAATCTTTAGGGGTCAGAATAGAGGGAGATTTTTTTCCACTTTTAAAGGTCAAAATGTGGGTGTTTTTATTCTCAACTTTCAGGTGTCAAAATGGAATGGAAATTCTTTCTCCAGTTTCAAGTTTCAAGATGTACAAGGAATTTTTGTCCACATTTAGGGCTCGAAATGCAAGTAGAAGCTTTTTTTCCACTTTCAGGACTCAAAATGGAGGGGGTATTTTTTTTTAATTTTCAGGTATCCAGATGATTAGGAAATTATTTTATCCACTTTTAGGTGTTGAAATCAAAAGGAACTCTTCTTGATTTTTTAGGAATCAAAATCAACTTTCTATTCACTTTTAGGAGTCAAAATCCAGAGGAAACTTTCTTTTCCACCTTTATTTGTCATAATCCAGGTAGAACTTTCTATTCACTTTTAGAAGTCAAAATCCAGGGAAACTGTTTCTTATCTTCTTGAGTCAGAATTGAGGAGAAACTTTTCCCGTTGATGGGTCAAAATTGATTTGAACTTTTTCCCCCTTTGAAGGGTCAAAAATGAAAGGACAGTTGATTAGTTTAATGTGAGATCCATGGGATTTCCATGGATCCTGCTATTTATTAACAATTTCATATGACTACTATTTACCTCTACCTATAAGTTTTTTGTTGCTTTTTATCACATCCCCGCCTGATTAACAGTCTGAGTGGAGTTGTAATAAAAAGCAAGAGAAAAATTAAGATGGAGGTAAACAATATTCATAAATTGATAATAAATGATATATAGTCTAAACTGATTTCTGATAAAATTATTGTTTATTGTTATTAGGAGTAGCAGATCACGTTTCTTAATTTTTCCCTTCTATAAACACCTAAGACAAATAGAAAGTCCGCAACCCTGCCTGGGGCTTCTGTGTATTTGTGGTTGAGGCTAACTTCCATGGCTTTATCCACAAGTTGATTTACTCTATCTATTTTTCGTATAAATTTAGGAGGGTATCTCAATCACAAACCGCAAGGTTCATAGTTGGAAGAATTTCTCAAAAAAGAGAACAATAGGTCATCTTTTTGAAGTTTCAAATATATTTATCAGACAATCAACACTTATAGGTAAATTGGGGCTGAATTCAATCAGACAAGAAGAAGACGTAGTATCATAGAGTTTCTAGATAGAAATTATCTCTCTCTCTCTCTCTCTCTATGTATATGTATATGTATATATATATATATATATATATGTATACATATATATACGCATATATTCATCCATGTTAGTGATTCTCAAACTTCATTTGTGCCAGCACACTAAGAAATGTATTTGACTTATGAGGCATATCAACTCTTTATTCCATAACAATATGAATACACATCGCAAGGGTCGTATTTTACTGTTTCATAACCATCCTGCTTCCACATAACCGTTAACTTATAAGTAGTAATGAAGGAGTGTACTGTAAGTCGACATACTATAAAAATGAAATGAATAAAACAAAAAGATGATATGAAAAGAGATCTGGATATCAGATACAACAACACTGACAATATCAATGATGTTCACATGTAGTTACACATCAGTTCACCCATTCTCCTTGATTGATGAGGGTTGAATTATCATGACAACCAAATAAGTAGATGTTTTAGTCAAAGTTCTGCTTCAGAGAGCATAATAAGCAATAGACTATGATATCTTGTTTTGAAAATTAGGATTTGCAATAGATGTATTCAATTTAAACATAGCCAACATTACCCTCTGTAGATATTATTGTCATAAAGTTTAACAATCGACCACAAATTGTGGACTTCATTGCTGAATCCCAAGTTAATGTAATGCCAACTGAACATGAATAACCTCACAGAATTTCTCATATCAAAAATGTTTACAAATTACCATATATGCCAGACGATAAGACAAATGGTTCACAAGGGTATTTAGAGGACTACTGCTCATTACAACACGTCAAAGCCCCATCACTGTCCATGTAGACTTTTGCTAGACAGACCCCTAGTCATAATATCAGTGCATTGGATGCTGTGTCATACATGCATAGTTTTTCTTTCAAATTAAATGACTGTCTTACATACCAGCATGTACAGTAAATTTTAGTCAATAATTTTTAATGTCTGATTATAGGATTGCTTGATGGACATTGATGTCTGATTATAGGATTGCTTAAAAGGATTGCTTGATGGACATTGTTTTACACTAATGAGAAATCTAACACGTTCGGTACAATTAATTTCTAAAAAGCAAACACTATTGCATGGGCAAAAAGAACACTATTTGCAAAGTTTGTCAACCACAATGCTGTTGGCCATTCCAAAGAATTCAAGAATTTCTTTTAGATTTTGTTAATTGTATTTGAAGCCGATAATTCAAAGAAAGGTATACCTTAGGGAAGAAAGCCAAATTTGTACAAAAGCACTTTTTTACTCCAAAGAAATGAATCATATTTCTGTAAGCATGTGTAGATAATGGTACTAAAATAGTTTGTTCATATCCAAGAATTAAAATGGGACAATTGTTTTAAAAAAATTTCCTTTAAAAACTTTGCTTCAAAGATATGATAACTAAAAGAATTAATTTCATCATCTATGATTACAACTGACTTAGAGCTTGGTAGAAATCTATCAAAAGAGAGATTTTACAAAAGAGATATGTATTTCCGTTCTTGTACACAAACAACTAATTATAGTACCAGACCATTTATCTGGCTTCCTGGATACTGGAAAACCAGCAATTTTTCAAACTGACCAGTTTTGAATCAGACAGGCTTCATATTAGTTTGCCCCTTAGCCACTTTTTGTTTCAATTCTTTTGGTATGGTTGAATTTTTTTCTAAAGAAGATTAGTTAATTAATATTGATTAAACAAATCTTGTTTTTGAGGAGGATAAATCAGTGTATATTATAAACAGTTTGGTTTATTTTTTCACTTTTCTTCTTTAACTTTTCATCATAAACAGGAAAAACTTGAATATCGCCAGCTTAGATATAGTACGGTTAAGTTATTGCTGTACAAATTAACGAAGGAAAAAAACTTTAAATTATGATATCCCTGAACAGTGCAACTTCAAGCAGCAAAGAAAATTTGCAAACAAATTAACTGCACTAGCCAAGGTATACCCGTATTTTATATTTTATTATATTAAAGAATTTTCAATAGATTGATAAAGATCCAACTGAACCTGCAATAGAAGTGCATTAACTAGCATCTGTAAAATATAATTTTGTTTTTTGATTTTCAAAGTTTTCTTTTTTAAAGCTTTGATGCAGAAATCTGGAAAATCTAGAAATCCAGTCTTAAACTTGCAGGATAAATGGTCCAGAATTGTATTGCATTTTCTGAGTAATATCTCAAGCCACAAGCGTGGTAACATCAAGAGACCAACATTCACCACTTTTTGAACTTTTTTTTTTTTCAAGACAATTTTCTGCAAAAAGGTCTTGTATATGAATAAGTCTAGTGGTCATTGATATGATTAATAATAATAATGTAAACAGACATGGTTAGTCACTCAATGAAAACTGTCACATATTTGGATATCTTTTGGTAGCATTCATGTCGGGGTGATCAATTAAAAAATCGGAAATGGAGGGAATCAATGAATAAATTACTTCTCCTGCCTTTTGCTGAGTGGTTATCAATAATAAAGTCTGAATGAAAAAAAAAAACATGTGTGAAGGCTGCCAGACTCAAACTGTTGGACCAATCCAGGATGAACTTACATTGTAAATTGAACCACCTGCTAACAATCTATTAGGGAGCGGGATCAAAAAACAAAAACAATTTTTTTTTTTTTCTTCAAAACAAGGAGTAAATTTTTAGGTCTCAAACTTCATGGGTACGGCCTATTCACGCAACACGTTCAGAAAAAGATAGATAGACAGACAGCAAGACTCACTTGAAAACTGAAACAACCTACATTGACAGTTTTGATTTACAGTTTCTAATACTTTAAATCTTTGTACATGTGCCAGCAGTACATATGATTATAACTTTAAATCAACTTTTATTGAAACTGCTTTCACAAATCATCAGCTTTTTGGCACAAACATCTATAACTGTTTTCTTCCCTTTTCAGTTCTGTATCCTACACTTGGACTTCCAAAAGATAAGTCATCTTGCACTTGCCAAAGGGTTATTATATATCCACACCTTTGTCTGATTACTGCTTTTTGTTTTGAGGAATGATATCTATCAGACAATGAGTCTCCAACCTTGATAATTATTACTCTAATAACATATAGAGTATAATATTTCACTTGGATAACAACTCTCCTTCATTACAGTTAGGTGAAAATCCACACTTTGCATAGCTTTCCCTCTTGATGTTTAGTATCCCTAATCATCAGCTATTCCATTCAATAGCTCACTCAACTGTTCGGGTCGAGTGAGCTATCAAATGCAATTTACACCCTAGATATTTAGTACACCTGACCATCAGTAGTCCTTTCATCAGGAGGTGGCTACTGCTTGTAACCGATAAAATGAAAATTTTAAGTTCATATATAGTATAATGATTTATGTAGAATGTATACAATTTTTCTTATTACAAATCATTAAAGGATTTTTTGTACACACAACAAGATCAACAAATATTCCATTTTCATTTTTTCCAGCTAAGATTTTTAGATTCATCTCCTTTCTTACTCTGGATAAGGCAACATACACCGGGAGAGCTAGAGGGCTGAATACTTTGATATGCTTTCTTTTTTTTTTTTTAAATTCCTTTCCCCCAAATAAAATATTGGTCACATGATAGTTTCTTTTGAGTGACACTGCATGATCCATGCAAAGTTTGGTTCAGATCGGCAAAGTATTTTCTGGGTTATGAATTTTGGGGACATGTATGAAAACGGCTTTATTATAAAATGCTAATAAAGTATACTTTTAGTGGTCTCTCTTTCTTATTATCTGAGATATTACTGCATCTCAATCAATTTAAATTTGGCAAGAAAATTTATACTTCTCCAGGAACATATAAGCACAAGTTTTCTGACAAATCTGACCCAACATTTTGAATGTGTAGTGATATGCAAGGCGGCATAGGATAAAGCAACTAACCAATGGAATTAGGTCGCATAACAATTAGATGGTACATACAATGCTTAGAATCGCACAATATTAGCTGGGTGGCCTCAATCCTGAAATTTTAAGTGGCCTTTAGCTGAGGTTGATGTCTTACTTGGGTTGGAATATCAGCTGGCTCAATTGGGCTAGAATGGTAAATTTAGTCCTTATTGGCCCAGAAAGGAAAGAAAACCTCAAACATCTATATATTTGGGGTTGGCCAGCTGAAACAAGCAGTTAGGAGCAGAGTAGTAAGAGCAATCACATACAGAGATTATCAGGGGGAGCTGAGACTAAGTTGGGGTCCTAAGACATAGCAATAGAATATGGCAGAAGTCTGGGTAGAGAGATTTATCCAGGGAACTAAGTTGGTTATGCATGCATTTTGCATCTTGTATTTGTTGTTTCATCCCAAATGCGCCATCTCGTTCTGTAAACAAAGGGGTCCCTCAAACAAGAAATAAAATTAAAAAGCAAGAAGTTAATTTTTCAACAGAGCGTACTTTGCTTTGCATTGTTATGTAACCAGTCATGGTTTCCCAACATGGGCGTTTTTCATCCGATATATGCATCTTTGTTGTATGGCCCCTTTCTCCTTTTCATAGCTGCACCTGATTTACTAAACAGCAACAATCACAAAGCTACAAATGCTGACTTGTTTTCTGATCTCATTAACAACAGCAAATGTTTTTGGTACATATTTTCCTTATGTCATTGCCTGCTGGAAAAAAGATTAAAATAGGATTTTAATAGACTGGTCAATTTCATTGGTTCTCAAACTATATACCACATGAATTTTCTCAGATATACACACACTGATTTCAAGCCTTGAGCATGTCAAGTTGCTGGTATTGTGTCTATCCCACTTCTACCACAGTGTTGCAGCGTTGCATCATGAGATTTTGTAAGATTTCAACCTTTTTAGCAACAGATAAGAGCAAAAAGGGTTGATGAGTCATATGCCAATATAAAAGTTCAGTTCATTGACTACTGAAATGTTTTCGTCTAAATCACTTCATTTTTTTCTAATACAGTAATGTAATTTAGACATTATTCTCTAGGGAGTTTTATATATATTGATATATATAAAGTTCTGCATCCTAATTATGGCCCAGTATATACCAATGTTCATTCATACTTCAATGGAGTGAAGCATTGGTGTGATGCATAAGTCAAATACATCTCTTAGTGTGCCATTATACAATAAAGTTCGAAAGCCACTTTCACGCTGGAAGAGAACATTTAATATTCTCCATGGTAGAATAGTCAATTCTGCAGCCAAGAAGCAAGTCCATCTCAAACTGAATTGTTGATTTCATTGACCGCTCATCTTTGAGGATAAATTGGACAGACATGATATTGCTTTTGTTTATTTTTTCAAAACGAAAAGTTCATCATGCTTTTAAAGATTCAAAATTTCTTACTTCTGGCAGATGCAAATATTTAATCCCTGCATTCAATTGATGAGAAAATGTCCAAAGAAATACTCCTCTTAAAATCCACAGTGAAATGTCATTCCTATAACATAGCTCAAGCTACTTAGGTTTGATATACCGTAGACCTGATACTAAATGATACTGTGGATCTAGAACCAAAAAATACAAATCTAAAACATTTTTTCTCTATTTTTTAGGTTGTCTATAATGTTTAGGGCAGACTTTTGAAACCAGTTTGATGCAATAATGATTTGTAGAAGAAGAAGACAGTTACATCATATTAAAGATCAAAGACCTTTCAAGTTTTCCAGACACTGAAACTCATTTTTCTAGTTATTTTTGCTGTTCATATAATTTCAGATGAGCCATTCTACATCCTTCTGCGGGTGCAGTACTATCCATATATAAAGAGAGGCACATTTTTTCCAGTAGTGTCAACTAATGGTACCAATCAGATTTCTTTTTTATAAACAGCAACACTTGTAATGTAGGATGCAGATGTTTTTAACTCTTTTTTTTATTTCATACCATGTCCCTGTTGAACAGTGAAAACCATATCGAGTTGAATTACACACTGGTCTGACTTACATATTAGTAGACATGTTTTGAGTGTCCAAAACAACTTTTTGAATGTTAATGATGCTTCTAAAAATCATAGACAATATCAAAGACTTTTATTCTTTAGAAATGATGGTTTCCAGTCAGATGTCAATAATGTTTGAATTATAAAAATATGAAATGAAATATTCTTCCTCACTGTGTCAATTACCAATTGATGTCATCATCAGCAGCAGTAGCACTAAGGCAGACAGCAATATGTCCATCAATATCCAACTGGGGCATCCTGAAATTATTTTTTGAAAACAAACAATATTATAAGTATAAAAAGTATTTTAAGCATAAACTTCAAGAGACATAGATACACAAATCAGTGAACAGAAAACCCTTTCAGAACGAACCACATAAATCATTTTCATCATTGTCAGTAGCCAGTCGCTTCTCTTTCATTATTACACGATAAAATTATGGTAAGAAGTTTTGGCAAATTTAGATAATCTAAATGATGAACATATCAGTCCAAACTAGCCTTTATTGTTATTATTGTTGTTAGCTTATTCCTTGCTTGCAACGATCAGAGGAGGATGCTCTGTCTAACTTCTGCAGGTTCAAAAGTGGCTGTGGAGCCTGATCTGTGCCACACAGACTTTTTCAAACTATTCTTGAACAGGAGAAGCCCTGTCTCTTCTCTCCTCCTGTCTGTGCAGGTTATTTTTTTCCAACAAGAAATCAGCTTGCACCAAGTGCACTTTTTAAGCTTGGTGCCCATCCTCTGCAGACAGAGATGACCAAGGTGATTGCTCAGCTGTAGGTTTTTTTGTCAGAGTATTAATTAATTAATTGAGATAAATTATCTACCATGAATGAAGAGATCCATTCATCCTACTATTTTACACATATCTGAGCTCTGAGAAGTGGATTTATACCTTTCCCAAGAGCATTAGCTCAAAATGACCATAAAATATCCAAGTCAGAATTTGAACTTGGTTCCATTTCACAATAGATTCCTATATTCAATAATTAGACCACTTAATTTTAAAATATTTCAGATTAAAAAAAGTCACAACCTTAAGGAGTAAGTTTGTAATTCAGACAAAATGGAATCAAGTGACCTGAAATAATAGTGTAAATATTTGTGGATAAAATGCAGGGAAATAATTATTTTTTAAAAATTAGAACTTTTTAACTTTTATTCAGACAAAATCTCTTATCTTCATCTTTGATATTGTCAACATAATGTCTCCACCAATCCATTCATCAGCCTTCATCAGGTGTATAATTCAAGAGGCAAGTCTGAAAAGGGTTGAAGTATGAAAAATGTGTTGACCAACTCAGAGAAAAGCAATTACATTGTCCAAACAAAAGTCAGAACGTTAATGATTCTTTTCAAAGGTATAGACAATAGATTAAAGCTTCATCTTGAAATTTCAGTGAAATTATTAAAACCTGTACGTACTGTGATGGAAAGCTTTCTTGGCACAGAGGACACGATCGTA
Source organism: Thysanoteuthis rhombus (assembly GCA_963457665.1). Taxonomy (NCBI): domain Eukaryota; kingdom Metazoa; phylum Mollusca; class Cephalopoda; order Oegopsida; family Thysanoteuthidae; genus Thysanoteuthis; species Thysanoteuthis major. The sequence continues at coordinate 11,228,597 of OY735205.1, forward strand.
TAGGTTTTCCTGTTGAAATTATTTCCTGGTTTGTAGATAAGTCTTTGGTTTGGTTATTGTTTGTTTCAGGAAACAGAATCTTGGGAGCACAGTTTGAAGATTGAAAAGTTCTTTGTTTTGGCTGAGATTTCTGGTTTTCAGCTGAGAATTGACCAAACAGATCTGGACTCGAATTGATTCCATGTGTTTTCATTTGACTTGGACTTTCTGTTTCTTTGGTGGCAGAAGAAAATGAACAAGTAAAAATCAATACAAACATTTAGAAAAGAAAATGGAATAATTCCATTACAAACGTAAATTTTTGTTAACTTAATATTTATCGTAAAGACTTAGTTTTCAACTCATGAATTCAGAAAATTCAAGAAGGGAAATCACTCCTGATTTAAATTATTCCCCCTTTGAACGCTGAGTAAATTTTGTCAACCTCTGGTACATTCTTTGGTGACTTTGTTTTCCCTCAACAACAAGAACAGTCCTCACAAAATTAAGGGAGTAAATCAATACGTAAAATTCACATTCCCATATTGCGATTTGAATTCACAAACAACTGATTGCCAGGAAGCTGTCTCACTGACTGCACCAAGTAGACAGGTTTTTGGTATCAACAAAGATTTTTCATAGAGATATGCACAAGCTTATTTCATTTTGATAAGTAAACACATTTATACAAAAATATTTATAATTTTTTATTTATTATATATACGATACAAAAGTAGCAAGTATCTTCAGTCAGAATAGAAGTTGGGGTGGAGTTTGACCAAGCAGCATTCAGTTTTGTTTTTATTTCCTATCGGTATTCAATTTATGGAAGAGTTCCATTAATTTCAATTCCATTCATCAAGGAGTTCCACTGTCATACAAGCGGTCCATGAATTTAAGAGTTAACACCTTTGAGTCATAGAAAACATAGAGGGTTCAAGGAAAAATACTTGTAAGAATATAAAGACAAATAGTCTTTTTTTCAGCTGATGCATTTCTTTATCAATAATATCAACTCCTTTTGAAATTGATTGAAATGAAAAACAAGATTATTCACGTGAAATGTTTAAAATTATAATTTAGTGTAATAGATTTGCTCTTTCGTATTTAATTTAGGGGTGCAAAGTATTCAGTTGACTTTTTTTTTGACTTACTGAGTATATATAAGTTTAACTTTCCTACAAACTATTACCAACAATGTGTAAGCACAACTGTAAAGGAATATTATTTATAAAACTACAATTTCAAACCAGAGAATGAAACTTATGTCTCCATCTTTTTCTGGATAAAAATCATAAAATATTTAAACTGACTGAAGAACTGCCTTGGGAGCAGGTTTTCCTCTAATCATTATAATAAATTATCTGTAATTATCATAATATGAATCAAAAATGAAAGAATTCTTTTACTTACTCTCCCTTATATGTACAGGGTATTTTCCAGTTGTCTTCCCTTCTGGGGGATATACATATATATCGGTACTAGTATTCCACAATAGGGGAGCAATAAATGTAAAAAATAAGTAAGAAGTAAGGAAAAGTCACAATGGTTGGAGACTATTTCATATTTGATAACTTGAATATCTAATAAAAAAGAGTTTATCTTCATAGTTTTATTTCTCAGCTCAGGAAATAATTTGAGCAGTTTTAATGAGATTATATTTATATATATATATATATATATATATATATATATATATATACATATAACTTCTCCATTATGATAAGGATGCTGTGTGTCAAAGAGATAGAGATTACCTGGAGATGAAGGGCATCTTTTGTCCAAAAGTTCAGGGCTTTGCTTGGTCTGGAATGTACAGGGAAATAAGGAGAAAGTTTCTTGAGAGGGGCTGCTGTGACTGCTGTTAGGAAGACTGTCATGATTGATATCTGAAGATATTAACATTGGATTTGTTGCACATTCAACACAGGCTGAGGGAAATGGAGTCCATTGGGGACGGTTGAAGATGGTTGCTTTCTCATTTATGGATAAATCTTTCTGATTATTTACCTGAGAAAAGATAATAAAAAGAGCATCAAAATTCTCTGACCAATGAATCTAAGCTACAATCAAGGATTGCCCTAGGTGCTGACAACATAGGCAGTCACCTAGGGTGTCAAGTTCTACAAGACACCTGTGCAGGACTTTCCAAATACAAATGGGAAAATGTATTTCCAATCAAATACCTGTATTACTGTTAATTAAAAGTTTTGCTAAATTACAGCAATTAAGAAATTGAGCAAAATTCTGAAGCACAGCAATACATCCACTGAATTTTGACCCCCCCCCCCCAAAAAAAAGAGAACGGGACTGATCAATAGAAACTGCCAACATGTGACAAACATCTTTTGGCAGCAGGCCATGTTGAGGGGTGATCAATTAAAAAAATTGGTAAGAGAGATCAATGATTAAGACACTTCTCTCTCCTTTTGTCAGGCAGTGATCAATGAAAATGGCTTTTAAAAAGACAAGCATGAAAACTACCGGAGACAAACTTAAGAATCAATTTAGCATAAACTTTCATACAATTTGAACCCCTCCATAAAAAACCTATTTAGGGGGAAAAATTTGTTTAAAATAAAAAAAAAAAGCTTTTTTTCTAGATATAATAAGGAATGAATGTTTAGATTTTCCAGCCCTCAAGCTCCATGAGTGCAGCCAGCCACTTCAACCAAATTTTTAAAATGGAGAAACCTATGTTAACAGTTTCAAATAAAATGACATATTAAAAAAAAGAAATGTTCTTACTGCCAAACCAGGAAAAGGTATGAATGAAGACGACTGGAACTTTTGAGCAACTATTTCAAGTTTTTCCCACAGTTCCTTCAGCCTCTCATCTTTAATAGTCTTTGATGTTTGATCCCTGTATGGAAGAAGAGTTCATAAAAACATTAGGATTGAAATTCATTCAAACATTAAACATTTATTAGTGTGAAGAAGAGTATACAATTTGTATATAAAAGCACAACTCAATTATATTCACACAATATCTCAATCATAGACATTTGCATTAGGGGTGATGTAAAAAACATCATAATTCTTTTTAAACTCATTTACATGTGTTGATAGTAGTACATATTCTGGTAATCTATTCCAAAATCCTACTACTCTGTTCCTAAAAAAGGAATTTTCTGATATTCAATCTACTCCTAATCACTTCTATGCATGGCCTGAAAAAGTCAAAAGAAGAAGAAATCATGTGAAAAATCACACTAGGATGGCAAGCCTTTGGCAGAACAATATCAACCTTCAAAGAAAAAAAATTCAATTAGTCCATAAAAGAAGAGTATTCAACGAATGCATTCTCCCGATAGTCGCCTATGGAGCTAAAATATGAAACATCACCAAGAGACTGGCCCTCAAACTGAGAACCATGCAACATGCACATGAAAGAATCATGCTTAACCTTACATTGCGAGATCATTAGACAGCACAATATATTAGAGAAAGAATGGGAGTCTGAGACATCATAGAATCTATCAGAAAACTCAAATGGCAATGGGCTGGTCATGTTGCAAGAATGGCAAACAACCTGTGAACATCACAACTCACAACATGGATCCCCAGAGATCACATGCAAAACCAAAGCTGGCAGAATACAAGATGGAGAGACAAACAAGACAAGTTCAGAAAGTATTGGCTCTGCTACGCCCATGATAAAGAAGTTTGGCGAATCTTGGGGAACTTCTATGTCCAACGACAGACAATAAAAGACTGATCATCATCATCATCATATGACATCACAAATGTCAATAATTGTGTACATATTATTCTATCACCAAAATTACCAACCTTTTAGTCTTCAAATGTAAGAAATTCAAAGTGTATCTTGGATTTTAGCTTTTCAAAGTTAAATTCATAAAAATTTTCTCAGTCAACTCTTATTGATGGAAGAATATGAGTTCAGTTTTAGGCAGGATCACTCATTCACTATTAATCCTCTTTTTTTTTCATTTTTGTATTGCCTATAATAATGTTCAATCATTACATCAAGTACTTGATATTGTTAACAGTTTTCAGACAATCAATTTTTCTGTCCTGGTCAGTCCTTTTTGCAGAAGTACAGCTTATCAAAATTATCTCCCCTTAATTGTGATTTTATTTCTCTTATGAATTTCCTTATTTCTTTTTAATTTTTAAACATAGTGGGGCTTGCACCATTTCCAAGATGGGGTGTGCCCGGAAGTGTGAAAATTTCCAAACCCGTACAGGTCACAAGTTAAAAATAATGCAGGTCCCATGATGTTAAAAGAAAAAGAAATAAAAAGAAATTTCAAAACATAATTTTTTCAGGATGGGGTTAGGTATAACATGGGGAAGGCGTGAAAATTTACTATCGGGAGCACCTTCCCTACATAATGCAAAAAATAATGATAATTTAAATTTTTGAATTTATTCTTATTTTTGCGCCAATTTTCACACTAAAAGTTGAATTAAGTCGTACTTCCGTAAGAATGGCGGGAAATTCGTGCCAACTTACTTTATCAATAGTCACATTGTAAACAGAACCCCCCTCCCCTTCTAAAACCTTTTTAAAAGTACACTTATCTCACAATTGACAATACCTGGGTGGGTAAGTCCAGGGTCTTACGGATTGCAAGCACAAAAATATATATTTCGATTTTGAAGAGGTCAGAAACTGGGACCTTTTTACTAAAGAGGTTTTTGTTTATTTACTGCTTTGTTCATCTCATATTAATATTTGTACAAGTTTGAATTTTTGTCGCACTTCACAAGGATTAGAAACTTGGAATCAAATGATTTGCGACGCCAAGTTGCTAACGACGCTCCGCATTCTTTGCAGCGAGTTTCTTCAGTCGGATCCCGATGCATAGAACTTTACAAATGTCCACGCATGATAAGAGATCCTAGATTTAACCTACAAAAATATTATCAGATATGGAGTCATACTAATCTACCAGATCATAGATAACTTCTTTTTTTTTTTCAGTTTTAAAACAAAATTTTGACAAATAACTTCAGAGAAAGTAAGGTGAAGTTCAGAAGTTTCAAAAACTAAGTGTCAGTTTGTTTTTTTTTTAAATAAATTAAAAAAAACATATTACCCATATTTTCCTTCATTTCGTTCTAATTCTGACCCTTTGTCATCAATGATCATGCAATCTTCCTCAGGTGAGTTCAACTTTTTTCTATTATCGAAATCTAACTTCGACAGACGTTTCACTAATTTTAGTCTTTGCCTTTTGGTTGCCATGTTGTTATTCTAAGGGAGAGAACTGTGTTTTACTATCGTCTATAGTAGTCGGTTTTGTAGTTGGTTTTGCGTGCGGGAGTGAAAATAAAGTTTTGTCAAGAGTTGAATGGATTCAGCCAAGGTTGCCAGACTTGGCCACAAGAGGGAATAATCTGAACTTTAAATCTGAGACTTATCCAACACAGGCATTGGAATTGAGTCGAATTCGGGTATGGAGCTAGTCTGGAGACAGAGGTTCAATGCTAGCCTCAAACCTTAAGGCTTGTAGCGGCAGCACTCGTAGGGGACCCGATTAAGTGTGGGTACTATTCACAGTAATACCTTTAGAATGTAAAATAAATACAACTCTGCGAGTTGTGCAAGAAACGCGAATGGAATAGTAGCACGTAGTAAAAGGGGGGTTAAAGATTAAGCAAAGAATATGTCAGAAGTAAAACATCACATGAAAATACTCTTTTTATTGAGCACACAAGAATAGAGAGATTTAATTTAGACAAATATATGTTTATATGTGAGTTGGAGAGAAAATATTGTGCTCGAATGAATAAGTGTCTCTGAAAACGCATGTGCGTTTAAAACGAAAGTCCCTCATAGAATGGGTGTGTATGAGTGTATACTTATATGGTCCTGGTTGCAATGGCTTGCTTTGTTTTTGTTGTCTGTCTGTGTGAGTACTTGTTTTGGTAAAATGCCACTGGTGTTTGTTGGTCTACTGTGTCACCATGGCTTTTCGCCCTTTGGGTGGCGAAGGCCGCAAAACTGTTGAAGCCAGGTAAGAAAAAAACATCGGTTTTGGGGATGACCGTGATGATCTGTGTAGCCAGGGAATTAGGTTAAATAGGGTTGAGAGGAACTTTGACTTGGGAATAGATTTTTGTTCAGAAAAAATACTCATTCTAGTTTTCAGAATTCACTACTTTTAGGTGCAGGGTGCTATGTCCTTAAGTTCATACATTCCATTACTTAGGGTTTGAATGGTCATTGGGAAGGTTCATGCAGTGGTATCTATAGTTACAGTAGTGCCAAGGGGTCTGGCTTTTTAGTGATTGGAGAATCAACCAGTGATATTTTTTTTCAATCTATGGGCTTTCTTGAAATATTGACGGTGAATAAAAAGTTTTGTTTTGTTTATTATTGAATAAGGAGGTATGACAAGGTGGAATTCCCGAGTTATAAGTGTATAATGTATATGGTTATAAATAAAATGTACATTTAATACAGGAACATTAATGATATGATAAATGGAAATGAAATGCATGTAATGAAATCATTAATTCGATCAGTCGTGCAAAGAGAAGATATAGCAAAAAGGGGTAGCTTTTGTTGCCATGATAGAACAGTCATCGGAGTTGAAGCCGGGGTGTCTGAACTGCTTTTGCATCCATAAGGCTTGGAACCTACCAAGGAATGGTTAAGGAGACCAAGTTCAGTGTGTATGCAAATTGCCAAGTTGTGTGCGCAACTTGGGGACCATTTTCTGATGCTGGAGACTACACAATGGACAGACTATATAAGATGGAGAACACATGGAGTTTAATCCATGGGTGCTTTCCAAGCTAAAGAGAATAAGAAACAGATCATCATGACTATCTAATGGTTAAAAGTATTGCCATTTCATTCAATAGAGTTTGAGGTGCATACACATTTGAAGCATGTGGTGAGGACACGGTTGAGTAGCTGTGTTGCTATGTGTATTTGAGATGCCTCAACTAGAAGTATAGTATACAAGAGTAAAAACATACACGCAGTTATCATTACACTTTGTTTGTGTATTTAGTCATACCACTCTCATACTAAAACAACGGGGCTCATTGCTCTTTTTTTTGGCATGAAGTCTCACAAAACATCCTGATTTACATTGGCTCTCAAGGTCATTCAAGGTCACTAGATATTCTTTCTGGTCATTTGTTGTCAATTGAAGCAATTACTAACATAGTATTGAGTTGGTTGTGAAGCACACAATATCTTTCACTTGAGGGTCACTAAAGGTCAATTTTGGATTAAAATAGTTTGGGGGACCATATTGCAGCCAAACAATTACATTCTTGGACTTAAATTGATATATGTGGTTAACTTGGACAGAAAAATATGATAGCTGGTTCTGACCTCCAATGTAGCACCAACCTTTTCATTTGTCAGTAATCTTTTTGTTAATTGTTTTGAATAGGTAAGATTGAACATGATGAGTTTTTTTTTTTACAAGGGAGGTTATTGTGGAGGATTTCAAATATGATAGTGAATGACTGAAAGTGGCTAGATTTTTCTGCTGATCAGATAACATTATTTTCGATCTAAAAATACCATTTCCTTTAGAGCCAAATGTCATGTACTTATGGTTAAGGTAAGTAGGTAGGTTTGTAGTTATGAGATAGGTTTAGGATTAGTTTTAGCTGGTAGGTTTGGAGTTAGGGTTAGTGGGTAGTAGGTAGGTGTTTGAATAGGTACATTTAAACGTTTTTGCTATATTGTGCTAGGATTTAAAACAAATTGTTGTCTGAATTGATCAATTTTTTCAACAGCAGCAGTAAATAGACATTTTTTCCTTTAATTTAACCACCTTTAGCCTTTAAAATAGGCCAAATTCAAAATGGCAGCAACACTTTTTGATCCCATCTATTCCAAATAATAACCATTTTTTTTTCCCAAATGTTCTGCTGTAAAAGAAGAAATATATTAAAGAACATTTTTTTCTTGTTATATTTGCAGTAATTTTCCCCCAGGTGTCCTCACTAGTAATTTATGCAATATATAATGGTGTTTCTCAAATTCCATACATACATGTTCCTATAATTCAAAAATATTAATCAACAAATATTGATTTGATCATTGAATTTAATATTCATTGACATTTTCAAGCCAGATTAATATGGACACAAACTAAGATGAGGATATTGGTCCAAATAAATTCATAGACATTAGATAAATTAGATGCAGTTCTAATTTACAGATATGCTATTCATGATTGATATATTTTTGAGCCATTGAAGTTGAATCTGGCAAACAAAAATGTACTTCCAGGTACATTAAATAACTTTATCACTCAAATGAATAGCTATTCTAAATGATTTAAAAAATCACAAGCTTGAGTGACTTAAGTTTATCTATGTTAATTCTAATTGTATTTAGTCTTTTTTTTCTTGATATTTATGATTTCCCCAAGTTCGAGTCTGAATTCTGTCAAACAGCGCATTTTGGTGTTAGGAACAAAGGTCACTGGAAGGAAAATCGCAATGTTGAGTACCCTGCTCTGAGCTACCTAAAAAAACATCACCGAAAAGACACAGACTAAAATTCATAGGAAAAAGTTCGTTTTTTAATAAAAATAAATAATATTTTATTTGATAATAATTTAATTCATTTTTTCGTAAATTTGGAAGAATGAAGGTTCTCTTGTGATGTGTTTTACATGTTTTAATCCTTGTATGGTAGAGTTGGGCTATTTTCCACGTACAGATTATAAATATACATAATACAATTAACTTGTAAACATTTGTTGCACAAGACGATATTCGTTGATCACCCAGTGGGTGAGGAGCTACTCGTAATGGTTTACATAACCATCCTAGACGGTAAGTCCGGTAAGAGAACAAGTGTAACCGGACAGGAAATGACGACATGAAGGTGCTTTCTCTGAATATATTTCATATCCGGTTTAGACGTCGGCTTCCGGTCGCGAGCGGCGAAGGTTGTTTTCCCGTGGCATGTCTTCGTGGGTTGTGGAGTCGGTCCAGGCCGAAATAGGGGGTAAGTTGTTGAGACAAGAGGATTGATTTGGAATTCAAATGATACTTAAAAAGAAAAAAAACAGTTGCAGTCATTTGTGCATTGATAACAGACAATCGAATAGAAAAGGGAGAGATTGAAAACTACCGCTTCTTCTGCTAATTAAGACGCACGATTTTCCTTTCTTTTTTGTGTGCATCATTCATTCATTAATTCGATTATTATCATTATATTCGAAAAAGATGGACTGTGGAATTATCAACCTGATTATTTAAATCTATTCATCTAAAAAATATATATATTGTATTCGAAGTAAAAGTTGAATCTGCTCTCAATTCAACCTTGTAGGGGTAACTCGTCAAACTAGCAACCTGAGCAATTTATTTTTAGAAATATTGATATTAGGAAAAAAAGACCAATAAAAATAGCTTAAGTCGAGATGATTGTTTGAATTAGTAAAAAGAATGTCATTAATTTGTTATATTAAATTTGTTATTGATTTTGTGTTGTATTCGTACATAACAATGCTATGACCTTCATTTTGAGATGAAAAGTTTTTTTTTTAATTTTAACAATAAAGAAAAATGTCTATAATTTTGAGAGAAGTCATTTGGGGTTTTTTCTCTCTTTTCATTCAATCGAAATAATTCTTTCTGTTATTTTTGTTGTGCACGCAACGTTTTCCCCCTTTGCTACCGTCATTAGATACTACTGAAGAAGAGTTCCTTCTTCATACGCATTTACACCTGAGGAAAGCCGTAGAATTCATCGGCCGTAACGTTGTGTGTAGACAGTAACAATAAAAATGAGTTCGATTGTCCGAAAAAACTCTTTATCAATGAATTTTTTTTTAACTCTTTGACAAAGCTAAAATGAGTCTGTATGTGTGAGCAAAGAAATTGGTTCAAACCTTCCCCATGTTCAAAAACATCTCACACTTATCCAGCAAGAAAAAGAACTGACCCTGTTCAAATCCTGCGAAGTCGTATATCAAATTTTAGAATCAAGATTCGTTAAATCGTAATTGACAAAATCGTTACATAAACATGTATTTTTCTGGTGCAGAATCAACTGATCTAACTGAATATGACTTTGGTTTCTTGGAGACTTCTTTCCTTCTTGAGAAAAAACAACTTTTTTTTTCCTACTGGAGGCGATTTAATTGGCTCCAAAGTGAGTGATCGATTTACACGGAATGCATGATGTAAAACTGGACACTGACTTTGTGGCCCCTTTTGCGACACCCGACGTTCAGTTTTCAATACTAATATCCTCTAATCTGTAGGTTCGCCCGTGTCCACCCCAGCGTGTGCGTATGCGAAATTCCCGTGACAATAATGAAGTTTTTTGCTCTCATTTTTTCTATAATTGTATTGTTATATAATCCGAAGAAACAACTAACCGTAAGTTAAGTCCGTTCAAGAGAAAAAGAAGCCGTGTTTGCCGTCAGAAAGTTATGGTCCAATTTAGATATTTGTATTGAAAACTGAACATCGGATGTTGGAAAGATGGCCCCAAAGTCAGTGACCAGTTTTACATTGTGCGTGCATTGAAAATCGATCACCAACTTTAGTGTCGATTCACTTGCGTACCGTAAGAAAGTTGATTTTCCTCAAAAAAAGAAAGTCTCCATAAAAGTAAGGTCATATTCAGTTGGATCAGTTCATTTTAAATCAGAAAAATGTTTTTATAACGATTTCGTAATTACGATTTAACTGCACGTCCGAAACGAAAATAAATAATCATTGCCTAAAAAACAGAATGAAAAATATAGTCCGAAATACAATATGATTCATTTGGATAAGGAAAGGTGATAGATATCCATGCAGTGTATGCATTAGACAATTGTAGTCTGCTTTTCTTCCCTCGTGTATTTTCCAACTTCATCTCGAGAATTGATCTAAAAATCAAAAAGAGGATTGATATGATATAGAAAAGAAATCTTCCTCTATCTCCGCTCACTCTCACACGCTAAAGCAAACAGCTGTGTGTCTGTATTGTATTCCTATCTATATCACTAATACTGATTAATGAGGTCTTCATAGTAGGACAGAAAACAAATATAGGCATCCGATTTTCAATAAATAAAACCGATGTTCTTCTCGTATTCAAAAAGAAAATCGTTTCTTACCAAAGTCTCTTGCATCTTGATTTTAAAAATTAATAAAAAAATATGAAATATAATGAGTTTTAGAAAATTGACTGAAAAATAAATTCCGTTCTAGGTATGCATTTTTTGTTTGCAATACATTTTATTCTGGAATATATATTTGTCGATATGTAAATAATCCATTTTCAAAAGGTACTATGCTAGTTTTCATATATTTTGTTTACAGATCTCTACTTTGAAGGTAAGCCTAAAGTACATAGAGTCCTAACGAACATCCTCTTAGAACTGCATCTAATTTATCTAATGTCTATGAATTTATTTAGACCAATATCCTCATCTTAGTTTGTGTCCATATCAACTGTTTCATTTTTTTCGGCCATCTTTGAATATTTTGAACCAGTTGCATAAATATTCATTCTAAATAAGTTACCTAATATTTTCATGTATTCTAATCATTCACATTTTTACTGCTACTACCCAGGCAGGTGGGATAGTTTACCCAAATGGTCACTCATCCACTATTTTCTCCGTTAATCGTGGCATGTCAGCTTAAAGACATTTTGGCAAGAGATCTGGAGATGGGTTGGAGCATAGGGAGGAGTGGATTCATGCCTCTCCCAAGTGAATGTAAACAATTTGAAGTAAACATTAGCTGCTTCAGCCAAAATTGGAACTAGGTTTGCAAATTCCATTTTCGATGCTGATAACTCTCCCATTGTACACCTCAAAAATTCACTACATTCTGAGGAAAAAGATTAGGTGAGATGTTATGAATCAATTTCATTATATAATGAATTATCATTGATCATTATTAGTGTTGGATACCAAAAAACTGTTATGGAATCAAGTCTTGTTACCTGTAAAAGTTTCAGAGAGGGATTGCTTGTGTTTGCTCAATGTTTGGTATTTTCATGATTATTTTTCTTCTAATTTTTACTTTCTTATTATAATAGAGAAATTATATATATATATATATATATATATATATATATATATATAAATATAGACTGAAAGGGTTGTAACAACTTGGAAATATCCTTTATATGTAAAGGTGAGTTACCTCCCTTAAGTATAGACGGAAGAATTCTTCTATTTTCAATTTAAATTATGATAATAATAAATTATTTACTATGCTATCTTGAAGAAAAGCCACCTTGAGGGCAGATTTTCAGCTACTATTGTTAATAATTTTCTGTATTGTAATTAAATACAGAATAATAGAAACAACAAGGATGTGGATGTTAAAATAAATTCATGAACACTGGTGACACCTAATTTTTTTAAATATTGAACTATCGTATGTTAGAGAAGTAGAGAGATTGGTCAAGAGACATCACTAAGTGTAATGCATTGCTTCCTCACAGTCTTATTACTTTTAGGTCTGCATCACTTTGTGGACACACACACGTGCACAGTCTTTAACAACCACTACTGCCTTAAAATAACTTTTACCAATGTCTCTCTCTCATATATTCTTCGGTCTTTCTTTGAAAATATATCATCTATCACCTGTGGCAAAAATCATGGAATCCCCACTCCAAGAGGTGGATGTTTACTCAGCTTTTTTACTTTGCAGCAAATGAATAAATCACTGATACGACGTAGAACTATTTTTATTTAACTGCTGAACAATTTGATTTTATGAAGTATACCTCCAACATACAAAATTGAATTATTTTGATTAATGGTATTTTTGTCCAAATCAGGTAGAGGTTAAAACTACAGAATCATCTCGTAATTTGCATTTCTAAAACAAATACCAACACCAGTCTAGATATGTAAATCAGTCTGTAGTTGAAAGAATGCTTGTTGGACTTGGCTAATCTATAGGAAACACGGTTCCAACAAGAGAGAAATCAATTGAAACTGTGGAAATGATTATAAAACTCCTTTGTTAAGGAAATCCAACATTCAGTGTGACAAAAGATGCTGGCTGTTCCCAGTCAGCTGGGTCTAAAATTTGGTGCAAGTATAAACAAAATGGGAATGTTATAAAGAAAGATGTCAAGGTGTCAAGATAGAAAACTTAATATGCCTTGAAAATAGAAAATGCTCTACAGAACAAATGTGCAGAAAATAGTAGTCAATGTTTGTTTTTGAACTGTAAGGAATCAGCTGAATGAAATGGGGAAAGCCAAACAAAAACCAACACTAACACCTAAACAGAAGAAAATGAGGTTCTGATGGACTAAAAATCCTGGAGTATGGATGATTGGATGAATTGTTATTTAGTGATGAATTATGAATTTGCATTGGCCACGGCTATGATGCTGGAACTTATGTCTGGTACTGTTTCAATAAAACGTAAAGATGACTGCTTGAAGGAAACAAGATAATTTACCCACATATTCATGACATGGGGTTGCATATAAGATAATCATGATAATCATTACCTCAACAGTCAATACACAGCTATACTTTGAAATTTTGGACACTGTTTTCCATTCCATCAATAGAAGATAGGTTTGCTGATGAAGTCATGTTTCAGCTGATAATGCATTTTGCTGCAGAAGAAAGGAAAGGCATAGCAACTCTATGACATGGCCAGTAAACTGTGTGGATCTCAATCCAATTAAAATTTATAAAATGGTCCCTGATATGGCTCCATCCTGCAAAGCTGATTTGCCAACTGCTATTCGAGAAAGTTAGAACTAGACCATAAACGTTTGAGGTGGGAGCAACAACGTACCAATTGTGATTGTTTTTGTTTTTTTTTAAATATGCTGATTTCTTAATTTTTGCCTGGGACTGTACATCTGCACATGTTTAGAAGAATTTTCTTTGACTTATGATCCAGGGGAAGGCAGCTCAATTTCTCAGAAAATGTTGCTTACATCAGAGTCAACTATCCAAGTGGTATTGCTGGAACTGACTGTCAGCCAGGAGGTCAGAATCGAGGAGGCAAATTAGAGGAAGAGAGCAAAATAAGCTGAGCTCATATTAGAGGGATAATGGCTGGAAAAGCCTGTATGATCCAATTGAAGTTGCCAGTGCTTCACTGGTCATTCATTGCAGCAGACAATCAAATTGTAGTTAGAGGTAAACAGAGCAAAAAAAGGTCACCCAAAATACCCTGGAGGCTGTGGAAAGGGCCACACGGTAACTGTGGATCTGAAAAGAGGATCTGTGAATGCACACACTTTTTGGACACAATTTGGGGATGGGTTGCTGATCACTGTGGCAGGGTTGCTTGTGAGCAAGAGTATCTAATAATCCAAGACCCAGAACATCCAATAACCCCGGATTCATTGCTGAATATGTGTAGCACCATGTGTTGTATTTAGGAAAAAAAAATATATTAACAAGTTTTATATATTTATTTCCTTGTAAGGTAATACAGAAGTTCCTTGATGCAATGGGGTTTGCAATATAAGTGAGATGGGTGGTGGACCCCAACATTTTTCCCATATTATCGCTTACTTATCCATAAATTCTAGAACAAAAACAATTTCATCAAAAGGTTCGCTTAATATAATTAAAATATTAAATTTCTCCAATTAAGATATGATTACATGATGTTTCATGCATAATTCCAGTGATTTTCTAATGAAAACAATGCCATCATTCTCTTGTTAACTTGTTTGGTACTCATAATTGACTTCTGATTATTTGCAGTCCATTTACAATTTTATTTTGTTGTCAGTTATCTTTCTTGGACCCCAATTCCCGCATTATAAAGGGGGACTACTGTTGTATCTACTGCTGGTCCTGAGTACCAGCTGACTGAAAAAAAAGAAATGAGGAAACACTTATGGATCATGAGAAAAAAATGCATATGCTTCAGAATCGTTTTTCTTTTCTTTTATATCGTTTGAAGAGAGCAAGATTTTGTCATACATGGCTCATTTTGCCCTCGGCTCTTCATCTCGGGTACTTATATGCAAGTACAGGAATGCCTTGTATAGTGCAGGTTTTGATCTAGTACGCTTAAGGTATTGCGGTACAAATTATTGTAACTATGTATAAACCGGAAACGAAACATGTTAAATTGTAATGAGGCCTTGAAAAGTGCTGAAAATTTTGGAATAAATTTAGCTTCACTAATCAAGGTTTACCTATTTTCTCATACCATTTAGTAAATATATGTCCAATTTTTTATACCACATAGTAAATATGTATACAATTTTTATACCATATAGCAAATGTAAATGTGGAAAACTTTATGCCTTTAATGATACTAAAAATCCAAATTTATTATTTTCCTGATGATTCATATGATGTAAAGTAAGATTAATAACTAGACAAGATCAAAATAATTGATGAACAGCAAACCTCACAACTGATATACATAACGCAAATGCTGTATTGCTGCACCATTTTCAATTCCTAAATCAATACTGGCAAAATACGAATTCCACTTTTGCTGTGCTTATTTTACAAGCTTAGGGCTAATTTCTGAGAATAATTGGATGTTTTAATTTTTGGTAAATTCTGGTAATCAGAGACGTGGGTTAGCATTACAATAACCAGTACAGAAAACAGAATAGGTGAACCAAATTCAAGTTCCAGTAGAGACTGCTAATTTATACTAGGCAGTAATGCCCTGGGGAATACCTGAAATTACTCCTCCCTTTGTTTCTCTTATAGCCAGATATTGACAAAATGTCTCATTCTCTCACAAGTCAACTTTATAGAAAAAAAAAAAAACCTTGATTCCCTGGAAGACTACAAAAGGCACCAAGGATAGTTCTCTTAGAAAGTTCTTGGAGGATGGATTTATGTAGTTACCTCCTGATTATAATTTACCAAACTTCACTTTGATAAAGTTCAATAATCTATTCACTCTTTATTCTTGATTTTTTTTCATGCTTGACAAACATTCACTCACCAGCCAGCTGTATGCTATGGCTGAATTATGCAAGTCTTAGAATAGAGGTAGAATTAAAGTTTTAAGAGCAAACTTGTCACCGTGTTATAAATATGTTACATCCTGTGTACTGCTCATTTGATTCCTTTACAGTGTAACAAGGTTAACAGTATGTCTTTTGCAGTGCAGACCAAATTAGGTACATTTAGTACCAAAATGATTAAATAACTTGAAATGCACCATTAGACTAAGTTTACTGGAAAAATGGAGTGAAATACGTCTTTTTTTCATCTATTGTTCATGTGTATTTATGTTGTATCATATCATTCATGTGTAAGGGATTGTAATCCTTTGTAAATTTTTCTTCAGTACCAAATTTTAATTTTTGGAACCTATTAGCTTTGTTCAGTACCAAATTTGCCCAATGTTGGTCTTGAAAAATACCAAATGGCCACCCTGTATTCAAGAGATTAGATGATTGTATGCTACTCACAGCCAAATTTCTATTTGATTTGTTAAACACAAGTTTATAATATAATGGAATGGAAATTAATGTTGTTCCTAGAATTTTTAAGTTAATCTGTTTCACTGTCAAAGTATTGGTTATGACTTGGGCTTTGGAAATTGAACTTTTTGTATTCTGTTTGTGACTAGAAGAAAATTAGGAAAGTATATATTTTGAGTGTTAAAAAGAAAAGGTCAGATTAATGTAATTTGAAACTCTGACTGAATTATTCTAAGCTCTATGTAATAGCTTCAAAAGTAATGTTCTATGCATCTTAGATCAGACAAGGGAAATGTCTCTTAGTTTTATGACATTTCATTATGCAATATTTGTGAGAAAAGTTATTTTCTTTCATCAAGTAGTGAATTGTATGGTAACTTTCAAGCCTTGAATATTATTATTTTTTTTCTTATTTTATTCTTTTATAGCCTCTGTCCCCTGGCCTGATGATGTGGCCCTATACCAACCATATGAAGGTTAGTGCACTCATATGTTTGATAATTTTATCTCATTGTCTCAAAAATCTTTTGTTTGTACTATTTAATTGCTTGTGCATGAGTAATGAATTCGCTTTTATTTCCTGAACAACTTAATATAATTAGAGTACTTAACGGAAAAACACTACAGAAAACAGATTTTAGTTGCAAAATTGGATAATTTTCATTTTGAATCTGCCAAACTGACTAGTCGTACATATCTACAGATAATTTTTATCTATACTAATAATTGAGCCTTTTGTTAGTTCATTCGTACCTCTTCTCAGCAAAAACTACCAGGCTTATCAACCTAATATTCTGTATGAAGACTGGGAAAGGTCAGCTTAAAGCATAAACCATGTGAAATTGACCATTGCAAAGATTGCAATCCATGTGACTTGATTTCTGAGGTCATTCAAGGTCATCAGATGTCATTTCTAGTTACAATTTAGCATCTATGGAATATAAATTGGGCTTGAAGGTACTTCTTTCCATGGCAAAGGTCATATGCTATGCTGAGTTGACCTCTGTGGTCACTAGAGGTCATTTCTCGTAATTTTTAGCCAATTGTCTGAGTTGTGGGCTATAATTTGGCATCAAAGCTGCTGAAATTGAGCATGTGAGTATATTTCTCACATCAAAGGTGATAGGCTAAATGAGGTTGACTTTGGAGGTCATTCAAGGTCACTAGAAGTCAGTTCTCCTCAATTTCCCAAGTTTTTGTCAATTTTGAACTTATTGAACTGAAATTTGCCATAGAGGCAGATTTTTCACAGACAAATTATTTAAATATGATTTACCACCAGATGTAATATCTGTTCATTTATTGTGAATTTTTCAAGTTTTTGACCACCTAGGATGCAGAAATTTTGCCTAGGGGTGCATCTCCACACAGCAAAAGTTATAGACAGTGTGAGGTTGATGCTGGAGATCACCTGAGACCATTTTTCAATATTGTAACCAGATACAAGGATATACGTAGTGTATCCAGAATTCCTGTTCATCAGAATATTTCTTCTGCCACAGCTACTTTTTCAAGTATACATAATGTAAATGATCACTCTTTCATTGGTTGTATAATGTAAGAAGATATATATATATCAAAGAATATAGTTTTTTTTCCTCCTACCCTACAATGCCAGGTATCCCAGCTAGTTTACTGTATTTCTTCCCAAATAATATCTTTATCCATTTTGTATTTCTAAATATGAAGTGATTTTCCTTTCTTTTTCATTGGAAATACTTTCTACCTGTTTTTCAGTGGAGCAGATTCTTATTCCCGATTCTGCAAATTGTCTTAGTGTGAAAACTTTTCTGCACATGTGTGGCTTGAATTTTAATTTAGAACTTCGATTCAATGCAGAAGAAATGTCTCCATCAGGTAAGGGATACTTACTGCTTTTACACATCTTTTATACAAATCTGCATCTCTACAAAAGATCATACTATTTTTTTTTTATGCTGTTTTATGAGTTATAAATCTTTGCTATATACAATTATACATCAACTTATACCTGACTGAATAACGTTCAATCAGACACATCTCTATTGGAGCATAAAAACCCATTCAATGTAGATATCAGGAGTTTCAGCCATTTCAGTTCTATGATTCAACTGAATGAATGAAGTTATCATCAGTCGCATATATTTAAGTAACTCGAAGTGCATAACAAAAATTTCCATCATGTTATTATTAGCTTTCTAAAGAGAATGCATTATGTTTTTTTCAAGTTCTGCTGAAAGGGGAGATGAGAAGGTGAAAGAGCAAACATCTTACTGAGCTGAGCTAATCATTCAGAGAAAGAATCATAATGGATGACATTTTCTCCGCTCACTTTGGAAAGTGAATAGCAAAGATGTGTACAATATAAAGGTTTAGGTAAATATGTCTGTCATGGTATCTTATGATGTGCAGTACATAGATTTCACCTCACCCTACAATGGTCAACTTACACATAGATCAAGTTACATATGTGCTATAAGACATATGATTGTAATTCTTTTGGATTCAAAATTTATCATTGTTATATTATATATATTGTGTGATAAAACTCTAGTAAATTTATTTAATATTTTGGTTTTTTTTAATTTTTAGGGAAAGTTCCTTTCATCAAAGTTGGTGCATTCCTCATCTCAGAATTAGATCCTATCATTGCCTTTGTGAACACCAAAGTAAGTAATATACTTTTATGCAATGAATACGCCTTCTATTTTTCTTCTAGCAACATATTAATCAAATTTTGTTAACCAAGCCAAATATATAGTATCATCCTTGCTGTTCAACTGTCTCAAGAAAAGATATACAAAATCATACTTAATTTAACAACACACCAATGTGGAGAGACACAGTTTGGAAAGCTCTATTCTAGTCTACAAGGACAAGGGTTTTTATATTGTCAAGTTGATCACACATTGAATGTTCAAGTGTTCAAACTGATTTGGCCTTTATTTACAAAATTCCTCAAAATTTTTCTAGAGGTTCCTGGAATCCCTGCACTTTTCATTTTTCTTGACTCTCTCACCCTTACAGACTAAGTATCATGACATTTCAGTGTGCATATACCCATAAAAAATGACAGGATTATTTATAGATTGGCACTAAGGAGCTGAGAGATATTTTATCAAGTAATTTTTTTTAATCATTCAAGTATCCTAATTTTAAGTTTTTATATCAAGTCTCAACTCAACTTGAGCTGCTCTAAATGGTGATATGACATAGTCTTGAAAAAAGTCACCACTGATATTGTACAGTATGAAAATAAGCTCAGGAAGAAACTTGTAAGAAATAACTCTCATTTCATAGCAAATAAAGTTGAATTTTATTTTATTAAAAAATTAGGAAAAAAGTTTGGCCAAGTCTGGCATTTTTAAAAGGCATTTGGCCATGAAAATTTTGGTTTGGCAGTTTTTAGAATTTGAGCAATTTTGACTTTATTGCAGTAGTATTTTCAATTAATTCCTCTTTTTCTTAGTTGTTAGCTGATAGTATTGCATTGTTTTATAAACAATAATTATTCTTGCATTAGACTGTTTTGGAGAGTTTGGAGCCAGAAAAATATTCAAATATATAGCAACTCTGCAACTCTCCTCCTTATTTTCTGTGAATTTAACACAAAATTGGCAACAACTAAAAGAAGATAAAAGGAAAGTGAAGGAGAGACTTACTGAATCACTTCCCTCTTCATTTAACCAAGACACTCATTCACTCACTAAATCAATGATTTTTCTTTCTTTCAGTTACTCACACGTGTTTTCTCTCATTTTAGTTTCAAACATTTAACATTTCTGTGACAAAATTTTAACATATTGCTATGACAACAGATTATCATTTTGGGTTTTTTTGGGGGGGGGTTCAGTCAATGTATTTCACATGGACCAATCTATTATAAGTTTTAGGTTATAACAGGACTCTGACAAGACAGACAACCAACCAAACATATTGATTTACATATTTGACTTTTATATAATGAGATATTGTGTGTATGTATGCTTATATAATATATACATGGTCATCCTAAGAACAATGCCCAAAATCTGATAGCAATAGATTGACTGATATTTTCACAAGTGTAAATGACAATGTATACTAGTAAGTGTTTGTATAGTTTATTAAACAAGTAATTTACATCATTACAGTATGATTCAACTAACATAGTTATTAATTAGACCTCATAAAAATTGATGTGGCTACAGAGCATAGAAGGCATGTTATGCTCTATGATTTTGGAAAAAGCAATAATACTGTATGAAAATCCCAAATATTTATGGTGCTTATCAGTTAGGTTATCCTGTTGAATTTAAGGATGAGCTGCTTTTATCTAAGCTCAATGAAACTAGTGCTGTTATGGTAGAAGGATTCAAGCTATTCGATAATTTGTTTACATTGTGAGATCCTCTGAAGATAACTTCCTTGGTGTTAGGTTGTAGTTTCAAAGAAAAATGTAATTGTTTTGTAATCATAATAAAGCAAGAATGAGACAAAGAGAAAACACTATGGGTATAAAGAAAAAAAGTTTTTCTTTATTTGCTTTTTCTAAACTCTTGATACCTGATATACAACTTCTGGTAAGTGCAAGGGAGAAAAACAAGGAGAACAAAGTCAGGAATGAGTTTGAAATTCATATGTCTTGCATTTTCCATGAGATCCGCACACTATCGGTTCCAATCGAGTGACTGTCTTGCCTACGTTACTAAAAGAGTCCATCCACATAAAGATTTGTGTGCAACATTTCTAAATGAAGCCTAGATTGTGACACATGCACAATTCTTAAGTGGGTGTTAGATTACAGAATCTTTTGGGTGTTTTTGACCAGCCAGTTTTCCATAGAAATTATGCAACTATCAAACATGCACACATGCATTTTCCAACAAAGTCAGTCATCTGCAACATGCACTCCTCTAGACACTGAGAGTAATGACAGTTTTGGTCTAAGGTGTGGATGTTATTTTCAATACAATAGACTTCCAATACATCAGAATGGTTACGGTAGAATGCTGTTTCTAGATTGAGTTGACTCAGCCTCTCTATAAATGTCAAGTCTTTGATTTTAAGCACAATCTTGGTAGCTATCCCTTGGACTCTTCCTATCACATCAATGTTGTATTCCAAATTAGTCAGTTCATTCTACAGTCTATCTCAAGTAGATGAGACATTAACTGGATAATCTTTCATAAACATTTTACAACCCAATTTTGATTTTGCTCTGTCTCCTTGCTGTTGCATGCTTTCTCTGGAGATGCTTAATCTTTATCCACTTAGATTATGAACAATGTGATATTTCACTCTGTTTCTCTGTCAGTAACAATGGACTCTTCCACTTAAGGTCACAATTTTTTACCCAATAGACCTTGTCCCAAAGTGATCACATTAAGTGGTTTTCTCAGTACTACATATGCTGACTACTTCAGTTTGCATCTTTTTAATGTCTTGGTTCTGGGATATAATTGACTTGAGAAAGATGAATATCTATGTATTACAAAAAGTCTGATTTTGTTCATTTGTTTGTGGCCTCTAAGTTGCTGAAATAGTGCATTGAAGCCAGAGGTATTGAATTAAAGTTGCTCTAAAATGCACCAATTTGAAGAATGCAAAAAGAATTCTGAGTGATTTTAAAACAATAATAATAATATCAATAGTGGGGTCTGCATTCATCCTTACCTCAATAATTATGATCTGATTTCCATCTATTTATATGATACAAAAAGTCTGATTCGGTTTATCTTGATGTGACCTCCAAAACATTGAATTAAGGTACTCTTAAAATGTATCAACTTGAAGAATGAAAAAGAAATCTGGGCGATAAATAGTGTGGGGTGTTCCACATTCATGTCTATCCCTAACCAAAAAGCCTGTGAGCAACTGAAGAAGTAGAGCGTGCAAAAAGCATTCTAACTTTTGAGACAATCATTGATTTGGTGTCTAAAGTTCATGAAACAAATGTCAGTTACTTTTAACAAGAATTGTATTATATAAGGAATCATTTATTCAGTGTATTGATTTTCTTTATTATTTATTCATTAGCAAACACAAATTCTTGGCAGACAGCTTTGTGACAGATTTTATGCACCAATTTGTACACCTCTTTGCATAAACCAGCTATCAAGTAATGCTACTTAAGCAAGAACAATATGACAAATGCTTTTTCAGACACTTAGTTGTATCATTAAAATGTTTTTTTCCTTTATCAGAAACCTTTCCAAATTTGTGCGTAGCATAATTTTTTCTTGTGAGCAACCATGCAGTTTGCAGGCAATATTGGTCAGGTGTAATGACATCATAAATGAGTCAAATCTATAGACTCAAGAAAGAAGTGCTTCATAGAAGATAGAACTCATAAAGGCTGGAAAATTCTACGGAAGGATTGTAACAGCTATAGTCAAGACATTTTATGCAAAAATGGGGGTCAACCTCATTAAAATTACAATAATTAAAACTCAATGGATTTTGTATCATCAAAGTGTTCCCCATCATTCAATATTTAACTTTTTTTTCTTATTCAGAACATATTGTGGATACAGAATCCCTGAAGTTTTTTTGTTGCAGTTTGAAAGATGTCAAGTCACAATATCTAGTGGACTGTTAGGGAATATGTTTTCACGTGTCATAAATCCCAAGATGTCTCATTAATCAGAAAATAATCTAACTGTAACATAGAGAAAAATGGCATCAGCATAGAGAATAAATCAGGTCTGGTTGGTCACTCAACAGAAAGCATCACATGACCATGTCATTTGGCAGCTTGCCATATTGGGGTGATTAATTGAAAAAATTTGAAAGGTGGGGGATGAATAGATTACTTCTCTCACCTTTTGTTCAGTGGTGATCACGAAAGAAGTTTTTGTTTTTTAAAATTAATGTTTATGCTTTTGGGCACAAACTTCCTGATTTAACATAAACTTACATCGTAAATTGAACCCACACTCAAAACCTACCGGTGGTGGGTTTGTTTTGTTTTTTTTAAAGTTGTTTTTCTTTCTGAATGTAATAAAGAGTAAATGTATAAATTTTCATCCCACTAGTTTCATTGATGTAACACATACTTTGGGAGCCAGCGAGACTAACTTGAAAACTGAAGAAACCTACGTTGAAATATTTGGTTGTCAGTTTCGAACACTGAATTTTTTCAAAAAATATGATTAATCTGATTGAAATCAATTTATCAATGATGGTAAAATCTGTGCTTTGTTTCCATTTCAGGGTTTCCATATCAGCAATCACCTTTCTGACACACAACAATCTGAGATGAGAGCTTACATGGCTCTTGTGGAAAATGTACTTGTCAATGCTGAGGTGAGTTAACCATAATATCACATTACATCTATAATTCACCAAATGTCTGTCATTGCATAACTCAAGGACAGCTTGAGTTATGACTGCCAAACTTTCTGTGTTTACTAATGAAGATGAAAAAGGTCTTATGCTGCCCGCTAGATCAAAGCTGCACCTAGTCAGTTAATAGTCCAGTATTATAACCATTATGCCAGGCTATGATGAACCTGGGCATCAAATGTCATCCTAATCACTAGGATATAATCAGTCAGCACAACTCCCCAACATTTCCTTTGTCCCTCTTCTCAAACAAACATTATCATCATTGGAGCACCACATTGAACACCGCACAAACAGTGAAATTAATAAAACAGTGAATTAATATTTTTCTTTTTACAGAATAAGAGCATTTTTAATGTTGAATATAGCCCCTACTATTCCAAACAATTTCAACAAAGCTAAACTATTCAATTCAAAATTTGAAGAAAAAAAATGAAATATAAATAACTAATTAAGCAATTATGAATCTATGTATATTATTGATAGATAAACAAAACAAAACTGGTTACGAATTGGATAATACCAAATAGTTAAAAATTTATCAAGTTATTTTATGTACTACTTAGCAGTATGGTTTCAGGTAAATAAAAACCCTAACAAAGATATGAATTTTTTTCTCAAAACTTAGGAAATTTTGGAACGGAGATCTCAATGACTAAAAGTACCTAAATTTACATAGGAAAAATACATTTTCATAATCAATAGCCATTTGGTATAATCCAAATTTTAATAACAAAAACTTCCAACCCAGCAAATGTGAGTTAATTGCATCCCAATAATTATCCTAAGATATATATTTGTATAATCTAGCCACATATGATAGAAATAATCCCATCATTTTTTACAGGTACTATGCTTGTAAAATATAGAGAGAGTGCGGTGAATTTTAGATGCCTTTTCTATTAAACTCAAATGAATTATTTATATTCTCATTACTTTGCAGCTGTCAGGTTTGAAAAATCCAGTGTAGTTTTTTTTGTTTTTGTAAAGTATAAGTAAATCCAATTGCTCATGAATTTTTTAGTGTGTATTAATTGAAACCTATCCAGTTTGCTAAATTGATTCCAACTGACCTTAATTTCGAAGAGGTTCCCTTTTTCTCTTTCTTGAAGACCTGTCACTAATTCAAAGAAAGTACTTTGCCTAAAGCAATGTATCACAATAGAGGGTCCTCCTTTCTCCCTTTTTTGTTCACCTAAGGTCCCTTATCATTAGATAAGTAGTAAAAATTTCACTAAGATCCTGTAGCTGATTATGTGTAATTTTTAAAAATTTTAGTGTTTGCACATTAAAGTTTTCACATATTTCCTAGTGTTCAATTACTAGAACAGCAGACAATTTCTTAATCTACATTTTCACTAAATTTTAGCCAATGCATTTTTTCTAAATATCTTAAGTTCTACAAAGTGTACGCGCACAATTCTTTCCAAGATTTTTCTTCAGTCTTTGTTCTCACTAAAGTCATCAAAATTCTGACGATGAAATAAAATTTCATACAATTTTGAAGTTTTTGGGTTGGTAAGGTGACTTTAATTCCATAATGCATTGCGCACAAGCTTGTAAACATAAAACAACAGAATGCATCAATGTTTGTAAACAAACAACATGTTAGCATCTGCCTGGGTTCATGGACTTCCAAAAGCCTTTGTTCAAAATGTTAAATTTGGTAATATTTACAAAAAATCTAAATTTAAATGAGCGTTTAGTTTTGAATCCTGAAAATGTCAATTCCATCTTAGCAGGAACTTGAACATTAAGAGCTCCTATTTCATGAATTCTTAAGTTTTGCTTTCTTTATATTTCATCTTTCAGCTTTACTTGTCTTGGTGCCATGAGGATGTATATTATGAGGTAAGTATGTCTTTTTCATTCTATTTGACTATGTGATTTTTTCATTGAACTCTATATAAGTACTATTTAAAATAAGCATCAGCAGTTTTTTTTAATCATGATATGGACACTATTATTCTTCTGTCTTCATTTATAAGTAGATGAATTAAGTGTCAGCATTGACTGAACAGTACCAATTACTTATTCTGATGAAATTTTGTAGGATCCTTGTAAGCCATCAATTTTCTATCTGATTGAAAGTTTTATGTATTTACACTCTCATTACAGATTTTTCATTTAGTATACATTACAAACCTTCTTTATGTATAACTCTAACCTTTTGATTGATAAATATACAAAAAAAAACTTGCACTTGAATGCATGAATAAATTGATACCAGTTTTATATGAATTGTATTTTTTATTGAAGTTGTCCAGCCGTTATATGCCTTTTTCTTTGTTTGTTTCATTTCCCAAAGATCACTAAACCTCGCTATAGTTCATGTTATCCATGGCCGATCAACCTGATTCTACCTCTGAAAAAGTTTAATGAAATTAAAGGCAGACTTACCAGTATTGGTTGGTACAACAAGTCATTTGAAGATGTAAGTTGTTTTTTGTTTCGTTTCTTTTACTCCAAACAGTCATCTCCATCAAAATTAACTAGTCTGTCTCTTGACATCAACATAATTGTTTTGTCTCTATGGGTTTAACGATCATCCTCCAAATTATATGCTGTATCCTTTGCTTTAGGAAATGGGCGGGAATATAGGATGATGATAATTACTTTTCATTATAATGCCACTAGCTGTAGCATTTGTTGACTTGAAAAAGGCCTTCGATTCAGTGGAAATCCCCAAAGTCATTGACACAATAATACAACCAGGTGTAGACCCCATATATGTCAGAGTACTGCAATATATCTACCGACTTCATCAAGATACATAAAGACTCTGAGCCCTTTCAACTAAATAAGGAGTGAAATAAGGTGATACAAGCTCACCCAAACTCTTCACAGCCTGCTTTGAGATGATCTTCCAAAACTTAGAATGGGAACACAAAGGAATCGATTGTCCTTTTAGCTAAAAACCTTCATGATCTCCAAATGATGTTAGACGAACTAAATAAAGCAAGCAAGAAAGTTGGCCTCCACATGAACTTCAGTAAAACATATGTTATGTACAATAAACATGTTGGGGACAATGTCACAATAATAAAAATCAAAAATGCAGAGTTGGAGAAAGTAGAATTCTACATATACCTAGGACAGCAAATCTCCATGAAGTCATTAAAAGGAGAAGAAATCAAGGAAAAGATCACACCTGGTTGGCAAGTTTTCAGTAGAGCAAGTTTGTCTTTTAAGAACAAGAAAATCCCAATGGTCCTAAAAAGAAGGGGGTATACAACCAATGTATCCTAACGATGGTCACATATGGAACTGAAACTTGGAACCTAACTAAAAGATTGATCCTCAAACTGAGAACCATGCTACATGCACTTGAAAGAATGATGCTCAACCTCACATGGAGAGATCGCTAGACAGCACAGTATTTCAGAGAAAAGACAGGAATTCAAGACATCATAGAAACTGTTGAAAAACTCAAATGGCAATGGGCTGGACATGTTGTAAGAATGGCAGACGACTGCTGGACATCACAACTCACAACATGGATCCTCAGAGGTCAGGTGCGAGGCTGCAGCAGACAGAAAGTAAGATGGCATGATGAGCTAGATGAATTCAGAAAATACTGGCTCCATGATGCCCATGATAGAGAGGTCTAGCAAATCTAGTGGAAGGTCGATGTCCAACGACCGAGGCTAATAGACTGATGATGATTGTTGCAGTTACATAAATCATGAATAAATACCACAGAGCAAAGAATAGCCACTTCTAAAGAGAAATACTGAGAAATCAAGTATGTACTGTTTCCTCTGAATTTTTTGTCTTTTTTAAGAAAAATTGTTACTTTTGACTCGAGAAATATTTTGCTGTTATAAAGTGTTTGAATAGTTACTTATCTTAAACATGAAATAGGAACACTTTTGTAAATTCAACAATGTATCTCCTCTATTACTATTGCATGTCTGTATATCAACAGAAATTTCTTTATATATCTTTGCATGCAGGTTTGTGAAGAGATTAATACATGCTGTCAGGCCTTGTCTGAAAGACTTGGAGCCCAAACTTACTTCTTTGGTGATAGGTAAGTATTTCTTTATATATGAGAATGTGTGTGTGTAATATTTAATTATTTTATATATATATATATATAAACCTATCAACTTCAGTCTATCAGCTGTTTCACTCCCAGAAATAGTTTTTTTTTTCTTTTCAGTAATTTCAGCAAGCTCTCAATATCTAAAAAATTCCTCACAAAATTTATTGAAACCAAACCGAAATTGTTCTATCATAATGGAATATAAAATTTACCCAAAAGGTGACAGATATTTATCAAAAGTCAGGGAAAATACTTTGATGACTGAAGAATGATACTATGACTTTTTATATGAACAAAAGATTTTGTTTACATTAACCCAATACTAGTGTAGCTATTTCAGATGTTTTTTTTTGTTTGTTTTGATCAGATTCTGAAGTCCTGTGTTAGATAGCCATTTTGATTTTATTTTTCGGGTGTGACTTCTACCTTAGGAAAAAAATATCTGAATTGGTAACACTGGCCAGTACATACAATATCTCCAACATAGAGTTAAAATCTCTTGAAGCCACAAATTGTTTTTTTTTTGTTTTGTTTTTTTTCACATTATTGCACTCAAAAATTAAATTAATATTGTATTAATATTTTTAGGTTTCAAATAATAATGCAGTATTATTTTGTTAATTTTTTTCCCCTCTTTTTCTGTCATTGAATAACTTTTGTTTTTACATTTTAATTTCTTTGCAGGCCAACAGAACTTGACGCCTTAGTATTTGGCCACCTCTTCACACTGATCACAACTAACCTGCCCGTAACAAAATTTGCTGAAGTCATTCAAAAGTATGAGAACTTGGTTGATTTCTGTGATAATATTGATGAGACATATTTCAAAATGAAAAATCGGAAAGCTTGAAGACTGGAATCTTTAGAGGCTGACAGCTTTATACATAATACAGTACAATTGTGGCAACGAGAGTGACAAGGAAAAATGAGAAGGACAACCACAAGGACTCCTTCTCACAGTCTACTTCAGTGGTTCTTAACCTTTTTACCTCCACTCCACCCCCTTTCAGTTGGACCTTGCTTCCTCATCCCTTTCACATCTTTTACTAAGTAATTAGTCTGAAATGGGAACTGCAAATCTATGAAAAAAAAACTTTTTAGTATAGTATGTTCATTACAACACTATATTAAACACTCGTTAAGAGAATTCTTTTTATTCGCGTCCCCTCTGGAAATTACTTACTAGAGGGACATTTCCTCTTGCTTAAGAACCACTGGTCTTCTTGATTAAATGGACATGAATAAAGTAACAGTTGTAGATCTGATGACTTTAAAGGCTGTAGAAAGTTCCTTTCTTGAAGAGAGCTCCTTTGCCAGAACTGGAGTCATTAGCTGTACTTGAGGTTTGTCTAGTGCCAAAGATAGCCGTAGAAGTATGTATATCAAGTGATGTGTTCCAATTTGACTTCTCTATGAAGGTTGAATGGACTTAGGATATAAAATGTATTGATTTTTAGTCATTAATTAGTAAATGCTGTGAACAAGGAGAAAACTTTTTTCTTTGCTGATAGTTATTGGTTATTTAGTAATCTGTATGAAAGTTAATTTTACAACCTGCATGATTAATGGTTTCTTGTATCGGGCATAAGCTTTATAAGCAGAAACCTTTCATTAACTCATAATTTCATAAGCTGCTTGGTACAGCTCCTCATTGACAATGAAACTCTTCTGTGGCAGAAATAAAAATGAAATTAAAATTATGATATCTAGAAAAGAATTTTTTTAAAAGGAGGTAATTTTGATCAGTAGTTTATTCCCCTTGATATTGACATTCAAATTTTCTTGTATGAATTTAAGATTTAATAATAATCAATCGCTTGTTTCAATCAGCATTTACTTCAAGATCATTTTACCAATTTCCGCTTTGATAGTTCCCTGGGCATATCAATGGTTTAGCATCTTTGTTTCAGTTTGGTTTTGATGGAAGGATTTCTTTTATCATTTTAAGTTTCCTTTAGTTCTCTTTTTGGTGGTTTTCTAGTGTTTTATTTCATTGTTTTTTGTTTTTGTAACCTTTAGAAGAGAAAATTCTTCATTCCACTAACATTAAAATTCTCCATTAATGTCACTCAAACTGCTTCTATTATGTGGAATTTAGACATTTGAATGTATCTGTTTGGTGTATTTTCATTATTATTTTTCTCCACATTTTTATGAAAGCATTTTAGTTTTATCAATAAGCAACAGGATATTGATAAGGAGGATTTATCCAGCTGATTATGTCTTTGAGATGGTGGATAAACTGCCTCTAATACCATTTTATGATTAAGGAATACACACACAAGTTAGAAATATTATAGAAGAGTGCAAATAACTACATTAAAATAACTAGCAGGTGAGCTAAGGTCAGCAAGAAGAATATGGTCATTTCTATTTATCAGTTTAAGTTTGTCAGGCAAAAGTAAATTTTTGTCTGATTTTTCAGAGAAGAATGAATATTATTATACACTAATTTACTCGGACTAGTATCCACATCTTAGTTGTTATGGACACATTTCAGCCAGATGTATATCATTGTTGATAACCTTCTGGGAATTTCGAATCAACCCTTTATTCAATCCCCTGGGTAGTTTGTTTTCAATCCTGCTGTTCATGCTAGAATCAGTTAATTCTTCCAAATAAATTAGTCTCTTCCACTGAACAAGAGTATATGACTTTTTTGTTCTACCTGACTTAGAAGATATCTTGTATCAGTTGATTCTTCCATCACAGACAGTGGACTGAGGCAAACTTACCTGCCATGGATTGAATAAAAGATTTTGATTCTAAATTCCTGGAAATTTACCAACTACTAGACACGGCTGAATAAGGCTGAAGGGTATAACAGCAGAAGCATAGTGACTATAACCAAAATGAGGCCAAAAATGAAATTATCTGAACATGAATTCTTTCCAAGAAAATTTCTTTGAAGAAATAGGAAAAATGGGGAAAAGACTTATTCATTCAAATTCCCTGGAAACATTTTGTGCTGAAATTTCATGAGCTGAAGAGAATTTTTTTTTTTTTTTGATTTTGAAAACTTGCAGTGTTTCAATTTGAGGGGATACACACTTTGAAATTTTCTCTCAGTTTGTGTTCTATCTTTGTTCTTACCATCTAAATTAAAAAATGTATTGATTCATTGTTCCAACCATTCATTTCTCCATCTATAAAAATAAACTATTTATTTCCTGGTGTCATTTCTTGCCTTATTACTGCTGAATAGGCAGCAGAAAGAATTTGACTGCTACCTTCATGTTGATAACCGGCACAGGAAACAAGTTTCACATCAGCAAAAATAAAATCTTAATTTTCATTTTGGTTTGCCTCATTTTTGGTTCAGCTTATATTCTTTTACAAATATTTTACTAGTTAATACCAGTGAAAAAAATGATATATTTGAATTTCTGTGCGATTTTATTTGTTTTTTTTTTTTCTTTTGTGGAAGTGTAAGAATCTATTATTTTAAATGTTAAGATATTTTGAGCAGCAAAATTGTTACCTTTGAGTGGAAAGTCCATTGTTATGGTCAGATTATTCATTATTACACTTAATTACTCATGTATCTTCAACATTTTGTTTGAAATTCAGTAACTAAAATATATTTCTAAATTAGTATATCTATTTGTGGAAATTTATATATTTTCAAGTGTCATGATTTGCATAATAATCGTAGTAACTGATTGCATTTCATATTCATTCATATCTTGTTGTTCTAATAACACAGCCAGGTCAGTAAACAGGTTAGGGGTGGGGGTTCAAGGGTTCAGGGGGGCTTGTAGCACCCTATGTCTTGCATTATACAGCATGGTGTAGAAATTGGTCTCCTCCAAGGAGAATTAACAAAGATCACCATGGGAAGGCTCTCTACATGATCCCCTGTATATTTCATATTAGTGTTATTAAAACTAGCAATTGGTAGCTTCCTGAATCTAACTGGCAGATAAGAAATATCTTAATGTGACAATTCCCTTAACAGCAGTAATTATTTTACTAAATTTCAGCGATATATCTACAGCCACAGTTTTAATGGGTGAAGATGGAACAATGATCCAATTGCCCACTAACTACTGTCAGTCGGCGATTGGCTCTAAGATGCTGAACGTATATTTCTGTTGTGACTTGCCAATATAATAAAATTGGTTACATCTGCAAAGAAAAATACTATGGCTCTTATCTAACCTCAAGATATTTTCAGCTCATATAGACACCTGGGAAAACATTGTCATTGGTGTAAAATCTTCAATGTTTTGTTACATGGTAACCTAATCATCTAATTAATCATGACTTCTCTTCAAATTCACCTATATACTTACAAACATACACAGATTCTAAATACAAATGAAAATGACCCCAATTCTTGCCTGCACAATTCATATATATTCTTATATTTAAAATCTAGTAGTTGCAAAATGGTTACACTGAGATATTAACATTAAATACACAATATCTGAGAGGTATAAATATCTACCATTTATGCTGGTATATAAGATGGACATTCAATTCTTTTTTCTTTTTTTTTTTTTTTTTAAACAATGCAATACACTGCATCAAGGGGTGGTGAGGCATCCATCTGCCTAAGCTAGATATAAACAGTTATGAGTCTTGCAGGTGTTGCAATGAGTTGTAGTCCTCCGAATATCCTTATAAACCATTCGTCTTATAGTCCGGCATATATGGGACATACATAGACGTCTGAATCTACGTATATGTATGAATCTGTTACATGTTTGTACATGTTTACTTATCTATGTTCCTTGAGACCTACCACCTTTTAATACTGTGGTCTGTTTTTTGTTTTGTTTTGTTTTTTTTGGGGGGGGGGGTCCTATTTTAACTTTAGTAAAACACTTATTGCTGACATAATTCTAAAAATTATTGCTTTCTCTTGTAATTTTTATTATTACTAGCTGAAAAACCCACACTACAGGCAGGATTTTTGAGTAGATGTCTACTCAACTCAATTTAACAAAAAGATGAAGATTCAGTTTAACTAACCTGACAGACACAAAGTAAAGGCCCAGTTTAGCATTATGCTTACATTCTAAATCAAACCCCTGGCTAAAAACTTTGTTTTGGAATTTTCAAATACTAATAAACTAACAGGCTCTAGGGTCTCATTAGTAACCTCAGAAAATTTAATGGCTATAGCTCTAGCTATCCTTGAGTTATGTGATGACAGACAGATTTTTGGTTAATTATAGTAAGATAAGAAAATTTGAGCGCCAAATTTTAACATAACTGATTCAGTATGGCTCACTTGATGCTTACCAATACTCTGGGTATGCATATATGTTCACTCAAGCTCACCTTGAGATTGGTTATAGTACGTAAATTGGTCTCACAGACCATCCTCTTGTGTAGTGATTTCAATCCTCACTGGATGCCCCTGTTTGTGATGAACCTTTGTAAATATCAACATTAACCAACCTCAGTACTGTCACTTGATAAAAATTGAATTGCGTATTTCAAGCTTCCAAACCAAACTTAATAAAAACTCCTTGTTCTCAAATCATCGATTCAACTGCTAACATTTTGACTTGACACTTTTCACAATTCTATGTCTATGTCATGATCAAATAAAATACAGTACTAGACCATTTGTCACAAAACTTGGAGCTGAAGGTGACTTGGATTCTCCAGATTTCTAGACCAAGGCATAATATATATATTTGAAATATAAAATAAACAATGAAAAGTAAAGAACAAGATTGTTTTCAACTGACATAAGATAATATACTTGTAAAGTAGGATCTGTTTGATCTTTATTAATCCACGAAAAGTTCTTGAATTATAGAATATGAAAAGTAGATGAAGAACAAGACTGTTTATAACATACAAATTGATCCACTTCAAAAACTGGTTTTTCTCTATCTATATTAATCATCTAATCTTCATCTAGAGACAATTCAGCCATGCCACGAAAATGAAAACAAAACAGCAGAGCGGTGAACTACTACAAAGCCAGCTAGATTCAAAATTAGCGAGTTTTCTTGAAGCTGGATGTATGGTCTGGTACTGTAATATATGAGCAAAATGAAAATTGCAGTTTAAAGTAGTATTTTGAATGACTATTACTGTACATCAGATGTTCTTGTAAACATTTTATCAGTTAACCCTTGTTTGAAATTCACTCATCTCATTCAGCTATATAAAAATGTTTTTGTGTTCTTTGATTTATTTTATTTATTAGTTTGATTTTCTTTTCATTGATTTATTTTTTTTGGTAATAATCTTTTGAGGATAAAATGTATGAGAGTAAGGGGAAAAAATCATTTGTGTCATGGCATATTGTTATGTTTTGTTTTTTTTCTTTTGTTTTTTTTTGAAAAAAATAAAATGTAAATTAGTTCTTCTACTTTGTTTTTATTTTGTTTTTGTTCTCTATCTCCATGATTAATTCAATAGGGAAGTTTGCTGAAAATTTATATCCTGAACAATCGTTCTGTTTTTATGTATATGTGTATATATTTTATCAAAATGCTTGCAAAAAAATTATGAATATCCTTGTGTGGCTATATGTTTGCTCCAGGATAAGTTCTCTCTCTATCTCTATCTCTCTCTCTCTTTCTCTCTTATATATGAAATTTCACAAAAAATATGAGAACTGCTAAATTTGTGGAACCAGTCAGAAAATTAGAACAATAAAATCTTCAGCCATGTAGAAAATCGATTCAAACTGATCTTTCTAATTAAATAGTATTTTTAAGGATAATATTTGATATTCACATGGGTAAACTTTCAACAGAAGTGACACAAACCACAAGCCACATCTGTTGCTATACTTACTGATCTGTCATTGTCAAATATGTGTTTTGGGTAATCTACATAAATAAGCACTTTGTTTCAAAAAGTTAAAAAATGCAAAGTATAAGATATCATCCATATACAATACAATCTGATAATACCCCATATAAAATAACAAACTACATTATGACACTGACCTAGAAATAGTAAAATAAAGTTTAATGTTAAAATCATAGCCTAAGACAAGGTGGTGTATGATCAACACCTTTCTGAAGATCCTAAGACCTAGAAAAATATGCCTCTCCCCCTAATATCTTGAATAAGGATCTAAAGTGAACTGAATAGTTCCCTTGAAGAAGTTCAAACAGGGCAAAAACTTGTGTTTGTGTAGCAAATCCTTACTCCATTTTTTTACATTATATATATATATATATAGATATAGATATACAGACACAGACATGTAAAAGTACCCATCTATGATGGCTAAAAGATTTGAGAAATGAACACTAAAGCTTTCAGATTTTTAGAATAGTTTCCCTTTACTTTTGACCCCTCAAAGAATCATAAACATATAAAATAAGATATGTACATTGAAAGGAAAGTAAGGTTCCAGTTTGCAATATTATTTTAAATGGACACTCTACCTTTAAAATTTTTTAGAAATCTTTCTTTCTCAAAATGTTTTGATTCAAAACTTTCCCCCAGGTCTATTTTTGCAGTATGCATGCTGAATTTGGTCGGGCTGTGCTCATGTTTAAGTGGTTTCTATAGCTTGACAGATGGTAGGACGTCTCTCGCTTACATATACAAGATTTTATAGATATATCTATATATATATATATAGAGAGAGAGAGAGAGATGAAGTAAGGATTTGCTAAACAAACACGTTTATGTTCCTGCACAGTTTAGGCTTCTTCATGCAAATCACCTGAAGAAGCCCAAATAGAGCAGAAACATAAACATGTTTGTTTAGTAAATCTTCACTTCATATTTTTAGCTTTACTCTAACTCAACTTAATGTTGAATGTATCAAGCACTTCACAAAATAAACACATCAGATATTATATATATATATACATCCAAGCAGGGATTCCTGACATTGTCTAGAGATCAAATCACTTAATACACCCTTCTACATACAGTTAAGCATTATTTCTTTGCTAATGTCAAATTTGAGGTTTGTTTTTCTCCTATACTATTATATAAATCTCTGCTGTCAGTGTGCAGCTGGAATCCAGGGGTTACCTAGGGAAGAAATGAATGCACATTCGGCAATACAGAAATAAAACTTGTTCTTTAATATATGTCTTTTCATACAACACGAGCATGTGGGTTGGGTTGGTACTAGTCAGAAAATTGATTAACTGACAGTTTGTATGAGAGAATCCTGGTATGAGGGTTGTACACCCTCAGGGATAAGCAGACTCCTCCTGGGCAGACCTACCTAGGTCCCCACGCACCCTCAGACTGGTCAATGTAGTCTGTACAGCTTTTTCCTGAGACCATTATTAAATTGTTTGAAAGCAGAGGTCTGAGCTTAAGATTTTGATGACATGAAATTCATTAAGAAATTTCTTTCAATCATATATATTTGGCAATCCTTCATTTTGTGAAGGTAAAGATATCAACCATTGTCAAAATCGACTACAGATGCAGAGAGGGGCAAAAATTTGACTGAAATGATATAAATGACTAATCATATCAATAGCAATAGGGAAATTCCATACATTCACTCAATGTTAAAAATGGTGCGCAACTTTCGTGTGCTGTTAAAATCGGGTGAGCTAATGCTTGAAAAATTCAAGAAAGGTAAACAGAAGTTCGTACCTAAATTATATTGTTACAGCTTTTAATATCACCTGGTATAGCAATAGTTTTTGCCATTTTCTGCATCTGTTGTTAATTTTTCACAGTGATTAAAATTTTTTTATTTCAAAAATCAATTGTCCAATATTTCTTTTATAAAAAAAAGAAGGAACTAATAGGAGTAAGCAAATACTTCGAAGGTATACTTTTGTATGATGGATGGAAAGTAGTGGTCCAGTGCGGCATTGTAGTTATGTGATCACAACAATGCTCTGAAGGCTTAAAAAAATAATTTCTCTAAATAATGAATCTGGCCACTATTTTTTTTTGAGGAGGGGGGGGTCCTAAATTTCAATAATAATTAATGTACGCAAAAGCTCCTGTGAAACTAATTATCTGAAAAATTTGTTTTATCAAAAAAAATTAAATAAAAATTTTCACAAAAATGCTCACACTAAATTTGGTTATTTGAAAAGATCAGTTTACGTACAACTGATGATACCTTGCTACTGCTTATGAAACAATATCAAGAGTTTGGCTATAATTCTGGTTGCACTTATCAAAAATGTCTTTGTGTGGCAATTGGTGAAGTGTTCAAATGCAACTAGGCAGGCTGCACGTTCAAATCCGAGTGGGGGTCGAAAAAAATAAATATCTCTTACATTACAAAATAAAACTGTAAATGTCTATTTACGCTCTGTTTTAAAAATTAGGCACCATCAGCATAGATAAAGCAATCTCTAAAAATAATAAGGATGTATATATATAATATACACACACTAGCTGGTGTGTCCGACATTGCCCTGGAATATTAAACTTCAAATTCAACAACACAGAGAAGCAAGTGATATCTTATCGAGATTTCATAAGATCGGGTTGCAGGTGTACTCGTACTTACCCCCCCTGGATTTAAATAGTACCCCGGGTCTTATTGATGTGTTTGCCTTGGAATTGGGGTTTTTGCTCTAAAAAAACATTTTATTGTTGCATTATAGTTAGATTTGTTAAAAGAAATTGTACAAAACTGACTGTCCTTTGGGGTTTTTAATCTAAAATCCAGTCGACATTCTCCACAGATCACAGAATGAAGTTTCTCATAGTGATCAGTCTGGTGATTTGGAAAAGAAAAATGCCAAAAGCATCACATATTCATTCTAGCATGTGTTGCTGAAATATTACACAATATGACATGATGCAGTTTATATTATATAGAAAGTCTGTCACTGCTACACAACATAACTGTACCATGCTCTCTAAAACTTGATACGCAGTTTGAAAAGTTTTACTAATATGGACAGCTCTCATATATTATGTGTTTAACACGTTTCAATGAGTGCACAGATACTGCACTCTAAGCAGAGGGCCAGGGGGCAACACTTTAATCCTAGGTAGAAGTACTGATCCATCTGTAAATAATCCTGTCATTTTTTAAAGGTAATAAGCTAGTTTAAAAATTAAATAATCATTATGAACTAGAGTTTAACATCACTACGAATTTCTAAATAACTTCCTCAGCTGTTTACTGCACTCATAATATTTAGGTCAACTATACTTTTTAGGTCATTGTTATTGATGTTATTAAAATCAATACTTTTACTTGTATTTCATTTTTAAAAACATTGTTGATATGATAGTATGATAATATACTTATTCCACTATGTTTTTTTTATAATTTATTGAAGGAAATTATGTAAATCATTATTATTCATTTTTTGCCACTATTTTCCTTCATCTTAATTGTTGCTTTTACTGAACTGCCTGTTGATATCAAACACAGTGCAGAAGAGATCAGGATAGCAAATGAGTTCTGGGGATTGGCTTGGGCTCACATTGGCCATTGGTTTCTGTAGGAAGAGCAGTTGTGCATTGATCTAGGCACCCTCCTGCATGAAGGGTCATAAGTTTGATTCTAACCAGGAAATTATTCTTCATTCTGATCTGCACTGTTTGTTTACTCAGTGCCAAAGGGAAATTAACGTGAGTTCAGTTGTGATAAAAAGAAGCAACAGCAATGAAGATGACGGAAAATAGTAACAAAAAATTAATAATATTGATGTTATGTTTTGTTTGTTAGTTGTACCAATAATTTAATCAATTAATTAATTAATTAATGATTAATTAATTTTCATTTTTTTCTTTAAATACGTCTGTTTCCACTTGTTTTTGGGGATAGGAGCCTCAATTCACGATAATCCTTTGTGAAGTGGACAAATTTCTTTTGTCACCGCCATGATTTAGCATTATGATATTGTCGGTGTTTTTGGCAAAGCTTGTTTGAAATGAGAGAGATAGAAAGTGAGAGTGAGTAAGTATGTGGTTTGATTTTTTATTCTTTTAGAATCAAAATTACAGACTTTTTTTGGTCTTACTGGTTCTGTCATACCTGTTCCCGGATGAAACTGATAACTCCAGTTTTGGCACCTTTGATCTTGCTAAGCCAAAGTATTGCTCTATGTAACTTTACATCACTGTCTAAATAGTCTGGGTGGAGTAGGTGCATTATAAACATCTAGGGTAACAGAGAGATAAGCTTACAGAATGGAGCTATTGAGACAAAAATCAAACAACTAAGCTGCGGTGATTCATCTTTAGGCAGAGATGGCAATATTGTTTTCATATGATAATTATATCATCACCTCAAATGGACCCTCTAAATACGTAAAAAAATTAAATTGTTCTGTAACAAACATAACATCTAGATAGTGTTACTGTTATTTGTTTTTCTCTAATTGATTAGTCATAAATTTAACATCTAATAATATCAGTGGTTTCAAAACTGGTGTCTACAGCAGTGTTCCCCTCTGAATCTGACATGAATCTCGTTTCAGAGAAAGATCATCATCCATTGCTTAGCTATCAAAAATATTATTATTGTGCACAAACCTGTACCATATATTTGATTAATGTAATCCATTTCAAATAAATATTGCTTATTTATTGTACTTCATTAGTCTAAAAATTAAATGCTGAGTATAAGGGTCTGCCAGAATATTCTCTTTTTAGAAGTGGTCCTTGAGTTTTCAATGTGTACATCCATATTTTAGTCTGTAACATTTGTCAAGGGAGATAACTATTAGATGCTACTCATAGAGTTGTCTCCCTTATTTACTTTTTGCAAATACTGAAAAAATCCGAGTTCATTCTGGTTGGACATAAATGAGAAAATACAGAGCATTTGTATTTTTCAAGTCCAATACAATTTCTAATTTTTGAAAATTATCTAAATCCTGCTGTCAGTTTTTGATGGCATGCGTAAACCTGTTGGTAAATAAATGTCGTTTTATTTCAATTAGTTCTGCTTAAAGTGTGAATATCTTAGTAAAAACACAAGCCAGAGAGTTAGTAAAACAAAACAAAAAAAAAACTAAAGCTCATTTCATGTTGTGGCCTTTGTCATGATCAGTTGCATGTGAACGAAAGAAAGAAAAAAAACAGAATAGACAATTGTGGAGCACGAGCTGGCTATTACAAAGAAGAAAGAGGGAAGAAGGCAAGTGTCGTGAGATTTTGAATTGAATAGCAGCAGCAGCAGCTGATGACAGGCAAGAAACGGTGTTGATCCACCTTGGAGTTGATGGTAGCAAAGTAAGTAGGATGGTTACTTGAGATGCTGTTACTCAGTTAATCTCTCTCTCCCTCCAAATTTACTCGCTGATACGCAGAAAACTAAAGGGCATCACAGAGAAAGACTCAATGATCTACACAATCTGAGAAATGGTCTTCAGTGACATTCCTACCTTCTAGTGGATGGACATATGACAAACAGTAGCCTGTACCCAGATAGTACCTTTTGATTTAATTGAGGGTACATTATAATGTCTACAATGGAGCTGTGCTGAAAAAATTAAAAAAGGGAATGCAGGGCTACCTGTTTTAGCAGGCATAGCATCCTTGTGAGTGAAGCAAGCTTCTACAGCTGAGTGTTTCAGGGGAGATTCTTCAAGTCCCCCCCTCCAAAAAATCTTTGAAATTTAACAACTTCTGAGACATTTTGAGGACATATACAGGCTCGATCTCCATGTCAGTGAATTGTACGAATAGAGTATTTTAGAAGTACTTAGATGGTAAGTTAATGCCATCCTGCACTCTCAAACAAAATAGGAGAACGCCCTTCCTTCAATTGTATTTTGCATTTCTGAGTATCTAAAATAGATACTTTGGTGAATGGAGATCTGTGTTGGGTATTATGTTTCCCTCATTTTATGGCTATTTTTAAACAGCGTAGATTGGAAATGAAGCTCTCATTGAAACTCAAACTCACATCCGTCTTACCTTGAGGTATCTAGGATAACTGCTCAAACTACTTTAGCTGTGAGAACTAATAGTTGGTAGAAGATCAAATCTGACTGAAAATAAAATTGAAAAGAATACTGATCTAAAATTAATAAGGGTTGACAATGCTTGATCAAATGGAAATTCAAGATGATATTATTACTAATACTGCAAGTGTATGTAAATAAAACAATAATTTTATGTATTGTTTGCACGGAGCGATCAGAGAAAAATATTAGTTTTTATCTTCTGCCGACTGTAGCTCAAGCGGTTAGAGTAGCTATCACACTGATAGACTTCCCATGATAAGAAGGAGTCCATGTCTTACCAAGAGCTTTTTCTTTATTTCCAATCCAAGTAGTTTAATAATGGCTATAAACTTATAGTCTGAGTAGTTACAATAAAAGACAAAATGAAAGTAATACTAGCCAGAAATTAATAATGGTTGACAATTCTTCATCCAATAGAAATTCTAGATGATACCAATATTTGTGTGAGTTGAGTGTAAGAGGCTGTGCTCATTTGTTGTTGTGTAGCAGTTGGTTGTAAATACATGAAAAAAGGTTGTGTTTTTTTGATTCAGGCAAATTTGACTTGGTTGATAGGTGAACCTTTTCGGTTTGCTTTATTCATTATGAAAAACTTATCCCTCGGGAAAAAGAGGCAATTATAACCAGTGTTTCCTCTAAGCTATACAGCCACACAAACGGAAAAATTATGCTGTTCAATGACTTTTAATGTTGTATATGAATTCTGAAAGTTTCAGGTAAGAAAAAAAAGGTTCCATTAATAAAACTGAGATACCGAAAAAAACAATTGTCATATCATGTCAGTAGCAATCATCTGATTGCAGGTTTATACAGAGATTATAGCAAGTAAGAATTGGTGTGTAAATAAAATTTTAAAAACTTAAAGGAATGAATAATAATGAAGAAAATCCAATTCACCAAATACATCTTTTATTCTTATTCAACAGTTTTTGTTATGAGTGACTGACTTTGGTTTTATAAACTTTTGGCAAAACAATCAATGATCATCTCAAAGAGACAAAATATTTTCTGCACGTTCCATTTTTCCAGTTAATCAAGGTGCTGTAAAAAGAATTTTTGAGTTGACTAATGAAACCTATTAGAGGGGTCTTCAGTGAGTAAAAATAACATCGGTAGACATATCACATCAGTTTCAAAAAACTTTAGCACCATTTTTCCTAATGGCTCATTTTCCCTACACTACCCTAGCTAGAAAACAAAAAAAAATCTTCCACCAAATATGGGCATATTTTATGTTGTTGGAAAAGGAATTTCATGCTGAGTAAAGTTTACATGAAAACCATTTTCCCCAGAGCAAGTCAATTTGAGCTATTTACAATGAACCCTTGTTTTAAAATGAAACACCTATGTGGACTGATAGATATGAAATAGGGGGGATAATTGTTGACAGATCCATTCCAAAATTTAATCACTTCTCTCCCAATCTATTGTCTACAGTTCCACAAAATTTAACTGAAATTCATTGAGAACTTTTTGAGATACACAGTGGACAGACAAAGAACTTTAAGGGATATTTTGTGGTTGCCAACAGTTAGGTTGCAGGGAGGTAATTGTGCATTTCCTAACTTCTTTCACAGCCTTTTGCCCACCATTGCACAGAATTTCATTGAAATTCATTCGGAACTCTTGGAGATATTGTGTAAACAAGTTAAATGGCAGTGGACAGGTTAAATGGCAGTGGAAAGGTTTAATGGTTGCGAACACATGGGATGGTTGTGAATAGCTTAAAGGGCAGTGAACAGGTTGAATGGCAGTGGACAGCTTAAATGGTAGTGTAAAGGTTAAATTGCTGTGGACAAGTTAAATGGTAATGAATATATTAAATGGTAGTGGACATGTTAAAAGAAGCAAAGATCTACTGATTCAAACTGTGAAGTCAGGAGTTCCCTACCAAAAAAATCATGATAGGCCATTTGGTCTGTTGGCCAGTGCCATCAGTAGGCCAGTGCTCCTCCATCTATGTGCTGCTGGACAATAGTGTGCCACAACTATCTCCCAAGTGGGCCATGTAAATCTTTCCAAAAGTGCAAACATGTATTTTTTGTTGAGAAAAGTTTAGAAAAAGACCATTTACCCCAGAGCAAGTCATTTCAAGCTATTTACAATTAAATGCCATGAACCTTTGTTTTTCAACATCTGTGCAGGCTAATAGGTTGGAGGGTTAATTATTGATGGGTCCATTCTGAATGTTAAACAATACTTTTATTGCCTACTGCCGACCCTTCCACAAGATTTCATTGAAATTCATTGATGACCTTCAGAAATATTGTGTGGACAAACAGAAAACCTTTGGAAACATTGTGCTGTGCAGACAGAAAACTTTGGGAGACTTTGTGTTGTGCAGAGAGCTAACTAGAAAGTGTTGAAGTGATTATGCATGGATCTACTCCAAAATTTCCTGACTTTTGTTGCCTATTCCAACCCTTTGAGAAAAAAAATTAAAAATTTGTTCAGAACCTCTACAGATATTGTGTCTGTAGATAGAATCTACACTTTTTTGCCAAGTAGAAACAAGTCCATTTATTCCAGAAGAATTCTTCAAATGTATTCTGAGCAGCTGCTTGGTTGTCAAAGACCTTCTCTGGCAGGAAGTGATCAAAATGCTTGAAGAAGATTTTGCTTCCACGTGGCTTGGTGTTGGCACCACGTGCCAACATCACTGGAAATGTTGAGGGAGGAAGGGAGATGTGAGAAGAGTATGCGCGCAAAATATGATTGTAGACATGGAGATTAAACAGAGTAAAGATGGCACATATAAGTATTTAGTTGAAAAATAAAACATACATTTAATACATAAACATTATAAGAATATAGGACTGAAATGGATATATACATGATGAAAACATTGATACAATTATGTTAAGAGAAGAGGAGAGATAGCTTCTACGCAAAAGATGGGAGCTTTATGCCAAGCAATAGTTGTAGTCATGTGTTGGAGAGGGGTCTAAACTGCTGTGAATCCATAAGACTTGGAGCATACCAAGGAATGTATTTGGAGACCTGGTATCAATGTGTCGCCAAGTTGTGGGTGGCAATCATTTTCACTTCTCAACTCTTATATTCATACAAAAGAAGTGAATGCTATGATCAAGGGAAATAACCTGTAAGTGAAATTATCCCCCTTTGACCATACAGTGATTTTTTTGATTTTTTAGAAATGTTTTTTCCTTTTTAGTTTACAGCAACATTCCATTATTTTTTATTCTATTCATTGAAGAGTTCCACCTGCAATTACAAGCGGTGCATAGATTTAAGAGTTAAAGACCAGAAGTCACATGATAAAAGCAGTTTCTACAAACAGATATGATCAAAATAGTAAATTCTAGTACCTAATATGTATTAGTTGCTTCAATCTGCTGTCTGAAGAGAATGGGTCGTATACATCAAAATAAGGGAAACCAGACACAAGTACACTGTAATGGGAACACTCTGAATTCTGCTTTATTGTGGTGTTAAATATACAGGCATACATACTTACACTTATATGAATATACAACTTGGGCAAATGCGTAATTTATGCAAATACATTGAGCCAATCAGAAAGCATCTCACAACCCGGCGCAACTAAATAAAATATCTCCCCATTTTTTAAAAGAAAGGAATTTTAGTTTCAATTAAATGCAGCCCCAAATTAAACTAATAAACTATTACTTATAAGGTGATGAAAAAATACATATATATACTTAGCAGAATCTGTCATAATATATGCTAACTAAAGTGCTTATCTGGCTGTGATGAATATGGGAGTAACATAAATGAGTGATGTAGGCTAACATTGGGTAGACTGCCCTCTAGCTTACTCAGATTATTTTGCCTTTCCACTTCATTGACATATGGTCAATAAGTTTATTTCATAAAGTCCCTTAGTTTTGCAGTTGTCTTCACTCTTCTCCTCAAATGAATCTTCCTTACAGGTACCTCCAGTCAATCTATATTCAGGGTCATCACAGTCTTTGGATTCTCTAGGGTTGACCTAGGTGACCATGATATGGGACTGGAACCTTTGTTATTCCCCTTTGTGCCTGTAGGTACCTGCAGTTCACACATGGTTGGCATTGAGTGTAGCTGAGAAGA
Source organism: Thysanoteuthis rhombus (assembly GCA_963457665.1). Taxonomy (NCBI): domain Eukaryota; kingdom Metazoa; phylum Mollusca; class Cephalopoda; order Oegopsida; family Thysanoteuthidae; genus Thysanoteuthis; species Thysanoteuthis major. The sequence continues at coordinate 11,273,217 of OY735205.1, forward strand.
TGAAAAATAGGGGTGCTTTAGCTATTTTCTTCAAGTTGATCCAATTTCTTTGGCACACCTCTCCAGTCACATCGATGTGAGAAGACATGTCTCATCTCTCAAATACTCTCTCCTTCCTCAACTCTCTGTTACCTTTTCATACATGGTTTGACCCACACAACATATCCCGTGAGTAATGGCTGAAGAGATCTGGCCTTCCTAATTAGGTAAAACTCTTGTTTTTTTACAGTCATGTTTCATTATCTCTTTTAAATTTTTGCGAGTTTTGGGTTTCACTAAACTATCGGTAGTTGAGAGGAGTGTTTTTTTTCTCCATGACATCAATTAGTGCAGGTAACAAAAGAGCCTCTGCAGGAATGTCCCTTTGATCTAACATTGTTATATATGGGTCAGCATTATCCTCTTCTGCTTTCTGAAACTGATTTGTCGCCATTTTCACTGCTGCCCTGACTTTGGCATTTACTGTTATATGGGCTGGGAGGTGTGTACACAAAGCATCATTTTTTGGCAAATACTGCAAACTCATGGCCACTAAATTTAGCACCGTTATAGCTGACCACTTTATCTGGGATACCATATCTGGCAAAATGATGTTTCAACTTTTGAGATCACCATTTTAGCTAGAGTGCGGGGAAGTTGATCCACCTCCCAAAAGTTAGTCATAATCTGCAGTACAGAGATAAACTCTGCCGTTGATTGTGAAGAGGTCCATTCTGACCTTACCCCAGGGTCTTTTTGGAACTTAGTGGATCAATAGGGGCTCAACAGGGTTTGCAGTCTAAAATTGCAACAAGTAGCACATTTTGATACAAAGTGTCACCATTCATGTTGGGCAAATACAGACACTTTCTGACCCTCGAGCAGCAACCTTCCGCTCCTGAATGGGAGGAATGTATCCTCTCTTTCAGGACACTGCACTGGCTTGGGGGAATGACACCATGACTGCTTCTAAATATCAGCCTATCTTGCACGGTCATTTAATTCTGGAAGTCAAAATATGGTCTCACTACCAGCTCAAGGTACCTTTTGTCTTCAAGTCAATCTTCTTATATCACTTGCAGCAACTGCTGTATGGTCTTTTTTTGTGGCAGAACACAGTTTCAATATCATATTTCCTTTAATGCACAGATAATCCATCTTCCCCACATCATCATCATCACATGGAAGTTTTTGAATATACACTATCGACAGAGTATCCACTAGGTATATTTTTTCACCAGGATGATAGAAACATTATATTTCTGCATCCGCATCAACTTGTTTCGCAAACATTTTGGTCAGTTCACCAGGTCTTTCTATAGAATAGCTTTAAACTATAATCAGTTAGCACAGTTAGATACTGGCCAAATGTATACTGGCGGAAGCATTCGCAGGAGTAGACATAGTTCTTTTTTTTGGGGTCATAGTTTCTTAGCATAGATTCCTTAGTCATCATCTTTTTGACCTTATCAGAGGCCTCTTTATGGGTTTTAGATCAAGTTTGTGGAACATTAGATTTTGTGAGGTTTCAAATTGGAGCCATCACATTAGAAATCTTTGGCAAAAACTTTGCTAAGTAATTTATGAAACCACCTGGACACTGTACTCCAGTCACACCTGGTTGGACAAGCCATCTCTTTTATTGCTCTTACCTTCTCAGGATCAGGACATAAACCTTCACTGGTCATCACGTGACCCATGAAAGACAAGGACTTTTACCTCAAATCTATTTTCTCAGGATTCAGGTGCAATCCCCTTCCATGACATCTCCGTAGGAGCTTCCTTAGCTTTCTGTTATGATTAGCCGCAGCTTCTTCTATGGTCTTGCCCTTTCCATATATCAGAAGATTGGTGGCCATGTTCAGCATGCTTTCCAGGTCAGAGATATTGTTGTTGACTTCTCTTTGAATTATTTCTGGTACTGGGGCTATCCCAAATGGGAGAACTTTCAACCGATATCGACCAAATTGTGTTGCAAACATTGTTAAATGATTATTGTCATTAAACTTTAAGATCCCAAACCCATTGCATGGATCCAGAGTGGAATACACTCCACCAACAATCAGTTTCCTGATCAGTCAGTTCAGGAAGTAAATTATCAAGCTCTGGGAACTGGAAATGTTCTCTTTTCGAAGCCTCGTTTAGCGGTCTTGGTTCACAGTTTTCCTGGTCTTCTTGACTACAAGAGCTGAACCACTCAGCCACTTTGTTGGTTCACTGACTGGCTTGATTACATCTTTCTTCACTAGTTTCTTTAATTCAGCCTTTAGCTTTGGCTTGATCAGTACTCTTTGTGCAGCTGCAACATGTGTAATATCAGGATCGATTTTTCAGAAATTGATCCAACACATCTTTGAACACATCTTTATATTGATGGATAATATTCTCACTTTTAAGGCTGTTATCATGTGACACTCAAGTGACAAACTCAAATTTCTCTATTTTACTTTAATGAGGTTAATTTTTAGAATCACTGCCATCCACAAGTAGAGGGTGGAGATCTCCTTTCACCCCTACACATTTCCCTACAAACTTCTTTCTATTCTTTGGATTTATCTGTACATGACACTTGCCCAATGGTTTCATTTCTGCCCTGTTCCACATTATCAGGGTTTTGTATGAGGGCTTTAGATCCATTGTTTTAACATGCATGATAATTAACAGGTTTACTGACACTCCATTGTCGAGCTGAAAGGTTATAGGTGTGCACTCTACCTTTATCATGGCCTTAATCATTTTGTGTGTCACACCGTTCACTTTCCTTTTTTATCTTTACACTATTCACAGACTCATAATCAGATTCACTACTATAGAGACCATATTTTTCTGACTCTGTAGCATGAATACACCTCTTCAATGTCTTACACCTTGCAACAAAGTGATTTTTCCCTTTACATTTTAGGCACGTTTTTCCAAATGTGGGGTGCAACTTACAACAATTTATATGCTTTGGTCTGTTTCACTCCTCTTGGCTATCTTTCTTGTTTGGCAACTGATTTTGTTCACTGCCTCTGGCCCCAAGGCTTGAGACTGTTGGGCTGCATTTGCTGACAGTTTACAGATGTCCATACATCCTTGCTGTTCCAGAATCCTCATTTTTAACAATTTGGCCTGTGCTTGAGGATATTGGATTCTCAGGATAATCTGGTCTCAAACAATAGATTTCACACAGTTATTACAAAAATTGCATGTTCTTATTAATGTTCTTGGAGCAGTAATAAATGCCTCTATGCATTCAGACTCTTCCTGTTTCCTCATATGGAACATAGAGCACTCATACATAATATTGGTTTTACCAACAGCATAACTGGGATTAGTTGATCCTCAGATGTGGCAAACAGGAAACAATAGAAAACTTTTAGCACCTCGTCACCTATTGTGGGGAGCAGCAGAGCAGTTCATTATGGTTGTGGTGATTTGATTCCACTAACTGATCATGGTATGTTTTGTTCATCAGCTCCATTGACTAATATATTTACATTTGGTTCCACCATTTTGACTGAAAATATTCACACATCAGAATGAATAGAAATTCAGTCTCAGAATGAGCAGAAAAATGAGGAGAAAAAATCAACCTTTATCTTAGAGAATTTTGCGGGGAACATCCATAAATTTAATCTGTTACCTTGTTGCCACCATATTTCAATTAGCTTTCTAAGGGGAATAGATCACAAACATCAAAATAAGGAACCCCAGACACAAGCACTCTATAATGGGAATGTTCTGAATTCTGCTTTATTGCTGTGTTAGATATATAGGTGTACTTACACTTATACAAATGCACAATTTGGGCAAATACGCAACTTATGCAAATATGTTGAGTTAATCGGAAAGCGTCTCAACCCGATGCAACTAAAAGAGATCCGCATGAAATATTATTGGCCAAATACCATAAGTATTTTCTGTCCAAACGGATACACTACTGATGATCATTTTTTTGGAACCATGTCTCAAGCCTGTTCGTGCCCTTAAATACAGGATTTAAAAAAAATTGATTTAGTGACAATGGTCCTCAAGGTTAACTAGTTTCCTCACTCCATTCACAACTTCATGACTCACAAAGAGACATGAATGACTTCAACAACTATTCTAAATAACTACTACAACTACAGGGTCTTCAAAAAAGGATGTAACTATTTTTTGACAACTTGTATCTAAACTATTTTGAATCTAAAAACTATTTTTCAAAGACACAAATTAATAAAAAGATGCTAATGACACATAATTTCAAACTTTACAATAGATGTTGAAAGTGATTTTTTCTTTAACTTGGATGGTTTCAGGTGTGTACTCATTTCATTACATAAAAGTTTCACTACATTGAAAAACAACATAGCTGATAGAATGCAAAGGAATGGCTGCTTGAATGATGCTAGCTCATGATGCAATCACATCAACTGCTTAATATTGTTATGTCGCTAAGTATGTGATACTACATGACCAATATTGTAGCATGCAATCTATGTAAGCATAAATTCTACCCTCTATCCTTAGGGTTGCATCCTCTATGAAACACCCAGTATTTTGTATAACAAACTCTGAAAACAAAACCATCCGTTGAAAGTAATAAATCAAGAAACCACAGGAGTTAACCTTTCAAAATTACAAAATCCTAATACCTTTATTTTATGGACAATATAAAAAGAATTACACAGATTTTATCCGTACCATTGAAAAAGGAAAAAAGCCATGCAAATCCATGCCATCTAGCAGTATATATGGGGGTATTAGATGGGAATCCTTGACTATGGGATCCCTCAGGAGAACCAAATGATTTGAACAAGTACTGCTCCTAATTAGACTAGCTGAAGACAGAAATCAATGAAAAGCATTCATCTGGCATTAGTCAAGAGAAAGAGTGTAATATTCCATCAGGATAACACTAGACTGCATGTCTTTTTGGTGACTGGGCAAAATTGTTACAACTTGGTAGGAAAGTCTTTACCGATTTGTTGTATTCAGAAAATATTGCTCCTTTGAATTATAATTCATCCCAGTCTTTACAGAATTATCTTGATAAAACATATTCCCTGGAAGATTGCAAAAAACACCTAGAGCAGTTTTTAGCTGAGGAAGATAAAAAAGTTCTGGGCCAAAGTGGAAGTATGAAATTATCCAAAAAATAGCTGAAGATAGCTGCACAAAACGGTAAATTTGTTGTTCTAGAAAGTTTATTGAAAATGGAAAAATGACTTGTTTACCTAATGAACTGAATGAACATTTTACAATACCCTGCACTATACATAGCCAATACAGACTTTCATTTGGTGATCCATTTGTAATACCATAACTTGTTTTTTGGGTGAAGTTGATGGAATTAAACTTTGGAATGATATATAAAATCAAGAGGCCTCCAGGCAAAGCAATGTAATGGATTTGGTCAGTGGATCTGTAGTTTTATTTTTCAAATTGAATTTGGGTTTCCTACAATTGTGGGACCCCTGAGTAACTGCCCAGTACATCCACCCAATAAGACAGCCTGAATTGGTATTTCACTTCATATTGCTTACTCAAAAAGGGTCCTTAACACTAGAATAATCTGATCATTTTACCGTGTTAAGAAATATAATTTCAACCAATAAAGGAAGTACCATGTTCCTATACGTAGGTACATCTATAAGCCTACAGCCTGAGGATGAAAAAAGCATTTATTTTGCAATTTTACACAACAAATATTTATTTTTCAATGTAATCTCCTTCTTTGTCAATGCACTTGATTCAGAGGTGATTATAAATAACGTAAATTGAACATTAAATAATGAACGTATCAGCTGATAACTTTGTGTCAGGCTGTAGACTTATTGATCGGCTTATATATATGTATATATACAGACAAAAATACAAACACCCTCTGACCCCTCTTCTCACGGACCCTTTTCATTTCAGACCCAACTTGACTCTCATCTACACAGATACAAACAACTCCCCTCCCACTCCTACTAAAGAACCCACAACACAGAAATTTCTTTCCTCAATATTAAACATGTAAACAGCATACAATTTTTTCTGCACTGCTGCAAGTTTCTCTGAAAGAGATGGCTGGAAACCATCAAAATGCATCAAAACATACCCATGTAGTAATAAAAATTTTAGAGATGTTATACCAACTTTTCACTTAAATTTATTTCTCTTCATATTCCAATTGTCATTTTCATCACCATATATATGTGATCATAAATTACGATAGATTTTATAGAAACTCTTTTTCGGAATGATCGTCCATTATTACATGGTGAATGTACCATTTAACCTAGTCAACGTAAATAGTGTAAACAGTTAAAGTATTGCTCTTACTATTGAACTAAACAGTTGCCGGTATTGCAATCTGTCGGATCATATATCTGTTTCCTAATAGCATAACTGTCATTTTGAAAGAAACAAATAGAAGAGATATAGATTGTGAATGAGCAAGACAAGAATTTGTAGTTGAGACAGTAATTTGGGCCTTTGCATTACTGGCGTCTTATTAGCTCAATAGTAAGAGCAATGCTATGCTGAAGTGGCTACCCTATCAGTTGAAGGTTTGATTCCTGCAGCAGCCCCATTTCTCTATTTGTTTATTCTATTTATATTGCCTAGGCCAAATAGTACATTCACTGTATAATGATAGGTGATCATTTCAAATAAAAGTTTCTATATAATATAATGCAATTTATTATCATTCTGTTGGATCATGTATCCATTTCTCAATAACACACACACACGCATACACACACACATATATATATATATATATATATATATATATATATATATATATATATATATATATATATATAATCAAGAAAGCTTTAAATACTAAAAATGTTTTTAAAAAAACCTTTCAAAATTTATGTCCTTTCAGTCATTATTTCCAAATATCTGTTAATGCAATTTATGTAAGCTTTTAAAAAGATTTCATGTTTTATATAGAATTAATTATCATGATACTTTGTATGTACATTACTAAGATTAGTTCAAGTCTTGAACAGTGTCGCACGTGTGAAATACTTTGTGAGGATCAAAGTCACTGTAATGGTATGTGAAACTAGCTTGTTAACCATTATTCTTTAGCAAACTGTTTTATATATACATGAATGTGTATGTATATATATAAATATTGTAGAATAGGAATTTGCTACATAAATACATTTATATTTCTGCCCTGTCTCGGTCTCTTCAGGTGAATGATTAGGTATATTTCAAATTCCTGCATGGAAATGGGAGTTTTTTGTGGATGTTCCTAGGTCGGGGAGTTTTTTTCTTGTTGTTTTATTTGATTTGTTAGATTTTTTGTACTTTGTGTATTCCTGCCGATGGTTATAAATTACATGCCAGGGAAGTATGGTATGAGTGTTTGCATTATCAGTCAGTGGTTGTTGGTTTAGGGTGTACTTAATAGGAATGTTTTATTTTTACTTAGATATCTTAGATCTATTTTCCCATGCTAGGATCCCTTTTATATATCCTTAGTGGGTTGTAGATTTGTCTACTTCCTCATGTCCAAGGTAATTATGTTGATTAGGTACTTCTTTGAGATGACTTTGTGAATAAAATATCTATGTTAGTTGTTATTAGTGTATCAATATGTGGGTCATTGAGTTATGTTTGTTAATATAAATTTTGAGCAGTGTCGGCATTTTAACACTATTTCTTTGTTAGTATTCATTCTAATTACTCTATTGTTATGTTTCATGATGAGTGTGTCAAAATTTTCATTACAACTAAAGCTAATTTTCAGTTTGTTCTTGATATATATTTTACTTGGTGGGATGTGTGGGGGTGTTTTTCTATTAATTGGATGAATATTTTACCTAAGTTAATTTCCAAACAGGAATCTGAAATATACCTTATCATTCACCTGAAGAGGCCCAGACAGGGAAGGAGGATAAACATGTTTGTGTAGTGAATCCTCATTCTACAATATCTCCAACTCCACTCTATACCAACTTAACATTTGAAATTGAATGTATAGAGCTTTCTATAAAATAAACCTATCACACATTGGATATTGCATTCTATCTTATTATATCATATTATACTGTTATATGGCATCCCTGATTTGTACTGTGTGATATATATATATATGTATACATATATATGTGTGTGTGTGTGTGTGTGTGTGTGTGTGTGTGTGGAGCATCTACAGTCTCTATATCATTCATAATCCAATAAAAAAAATAATTTTTTTATAAAAATTAATGCTAATCTTATGCATAGTTAGAACATTAAAATGAGTTTCTTTTTTTTGAGAATTTAAAAAATCTTTCAAACTTTCCTAAAACAATCCTTTAAAAATGAGCTTATTTATTTTATTTTATTTTATCTTTTCAGGATATTCTTTTTGTATTTTCCTTTGCAGTGCCTACCTGTACCATAATTCTTAATACTACATCCGGGCTATTTTAATATCGCTTTTTTGATTGGCTGATTGTACAGCTTGTGTGTGACGTAGATAGAATCGTTCAAATCCGTCTATCTTTGCAGTTGCTCGATAAAAAATATGTGAGCAGTATTCTTATGTTTGGAAATGAATTTTTCATCTTTTATGTTCCGAGAGAAATGTTTTTGTTTCCCAACTACGTATGAAATCTTTGTGAGCGCAAAAAGTGAATATTCCTAGTATTTTACGTAAAAAGTCAATGGACCAATCACATTGGTTGTTACAAAAAGTGTCTGGCAGAAATGAAACCCATACACATTATGCAAGAATTGTTAAACGACAAGTGTAAAAAAACAAGTTCTCCGCGTTATATTTGGTATTAATTATTAACCAGGACAATAGGTAAGTTCAAAAAATTATTTTATAACACTACATTTCACTTAATATTCTGTCCTGTCTTCTGGAAACTAGAGGATCGTTGTTATTAATGAATTTTCTGTCTTTCTGGGCTCTTCTTGAGCGGCTGGTTCAGAAATGAGGGATCGGTTTTTAATATTGTAAAGGTTCATACTGACCACTCACTTCTTGGTCATATGGAATTTTTGTTTACTACTGCTACTACACAGAATTTAAAACTTTTTTTCAAGTGTTTCCAGTAACCTACACAAAAATCATGCAGTATTAGGAACTAGTTTTTAGTATATTTAAACCATGTGATAGAAATACTAAGCGGGAGGGGGGAGAAAAAATTACGGTAGCCATCGTGGTGCCTTTATTTTCTAAATCCCACCTTTTCCTTTATTGTCTATCTGAACTTAGAAAAGGAAAGGACGTTTATTTCTCTCTGCTTTTATTAAAATTTAAACTTCCATGCACAATATGATCTTTTTCATCTCATCAAGCAAGGATTATTTTTCTTCTCTAGAATTTATTCATCCAGTCCCTTTATGTACTCTTTCTTTTATCTACTTACGTACATGAACGTATGGTTTTTCATTTTTGTATTTTCATTCTCATCTCTTCCTTAATAAAAGCATCTTCTTCTTAGACATCGTTTCTAGAAAATTCAGTTTTTGTTTCGATGAACTTAGTTGTTAATAATGCATCTCCTTTTTATAAAACCGTGAGGGAACCTCTATTTCTTTTTCCCCCAGTTAATCCAGTGAAAAACAAAACAATAACTTCAGCTTTTTTTTACATTTAATTTCAAATGGAGTGGACCCTTTTTCTTTCTTCGCGTTTTTTTTGTTTTATTTTAATGCATCCGATTCTTCCCTGTCATTCTTAGAAACGAAAAATCTCGAAATATTTTTTATTTATAGTTATGTACGAGGAAAAAAATCAACTTTCATGAGGAATTGTATTTTAAAATTAAATAATGTATAATGAAAGAAATGAATTGTCTTTTTAAAAGTAGTTACGATCTCTCTCTCTCTTTCTCTCACGCACACACACTAATGGCGTGGTTGAAAACTGCTTTCCCCCCCATTGTTCTATTTTCTTTCTTTATTTTTCGTTTATTGTAAATCATTTTTTTCTGTATAGTATTTTAGCGGGATTTCGTGGAGGTTTTATTTTTCACTTTCGGAACGGTACAGTTCTCTATTCGTACGAAACTCTCGGCCTTTTTTTGTTCGCCAGCAGCACGTGCGTACTATATAAACCTTAAGGTGTCTCAAAAATGTCCCGATCCAGGTGAAAAATCTAATTTGATTTGGACACAGATTTTGGGACATTACACTAGATTCAAACGTTTTATATTTTTGTTGTGGATTGTTCTAGCTTAAAATACCAAGAAATAACAACTCGCTTTCGTTTCGTTTTTATCAGATTTTAAATCTATAATTTTTAACCTCCGACATTGTTGAAACGTCCCAATGAAAAATGAATTGTGGACAAAGTTTTTTGTTTTGAGATTATAAAAATATGATTTTTGATAATGTGGTTGACATTTTCGTGGTATACTTACTTAAAATGATATCGACTCATTTGCTCCGATCCGAAAAGTAGACTAAATTGTATTTTCAAGGCTTATTGGATTGATTAATTTATCTTTTTATCGATCATTTTCATACCTTCGAATGTCTGTTCAGTTTTATTTTTCTGTTTCTCTCCCCTTTTTCTTTGTCTAAAATCGGACTGAAGTTCGATCCTTTTCGTTTATTCGATATTGTCATTGATGGATTATTTCATAAAATTGGGAGGATTAAAATGTATTGGTTGTGTCTGACTTATTTCGTTTCTCGCAATTATAGTTTTCTGATTACCCCATTATATTTAGAGAATCCTTCACATGAACTTCCCATTTGTGACAGGCTTACTAGGAATTCTTACGCATTGACATGTGACAATCATATTCTCTGGCGGCTTTCTGACGAGGGAAGATCATAATTCAAACGTTGTATTCAACAATGAAGTGTAAGACTTAAATGGCGGTAACAGATTTTAGTTGTGTATTTTCTTTTGTCCTCTCGGCTTCTCTATTAAAATTGAAGGCTTTGTTGGTCTATTATGATTTTTGGTGTCCTCCTGCGTATTTACATTATGTATTTATCCCTTACCTGTCGATTTTTCTTGAAAAGGTTTATTGACCTTCACACCATTTATCACTCAAATGTGATAAAAAGGAAATATTGTTATTAATTTTTCTCTATTTATTTTCCGTTCTTCTTATTCATTTTTACCGGAAAAAAATGATGTTTTCAGTTTCTTTTCTTTGAAATTTCCCAAGTTCAAGTCAATAAATATACGTGTCTTAGATTATGTACAAATCGCCTGGAAGGTTTTGGAGAAGATGAATAAGTATTCGACAGGACTGGTTGCTTTCCGTGGAAAGATCCCAGCTCGAACCCTGAATCCTCACTTAAAACTTAAACTAATTCGTTGTCAGTTTTCATAGTGCAGTTGACCCCCTTTCTTTTCCCCTGTCTAATAATTTTGCATTTTATATAATACTGATATGAGTAATTTTTTTTAACCCACGTGCCGGAAGCGCATGATCTTAGAAACCGGAAATTCATATTTTTTACTCCTGCTCATGAAATGGTTAAAAACTGTAAAATTATGGAAAACAAATGTTCAAAATATACTGCGATTAAGAATAAAATATGTTAATTTGTCGTGGCTTATTGGTGACGGAGAACTGATCTATAGGACCACCAGGTGAAAAAAAAACAAACACTGCCAGACGAATCCCAAGTCACCGTTTAGGCGCACATATTGGGCGTCACGCTGTGGATTGAGGACCGATAATAGCTAAAAGGCTGAAAGCTAATCTCAATGACCATTACTGCTGTAAATGAGTTTGATCTTCCTTTCCTTGGGTGCCAAGTCATTAGCTAAACTTATCAGTAAGAACAGATATTCACGGAATCGTTGATGTATACATACGGGAAATGGTTTTCAAGTGTTGATATTGCCTACAAACAATACGTACACCATGCGTTTTTCGGCTCGGGTCTGTTTCTGTAGTTTTCTTGCTTGAGTCATTTTTCTGTTTTTAGGAATGTTCGATTTAATCTTATTTTGAATAAGAATTTGCCTGGGGGACTACATGAAGCATTTTATGACTCATAATGTCTTTGTCTTATTTTAGTTATTGAAGTATTCATTTTAATTTTGTACAATTATCTAACTTGAAACCTGTGGTAACTCTTCAGACAAAATAGATCTTGTATTTCAGACCAGTTTCCTTGTTTTGTTTTTAGTAATCATCACAACGTTTCGGCCATTGTCCTCTACGGCCTTCCACTGCTGGTGTTAGTTAATTTGAGACATTTGAGGAAGGCCAGAAACTGTTTCGGTACCTCATCTTAAAATAAACCAATTATTGTTATTAACCTTATTGGAAACCAAGGTATACCTGAATAGAGAACACATGCTTAGTTTTCATTTGTCTTTTGGCTAGGTTTATGCTTCAGTGAACTTGGACAATCTAGAAGTTTACTTTCTCCTCTGTTATTTATTTTTGCCCATAGAATTATCTATGATATTATTCTTGTTCCTAACCCTGTTTGAATGTTATGCTTTCAGTATTAACATAGTGGAAAGGTTAATCAGGAAGAGAGGACAGGAAAAAAATGTAATTTAATAAGAGGCTATGAAGGGTGAGGACATTACAAAGAAAAAGGTAATTTACCGAGAAGGTAGAAAAATGGATAGGCAACAAAATTTGGCATATATAAGGGAGAGAATGGGATGAGGAAAAATCTTAGTTGTAGATGCCTGTGGAATTTCCATGAGTTCAGCTAGTAGTCAACACTGCATGTAACAATTTTACACCGCAAGGTGCATTGACAGTTGAGCAACAAACTATTGCCAATTGCATTTGGGCCTTTTGTATAGAAGCTGAAAATTCTTGAGCAGTTTATCGAAATATTCTTGAACATTTTTTGAATTCTGGAGACAATTTCAATGCCAAGAATTTGATGTTTAAAATTAGATGCTAGAATCATTTGTTTGCAATAAATACAACCAATCAATTTTAGTTCAGACTATCTAATCTCTTCTACCAATTTTTGATGTTAGCTCAACATTTCAGCCCGTTCTTTCTGTGGCCTTCTTTTTATGTAATATCCATGAGTAGAGTCTCTTTTATCAGCTTCCTTCTCAAGTGGTGCAAAGAAAATTGAAATGGTTACTGCAACGCTTGTAAATAAATTATTCTGTTTTCGGGAAAATACGTGTTCCATAATTTTGATAATGTTTTAGTTATAGACAAGAAATACGCCTAACTTATGTGCTATACAGTTGTTGGGCTTACTTTGTTATTATCAAATAAATAACAAAAGCTTCCATTATTATAAGTGTTAATATCATATCTTTCAACTGCATTGAACAACTTATGGTTTTTCAAAGATCAATTTGGTCTGTTGGCCTGAACTCTTTCAATCATAGTTTCCTTTTAGTAACATTTTAATTTATTGATAAATCAAAAATTGATTGTGTTAAAATGAATTTTTGGTTCATATACTCCATCAGATTTGTAAAAAAAATTATGATCCTCTCCCTTTTTTATGAACAGAGAGGTAATATCGACACTTGAAATGCAATGTGTATAATGCATTGTATGTAACACTTATCTATGAGTGCGCTGATACTACACTTGGATTCTTAGCAGAAATGGGGTTGTGGCATTTTGATATTGAGTAGGCCACAAATCTTAGTCTTCGATCATTAGCAATCCTCTCATTTTTTACAGTTACAATGCTAGTTTAAAAAATGCATGCAAAAACATTTACAAAATTTTTATAGAATTGTTCCATTTTTTTATTATTTCTTTTAAATTTATTGTTGAATAAACAATTTTGGCATTTTGATTCTCTAAGTCAGGATTACCAAGTTTATTTTGTGTAACAGTTTTATAAAAACAACTTGTCTCTTTAAGAGGTTCTGTTTATATGATATGTACCCCCAAAATAACTCACTGGCTGACTCTAGAATCTTGTCCTTAAAATATATCTGTAGGCCTCGGTTTGAAAAAAATGTAGTTTTCCAATTTTGCAGTGTTACCAGTTATAGCTTGATTAGTTCTGATCTATTTTCTCTTATATTGGTTGATATGACCAGTTCACTTGTCTAATTGGAGAGAAATAGTTGCATGTGTGCCATTAATGAATTTTACTTACGTTATTATATTTAGAATCATTATTTCAACAATTGACATCTTTGTAAGAAGAGGATTATCGTAACTTTCTTCGCAGGATCTTGACAGTTCAGCCAAGGATTACATCTGTCTTATCCATATCTACAAGATTTCTTCCAAGATAATCCTAATTGCATCTTATTTACTCCTCTAATTGCAAATCTATATCTATTATTGTACTAGTTTCTGTTATTACTTAGTTATGGTCTGGTGAATTTGTCTACAAATACAAGATAAATATAAGCCCATACATACGCATGTACATATACGTATTTGTTTGTATATTTGTTGAATTATCCTTATATACCCTTGAAGACAAATTTGCCTTGTACCTGTATTTATAGACTGATAGTAAAAAAAACTTATTCACTTATTGCATTTTGAGGCAGTCTTCAGCTTTTTATCTTGTCTGTTACGGTAAACTCTCATAATGGCAATGATGCACAGTCTAATGTACCATGTTTGTTTTTATATTGTCTACTGGTTCATTCATTTTATTTGAAGATGTATAATCTATATGTAGGGCATTAGAGTGAAAGGGTAATAAAAAGTCAATTTTGTCTGTACTTTCTGGCTTCTTATTGCGCTTCATATAAAATCCATTTATAATGTCACCTTTAAATCTTTGAAGGAATCGTAATAATGGGTGTCTCTTGTATTTCTGAAAAAATTCAAATTTACTCTCTAAATGAACGTCAGCAACTTTTTCTTTTTCCAAATCTAAATTTTACCATTATAGTATTCTCTTCTTTGTGCTGTATGTAAAAATTTGAATTATTCTATCAGCATTTTGCTCAAGATGTTCACTATCTTGGATATCACAACATACAGTACAACAAAATAAGCATGTCCTCTGCTCAGTATCCCCAAGGCGGAAACTGGGTTTAACGTGTTGCTGTAGCTATTTATACTGCTTTAGATAAAACTCTGGAATCTGCGCACATGTTTGTCTGAGGCAATCTGCAACATACTACAAGATGCACATTTGTGTCGTATGGCAGTGAACATGTTTATGTTTCAAGTATCTTGAAACCTACAATGAATAAGTACTGGCATTTGAGAAGCAGAAAATTTAAATGATTCTGTTGATTATAACTTTTTTGTATTAATCTTTTTAAAGTGTCTAAAGGATGATTTTGATAATATTGCATTTACCATATGTGTGCATTACTATACTTGTAGCACACATAAAATCGTAAGTTGAAATCTTGATATATTTCAAGTTTATTCATTCAGCACTTATTTAATGAATGAGTTTTGTATATAGATTGTGGAAACAGACAATCAGATGTCGTTCTGTATCAAGAATTCAATGTTCATTTTATTACATGAGGAAAAGATCATTTGAATGCTTACTATGAGTCTACTTGCATTTGGCTCATTTTATTGTAGCCATATGATTGACTTATTGATGTGATCTTTAATGCTATACATGATGACTCCTTAATTTTCAATACCTCTAACTGGTGTTTATTCTTGTAACCACCTCTAGAGTAGGAGATTATCTTCTTTCTTGTATTACATTAGATTAGTGGCCTTCACCTACAACTGTTCCTTGAACTGATTTATGAAATAAATGTACAAGACGTATTGGGGATTAAGTGATTTTCTTGGATGACCATTTTACTTTTCTTTTTTTTTAACTAGTTAGATTATTTTAAAAAAATCCACTTTGATAATACTCCTTTCACATGTTTATTATCTGTCTGTAACAACCAAAGAGAAAGGAAAGAGATGAGTGTGTATCAGTATGCTGATATAAGTTTTGTTCATTAACTACTGAAATGTTTTTGTTTAATTCATTCTAATATTACGGTCGGTTTAGTAAAGACTTATCAGAATTGTTGGTTTTATTACAAATTGAGTTAGAATATAGCTTTTTTTTCTTGACAAAATGAGTTAAATTGAATTACGTTTCTCGGTGCATAGATCAGTGTAGCATTTGTTTTCTTTTTCATCTATTTAATCTTTATGCTGAGGGATTACCCTCAGACAGATGGAGAGCCCTTATTGAAAAGATATGCTCACCACCTTATCTTTTGTCAAAGCTACAAGGAGAGAGAGAGAGAGAGATTAAAGGTAAAGTGGAGCAGCTGCTGCTCAGAGGTATGGAAGAGGAGGATAGCAGATTGAAGTTTCATTATAGCCTCAAGTTGAATCTGATTGCTAGAAAGAAACTGACAATCATATTTTTTGTTTGCAGCATCAACAATTAAACTTCTGCATGCCATCACCTGCTACTAACTATTCACTGATTTGTGGATCTGTAACAGTCTATGCGCACGCACACACTCATGAAGTAATGTTTCTTATAGACTTACCTAGTATTTTTGTTTTTTGATTTTCTAAGGTCTCGAAAAGGAAGTAATTTACAGGACAAATTTATTTTTAGTATTTAGCTAATAGAGAACTCAGAGGATGGTCCCGAGATTATTGTGTGTGTCACTCCCTGGCAATTCGGGATCCACCTTGAACAAATCCATGCCATTGGCACTTCTTGTGAGAAGCAAAATACTTGGAAACAAGATTAACTGGAGACGAATAGAGAAAATAATGTAATTTCAATTGTTACTCACGAAAATTTAAGTTCATGAACCAAAATGTCATGCTGACATGACGTTGAATCCAAATTGTAAATGGATGCGAATTTATGAAAGATGCAGAAGATATTTGCAGAAATGTTGCTTCGGCCTTATAATCTGTAGACATTTCAAATTTTCTTGATTTTGATCCTAAATTATAGGTGTTCAATTTTCAAATACATATATACTTTTTGATATGAAACTGTTTATTTTAAATCTTGTTGTTGAAAAATACTCATTTTATCGTTTAAGGATTCAATGATAATGATGCAAACCAAACTCCCTAACTGATGGCAGAATGTCACCTACCAAACAGATTAAGGTATATACACCTGGTGAAAACTTTTGTATCTCCACTTACCTCCTCTATTCGATTTTTGAAATAGGTATACAGTGAGCACAGAAAGTATCAGATAAATTTCCAAAAGTTCATTTTAACATACCACTACATCTTCAAAATTGACAGACTTTGGACCAAAGATTTGATTTTTATACATCATTTTCTAAAGTTCTATCTTGTTCTAATATTTTCTAATTTTTATTCCAAATTCTGCCAATTTTAGAGCTGTGTAAAGATGTTAAAATGAACTTTTTTGAAATATATCCAATGCCTTTTGTACTCACTGTAAGTATTTCATTAAATTCCGTTGTAGATGAATATACTGCTTTGTAGTTTTAAAAGCTTACAGCTCTTTTGAATAGATATTTTGGGTGATTCACTTTGAAATTATTTTTTAGTTTATTCATTTTCACAAGTTTATTAAAAACTTATTTTTTGGAGGTATGCAAATTTATTTGTGTAAAATTTGAAGTTTTCAAAATTACTGTTCACTGTAACCCATAAGTT
Source organism: Thysanoteuthis rhombus (assembly GCA_963457665.1). Lineage (NCBI taxonomy): Eukaryota > Metazoa > Mollusca > Cephalopoda > Oegopsida > Thysanoteuthidae > Thysanoteuthis > Thysanoteuthis major. Next base: position 11,290,631 of record OY735205.1, read on the forward strand.
CTTTCATTTTATGTTCATTTAATATTTAAATTCTTACTAATGCCATCTTTTAGAATGTTTGTGTCTGTTATTAATTAACCCATTGTACCTAACAAGTGTTTCAGGGTTTAAATTTAAGTACCTTTTTGATTCTAAAAATACAGTTTTCTGTTCAGATTTAGGGAATTTAAAAAAATTCTTTTTGAAGGTTTTGCATTAAATAAGGTTTTTTTCATTATTTATAAGTAGTGTACTTTTGTCAAAAATGACTTTCATTTTTTGTTTTTAAATTTTGCGCTTCTATGTCATTAGCTGCTTCAATATATTGTCCCTTTTCCTTGATGTATACTATCTGATTGATATACCTAATTCTTGAAATTTCAACATCACGTCATCAGTGTGTCTTTGGCCTATTGGTAAATCCTCAGGCTGCTATGGTCCATATCTGAGTTCAAATCTCAGCAATTCCACTTGATTCATTATTTTGGTTCCAGCATGACAGAAAACAAATTAATGATTAAAAACACTTCAGTAATTGTTATGATACTTACTTTTATTTAATTTCTCAAATCCATGAATGATTGGAGAGTTGTTTGATTAGATCATGCACGTTCAAACCCATCAAGCTTTTTTTTTTCTTTTTTTTTCTTCTCATCATTGAAACAAAAATAACCTCAAAAAGCACCAAATAATTAACCCATTGTACCTAACAAGTGTTTCAAGGTCTAGATTTAAGTACCTTTTTCATTCTAAAAATACATGAGTTATTGGTTCAAATTTAAGGATTTTTCTTTTCTCTATGATGAGGCATTTTAAAAAAATCTAGAGTATTTTTTTTTTTTTTTTTTTTTTTTTTTTCAATCATTTTATTCATCCTGTGTGCCACATTTCCTGAATGACAATACAGTTATGCTTCTCTTGAAGGATTACAACTGAAAAATTTCTTAACTTTGGTCATACGGGTAATAAAATTATGCAATTCATTCTGTGAATAATCAAAGGCAAAAATGCATGTATGTGAAACTTAGATTTTAAGTTGGCATGTTAGGTTAAGAAAAAAAAGTTTTAGGTAATCGTGGGGGAATAATATTCACGTTGCACTGGAAAAGATTATATATAGATATTATTTTGAAATTTAGATCTATATTGATACACCTGCGGATTTTTTTTTCTGGAGTTTTTTGAAAGAATTTGATATCTTGAGGATTTGTTTTTGTTTTTGTTTTTTTATCTAGCTTACTAAATCTTTCTTGCCAGTATTAGAACATGACAAAGTGGTTTCATTGTTGGACTTGTGCATGCAATGCCCTTCTCATAATACATCCACACTCAAATTTTCATGAAGTAAAACTGAAATTGACCTCATATTGCTTGTATAAATGTTTCGATCTTTGTGATTTGATATTTTTTTTATTTTTATTTTATTTTTTTGTAACCTCCTAGCCACTGAATTTCTGGAAAGCTGTTTCGTCTATTTTTATTCATTGAATCCCAACTGTCTTCAGAAAGTTTAATATGTGTACCCTCATTGGAGCTATCCCCAAAATTATGTATATTAGATCACTGTAACTAGTTAAAAATTCAAAATGGCTTCCATGTGACTGACTGAAAATAAGAATTCCCAATTTTGAAGCAGCTTGATCTTTTAATTTTTCAAGGCTTTGAATAAATTTCTTAGATTAATCTATCATTCATCACAGTAATACACTGTAGTGAATGAAATGAGGGGCTATAGTGATTCCATCTATCAGTCAATAGCTTCTGTTTCTATGTGTATGTAGTATTATGTATCCATGGCTAGGAGGTTATTGATGAATGATCAAATGTCTTGAAGCATTAATTCTGCTACCTTTGTCCCATAATAGTCGTTATATTTAATGTATGAAATTTATATACATACATAACAACTATTATAGGACAGGTAATTTGTATTTAAATGCAATCTGCTAATGCTTTTTTTAATTTGCTTTTTTTTTTTTTTTTTTTTTCCCTTTTTTTTTCCACCCTTCTCTATCCCAAATCTGTGTGCTTCTCTTATCCTCTGTTGTGTGTTTAGCAGCACCAATTCTTGTTATTGCACCAACTTTTGGTAAAACCCATGGATCCCATATACTCTTGTTATTGTTATCAGTGGTGTAGTGCTCAAAAAGGAAGTGAGTGAATGCAGGCCTGCCAGCTCTCGAGAGATGGGAGTCCTTAGTGCAAATCTGAAAAGTTTTGAAATTTAACCTATGTAAGAGACGTTCTGAGGCCATATGGGATAGATATTTGGACATATACTGGCTAATTTTTCTCTTCAGTGAATTGTTGAAGAATCTTGGTTCAGCTAAACCTCAGTTTTCTGAACCTCAAATATCAAAGTCCCGTAATTGTGTTCAGAATGGCTTCCTTTTTGATAGAAAATACTCCCCGTCTTTTATCCAAAAAAAAAAATACTCCTCGCCTGTCTCATTCAGATAATCAAGGCTTCTCTATAGAGACAGTGAGGGAACAGTGTTGTCTTACCCTTTTTTTAAAATTTTTCTTTTAGAATGGGACCGCTGTTCCCACACATTCCCACAGTACTACACCACTGTTTATTATTGTTGCTGTTTTTGTGTTTGTTGTTGCTGCTGCTGCTACTGTTGATGATGCCAGGATCTTATAATCATTAATACTACTGCCATTGCCCTCATCTCCTATTGCTGCTGCTGCTGCTGCTTCTTTACTCTTTTCTAATTATTGATTCTCTGCTGACTGATAAAAAACCCAAGTTTTCAACTGCGTCCCTAATGACCTCATCAACTAGCACTTCTTCCATCTTCCTTATACTCGTAGGGACTGATAAACTGCAGCCTTTTTATGTCGGTCTCTTCTACTTTCACACTTATTCTTCTCCTACCATGAACCTCTAGTAAGTAATGCTACTTCTGTCTCATAATAGTTGCTACATTTGGATGAGAAAAATGACTACTAAACATCACAATTATTATGGGACAGTAATATTGTAACCGAATTTTGGGTTGGAGTCTGGTATTTAATGGCTTGTCTAACTTTTCTTGCTTATCCCTCATTTTTTTTCTCGAAAAGACTAGATATTCTCCTTGTAACCTATCTTGTTGTAGCTTGCTATAACATTGAGTACCTATTGACTTGTAACTTCTGAGCTATATTGAAATTCTTCTGTTTATAGAATATAATTAGTAGAATTTGATAAGATCTTAAAAGTGTTATTTGGTCTATATGATCATTTTGGACCAACAAGGCTCAAATCTTGTGCTGGTATTTTTTAGATAGATGTAATTTTTTTGGATAATTAGTTCTGGTATACATATGGGCTATGGTGATTTAACACTTTCAGTGTCAAAGTTTGTGTGGGTTTTTTCTGACTTGTGTAGGCAAAGAATAGATCAATGGGAATTGGATATCTAGTATAGGTCGCAGTAGTATGCGGAAAACAAAATAAAGATGGTTTATCAATTTCAAAAAGGGGGACGTTGAGTACCGTATATTCAAGTGTTGGAGACTGAAATTATGTTGAAATAAGTCTTAAAAATTCACTTTGCCCCACAGGCAAAAAGTTGCTTTAATTTAATTTATTTATTTATTTTAAAATTGGGTTTCTTTTGACACTGGGAAATACAGTGATGAATACTGTTTGTTTGGCGCTCAACTGGTGAAATAGTGAAAATGTTAATTAATGTTCTTTGATACTGAATGTGTTCACTATATACAAAAATAATATAAGAATTACTTTTGTCTACGTATTTGAAAGATAAAACATGTAATTTTGATTAAAATGATTGTCCAGAAAAAGGATATGAAGCTATTAAATGGGTGGTCTACCAAGACCCCACCTGATCCAACTTACCCAATACCCAGTTTTCTTTGAAACTTGATACAGATTTCAAGATGTGATACAAAGTGTATGTTATTCAACATCTTTGTTTCATTTATACTCTGATCATTAATGAATTCAATTGCACAATTTTCTCATCCTGCTGGATGAATATTCCGGGTGGACAGCACACTATAGTATGAATGGCCTGGTAAAGTGTAAGCTCCATTTCTACTAAATATGTCCAAGTACAGTAAGCTGTTGGGAGAGCACATTGAATTGTTTCAAATACTTCATCAAAAGAAATGTTTACTGATACTCAAATTGCTGTTAGAAAAAAAAAGCATCAGAATTATCAAATGTCCTCACTTTTGATGATCATATTCTTTTATGATCAACACTTTGGTAGGATTTTTTTTTTTTGTTGTGATCGCCTTACTTATTAAAAATGGATGTGTGTTTGACTTGAGTAACACAATGTATTAATATTGTGACCAATAAAAACAGTTTAAATGATCAATAGTAGGTAATATTTACTTGAAAAAATAAACTTTGCATTATTTATTAAAAAAGACCAATAAAATGATACATCAAATATTAATGAATAGTTTATTTACTTGAACAGATGAATAACATACACGCATGGTTTCATATAATGTTTGCTTATAAATTACTAAGAGCAATTAGAAAGCATATGTTACAGGGATAAACAAAATATTCAAATTTGGAAGTTATTTAGGATCAATAGGCAACCATTTTATTAATTTTATTTGAAGTTTCATAAATCATTATTATCAAATTTAGAACACTGTTAACCTTAGTTTTGAAATGGGGATTGAAAATAAATAAGTCTCTTGGTCTTGATACTAGTTCTCAACTAACTAGTCCTTGTGGCTTGATTGTTATCAAAAGTAATCAGTCCTTTGAACCTCCCCTCTAAACATGCTATGAAAATTGATAATGATTTATTTAGGTTCAGATGATACAAAAATTGTTTGCCCTGTAGTATCTCTTTTGTTCCACCTTAATCTTTTCTGCATGAAGCCTCAAAGTTTCTAATATTACATTTCAAACATGTGGTAGAGTTCCTATTTGTTTTTCTCTTGTATTTACGTGTGTGTGTAATTAATCATTGCTTCTTTCTAATGTTTCTACAAACTGTTCTCTGGTTGTTTAAATGTTTATCTCAATCTATGTTTGTCTCTTAGTAGTATATTGTAGTGGTATTTGCTATTCAGTTGCAACTTCAGCTATTTAAAATTGTTGTACTCTATATGTAAATAGATTTCCTAAAAATTTAAGATTAAAAAAAAAAATGATGTAAGAGCAATGTTTTTTTATGCTTACTGAGATATTACTACCTCTATCCCGTAACAGTTGTTACATTTGCATATATAAATGTAAAACTTTTACGTGACATGTATTATCTTATTAGAATGAGTTCTATCCTTAATGGCTGTGATGAATGAAAAAACAATCTTGAAGCAGCTTATTGTACATGGACTTGATGTTGAGATTTCTCTTCTTTCTGCTTATAATTGTGCAATCTTTGTTAATGTTTGGTATCTTTGAATTTGTAGTAGCTATTCAAATTTTGATACAAAATCTGTTTCATCTCGCCCATGAACTTCCATGAATATGTATATGTTCTATCTTCTAAATGGTGCATTGTAGCCAGAGGTTTTTAATCATCCCTAAAATGTGCTAACTCAAATGTAGTGGGAAACAATTCTATTTCTGAAATGAATAATTTTCCATAGGGAATCGATTAGTGTTTTATTATAATGAATATGCCTTCATCAACAACCATTCCAGATCATTTATGGGTGCTTTTCAGCCTGAGTAACATTGAACATTCTTCTTTTAAGAATACTTCTTTTTTTTTCTTTTTTTTTTTTTTCTGCACAATCCTCTTATAATTGAATAACTTCAGAAATTATCGTTGCTTTTTTTGATGAGCTACTTGGGTATAATTAATTATGATATTGAGGAACATGATTGTTGTCCATGGCCTTTGAATTGACTAATACTGCCTTTTGTTTTATACTTTATAAATCTGTCCTTATAGTGTCTGCACAATGTTTTGGAAGATGACCTTATTAATCAATATGCTTGAGCAAAAAGATGAAGATTCTGTTCAGTTAACCTGAAGGACACAAAGAATAGTCCATTATAGTACCTTAGTTTCATTGTAATTCAAATCTTTTGCGAAGAACTTGGGAAGTTTCGGAATTCTGAAAAACTGATGTACTAAAAACATGTATTGTGCTCCTATTAGTAACCACAAAAGATTTAGTAGACATAACTCTAGTCATCCTTGAGTTTTGTGATGACTGACAGACATTAGGGGAATTATTGTAAGATGGGTGCCTATCATAGCATGATGGTAGCAAGCTCATCTTGTGATCTAATTTACTCATGTTGTGAGTTTGGCTCTCATGATTATCCCATTATAGTAAATTTATTCCCAGTAAATAACTATATCTTTTAAATTCCTGCAGTTGATAGGCTAAGTTTGTTGCTAAACCAACTGTGGCCTTTGATCAGTAAGGGGATCCATTAGTCCAGTGATGCTATGGATCCGTACCATATCAAAGAAGTCTGTGCTTTCATTCCTCCAGGATGCAAGCCTGGACAAGGTTGTATGAAAGATAGTCAGTTGTCCATGCAGCAAGTCTCTTCTCTCCATGCACCAATGTTGTCCAAGGGAAGAACAAGAGCTGCTATAACTTGGCACCACTGTCATTGCTAGAACAGAGGCTGAAGACCTCAGACTCCTGAAGAGACTTCAGCATCTTATTTTGGATTTAGTTATTGTTCCTAAGGCTAGAGGGCCCAGTCCACCCGGCTATTTAATCATAACCCGGGAAATGAACGAGCTTCCCTCTTGGTGGGGCTGCTGATTATTTTGGTTTTATTTACTAGGTGTTAGTGGTTGAAAATTTCTGAAAAACACTTGCAGTTATTTGTCTATTATAAAGGTATCAGTTTTATTTTTATCACTTTTAAAGAAGTTTGATGATTCAGTTTTTTGTTTGTTTTTTAAAATTTTTTCCTGACATTTTTGTTTGAAGAGGATTTATCATTTTCATCTAGAGCTATGTCCACTCTTGAAAACCGAGTGTATAATCTCTGATTGAGGTTTTTACTTGAATTACTGGAATGTAATCTTTTTGATGATAATTACATATTTTTCAGTGTTCCCACAAATACTGGTTTTTAAAAAAAAAACACTTGCAGTTGGATTTTTATCATTTTTATCTTGTTTTTATATATTTTATTTAACTTCCCACTGGGTTTTTGATCTGAGAAAAAATTTTTTTTATTTAATGTCTGATGCATGATTTGAAGCATGCAAAAAAGAGTAGGATAGAGCTTGGTTTGAATTCAATTTTAAAATGGCCTCTGCTGTAGCTGAATATTTTTTTTTTCTTTTTTTTTTACCACTTGTTATTTACATCTTAATTTAACTCTTTCAACAAAGTTAGAAAAGTATGTTTTTGTTTTTATAACAATTCAATTCCAACCACCTTGGCATAAACCAGGTTTCTCTCTGGCAAGAGGGACAAGTGTTCAAATCTCACCTGGAAGCTCCGTCTTTATTTCTCATCCGCGTTCTGTTTACTAGCTGCTGTAGAGTGGCAATCAGAATTGAGTTGTGATAAAACAATTTAAATGGAGATAATAGCTGAATCTTTTGCTCTAATTGAGAGACAAAAAATATTGAATCCGTTGAACAGCTTCATTTGGCTTTTAAAATATCTGAAAAATGATAACTTTAAAATCCACTCTATTTTATTTGTGATAAAGAACATTTCAAGGAGTTCAGTGCATTGGCAACTCTTTTTTACCATTCATTCTGGTTTCTTTTAATTTTGCTCATTTTTCATCTCAACCATTCATATTCTTTTAGCCTTAATGATTACTTCAAATTCTTTTCATTGCCTGTTGGTTGCAAATGCTTTTTCGGGATGGAGGTACTTTATATCTTTGCCATTTCTTGATATTACTAGTTCTCAAACTTGAACAAACTCCCTGCCATTCCCTCCATTAATGTTTGAGAACTAGTTGTATTGAGAAATGACAAGTATAGTTTTTGCATCAAAATAGTTCATTAACACATGGCAGGGATGAAATGTACTGCCACTTTTTTCCAATTTTTATTTATTTATTTTTTTTAAAGAATTGACATATCTTTAGCAAATCCATTTTTATTTGCTTGCTTGCTTTTTTTATTACATTAATTTGTCTTAGCCTTTTATATATTATAGAAGTACACTTCGATGTCCAACATACCTATCCTCTTATTACTTCTGTTTATCAGTAATTGTAGGCTAGTGTTAGTATTTGAAAGACGAAAGGGTACAATTGTGATCCTGTAGTCCCTTTCAAAATGCGATTTCTTGATCTTTCGGCTAAGAACTAGGTGTAAGAGCTGCTCTAATCAGTTAAATATCTGGTGCCACCCTGATGTGGGGATCTCAAATTAAAATGATTGGCACTACTATAGTAGCCTTATTCCTAACTCTTTATGTTTTGTTGGGTTAGGATTATATTGATGGATTGATATCTACTCGAGTGTAGGTTACTGTTTTTTAACCTTAAAATAATTTGTTTTTTTTTTTCTCTACACAACTATGGTCCTAGTCCTTATACATCAGATATCAAGCTGATAAGGACATACTGTAGACTTGGATCAAAAGGCTGTGAAGCCACATTTTGAATTTGATTTCAGAATTATAAAAGTAGAAATTAGAATAGATTTATCTTTGGTTAAAATGAAGCTTCTTTTAGAAAAGCATCACTGCACATTTTCTGAATTTTGACATTAGAAATAAGTAGAAAAACTGATATGCTATTGAATTTTAAATTGAATTATTTAATCATTCCGACTTATTCTCTAAATTTAAAGTCAATCTTGTTTTGAATTGTTTGTATTTTCTCACAGTGATATATAAACTGTTTTGTAACATTTCGGTATTTAAAAGATATTTCAATTTATGGGAGTAGAGTTAAAATTAGATTCAAAGCTATGATACATGTCATCCGAAATCATGATCAGTTGTAATTTCTATTCTTTCACAGAAACAATTTTTTTTCTTTTTTTTGCAAGATAGTTATTGAACACTTTTCTTGCAATGGAATTTTAGAATATAATTTCTTATCGGTATGTGAGGTTTTTAGGTCCGAGTAAAGATAGTGACTAACATGTAAATATCATTATATTGATTAGGACTGGTACTTACCATCATCTTAATTTCTCAACTTTTTTTTAATCATATATTTAAAATTCAATCTGAAGATAAATAGTAAAAAAATTATAACAGGTAACAATACTTCATCATCTAATAATGAAAATAGATATAATGAAATAATGTAATTATCATAATTGTCAATTCATTATATATGACCTGGAATGACCAGATTGCACATCTGACAACAATGCTGATACCACAGGAAATATAACCATTAAAATGAGTTGAAGATGTTAGTTTTCAGTGATACTTTATTTACTATTTAGTGTAAATGTTGAATAGTTACTTGTTTTTGTTATAATTCTAAGAAGTGTCATTGACTTTCCAAATTTTGTCCAGACAATTAAATCTCTTTACAGAACATTCTGGCCAGTCTATTCTTCAGCCCTTGTCAGGTGTATAATTGTAGAAAAAAAAGGCAAATCTTTATTTTTCTCCAGGTTTTCCTCTTATATTAGATTATTTGCCTGAGGAGATTGAAGAAAGGATCTGCCATAATGTGTAAAGAGATTCAATTGTCTGAACAAAATTTGGACGTTACCTGCTGGGTTGCCTGATCAGGTTACCGAAAGGAATAATTGAAACTTTATCTCCGAGAATAACCCAACACAGACATTGAAGCTGTATGGAACCTCTGCCTCCGAATGCGCCCAATTTGACACTATTGCAATGCATGTGTTGGGTAATTCTCTGAGATAAAGTTTGGATTATTTTCCTTTCTAGCCTAATATGACCATCCTGGTTAACTGTTAATTTTCTGATTTGGCACTTCTAGAAGAATCAAGATAATGCAATTCACTTTTGATTCTCTGTAGAAATCCTGTATCTTTACTTTTGCAGGTCAGGAATTTGGAATAACTTGACTGCTCTCTCTACTTATTATTGAATCCTAACCATGATCTCATTTGGTGCTGTTTGACTTAACAGTTATTTTGTCTAGTCAGCCACATTAATCATCAAAGCAATGACTGACACGGATGTGCTGGATTTGTACCTTGACGACGTTGATGTGGGTCCACCTGGGGGTCTTCTGGGTGGGATGTCGGATGACAGCACAAGTTTGGGGCTGCCTTCTGCACTAACCCAGGATGACCCCTTGCAACAGTCCCCCTTCAACCAAATGCCTGGCATAGCAGCTAATGCCCAATATGACTTCAGTCAATTCGTCACCCCCAAATTTCATCACATCAGTGACCCTTCTTTGGGCGGCAGCCAGAATTTACTTGGTCAAACTCCACCACCACACTCATCATTGAGCAATAGTGACTCCTTACTTCAATCAGCCAATCAGTTTACTAATTATAACATTTCCACAGGCCAGACCATAACAACCTCGCAGCAACAGCAGCAACAGGATTTGGTAGCAAATTCTGTTTGGAATCCACCACCTCAAACTAACACCTGTTATATACAAACACAAGTTCAAACTCAACCTACAGAAGTGCAACAACAAAATGTGGCAGGTACAGTTGACCTGAATATGTCTTCGTACCTGACACATCATGATTATGCATTACCAGCAGCAGCTCAACAACCTCTTGCCCGGTTATCTCATTTTCCAGATAATACGGACACCAACCAAACCTCCATACTTCAGGGATCTATTGGTCAGACTGAAGCTACCCAAATGCTAAATGTGCCTATTGCCAATACCAGTGGAGTAGACTCTCTTGGTCACTTGCAACAACCTCAACAGCAACAACAACAGCAACCGCAACAACCACAACAACAACAACAAACAACAACTTTGTTCACTTCGACCCCTCAGGTACCTCTAGCTGCTCCAACTGTTAACACCTATAATTCTTCACAGGCATTGCAAAACTTCCAAGCAACTGACTATCTTCAAACACACAATCCTCAGCAGGTGTTGCAGCAAGTGCAGCAGCAAGTCTGTAATGGGTCCGCGATGTTGAACCCAGGGACCAACCAGCAATCTATTGGAACAAATGATTCAGCTGTCAATATAGTGCAGCAGTATACTTTCCAAACAGCTGCAGCCACTAATACGCCCCAACTTCAACTCCAACAGTCCCAGCCTGTTTCTGGATCTCAACCTGTCACTTACCATACAGGACATTCAGTACCTCAGTACCAAGCTACGTACAATGTTAGTGCAAATATTTTAACTCCATCTCAGAAGACTGCTCCTCTACCCCAGCAGCAGCAGCCACAGCCAGCACCACAAATGTCCCAGGCTGATCTTGGACGCCTCACAGAACCATCTGCTACTTTTAAACAAAACTTCCACCCAATAGGTCAATTGGTGACGTCTACCATGAATTCTAAACCAAATAATAATATGGTTATCCAAGCTTCGGTAATAAATAATCAAATTGGTAACACTGTCCAAACTACACCAGCCCAAAACATTACAAACTTTGTTTCCAATGGTTTTGAAGGCACTGCTTCGGCAAGTGTCGCTGAAACCCCTGTTGTGACGGCAAATGCTCCAGAGTTACCTCAACAAGTCAGCTTTATATTCAACACTGTTGGCAATACCCTGGGACCAAACCAGTCCAAATGTCTCCTTGTCCAATGTCCTCCTTCAACGCAAAGCACAAACCAATTGCAACCGCAACAACAATCTCTGGTGCCAGCAACTGGTGCTCAGCTCTGTGTTTCATCCTCTCCCTCGACAAGTACGTACAACAATGTTGTGAAACTCCAGCCTCAGCATACTTTTGCAGCAAAAGGCCGATCTTTCCACTTGATACAGGCACAGATTCCTCAAGAGAACCAGTCTCAGATAACTACAACAGTACCTCTCTCTCAGTTATTATCATCCGGTAACCTCACTCGTATTGTTCCTCAGTCAACTGCTCAGCAAACTTTTACCAGTACCCCTTGCCAAATAACCACTGCGGCAAAACAAGTAACTCAGCAAATACATCTAACAACCGTATCACCAAAGCAGCAACCTACAGGTACTCAAACACTTGCAAAAGTAATCACTTCTGCCAGCCCTGCTATCTTCACCTCAACTAGGGTAAGTTCTTTTTATTGATAAATGTGATTATGTATATAAAATTCTACCATCCTATTTCTTGACTAATATTTTGAATTGAAGATATACAGGGGCGTTTTATTAAGGATGCAACCCTTGGGATAAGAGGATATAATTTCTGAGCATGTAAATTTTATGCTACAATATTAGGCATGTGGCACTGTATTCAGAGACAATAGTCTTAAGCAGTTGGAAGGATTGTATCATTTGCTAGCCTCATTTGAGCGTCCATTTCCTTGTGTTTTGTCAGATACGTCTTTTTTTTTTTTTTTTTTTTCCACTGTAATGGAACAGGTATGAACCTGCATCCAGGGGTTAAAGGGAAACATCTATTTGTAATCTGTGTCCTGAAAAATATAGTTTTCTTATTCAAAATAGTTTAAATGCAAGTTGTCAAATGACTGTTGCATCCTTATTGTAACGCCCTGTATACTTGCATAAAAATCCTTATGTATTGGTCACGCCTTGATTTTTGGCTAGGGACCTTCTATGCCTTGTTTTGTTTTTGAAACTAATGGAACAACAAATCATACAAGCAGAGCACCATTTTTTAATTACAAATTTTTATGAATTTTGACTGGTTTATTTTGTTGCTTTTTATTACTTTCAACTTGATCTATTCTTTGGCTGTTGAATAATTGGTAAATAACTTATAAAAAATGATCTATACATGAATATATATGATAATTACAATAATTTATTTAACCATGAAGTTATTTTTTACATCTTTTATGTAGTAACTTTCATGGGTTGATTGGTTTATCCACCTCTCAATGTGGGTGAAATGTGAATCAAGGTCAAGTTTAGTGTGGGTCTTAGTTCTCTCTAAGCTGTGTGCACAAAAGATTTTGAATTCTGTTGATAGCTTACTGAATTTTTACTGTAAAAAAATATTGATTTGGCAAATTCACTAGTGTGCATATACTTATGACTCTGGAAAAAAAAAATGCAAAACGTGAATTTTCCACCCACTGTTGAAAAAAAAATTAGAGTAACATTGGTGTGGGTAGTTCCAGAAATTGTCCAGTTCCCTCAGCTCTTCCCTTGTGGGATATCACCGGCATCAGAGATTGACCTTACTCCTTCAAGTGCAGCAGGGGGGTGCAGCCTGTGTACAGCTCCCTTGAACTAGACTTAGAGCTTTTTTTTACTTCAGGGCTTTGTGGGTAGATTACTTTCCTGTCTCAAAATGGAAGTCTTATAAATTATTGGTGAGAGGTAATAAACTTTGCTTAATCACTAGGTCAGTGCTTTAATTGCTAATCTAGATATCTATGTATTTATCTCTATAATTTAGTTATCATAATTATCATGTGATGTCAGTTTTGGTTGTCAAAACTTGACACTCCTCTGAACAATATTTTGGTAACCTTATTTACTGGCTTGTTAGTGGGTGTGTGAATATTCTATAAATATTCAAGAAATACTTCTCAACTCTACACCTAACCAGTAAAATTTGGTCTCTTGTTTTAATGGGTATCTTGTATTAGTTTTTGCTTAAAATTATATTTGGGAATTCTATAGTGTTGCCCAGGAGCAAGTTGAACATATTGATTGCTTCAGTCCAGTTTTTAACATCTTATTTGTTATACCCAATAGTTGAAAAGGGATAAATTATTGCTACATCCTTGATCAGCTATAAATTAACTTGCAATAACCAGTTGGGAAGGGTATTGGCAGTTTTAATGACTTTTGCTATTAAACCTATTACAGAAAGGAAACCAGTATGCACTCACAAAATAGTGGTCTGGAAGAATGAGAATGATCAGCTTATTTCGCGCCACCCTGTGGTAGATATATATGGGGCACTACCATAATGCAATGATTAGGAAGATGGTTTTGTAGACCATTTCTCTAACCAGTATTCAAATTGTATTCTGCTGAACCCCAGAACTACGCAAAACAGTGACGTTTTCACAATTGACTTGATAATTTTTGGTTATTTACATGAAATTGACACTAGTTGTCGTTGTCGTCCATGTGTCTATTTTTGCTCAATGAGCTTCATCCTAACTTTTACATTAGGGTGCATATTTTCTATTTTTTCCATATTTCATACACGTTTTGGATAAGTCTATAAACAAAGCCGAACTCCAATAATTACTGGCATATATATATATATATATATATATATATATATATATAATGTGCGTGTGTGTTTTGTTTGTTTTTCTTTCTCCTGTCTTGAGGGGTTCTTAGAAAATTATTGGGGGGGAAAGTCCCCCTGAGCAGTAGAAGTTTTAAGACTAAAGCTCTAAGGTACCCTTCCGTTTGTGACCTGCTAAGCTTAGTGAATATCAAGTAGTATACCCAGGTACCATTGTTTAAAAGTTCAACTGATAACAATATTGACTTTATACGTACACTTTCTCTATACATAAGAATGAAGAATTTTTAAAAAGTGACTGTAGCATTAAAGATTACAGTAATAACTTTGTTAGCGCTCTAGGTATGGTCCTATAGAAGGGTGCTTCGTGGGGATCGTAACGCTGCAATTATAAAAGCTCCAGAATACCCCTTTGTTTTTCTGCTGTGCTCTCGGTCATTCTCGTTATTCTATAGTGTATGATGTTATTGTTGAGCCTCAATAAGATGTACTGGATTATTTCTGTGTATCTCTGTCTAGCTGGTGAAATATGATTAGATGTCATGAAATGATGAATTATTATGTATATGTTTGTTTTCCTATACATGGTGCATTAACCAGAGTGTACAGACAGTTCAGTTAATTAGGAGACTGTCTATGATGTATTTATCATTCCTTATTTATCTTGGAAATTTAACATGAATAAATTTTTGCTAAAAATATGGCAAATCGGCGCTAAACAGGATTGCTCCAAGTGGGTATTACTGTTTTTGATTTTCGCAGATGAAGATGAAACAATTGTGAGGTGAGTCTGTTGTTGATATAAGTAATTAGTTATGATAATGATAACTCTCTCTTGAACTGTACGTGTAATGATATTTTAAAGCTGTATTTGATGAATAAACCACATGAAATCACAGCGAGTAATTATTGTGGATATTTGTACCCATATCTCGCCTCTTTTGTTTAGTCGTTTTCTTGAAAAGTTTAACCTGAAGTATTTTTTCTTCATTTGCCTTAATGATTTTTTCCAAATTGATTTTTAATTCATTAGACTATCCAAGTGAGTGGTGATAAATTAGTGCCTTCTTCCTTGAAGCCTGGCACAGCAATTACTGTTGCCCAGCCTCCAACCTCTTCGTCAACACCTCAACAGGCAACTCAAAAATTCATGATAACCACGACTACTAGTGGTGGAACTGTTCAGGTTGCTAAAGTGGCAAGAGCTCCAAAATCCAAAAATCAGGCAAAAGTAGTGAGCCTCACAATAAAACCACCATGCAAAACAACTACCTCGAATCCCACCACCACGATTGTTAAAAAAGAACCTGAGAAAAAGAAGAGAAGCACGCCTAAAAAGAAGAAGGTTTATAAAACTCCCCAAGATAAGGCCGATGAGATAATTGCTCAAGCTTTAGTCGATGCCCAGCAGAAAGGAATTAAAGAGATTCCTCGGGTTGTTCCAGCATCAGGAATAACAGCTGAAAATGCTGAAAAGCCCACAACGGATAAACCAAAAAGGGTGCGTAAACCAAAAGCACCAAGGGAACTTGAGAAAACTAAAGAAGCAGAAATTCCAGAAACTAAAGAACTAAAAGAAACGAAAGTGACAAAAGATAAGAAACCAAAAACTCCCAAAAAATCCAAATCTCCTAAGAAGAAAGCGTAAGTATCTCTATTCTCACTCTTTGTAATATTGATTTTTGACATGCTTGATATTGTATATTTTATCTTGTAGTCTTATTGTTTTGTTTTTTTTTTACTTATTGCTTAAATTAAAAATGGGTTACTTTTCTTGTTATATTTTCTCATTCAATTACATAACTATATTGCATAACAGAAAAATAATGTACAAGCATTTATTTTTTTTTTTCTCTCCATGTGAAATTTTTTTGAAATAATTTCTTTCACT
The DNA here is from genome assembly GCA_963457665.1 of Thysanoteuthis rhombus. Classification (NCBI taxonomy): domain Eukaryota; kingdom Metazoa; phylum Mollusca; class Cephalopoda; order Oegopsida; family Thysanoteuthidae; genus Thysanoteuthis; species Thysanoteuthis major. The sequence goes on from OY735205.1 coordinate 11,306,687, forward strand.
CTAAGAGTTGTTTTGATTCTTGTTGCAAAATTTTGGCTGATCCTTTCTATTGCCGTCTTCAGGTATGCAATCCATGTAGAAAATAGAAAGGTGGGGGGACACTTGCCCCTCTCGTCTAGTAGATACCAAAAAATAGAGCCGCCTCTATTCCATAGAGATTGTGCGCTTGTAGAGAGTCATAGATTTGCCAAAATGTAGCAACACAAAGAAATGAGTTGAATTATTTCAACTGGAATGATGATGACTCCCTTCAAAATTACAAGCTAATTTCATCTACATTTGTATGTAATTAATTGAATGCAGTTTGCCCCAAGAGGTGCCTAGGGCATCAACCACATTCCGCCAATGCACTCTGGTCTGTCTTCTCCAGATCTCTCCAAGAGTGGCTCTTTCTCTGTATGTCTGCCTCTGTGTCTCTCTGCGATGAGTTCCAGGTTGAGGTTTACCTGGTGATGTTGCTTGCAGGTTTCCTGAGAGTGTGGATGTGTCTTCTCAGGATCTGTGAGGCACTTTTGGATTGCACTTTTCCCAAGACCTTCATTGATGATTTCTTTTGGCCAATGGATACAGAGGATATATTTATTCATACAAAATATGTCAGTCATATAAAAGTGGTTAGAAAATATGAAAAATGTGGGTGTGCTACCTTTTCATGCTCTATCAGATTTATTAAATTCAAAATCCTTTTTTATAACAGTATTATAAAATTTGAAAAGAATTAGGGTTCAAAATATGTTGACATTATCAATCTGAGACTCATATTTGTCTCAGTGATGAAACGGTAGTCCACCAACAGTTCAATCCTTGGTTAGGCTTTATCTCTATGAACTTGTCTTTAGAGAAAAATATAGTTTGTTCTATAATCAATGATAATAAGTCTCTCCTCTTCACTTCATTGCTTTTTAGTGACATTATTTTAATGAAGATCTTGGTTATCACATGTATTTCTTTTTTCCTTTTTTAAGAAAACCCATTATACCTGTGAAACGAACCAAGAAACGGGGAAATGATTCTGATAATTCAGATTTAGAGATGACACCTCCACGGATTTCTATGGAAGATGATTCAATCCAAGTAAGTTATAAAAAAATGTTTTTGATTCTCTTAAAAATATGGTCTTCTTTTTTTTCCCCTAGTTATGATGCTGTAGATGTTGTAGTTGAAAAAACTAATGTGCTCCAATAATAAAAGAAAATTAAGAAAAACCTGAATTCTTGGATAATTTCACTGTCAGTTGATATTCACTTCTTCGGCACTTGCTACTCTATTTTTTATTTTTATTTTCATTCCTTTTCTTCAAAACTGATCAACATCTCCAAAAGCTCTGTTGCCTGACAAGCGATGTTTCTGATATTTTTGTACTTAACAAATCTGTAGCTTGAAAATCCTTCTTTTTGAGGTCAAAGCACTTTTTCCCCCGTTCAGTCTTAATGCAGCAATTATCAGTTGCTACTAATAATACTAATAATTGATCAGATCTCTGTTGATCTTTCTTACACCTGAGGGCAATCTTGGTAATCTCCAGTCAGTCTGTTGGTTATAGTGCTTCTCTGTTTGCAATTATTGCTTGGTGCATAAGAACTCTTTTCATGCATGACTTGAGCACAGTTATTTTCTAGTTGAATCTTCTTACCACTGAAAGCTGTGTAAACATGATTGTGCAGTTTTTTTGTTTTTTTTTCAAACTTGAGATTTCAATTGTTCTCCCAACCTATTTTCTCAATAGAAATGGAAGCTTAAAAAAACATGTTAAAATTATTTGATAGAGAGATGAGCTTTTTTTATTCTTAGTCATGATGAAACACTAATTCCTAGTTGAGCGTTTGTCAATTGATCTTGCAAGAAATAACAACTTTGTATAATAATATTTAGAAAATAGATATAATCTCTAACCACTTGAAATTAGGCTCAGGTGCAATCTGGCATAGTTACGGTTATGGGGCACCTTATCAAATTTCCAATGCTTGCAATGGTTTGCAAAACTAACTTCAGTTGGCCTCCCAATTTTGTGAATGACACCCCCGCACCTCGTGCCTCCAAAAACTCCACTCTTATTACTGTATTTCTTTGAATGCAATATATACATTACTGTTCATTTAGCACCCATGAAATTCAACTTACAAGTGCTATACTAAAACATGTAAAAAGAGAGATTATACCTGTACTACACATAGACATACCTACTACTGGGAAAGATTTGTGTACAGCATCTTGGATACCTGCTACTGTTCATGAAATTATACTGATTTATCATTTACTAAACATTTTGGCATTGTTTACATTTTGCTATTATGTGTATCGTCTGCAGTTTTTTACATTATGCTGCATACTCAACAAAAACATTTTTAATAATGAATATTTGTGCTGTATACAATGCTGTACAGTACAGAAAAAACAGAAGTATAATGATAATAATGCTTATATTATAAGTTTTTGTCATATGCTGAATGTTTTCATCTCTCTTTAGATTTTTAGCCCGTGAAAGTTGAGAAAAATCATATTTGTGAAATTAGTGGGCTAACTAGTTGGTAATAAAATAGTTATTTATATAACTAGATCTGGTTGTTTCAGTTGCTAGCTACTACATCTTGTTACTATGAATGAATCCTTTGAATTGATCATTAAATAAATGGGGTCTGGGAAATCAGGCCCTCCAAATGTCTTAAAATTCAATTCACCTCTCAAATTATTTGAGATCAGCCAATTCCAATTTCATAATTTTTTCCTCCAGCTGGTGCTATGGATTTTGTGTATGATAATGAAGTCTTAATTCCAAGAGTTGTTCAGATAATTAAACCCATTTTTCGTGTTTCTTCATCTTATTACCTCCATGTTTCAGCTGATTCGTTCAGGTATACTATCTATATAGAGTTTTCTGTTTCTAGTCTACAAAATAGAAAATGTCAGCAATTAAAAAATTCAAAACATTCACAGTAATGCTTGTAATATAGATTATTCTGTTTTCAGTAACATGTGCTGTACATCTTTTATTTATATAATTTGGTGGTGTCAATCATGCTATAGAAACTATCAAACATGGGCATGACCTAGCCAAATTTGGCAGGTATACTCAATGGACCTAGGTGAAGGTTTTAAAGTGAAAAGTTTTTGGATGTTTGAAAAAAAATGACGATTAAAAATAAAGTACAAAATTTTATGTGTTGATGCTACAATAAATTCTGATTGTCTGAAAGCTTAAATCCTATGCATAATTCAAACCAATGTGGATTGCTCAACAGGGATACAGTATGGAATTCTTTGCTTGGCAAAGAAAGGATTTGAATACATCCCTGCATAAAAATTATGAAATAACCTGTAAAAAGTGACTTTCTCTTTCCATACAGATAGAATACCTAAAAAGAAGAAGGCTGTAGAAATGATCAGCCAAAATGTTGTATAAATGATATGAAAAATTAGTTCAATTGCCTGAACAACTCTTGGAATGTTATGTAGATATATTTAGCAGTTGAATGTCTTGATGTCATTTTGAGTAATTTCACAAATCTGATGAAAGATGACCACCTGTTTGATTTAATACATTTTTATTTCTATAGAAACTAGGGGTGCAGTGCTCTGGCCACTCTGGAGGGCTGATGGCCAGAATAAATGAGATGGAACACAATTTGAAATCTCTCTAATGATAACTCTCCTCACCTGTTAACATTTGTCACTTCCAAAATATGATGTAGGAGGATAGAGAGGATGTAAGAAGTGGCAAGCAATTAGTCAGCTCTGGCACCTGAAAAGTTGACATTGCTCCCCTGGGTAGAAATTTAGATTTAATTTGTTATTAAGAGTGTGTAGTCTTTAGCATTGGGAAAATTTTGTCTCTATCAACTATTTGATTGTCTGTATGCATAATTTCAATTGGGTTTTAACTTTCTAAATCTTAAGCTTTTTTTCTTTTTTTTTTCTTGCTGTTTTACTTTTGAACTGGAAAAATTTGGTAGGGTTTTTGAATATTTTTTTGTATAATATTTTTTATTTTATTTGAATCCTGATTTATCTTTTATAGAAACGCCGGTCTGCCCGCAACACCAATAGAAAAAAGTATTGTGATGATGTTGATCTCAACTTTTCTGATGATAATCAAGAAATTGATGTGGAAAGTGTTGATGTTCCAAGTTTCAGACTGGTAAGTTGCTTTATCTCTGAAAACGAAATTTTCACAAGTTACTATTTGCATATCACTGACCTTTTAATTTTCATACATATTTAAATAACTGTTCTAGCTAACATTGCAAAGTGTATCAATTCAAGAACTTATTTCTTAAATTGAAAATTTTGAATCTCCCACATTGAATTCTGAACTAGGAGATAATTTGGTCTCATTTTATGTACTTGATCAATATAATTTTGTCCAAGTATCATGTCGCAAGTGGGACTAAGTTAGAAAGTATCTTGAGTATTTTGAAGTTGGTCTGCTGATTATCTTTGATGGTTGGTAACCTACCTTGCACCTCCAGATCTTTTACTATCCCTTTTTTTAGCCATTGATAAATTTCCTGATGATTCCAGTTTTGTCCTCTGGTAACTGTTACTGCTTCAGCAAAATTCTGCTGATGGCTTTTACTTTTCTCATTTGTACAAGGGAAAAAATCATGCCCAAGATAAATTTCATATCAATGACTAGGACAGTTTAAAGCAGCAGTTCCCAACATCAAGCCAGTAGACCCCAGGGAGATCCTCAAAGATATTACTGATATACCAGGAAATCGCCCAAATGCTCTAGGAACCACAACATTAATGTCTCATCTTGGTCAATCAAAAATGGCCGATTTTTCTCCATGGTATTGTTCAACCGCTTGTTGAACTAGGCTACAAAACACTACCTCATCCAGCTTACTCACCAGACCTCTCTCTGACCAACTACCACTTTTCCAAGCGTTTCTATCCCTTTCTATGTAACAGTGATATTCATTTATGTCCAATTTGATCAAAAATAAGATTTTATGTATTTTCCATCAAGTTTAGAAATAAATTTACAATATATCTATAAATGTAGACACCTTCTCACAAATAGCTCTTTGAATGGACTATAAAATTTGAAATTAACTCACACAGATAGCTAACCATTTCTAGCTCAGAGCAATACTGCACCTTCCATATAAAAGTAAGTCTCCAAATTTCCAGGCGTGCACTAGGCCATCTACAAAGGTAGAGGTAAAACTCCTTTCTTAACATCATTCAAAATGGCTTAAAAGCTAATTTCTCATTGTGCTCATTTTTTACCTTCTCCTTTAATTCAACATGCTTTGATGGCGTGTGTTTATTATTGTTTAACCTCAATCATTTTGTATTACCAATGTTTTGTAACATGTATGTTCCTTTTATTTCTCAAATACTTTTTTGTTTATTATCAAATGTTCATATTATAGAAAAATATCTGTCCTGCTTCTATTTCTTTTGCATGTATTCTACTATATTTGACTAAATTATATTTAGAAACAGAACTGAAATATTTACATTCCTCCACAAACAACACATTTCAATGGTGACCCAACACATACCCTATTACTACTATGAAAATATATCTCTGAGAATCCCTCTCTAAAGGCTAAACAGAACAGTGAAGATTAACTCTATCATCCTTAACAAATAGGAGGTCTTCCACAACCAAGCAGCAGCTCAAAACACATTTGGAAATATTCATTGGATCCACGACCCCAGAATTTAATGCTTCCAGAATAAATTGACTTGTTTCTAGTCTGCAAAAAAGTGTTGATTCTCATTTTGATTCATAATTTTTATTCTTAGCCGAGATATACTGCTTTAAAGTTGGTGGAAAAACCACAATTATTTTTGCACCAACCTAATACTCTTAGTTTCTGAAGCTTAATTATTGATAAGATTCTTTCTATTTGAATTTCATTTCATTTGATTGTTTCATCATTTCCATTCTATTTCCGTTCTATTTTGCAGCCAGATGCACCGATCGGAGAAGAAGTTTTGATCGTTGAGAAGATCTTGGGCTACAGAATGGAATCTGTACCTTTGCCTGTAAATTTCATTTTATCTTATGATTTTTTTTCTTTCTTCTTTCCTGAGCATATAATTACTAATTCTATGTTTGTATTGAGAAATAAAGAACTATCATCCAAAACTGTCAACATAGGTTTCTATTAATATTTAAGAATGTTCAACTGGCTCTGGATGTATGAAATATACAGGCCATGCCCATGTAGCTAAAGGGCTGAAAATTTTCACATATACTCTTTATTATGTTTACGAAAAATATCTATAGTTTTGAAAATTCCTCTCCATAAGTTTTTAGTGGGAGGGGAGGTTCAATTTAAATTTATGCTAAATTCATTTGGCACTCAAAACTATATTTGCAATTGTTGATGATTATTCTAAATCAGAATTTTCAAATGAGCTTGAACACCCTGTAATTTCAATAGTTTTTGATAATTTGCATTTTCACATACTCTTAAAATCCAAGTGCTATCATGTTTGGTTTTGGCACAAATCTGTTTCTGCATAATTTTGAAATCTCTAGTTTTTGCAACTCTCACACATTTCCTTAAATTATGGAAACTATTTAAAATGAATTGTGATTGGTTCAATTTTGTAATCATCTTTACTGAAGCTCTTCCTGGAATGGATTGAACAATTATGGTAATTGGAAGAGCTCTTATGCATTTATCTTGGATATGGGTCTTCCCCAAGTAAGACGTTAGGGGTGATGGGTTTTACTCTACTACATTGGATCCTGTGTTATGTTGGCTGAGGGGCAGAGATGTGCACATGCCTTTTCCAAGGGTATTTGTGTGAAGTAGAATCAAACTCACTCAGTCACCCCCTTCTATTAAATACTACCCAAATTGTCCATATCTTTAGTTGTGTGTGAGAAGTTTTTACTGGAAAGAGTATTATGCATTTGTAACTGAAAAAAAAATAGGTATTTGCTGCCAAATTTTGAAAAGTAACATTCAAGTTTTCAAAATTTAAGTGGTATGTGATGGAATATATTGTAATACCCTTTAAAACTTTTTACATGTGAAAATCTGAGGTTATTTTATTGTAACTTTCAGACAAAAATGAGAATAGACATTGGAAAAGTTGTGCATGCTTTCCCAAGTGTTAAGCATTAATCTCTTTCTTTGAATACATTTCTTTGTGCACATGATTAGTTGTTGTTTGACATGATTTCCAGCTTTCTACTTGTGCAATCTACATATGCGCAATCCTAGATGATAGTAATTTGTATTATATAAGGTGTCACAAAAGTAATGCCTGAATTGCAGCTATCATCTGTTCAGTTGTCAGACGATTAGTAGCCTTGTTCTGAAATGGAGTAGATATTTCATTAGTTACATACCCTATCATTTCACAGATCAAGTTATTAAATGTAACATTGTATGATGTATAAGACATTACTTTTGGGACATGTATGTAATGATTATATTATTCACAATTCACTGCTTTATTTTCAGGATTCTGATGACACAACACTTGAGGAACAATTTTATGTAAAGTATAAGAATTTGTAAGTATCTTTGTTTGAAGCTTTCATATTAACAATTGAACACCTTTCTTAGTTTAATGGTTTACTAGTTCATCTTTCTCGGACCAGTTAGCTTATGTAGCGCTATACCATTGTGTTCTCATGTGTAGGACCCTAATGAACATACTCAAATACAGTTTGTATCTCGGTTGTTGCTCTTGAGGCGTAACCCTTAAAATTGAGGCAGCATTCTTCAATTAGATTAAATCATTAAAAAGTTCTGCTTCTAGTGCTGATAATGTATTATAGAATTAGCTGCAAAAATCGAAGATTCCTATTATAATTAACTGAAAATGCCCTTTCTTTCATTTGAATTATATTTTTGACCTAAATTCATTTTTTATTTTAGATCATATCTTCACTGTGAATGGAAATCTGTTGAAAACCTTCAATCAGATTTAAGAATACATGGCAAAGTAAAACGTTTCAAGGCGAAATACGCATTAAATCAATTCCTCAATGTAAGTATTATGGACTTTTCAGAATTAATACCAGTAATAAAAAATATAACTACACTATGTTGATATTGTAAAAACTTGAAAAAACGCTGATCAAGAATATTTCAACATATAAAATGAAAAAACATTGAAACAATGGCAAAATTAAAAAATATCATTTTACTAATTCTTGTTAGATGTGGGTACGTGCCAATTAAAATAGTTATTTCATTCTACTGCATTAATGTTTTTTTGTCTTTCATATTAAGATGCATTTTTCTCTCCGATCCTATTTTCTTGAAGATTTTTTTTTTTTAATTTTAGAAGTTATTTACAATTTCTGGTAGAACAAATTAGCCAGTTTAAATTAATTCTGTTAATTTTGGGAAATTTTTAGTTTATGCAAAAAGAAGTAGCAGTTTTCCCCGAGCAATTTCTGTGACTTGGTGTAATACAAGATATTCTCTACCTGATGACATTACAATACTAAAGTTGTCGCTTTTTGTAAATATCTGACTTGATGATATTAAGGGCAAATTGCTCTCGTGTGATTATCAAAATCACAATTCCCATTTTCAATTTTCAAAAAAAAATTTTTTCCCCACCTTGCATTTAATGTAAATTTTATTTCCTTTATTTTCCAGCCTGATGATGGTCTTCTTTTTAACCCTGCCTATATTGAAGTGGACAGGGTACTCGATATGGCAGTTGATGCAGATGGAAATGTTACCCATTATTTTGTCAAATGGTGTTCTCTACCTTATGAAGATAGCACCTGGGAACTTCCAAGTGATGTTTCTGAAGAGAAAATTGAAGAATTTGAGAGATTTCGCACAATACCTACTGAAGAACCAAAGGTAGGAAGAAAAGAAAGAAAAAAAATTTTCCCCTTCCTTTGAGCTGTTGAATTCTTTAGGTGATTCTGGCTGGTTATGTCATTGGTGCAGCCTGTACATATGACAATGTAGCTTGAGGGCTGAAAATATAAGCATTTACTCTCTATTGTGCCTCCTTCTCCAGGAGATTTTCAGTGGGATGTTCAATTTTTTATATAAATTTATGCTGAATTGGTCCCTCAGTTTGTGTCCAGCGGTATCGAGTTTCTTTTTGAAAATTCAGATTTTTTTTCGTGAGCATCGCCCAACAAGTGAAGTAATCTTTCCCTATTTTATAACTGACCCCCCCCCCCGCATACTGCTAAAAAAAAAAGAAGTTGGTTACGTTATAGTTTCTGTTGAGTGACTGACCAGCCCTGTATTTTAGTTATATTTATAAAGGTTGATAGCTTTAATCTGTTGATAACAGTCCATTTTTCTTTCTCTCCTTCAAGGAACGTCCTCAACCATCAGAATGGAAGAAATTACCAGAATCCAGAAATTATAGAAATAATAATGTTCTGAGAGAATATCAGTTGGAAGGAGTGAATTGGCTGACATTCAGCTGGTACAATGGGTAGGTATTCATAGTCAACAAATTTACTCTTCTTGATTCAATATTCTAGTGTTAGGTTCTTGATACTGTAACATTTATTTGAAGTAGTGTCACCTGAACTTTTTTTTTTTTTTTTTTTTAGACCAATGCCCCTTTTTAGAACATTTTTTCACCCCCCCCCCTTCAATTCAGTCAAAAATGATAGATTCAGAATGTAATCTTGATACTTTTGAATTCCATTTATTTTACAACCAAAAATACAATTGTAACCACTTGATTGATTATGAAAAATATTTAGAGTGGTGGGCCTGATCTGGTTAAAAAAAAATTTCCACATCTGTCTCAATATTAGTTAGTTCAATGCTAAGCTTTTTTGCTTCACAAATTTGTTTTAGTTGTGATTAAATCAATTGAATAAATCCTTTAAATCAGAAAAGAAAATTATTGATCTTCGAACTGCTCTCTTGTCTCAAATTCTTGAATTTGTCAATCTCTTTTTGTAGACGAAACTGTATTCTTGCCGATGAAATGGGATTGGGCAAAACAATACAAAGTATTACATTTTTGAATGAAATCAAATTAAAAGGCATTCGTGGCCCTTTCCTTGTGATTGCTCCTCTGTCGACTGTTTGCAATTGGCAAAGGGAATTTGAAAACTGGACTGATATGAATGCAATAATCTATCATGGAGGGTGAGTGTATTGTACTTTTTTTTCTTTTTTCTTTCTCCTTGGCATTTTTTGAAAATTATTTCCCATCAATCCTCCACTCATACTTGAGGTGTTGTGGAGAGGTGGAGTTGGGGGTTGCATTACTTTCACTTGTCCTGTTCCAATCTCCTTCACTTTACATAAGCAATTTATCACAATCCATTTCCAGCTTGCCAGGCCTGTTAACTGGCATAGGTCTCCCTTCCCCAAATAAGGGAGCATGGGGAGGTGATGGGCCTTACCTTGCCATAATGAATTGGCTGCAGGAAGAGATTTCCAAGGGCATCATTGTAAAGTGAATGCTGTCTTATTTAGGGTTTGAACTCTACTCACCAATCACATTCTCCTTACCTCTAGGCCACCCACCTCCACTTTTGAAGCTGATGAGATTCAAGTGGTTTCTCTTTATGTTGAACAGTATTACATTTTCTTATATCACCTCAGTGTTGCTATGTCATATGATGCCCTTTTTGTATATGCTATAATTTGCCATGTGTAAATCTAGAAATGAAATACAAATGAATCGTTTGTATGAAAAATAAATTCCTTCCATCTTGTGATGAAATGTTTCTATATCTGAAATTACTTTCAAATTTTTAAAAATTTCTTATTTGTCTTTTTGAAGTCTTCGTTTTTGACTGTTGTTTTGTTTTCTGTTATTAGGAATGATAGTCGACATATAATACGAGAAACAGAGTTTTATTACAGAGATGAAGTAAGTTGCATTTTTTTTCTCCGTATTCTCTCTCTACGAAACCATCTGCAATTTATTCTCCAGCCATAACAATAATCACACACGATTTACATAATTTCATTTGTTACTCAAATTATTCCAGTCATTTCATCATGGCAATCGAAAAAACATTGATAGTAACAAAAAGCTACAGTATGTATTTTAGATATAAGTCGACCATGAAAATATGACAGTTGAAATTAGAGTAGAAAAGTCAAGTAAATTCTACGATTTGATTATAAGTTGGGTCCAAAACCATGATAAAGGCATTCAATGATTTTTACCTTAGCATGAAGAAACAAAACAAAAAATCAAACTCTCAAGTTGGCTCCATATTTTTATCGAACACTGACTAAATATAAATAAACGATAATGTGTAAGTGCGGTCTTAATGCAAAAAGAAAGAAAAATGACAGATCAGCAAACCTGAAAATTTCCTCTTATTGTAAGACGAATACAGAAATTGATTACACCTAGTGTTAATTTATTGGCATATTAACTCCCATTAGACGTACAAATATGTCAAACGAAATAGGCGACTTACAGCTACTGATATCCTCACCAACTCCGTTATTTGTCCAAAACAAAGTATTAGCCTTCCTTTATGACTTACTGGACTATAAGTCACAGGGTTAGTTTCAGTCTACTTTTGGGGTGAAAAAAAAACCCAACTTGACTTGTATTAAAAATTATACGGTGATTTACAAAAAAAATTAATTAATGATTTTATATTCCATAGTTTATCTCCCTAATGTTTCATTAACTTGAGTGTGAGCCCTTAATTGATAATGATTGATAATTAGAGGTAATAATTTTAAATTGTTGTTTATAATTTTAAATTGTTGTTTATAATTTTAAATTGTTGTTTATAATTGTATTGTTTTCTCTAATCTTTTTATCTTTCCCCACTCTAGAATAATGAAATCATCCAAGGAATGTACAAATTCAATGCTTTAATTACAACATTTGAAATGATCATCTCTGATTGTGATGTACTAAGCAGCATTGAGTGGAGATGTTTTGCTATTGATGAAGCACATCGTCTGAAAAACAGGCATTGCCGCCTTATTGAATATTTGAAGAAATTTGATGTGGTTTGTACAACTTTCTTTAATTTTATGTGAGAGGGTGGGACAACTTTGGGTCTCATTTTTGCATGGTTTTTCAGATGCTTCCAAAATAATTTATTAATCGGGATAAAAATCTTCCAGTTTAACAGGATATATTTTTTACTCCTAAGTAGTTTTTGCATTTTTAAGATTTTATTAATACATTCACTGGATTGGCATTGTTGGATATTCATTCGTGTGATGCAATGTTTTCAAATAATGTGCAAAAATGTTGAACCCAATATATTTCATTTCCACTATCATCGAAACATTTTGTCGATTGTATAAGACATAGTGCAATCGTAGGAAATGTAAAAATCTAAAATTCTCTCATATTAAGTCATCTATTGAAATATGAAGTATGTGCTACCAGTAAACTAGTTATTGTATGGGTAAGAGTCTCCAAATCTATAACTTATTCTGTGAATTAATCTCAATTATACTTATTTTATTCAAATAATGTTTCTTTTCTTTCTCTCTGCCATTTAGGAACATATATTCTTGTTGACCGGCACTCCATTGCAAAATAACATTGAGGAACTCTTCAGTCTTCTGAATTTCTTGAATCCCAGAAAATTCGATTCTTTCACAGCTTTCATGAAAGATTTTGGGGACTTGAAAACTGAGGAACAAGTTGACCAACTAAAATCGGTGAGTATATTGCGTTTTTGTGTGTTTGTTTTTGTTGTTGTTTTTTTTTTTTTTTTTCAAGAATATTTGCTATGAAACAATGTTAGTAACTGCAAATGCTCCATTTACCTTTTATGTTGAATAAAAATGCATATGAGACACCCTCCCCCTCTCTGATCAGACTAGGATGAAGGGTTTTAAAATTTGGAATCTTATACTCATTAAAGAATAGTGGAACTATGATTTTGTGTAATTTAAGTTCAATGTACCCCTATGAAAAGATGACCTTATTCTTCACTGGTGACTGGATTGTTGCTCAGATATATTCTGAATATATCCCCTAGCACGATCACCACTTTAGGGAAAGTGGTTTTGGATGCTCATGATCGGATAGATTTATAAGTTTAATTTGGGCTTTTACTAGTTAGTTCTTTTTGCTCAGTTGGTGAGAGTAGCTGGGCATTGATCTAGGTTTCCTCTGGCATAGCTGGACGTGAGTGAAAGTCTTGTCAAAGCTTATGCTTTATTTGCTATCTACACTATTTACTTGAAGCCTGAGTAAAGTTGTGATAATGAGCACCTGAATTATCAATAATAATGATGTCAAATGGTTTGTTTCTATTTTTAAGGAATAGGAAAGCTAAACTTTAATCCTTATGAAAAAAAAAATAATACAAGTATTAATGATTTAAGAATAATTTTGTTAAATTTAGATTTCTATGGTATAGAAAGTAAATTTGGAGAGCAATTTTTGGAGTTATCAGCTAAAAATATATGAAGAATTTTTGGGGAGAAAAAATAATTAGAAAGTGCTTGGTAAAGGTTCCTTTGTACTGCTAAGATTGTAAATTTCTAAATTTTCATTCATTTTTATAACTTGAATGAATGTATATTTTATTGTTGAATAAGTATTTCCCATGTAAATTTTTTAAGAAAATGCACATTTACATCAGCATTAGTTACTCTTGTCAGAATTTTATGGGGTGAATTAATCATTTTGTATGATATAGTAAAACTATTTTCCTCATCTATGTATTAATGTTCTCAACATATCAGCATAGATTCTAGGAAGTGATTCCATATTCTAGAACCAAGAACTCTTTGATGGCCGGGGGTACAAGACTGAAACATAGTGAATAAATTAACATATAGTAGAGGAAAATAATGTGACTGTCTACACTGTAACTCTTTCATCATCTATACGTTTGTTCTTAACAATCATCAGCTTTGATTTTAATTTTTCTCCCCACTTTTTTTTTTTTTTTTTTTTCATTAAAGCTGTTGAAACCTGTGATGTTACGGCGTTTGAAAGAAGACGTTGAGAAGAATTTGGCTCCTAAAGAAGAAACAATTGTTGAGGTAAGCAAGAACTTTTTTTCTAACTTTGAAGTGTTAGATAACGTAGCAAACCTTTGATTCTTGTGGAAAACTGTTCAGAAAAGAACTGCATAGCAAAATTTGATTTGATATTCTTCGGTGGTCTGGATTTAGGATTTTTTCTCAAAATGTATGGAGAAATATTTTTGTTGTTGAATAGCAACATATCTTGATTATTATATAAAAGATATTGTTATCAGTGTGGCTGATTTGTCTGTCAGTCAGAGGAATGAGGGTAGGAGATTTGAAAGCAGCAGAGCTAAGGCAAAGTGACTCAGAAGCAGCATATGCACCCCCTACCCTTACCAGCATTGCATCCCTCCCCCAACTCATCCAATATAAACAGTGAAAAGAGGAGGGGCATTTTGTTGCATTTTGTTATATCACTGCTCAGTTTGGTCAAAAATCTGAATAGAAAGGTAATCTATGTCACTGTAAATTGATGATCTCTTGGTGGAACGAATTACAGGTGGAATTAGAATTATTCATTGATTTAATGTTTGAGAGGAACAGTCTATAATTTTCTTATTGATTTTATGCTAGTATATGAATAATTGCTTTGCAAGAACTTAATATTTTTAGTGTGTTTTGGTGCTTCAACAATCAAGTTATGAAATGAAATTTCCAAAATGTTGAAATAGAAAATTTTCTTCTACTTGAAAATCTGTAATAATATTGTCATTTTCACTTTTTTCATTTATTTCATCAGGTTGAATTGACAAACATTCAGAAGAAATATTATCGTGCTATATTGGAGAATAATTTTGAGTTTCTCAGTAAGGGAGGTACAAACTCTAATTTTCCGAATCTCATGAATACCATGATGGAATTGAGGAAATGTTGCAATCACCTGTATTTGATCAAAGGTAGGAACATTTGTTTTAATCCTCAAAAATAAGTTTTTCTTTATGAATTACTTTTGTCTCTAGTTGTTAAAAAGCTGAATATTTATAATTTGGATTTTTTTTTTTTTTTTCTTCAAACTTTTGAATTAACTTTCCTGAAACATTAGCCAGAGCTGTCAGTGGTTCTGAACATCTGGGCGCACAATCACAAGGGGGCAGTTTTAGATTTGTGTGTAAAGAACAAAAGGCATTCTGTGGTTGAAAACTGAGTTGTGTTAAGGCTTAACTTATTAATTCCTAGTTACAAAATACCATTACTAATTTTACTATAGATTCCATAGTAACTAATGCTTAATCCATCTTAAGACTAATGAGGTGACGGGTTGTTGATAATCTTACACAATAACAAGATTATAAAAATTTTAGTAATAGCTCCTAAGTTCATGTATCAGCTTTTTTTATTTTATTTTTTTTAATTTTCAGACAGAGAATTTGCCGTATGATATTTAATTAGATTAAATTTTGTTTATATTTGAGGGGACATCAAATCTTTTGAAGTGTAGAGTTGGGTCATGGGGCATAGAATAACTTAAAACCACTGGGTCTGAGCTTCCAGATAAAGTCCAGGTACCTTAACATACATGGCTGAAATTTAGTGAAATCTTGTTTATTCTTATAATGATATGATCATATTTGCTGTTAATGAAGCTTCCAAGTTGGCAATGTCTTTGTCTCTAAGTAACTACTACCCCAAAATTTATATATTGTTTTTGTTTTTTTTTATTAGTTGTTCTGAAGTTTTCAAATAAAAATTGTGTGTGCTTTTGAGCTCCTATGTGTTATGTTGACCTTTACTGAGTTTGCTTAAAAGTTTTTAAAGGAAAGTAAGTTTCCAGAAATATCTTAACCCATTAATTGTGAAAGGTAATTAAGAATAATAGATATCCAATATGAGATAATACATAGTAAGATAAAAGCCCTGACTCAGAACGGAGTTGTCATCGATCTTGGAAATTTTATTGACTTAGTTGTCATTTGCAGTTTATGATGAAAGATCACAAAGTCTACAGTCTTTTTTTAAACTTTGATTTTACTTTTTGCTGTTTTCGATCTATATGTCTTTGAAATTTTCTTTTTCAGGTGCAGAGGAGAAAATATTGGAGGAAAATGGGAAGGAGCCAATTATGGCTACACCATTTGAATCTTTGGTGAAATCTTCTGGGAAACTTGTGCTACTGGACAAGCTTCTCCCAAAACTCAAACAAGGAGGGCATAAAGTTCTGATATTCTCACAGATGATAAAGGTTTTGGATATTATCGAAGATTACCTATTAATAAAAAAGTGAGTTGAAATTTTTTCTCAGCATTAATGAACTAGAAGTGACTTGGTTGTAAAATATTTCATTCATAAATTCAAGAGGGAATTTAGTTTGAGTCTCACTGAAAGCTTAATCTTTATTTTCAATGCAAGTGGTTAACTCATTAGATTGACTGCCTGAGTTAAGTTGTAATGAAAAATGACTAAAAAGTCAAGATGTAGGTAAATAGTAGCCCAAATTAATGATCTTTCATTCATGTTTATTTCTTTTTCTGCATCATGACTTTGAGTCTCCAGTATTTGATGCTGCCCTTTTAACCCCAAACAGTCATTTTGTGAAATCATTTGGTATAATTGTTATTAGTATGAAATGTGAATGGGATTTTTTTAAATATATTAAAAAAAAACTATTTTTTAAAATACTACATACGAATGAATCTTGAAGGATTATATTAAAATATAAAAAAAGGTTTTAATTTAAATTGTATTAAATTTTGTTTTTAAATTTCTTCAAGATACACTTATGAACGGCTTGATGGTAGAATCCGTGGCAACTTGCGGCAAGAAGCAATAGACCGTTTTTCAAAACCTGGTGAGTGTTTCACTTGATGTTAATTTTCCATATAGTAAGGTATTACTCTAGTTGAAAACAAAGATTTTCCATATAGCAATTTCTTTGTTTTCAAGTAGAGTAATAACCTGCATGGCACCTATGTGCTAAAGGGTTTGTTTTTTTTTTCCAAATAATTTTTGTAACGAATTCAGTAATGTTAAATGATGATAGCAGACAGGATCATGGATTGACAACTAATGATATCACATATTTTGGAAATGGTAGATAGCACAATTGTTTTAAGCTGGTTTTTTTTTTTTCTTTAGGAGAGTATCTAGAGTATTAACTGAGGAATTACTGCTGAGAAACTAAAATTTATAAATGCTGAGAATTATCTCCTTACATCTCTTTCTCGGAAGTCTTGGGTTCTGTGAACAATGCATTTCATTCACTTAGAGCTTTCCAAACTATTAGCTTTGGCAACACACCTTTTAAAAACAACATTTTTTTTTGTTACACATTATTCAAGTTTTGTTAGCCAAGTACTTAATGTCATCCAAGCAGTTCAACTGAGTCAGGAAAAGTATATTTTGAAAGACATAAAAAAATTGTACTTGATCAGCAACACACCCTCAGGTTATTGGCGACACACAGTTTGGAAAGCTCTGGTTTAAAGGTTATTTTAATTTTATATGATTTTTGGATTTATTTCTATTTTACTTACCTCTTGTATTTTCAGATTCTGACCGCTTCATTTTTCTATTATGCACACGTGCTGGTGGGTTGGGCATCAACCTCACAGCAGCTGACACTGTTGTCATTTATGATTCTGACTGGAATCCTCAAAATGATTTACAAGTAAGTTATCTACCTTGGCAGTTTTCTGATTTTCTTTCAAAGTTTGACTATGAATCAATTAAGATTTCAATAATGGAGGGAATAACTATGGATCTCCCTTTTCAATTTCTGGTTGATTTGTATTTATTTATTGATTTCAAAATTCTGACATAAGTTTTACTAACTTAGTTTTCATCATAGTTTCACTGTCAATTATAAGCGTTATCATGCAGTTTATGACATTGTGTGAGTGATGCATATAAAAGATATCAGAATTCAAGCTTTATCTTTATACTTGTATTACAAAATGATTTATTGACTGAAATTTTTGTTTCAAATGTTTAAAGAAAACTTTTGAGTAAATGCATCAATAAATATATTTAATACATGTATTTTTCTTTTCTTTAAGGCTCAAGCCAGATGCCATCGAATAGGCCAAAACAAATCTGTCAAAGTTTATCGGCTTATTACAAAAAACACATATGAAAGAGAAATGTTTGATAAAGCCTCTTTGAAACTTGGCCTTGATAAGGCTTTATTGCAGTCCGTTGGTGCTGACAAAAAAGTTACTGCTGGTGCACAGGTATGCTTTTCTGATTTATTTTGTAAAAGAAAAAAAAAAAATTATTTGAAGGTTTTCATTTTCTAGATTCATGTAAAGGAAAAATTATTTAAAAATGTAGTGCATATTTAATTGGAGATACTAAATGTAATGTAACATTTTATGCTCAATGCTTACATTTTCTGATCTTACGTTATCAAATTCTATTGGGTTTTTTTTTCCACAGCAAAGAGGACCATTAACTAAAAAGGAAATTGAAGATCTCCTCAAAAGAGGAGCCTATGGTACCCTGATGTCGGATGATAAAGCTGGTGACAAATTTTGTGAAGAAGACATCGATGAAATATTGCAAGGCCGTACAAGTGTGGTACAAATAGACAGTGTTGGCCCAGGATCAACGTTTGCTAAGGTAAGAATGAAGTCATTGTACTAGTGAAGTTGTTTTAATCTGTTTGGAGATGCTAAATACTAATATCTTTTATGGTGTGGGTGGCTGAGTGCTTACAGGCACAGAATAGGATTAGATAGTCGTTGTTCAAACTCTGACTGCTCTCGCTTAGCATCCAATTCCCTTGGGAAAGGCATGTATTCACCACCCCCCCAACCTTTTTAAACTTTTAATTTTCTCAAATTTATCCAGATCAATTTATTTTATATTTGCTGGATCATTTATAACAGCCCTATTCTGTTGGGCGGCAATGCTTGCATTCTTGATTTTCAATGCATAACATACAGATTGAGTGCTGAAACTAGCTTTAGGAGAAAAACTGCAAAGTTTTGTCTCTTAATTGCCAATTTTTTTCTTATTACTTGAAATATTTAGTTTTTTACTGAAGAAAATGACTAAATCTTGGCTGGGGAGTGGTTGAGCAATGATAAAGTCAGTTGATAATAAGCTGAAGCCATGTCCAGGCTCAAATGCTGTTGGCACTTACCATTGAAGACATCTGTGTGTGTATGCATGCACTGATAACCAGTCATTATATGAAGTTGACATTCACCTGATATATTAGCTCATGAGGCGGTTTGAAGTTTTTTCGATCAGTAGTTCTTGAGAAAACTTATAAAAATAAACGATAAATTACAGATCATAAATCTTTTATCTAAAATCAAAGATTTAAAATATTTCAATTGGCAGCACTGAAGAGAAATGACCTAAATACCTCAAAGCTGTAGTTTTATGTGACAGAAACTATTTTACATGTCTATCTAAACTCTGACCCCTTGCAAACATGCACTTTTGGAACTGGCACTGCACTGATAGGTCAATAGATTGAAATTCATCTGTTTTTAATCGTGTCATTTTATTTAGCTCAGCCATCTTTTATGTATTTGTGTTTTGACTATTTTTTCTCCAGGCCAGTTTCTCCATGAAGGATAATTGTAACATTGAAGTAAACGATCCTGATTTTTGGGCTAAATGGGCAAAGAAGGCCGACATTGATCAAACAAAGATGTCATCAAAAGTGAGTGGAGAGTTTTTAAATTTTTTATTCATCTAAGAAAGATTTACATGTGTTTCAAATCACTTAATTTTACTCATTAATTTGAAAAACATTTTAGAAAATTGAAATTTCACAATTATTTATTATGATTTCCAAAGAAAATCCAATAATTAGTTGATTTTTGGTAGAAGTTGAAAATTTAGTTGTCCATTTGAGAATTTGGGAAAATTGTCTAATGCAAATAATTAGTTACTTTTTGTTTGGATGGTTATAAACTTTCTACATTATATATTTTCAAAAATATCTCTGAATGTGTTAGGTGTACCCAACTTTGTTTTATACCAGATTTTTCTCTGATTTTTGTTTTACTTTTGACTCATTTGATGATAAATAGCCTTTTTTTTTTTTTTTTTTTTTTTTTTTTTTCAATAGAAAAATCTCATCATCGAGGAACCCCGTCAACGTCGGCAAACAGCTCGTTATGGAAATCAAGATTTATTCAAGGTGTCCGACATCGATAGCGACAGTGATTATGAGGAATCTGGGGGTGAGGAGAAGAAGGTTGCCACTACTGGCAAGAAAAGAGGACGGAAAAAGGGCAGTGGACGTCGGAAAATTTTTGATGAAGATTTTGAAATTGATGATCCAATTGATGGTAGCTATTCTCGGGCAGAATTGTTTAAAGTTGAGAAAAACTTACTGGTGTACGGGTAAGTTACGTATTCATTTTTAATCAATCATGCTAATTTTTAATGAAACAGTTCTAGATCTATGAAGAATAAAGTGTTGAATGTAAAATACATTTTCCTAATTTTGTTCAAACAATCTTATCTCTTCTTCCTATACTTGGTATTAACACAATGTTTCAATCAATCTATTCTATGTTTTTTTTGTGTGAAGTATCTGTAAGAAAAGTTTCTTTTTCCAGTCTCAAGAGATTGGATTGGCCGAACATAAACTTATTATTGTTGAATAATTTTAACAGCTGTAGAGATAATTATTTGTAATTAGTACTGAATGTTTTATGCTACAGAAATTTTAAAAATTCTCACAAAAGTAATTTAGCAACTTTTTTTTCTCACTGAAAAAGTCTCTCAATCTTTAAAGAACAGTACTCGCTTACAGAATTCTATGTATCGACTATCTGTAACACTGATTCTTAATTTCTGTTGAATCTGATGATAATTTTCTTCTCTCGTTGACTAGTTGGGGCCGATGGGCTGATATTCTTTCACATGGACGCTTTAAACGAAGATTTACTGAAAATGATGTGGAGACCGTTTCCAGAGCAATGGTATGTCTAACTGTTTTCTCACGTTTGTTTCTATTTCACTGATCAAAGTGGAAAGTTTTGGTTTTGTTCATGAGAATATGAAAATCTGGAAATAGATTCGTTGTTCCTAACTTCGGATTCATTCTGATGTTGTTGATCTTTTGAAAGGTAAATTAACCAAACTTGACTCTAGCTACTAATATTATTTTATAACTGGCTTTACTCCATGTTATTCTAAGAAGTAACAGTGATAGCTGATGTGGTTAGTCACTCAATAGAAACTGTCTTATGGTAGCATGCCATGTTGAAGGTGATCAATTATTGGGCGGTGATCACTAAAAAGTATTTTTTTTTAAAATGAAAAAAGTCTTTTCTAAACATGAGCTGTAAATGTTGGAATTTTCAGCTCTCTAGCTCCATTGGTGCTGCCTATACAGCTATACATATCTACATAGCCAGCTAGGACTACTGAAAAACTGAAGAAACTTGTGTTGACCGGTTGACAGTTTCTATTTATGTGGAGTTAATCTGGAAATAAAATAGTGAAAATACATCATTTAATGAATCAAGAAAAACTTCTCTACTTTTATTAGGTTGATAATCAGGGAGGGAAGGGGGTGGTATAATAAGTACAAGTTGTACTTTGTGTGATCATTATTACTTTTATAGCAGAAATAGCTGGAGTAACATGGAGAAAAAGGGCTCCGAAAGCATGAGATGAGTCTGATTGGAAACTATTTCTTGATTTCTGATATCATGCTATAGTGGTTGAAGAATTTTATTGACTCTGGATGTTGGGATAATTGACAATAAGAAGATAAAAGCGTGTCATAAAATTATTGATGAAAATGAAAATGCTCAAGATTCGGTTTAGTGACCTATAGTAATAAATCATGAAAAAATGTTTTTCCTGTGTTGTTTGAATTGCTCTGACTGAATATGGCCTTTGTTTCTCCCCAAAGTCTTTTGTTTCTGAGAAAAGGTGACTTCTACAGGGGAAGTGAGTGAATAGGCTCTAGAATGGGCGGCCGATGTTCAATGTATTTCTAATGCAAAGCTGGACCCTTACTTTGTGTCCATATTATGACACCTGATGTTTAATTTACTCTTTAGATAACTGGAGTCTTTGTGTTGGTGTATACAAACTTTTTTTCATATTTTAATTTGGTTTGATGAACTGAATCTGAACCAAAAGAATTGAGATTGGTTATTGTACAAAATAGATGTTTTTTACAATCTATTTTCAACCAAAGATCACAACTGATGCCTTCAGCACAGATTTACCTTTTTCATTTTTTTTATACTAAATTAGTAGTTCATAATAGCTATATAAGCAGTTTGTCTATAGTTTTCGTGCTTAGAGAGAAGTTCAGCTCTTGTCACTAGAAGAAATTCATTTTAGCCTTGTTAAATTTAATGCCACTTATTTTTTTTAATTCTATAAAAAAAAATAATTGTTTATTTCAATCTGCATTTATTTTTTCAACTGAACACGTTTCATTCTTTCTTTTTTCCCCCATTTTGTCTTACATATTCATTGAAAAACATTTTTTTTCTACAGTTGGTGTATAGTTTGAAGTTCTATAAAGGTGATGAAAGGATCAAGGATTTCATTTGGGATCTTGTCAGTCCTTCAAGTGATAGTACTCTGAAAAATCATTCTGGTAAGTTTTCTTTCTCTTTCATTTCCAATTGTTTCCTATTTCTATGGTATGCTTTGTGCCTTCCAAACAGCTCTGATTTTATCCACTACTGTGTTTCTCAAATGAGGATAGAAGTAACTCAAAGGGGACTTAGTAGTATTACGGGGGGTGGATACTCAAGATATTTTAAAAATGTTAATTAAAAAAATATCAGTCATACTGAAGTTATTTTTAAAATCATGCATATCAAGTTTGATAAATTTGTTTGATTACTGCAGTTGCCTACCTACCTACCTACCATTCTCAATGAAGCAGAAATTGAAAGTGCAACTTGTCAAAAAGACTGAGTCCAATGCAACTACAGTGCTGACTTGGCATTATTCCATGATGACAGATAATTGCTTTGTCATGGATTTAGTCATGGATTCTGAACGTTTGAAATGCAGCATTCAAGTGTTTTTTCAGTTATAAAGTTTAATAAATCCGGTACTAATTGTGAGATGGTGTATTGTATCTCTTTTTATATAGGTATTTTTCCCTCCAAAAATGTTTTGTACTCGTCAGGAAAATTTTCAAAACAGGTTCATCATTCAAAAAAAAAATGCTTGAGAACCATTGGTTTACAATACAGCAAATACTAAAAGCTTCTGTGGTTGAACTTGATGATTGATGTTCTGCTTTTTTATTCCTTTCTTCCAGGACTTTCAGCTCCTGTTCCACGGGGACGCAAGGGCAAAAAGGCCAAAAGAGAATCCAAAAACTTTTCTGCTGTTATTGAATTGGAAAAAGACAATATGCAAATTGACCCAGAAGTTGTTTTGTCTGACCAAAGTTATAAAAGACACATAGAAAGGCATTCTAACAAGTAAGTTCTTTACTTCTCTAATTTAAATGAAATCAGTATTTGATGTTAGAGATTTTTGCTACTGTTGAAATTTGATTTTAATAATTTACCTCTGCCGGTGAAGTTGGATTGGTATACATATTCTCTGATGTCCATCCTTCCATCAGTCTGTCCATCTATCTTTTCATCGGATATCTCTGAAAGTTCTAAATTGATATTTGTGTAGAAAGATTGGCAATGGGCTACAGAAAGTGATTAAATCTTTGGGTGGATCCAGAAATCTGTTTTAGATTTAGACATTTTTATTATGCATAAAGAGATTGAACGGTTGAGTGAATTTAAATTTCAGGGGAAGTAACTCAATATTTGTGCATTCGAAAATTGCTCTCTCCAGTTTTTTTTTTTTTTTTCAATGTTTTATTTTCATTCAGTATTTAGTTAGTGTTTGTAGAGGTATAGGCTTTCTATTTTTAAAGATGGTTTTATTTAATAATAAAAATTTTCTTATTTAATCTTTGTTTTCTAGAGTATTGTTGAGAGTGCGACTACTCTATTACTTGAAGCAGGAAGTTATTGGTGATGAGTGCCAGAAGGTACTACAAGGTGCTGATCATAAGTAAGTATTGCAATGCTGTATTCTTGGTGTATTTCCTAGCCATAGAAAAGTAAACTGATTAACATCTTATGTAAAGTTTGATTGCATTATTTTTTTAAATAAGCTCTTGAACTTATTCGGAATTCAATTTTTTACCATTTTGCTAAAAAAGAGGTAGACCAACAAATCTTATCATAAAAAATGCTAAAATGATGGCCTTCTACTATATTTTAAAAAAATGTCTAGCCATCTGTAAGTAACTCTAGAACCACTCAACATGTTTCCATGTAGTAAGTTTTCAAAAATTTCCCGAGAAATTAATATTGTGGGCTTTGTGTTCATATCACACCAATAATAATGATCTGATTTCTATCTATCTTACTTTAGTTCACTTATCTTTTGTGAAATTTCCCCAAATACTTGAATCAAATGTAATGCAAGAGTTCATTATGATTATTTCCAAATGAGATATGATACAATAAATGTGTTGTTCAAAATCAAGACCTTTTATTTGGCCTGATGTTCCAATTAAGGCCTACAGCAGGAACTAGCTGAAAATATGGCTTGTAGGGCAGGTTTTCTGATAGTTTGTCGAATTTGGTTTAATTTTGTCATAGATTTTTCTTAATTGCCTTATCTTGTCTCTTAACATTTTATCATTCATTTTCAGAGATATTGATATCCCCAAGCCAATTGTTGATGGTGACCCACCTTGTGAATGGTGGGATGAAGAAGCTGACAAATGCCTCTTGGTTGGGATTTTCAAGCATGGTAACAATTATTTTATTCACTGCCTGTTCGAAGAATTTTAATAAAGATTATTAATGTGTGAGCCGTCAAAAATTGATCAGATGGTTAGGACTGTTTTCACAGTCACTACTTAACGAGCTAACATTTATTTTCATACTTAACTCAACTCAATTGAATTGTGATCTCGAATACAGTCTTTTGACTAAAATTCAGTGACATATCATTTAAGAAAATTCTTTTTTTATATAGTTGAATATGTCACCCATCAATTTTGACCTTGATTTCTATCTTCTCTAAAATGATTTCAGTTCTTCTTGTATTCAATGAAATGTAGCTAAATTAATGATAGCTGACAGCATTTTTCCAGATGATGAATGAATGAATGATAATTTAATGTATTCATTTTGGCTTTGAAGATTTTTTTCATTGAGCAATATCATTTCTTTTTAAGGTTATGAAAAATACAGTTTAATACAGCAAGATCCTCGCCTCTGCTTTTTGTGTAAATGTGGACCTCCTGATGGTGATGCATTACTTGCTGAACAAAATGATGATAACTTTGAGTAAGTTTCTGAGTTGGTCATGTTTGTTGTGAAACTTATTGATTTTGTCATGTATTTTTTTATGACAAGAGAAAATCTTTATTTTACACTGAATAACTCTGATTGGTGTCCTCATCTTGATTGTTATAGTCTGAATGTTTTGGCTGTTTTCAATGATTTAATTTTTTAGAGAACCCCTTCAAAAAAACCATGTTCCCTTCTACTTATAATTATTTACATATTCATTTAATAATTGGATTTGGGACTCATTTATCCGATTGTAAAAGCTGTGCTAGAATTGTTTATGTAATGAAGAATTAAGTATATTGCAAAAATGTCACCTTGTTCCACAGAATCTCTGAAAAAGTTGCGCTGGACCCTGGGGTTCCATAAAACATGATTTGAATACTGTTGTACTAGGCCATGTGTCCCTGTGGTTGAAACTTGACACCAGTCTTGTAAATCAGTATATAATAATAATAATAATTAATTTCGGAAATTCTGACAAAAAAAAAAAAGATCTGTTTTGAAACTTATTGACCTTGTCAAGTATATTCCTTGAGAAGAGACAATTATAGGCTTGTAGGTTATTTTTCTTATGCTGCTGGTCATATGGAAGTATATGATACTTTATAACATTCAACATTTCTTTTATGAATCCTTCTTGACTTGAACTAAAGTTGGCTTTCTTGGCTACATTGTTCAAAGAAAATATTTATACATTCAGCTGATAAAATGAGATTTTTTTTCTCCTTTTTGTAGCAATGATTACGATATTGATGTGCAAGCTTCACGGGATGATGATGAGGATATGGATGCACCCTCTTACACTCGCTTGCTAGGAAAACGCACACATAATGGTAAGTAATTTCTTTTATACTTTTGATGTGTACTTGCATTATTTTATCATAACTCATTTTCATCATTGAATGAACTCTGAAAAATAATGATTCTATTTTTCATTGCAGAAGGTAAACTGCCATTCCCTGGAATCTCTGAATTGAACACCAGGTTTAGACGAATGATAACAGGTTATCAAAGGAACCACTGTAAGAATCAGCAGATTCTTGCACAGAGGGCCAAGGTGTGTACTATGTACTTTTCTTGTATTCCTTTCTACGCAATCTTTTTACTGTTTGAGAACAGGTTTTCCTTATTTTTAAATAATTTTGATGGTTTTTAATCATAGTTCTCTCAAAGCTCTGTGTGTGTGCGCACGTGCACATTTTGCAACCAGTGCACAAAGGAAATTGATGTGTGCACAAAAGGTTAGGCACCTAAAATGGAATTGATAGTTATAATCATACATATAATAATTATACTTACTGAAAATAATTTTTCATCTGTTTCTGTTAATTCTAAATTTTTATTTTTATTTTCCAAATACCATGTTTATGATGGGTGCTATTGTTGATAATCTATTACAATATTGCGGTGTATAAGAATAAGAAATACTTATCAATGTTTTATCTGATAGAACAAACTGAACAAATTAGTTCAAAGTGTAGAATAAAATCTCAACTTCATATGTTTCCTTGTAGAATGCAATCCTACTTGTAAGTCAATACTGTTATATCAGCCATAAGAGATAAGCTGTGCCAAAATTTAAGTTCATATTCCCAAAAGCATTCAGCGTGCACATACTTCGGTCAGAGGAAAAAATTTGTTCAACATGGGATTTTTTGGGTGCACCGACAACTAAAAATTAGATTTGTTCTTAGAGATTGAGAGCAATGTTCCTTCTATTTCAGGTTATTTAACCTATTTATTGCCTATCCCTTACTTGGGGATGATCATTTGAAAACATTTGTGACACATTTTCTCACAAAACCAAATATACAGGCTTTTGAGTGAACTTATTGATCAAGTTTTCATTTTTTATGTATTCACTGAAGACTCGAGAAACGAATGTCAGTTTTGTAATGTGATATTTCACAAGAGTAGACCAAAATCTGATTAACGATTGTAATTTTTCTATTTTCAATTCTTTTTGTAATTGAATTCACTTGGAACTTGTTTGTCTGTCCATTCCAGAAACTTGAGCGACTTAATAGAGCTGAACTTGCTAATAAGGAAAGAGCTATTAAGAAAAGAGAATCCCAACAAAGGTATGTATATGTCATTGTTTTCTGCTTATACCCTCTTCAAGGATACCGCAGAGTTAGGTACGCAAGCAAAATTGTTGAAAAGATCCATTTCTGGCTTGCCGGGCCTGTTCAAGCTTCATTCAGTTTACTGCCCTTGGTATTCCCCAATGGTCACCCACCTAGGTTCTGACCAGGCTTGACGTTTTTTAGCTTGAGGGATCTTGAAAGGATTTGTGTATCTAATATGATTTGGGCCATAACCACTTTGCCTCAGGGAGTGGGTCTTCTATCCTAGCCCTTGTGCTGCTGAGTTTTTGTTGTGGATTTCGATGTCAGTACTCTTAATTCGGAAATCTACACATTCCAGAGCAAAACTAAAGGGACATTGGGTAGCGGCAAGTTTTGATTTACCTATTGCATGCATGTTCAGGTCAAATTTCACAACTTAGTTTTTAGGAAGGGATTTGATTCATAATGTGAGCATTTTGCTGAACTAGGCACTTACTTTAAATTTTGGTGGAAACAAGGTGTGTATCGTGTCTATAATGGTGTCTTTTGAGAATTAAGTTTGCTTCCTCCATCCACATTTTGGCAAAGACATCTAGGAGTAGAAAATATAAAGTGTTATGTAACATTGTGAATGGAAATATATTAAAGAGCCTGTTTTTACTTTATTAAATTTAAAGTTATTTTTCCCTGAGCAGTGCAGGGAATCCCTGCTAATGTATGATATATATATATATTTTTTTATTTTTCAATATTTCAGGTGGTCAAGGCGAGAGAATGCAGACTTTTACAAGACTATTTCATCTTATGGGGTTGAAATTGACCCTAGGACTAAAATGTACAAGTGGGATCACTTCCGAATTCTGGCGAGACTAGATAAAAAATATGATGATACTTTAACAGAATATTATGAAGCTTTTTATGACATGTGTCAACGAGCTTGTAGAAAAGAGGAAGAAAGTAAGCAAAATGTTTCATTTTTGTATTTTGGTTTATCTAGTTTCAGTAAATTTTACTTGTAATAATTTATTACTAGCTGAAACTGGAAATTTTATAAGTGTTAACTACTAAGATTATTCAATATCTCCTGCTTTTCCTTGCCCTTTGCTCCTATATCCCTTTCAATCTTTGACATTGCTTGTCCTTATTCTCATCTAAATGTCTACGTAAACATGAATTAGTTAAGTATGCAAAAATCTCCCTTCCCCTTCGGTAAACAACCTAACTTTTTTTTCTCCCTGCTCCTTACTAGATTACCTAAAAGTTTCTCAGTACCCTCTTATTCAACTACCTAACCTTTCCCTTATATTACTACTGAAAGTACAACATACAATTGTTAATGTAACCTATTGAGAATTTTCCATTTCTTCAATCTAATGTATTTTCTATTGTCTTAACAGTTACTTGGTTGTCACCTCAACCCAACAGTCTGTTTGTTGAGCCTATTACTAGTGAAAGAGCATGTCGATGTTTGTCAAGGATCAGTCTCCTCAGGCGTCTTAGAGAGAACATCATTCCACATCCACAGTTTGAGAATAGGATCAAATTATGTCAAATGACTTATGATATGCCTTCTTGGTGGGTTGTTGGAAAACATGATAAGGAACTAGTATATGGTGCTGCCAAGTAAGGGCTTTTATTTTTATTCTCTTTATTTTCTTTATTTTCTTGGAAAATATCACTTTTTATTTGGTGGTGGAAGATAAATAACAGCTTTTGTAATTCTCTGCACTACCTTATTTTGCCTATTAATGATTTGTTAATGTTGTTATCTTAGATGCACAAGATTTCTATTCCCCCCCTTCCACTTTCACAGAAATGTTACTAGTTTACCTATGTGATCATAAAATTACATCAGTATTTGAATAACGTTTCAATTTTATTGTACTACCAAAAACCAAAAGCATTTTGTTACGCTGTATTTTCTTATCTTCAACTAGAATGAACTTTTTACACTTAAGAAAAATAAGTTGGTGAGACCCAATTGGCATTTAATATTTATCTCCCTTGCGTATGTTGAAGCAAAAAAATATAGATATACATAAGGTGTGATATACAAGTAGATTGATGGAATTAAGATACTAGTTTTTTCTCTGATCAATTCTCAGTCTTTTATCTGATAGTATTGTTTATTAATTTAATTTTTTTTCCTCTTATAGGCATGGCATTTCTCGTATGGATCTGAACATTGGTCCTGATCCAACATTAAGCTTCCATGTGCACTTCAAAGAGAGAGTAAACCAATCATCTGTAGTGTCATCCATGTTTAAGCCATTAAGATGTAAGTATATCTATAGTTGCAGATGATTAGTTTTCCAAATGTACAATATTTTGTTATTTGTTAAATCAAATGTGAATATATGAAAATATAGTTTTCGATGTTTTATTATTCACGTTTGATGAATCTGTTTTGTCTAAATATGTAGATCCCTTTGGGTTGTGGAACATGTAAAACCTTCTTGTCTTAATGGAATAGATTTTTATTCAAACATCAATGTTTTTCTCTTGGAGAGAAAAAAAAAATGTACAAGGATACTTTTCTGATAAATGTCATCTCGATTTACCAAATTCTTGTCTGTCATCACTTAACTCAAGGATGGCTAGAGCTATAGCTATCAAATTTTCTGTGGTTAATAGGGTCATCACAGCATGTTTTTCGCATATATAGTTTTCAAAAATTCCCCTACTTTGAAAAGTGAAGGTCCAATTTACAATGCAAGTATAATGCTAAAGTAGGCCTCTACCTTGTATCTGTCAGGTTCACTAAACCAATTCTTCAACTTTTTGTTTAACTGTGTAAAGTAAACATCCAACTGAAAATCGCACTATACAGGCAGGTTTTCAACTAGTTGAAATAAAGCTGTAGTCTCTGAATATTGTGCTATAAACTTAATTTGTTTTAAAATCTCTTTGATGCAGGTGAATCAACAAGCCTGAAAGGTGATGATTCAGATTCAAAAGACAGTGCCATCCGTGGCAAAGCAGGTGGAACATCTGAATCGGACAGTGAGTTCAAATTCAGCAAAGTTACTATGAAGCACAATATTGGCTCAGACAGTTGTGATGAAAAATTAGATGATGGTGATGACACCTCATTGTCATTGAGCATGAAGATGAAATCTGTTAAAAGCAAAGTGAAAAGCAATTACCTTTCTGACACGGAAGATGATATTACTAAGTCAGAAATTGATGATAAAGAAAAGATATTCGATAGGGATATCAGGATGGAGGATGAGGATGAATTTGACTCCAAGCCAACATTGGACAGTATTGATAGAGATTTATATATGAAAGATGCTAATAGAAAATTGTCAATCAAAGACGAAGATGCTGATGATGAGGAGGAAGATGATAGTAAAAGTATCACAAAGATGGATATTCAGGACAGAGCAGCTATGAATGTCTTCAAAATAAATCGGGATGAGATCTTACAGGTATTGTCTTTTGAAGCATTTTTTTATCATTTGTAAATTGTCTGTATTGTTTATAACTTGGAGAAAAGAATCAACATACCAACTTTTGTTTGGATAATCTGAACCAGGGTTACCAATGTTGGTGTTTTGTTTTTGTTTTTGTTTTTTTTTTTGAATTTGTGAATCCTGTGTTGACAATTGAGATTTTTTTTTTTCCTTTTTTTCTCTTTTAATTTTTGATTTTGAGAGTGGACTTCCAGAATCAGAAAATTGAAAAATCACTTCTAAATTGGCAACCTTGCTGAACCCTTCTGTTCATCTACAATGTATGCTCAGTGTTCCAGTCAATTTATTTTGCCTTCATTGAAGATGAGCAGATGAGTTCAGATTTTTTGAATAAAAGTTGGTATATAAATTGGGACTTGGATAGGTTGCAGTGAGTGGTAGCCCTCCTTATATTGTAAACCATTTGTCTTATAATCCGCCATATAGGTTGAGTTTTGTTAATGTTCTTTTTGACCCCCCTTTTATTTTACTAAAAATTCATGAAACTGATAAGCATCACTTTTTACATTTAACTTTGGATGCTTTTTCTCAATATTTTGAAATGTACAGAAACTGTTGCTGAAATGAAAGAATTCACAATACTCTACTTGATTCTTATTTGACTAATTCACTATCAAAGAATGACTGCAGTATTTAAATAATTTTGTACTGGCATTGGGCTTGGAAGAAAAATATCCAAATCATTGTTCTGAATTTAAATTTAACCAGAATGAACCTAGAATTTTTACATGTTTGAAAAAGAAAAGTAAGGGAGCTTACCATATAATTAGCTGTCAATATCTCTCTCCTTACATATATAGACATATATGCATGAGGTATTATATAGGTAGATCTTGAAATATTGAGAAAACTTGATGAAATGAAATTTTACTGAACTTTATTATTTGATGAAAAGAAAAGATGTGTAAAAAGAAAAAAAAAAAAAAGACTTTTACTCAACTTCTTGGAAAACATAAATTTTTTTTAGAATTCTGCCCAAGCCTCTGATGACATAGACATGGATGTGGACTATCCAGTGCATGCGAATGATGTATCCTGGCCCAAGGTAAATTACAATTTTTTCATTCAAGATCTTTTCTTCCTTTTCTGTTAACATGTATAATCAATAGCATGAAGTTAGTGTGATTATCAGTATTATATATGGTCGAATGAAAGCAAAGCCCTTTTAAACTTTTTATCTGTATCATTGATTTCTAATAAGTGGATATTGCAAAGATCCAAATTTATAAAAACAGGCCTGAAAGTCAGACCATACATGCAAGGGTCCTCTCCTTTGCACTAAAAAAGAGCTAAATCTAGCATCCAAAAAGCTAAATAGCAAATTTTGTTTTAGGTATGTTCACAAATCTAAGAACACAATTCTTGTTAATTTATGCTAATTTGTTTTTCTTTGTTTTACAGGACAAAACTTTGTTCCAACGTCTTGAACATATTTGTTATACTATCGAGACCGGTGAGTGGCCACAAATTAAGAAATTGTTCTTAGCCCAGGCATCAGATTCGTGCAGCACGACTCCTTTGGATAGATCCACGCCCAAGCCTGATATGAGTGATATAGAGTCAGGAGAAAGTAGCTTCATGGAAGCTTCTAAAAAGACAAAACCAGTTGCAGAGTACACATCTGAGGTTGGTAATGCTTTCAAATTTACTCGCACTTCATTTGCTCATCTTTTGGTGTCTAAATGAATGTTTGATTTATTAAAAAAAGTATTTAATCATAAAATGACTTTGTGAGGATACAGTCAACAGCTAAACTATTGCTGATTGTGAGGAAATGAGATTTTTTTTCTACTCTTGTTTTATTTTATCATTTTTTTTTATATCATCTTTTCTACCCTTATTGATTTTTTAATGACAGCTAATTAGCAAGTGTATATCAACTCTTAGAGTTATAAATCGAATGATATTGCTCCTAATTGACAGTAGAAGTCTTCAGTCACAAAAATAAAGTTTGTTGAATTATTATGGCATGAACAATATTTTAGAAAAATTTGCCAAAAGCTGGAAATGGGGTAACTTCAATCATTATTTGTCCCCCTTGATGTTACAACTTGAATTTCTTTTTATGAATTTGAGTGTTAATAGTTGACATTCAGTTCTATATAAATTTCAGTTTTTAATTTTGAATGTTTATAATAGGTTAAAATTTCAAAGTTGATGTATGTATGTGTGTGTATGTATGTATGTATTTTTTCATTACATTTGTATTACCTTTTATGCTTTTTACAGGTGGAAGGAATGAAAGTTAAGATTTCCAAAAATAAACTATGCCTGCCAAAAAAAGAAGAAAGTTCGGCCAATAAAGGTAAACGTCTCATTCTATTGAAACTTATCTATTTACTTGAAAATGTAATATGTATTTCTTAAATCATTCCAATTGTTTTTTTTGTTTTTTTTTTTTTTTCAAATTCCCAATTGTTTTTCAAATTCCTAATTGTTTTTTCTTCAGCATTGTCATTTCCCCACTTCAACCACAGTGCCTTTTCAAGTGACAATGAAAGCGTTACTGAAGCTATGAATTTGTCTACATCCATGGTAAGAAATTTGTTTTATTTTTATCTCTCGAGTTTTTCCTATTATGGCAGTGTTTTGATGTCGGAGAATATTGTTACCATTATGAGTGATATCAGTTTTTGTCATTTTTGGCTATCCATACCTCTACTGTCCCACAGGATGCTTGTAAATTAAAGCAGTGTTCACCCAGTACTTACCTCCTTTCAAGTAATAATCTTTTTTTTTTTTTTCTTTTTTTTTTTTTAAAGTAGAATGGATGAATGATCTGTTTCTAATCGGTAGTTAAGGCTATAAAATTCCACCCATTTATTTCAATTATACAGTTATGTACGGCATACCTCTGCTGTGATCTATACAATTTGTAAATATCAAAGTTTAAATGTAATTCCACATTCTTATATATTGCTTTTCACTGTATAAGGTGGTGGGTTGGTTGATCCCACCATTTTATCTATTATCGCCCACTTATCAAGAAAACCAACATGCAAAAACAGAATTTCATCAAAAGACTTATTAATATATTCGATTTCTCTAATTTGCAATCAATCAACATGTAATTATGGTGTTTTACACATAATTTTGATTTTGCAGTAAAAACACCGTTCACCGGTGAACTCGTTTTGCTCTTATCTTTCTTGAACCTCAACAGCCATATTATATTGGGACTCTTGTAGAATTATTTTGATTATTCTAATTGAAGTGATTCTGCTTTATTTTATGTTGAATGACAAGTAGAAATTTATATTGATATTTTCTCAATTGAAATTCCATTGTAGTTCCAGTACATTTCTCTCTTGACTGTTAATGGTTGAATTTTTTTTTTTTTTTTTTTCTTGATACAAAATCTTGATTCTTATAAAAAAAATTTGGGGTCTGGCTTTTACTTGTTGCCATTTGTTGCAACATTAACTGTCATTGCAGTTCTATAGATAACTTTATAGGATTTTCTGTCTTATTTTGATTGGAAACCCAGTTGTGTCTGTGAGAACAGGCTTCTTGCTGAGGATGACTATTTTTCTTGACTTACCACAGTTGAATGGGTTAGTGCTTGTATATAGAATGAATATATGATGTCAGAGTTGTATAGAATTTTTTTTTTTTTTTTTTTTCTTCAATGACTCCTGGGACTTTATTATTTATAAAACTGGTTGTAAGGAGATCTGGGTTCATGCATTTCCTACTTTTTCTTTGCATAGATATTGACTGATTGGTTGGGTATTTTTAATGACCTTTCTCTCGCATGATAAATATTTTTTTGTTTTAGCTCTGTTTTATCTTGGAAATGTTTCTTATTGAAAAAAAAAATTTTTTTCTTCTTTCTTCAGGTTGATTCTTTTAATTTGAAAAAGAAGAGGGGACGGAAGAGGAAAAGCGACACATTAACCAGTAATCTACATGAGAAAATGGCAAAAAAAATGCTTTCTATACAAAATAGTGATAACCCAGGTATGTAAAACTAATCAACAGGTGGACGCACATCTATTTTGCTTGTGGAGGGGGGGTTGCTTAATAGTTGTGAGTTCAATTCTTGGGTAAGACTGAAAGTCAGATACTCTAAATCAGTGGAAGAAGCAAAAGTTGTATGAATTAATTAGGAAGAATTAACTGATACAGAATGAGAACCATCTACTCCTATGAACAGAAGAATAAAGAGTTCACTTCAAAATTCCAAGAAAATTATCGAATATTGAAGATACTTGAAGGGTATAAATTTGTTGACCATAATAAACAAATTGAGGACACTGGTCTGAATTGATCTGGACGTATAAAGATTAGCAATTTGTGTTAGTTTTCTATCAAGTTTACATCATTATTGATGTCTGGTGACATAGCTTAGAGGTAGAATTTTATATTACTTTAAACTTGATAAATTGTATGTCAACTTGATTTTACCTTTTAGTTTAATATTTAACTTAAAATGCAACAGTAAAATGCAGAGCAAGGTAATGTTTTAATATTTTACAAGTATAATGGAATTGCTAAATTACTTGATTATTGATGCCTTCTTTTTGACGACAGTGGTAACTTAGTCTATGGAATTTTTAAAATTTGTTAAAAGAAATTTCAAATGGTGAAAAATAATTTCACATGGATGTATTCCAAATGAACTCTTTGTTCCTCCAGCATAGATTTTCTATTTCCTAGTACATATATGTATAAATAAAAAAAATAAAAAAATCTCTGGTATTTATTCTGATTCAAGAGATCTGTTGAGTTATACACTTTAAAGAGAACTTGGATATAAAAAGTTTTTGATGTCTCTTGTGAAATTTAGAAGAATATGCCTTTGTTCAAAGCCCCTTGTGTTAACAGTATGAAAAAGAAATCCGTTTTTGGATGGAAATGTGTGTGTGTGTGTGTGTGTGCTCCCAGATATTTTTTATGCTTGTACATGTATTGGAAAAGTTTTGAGAGATATACATGACCCAAAATGAAACACTTGGTGAAAAAATTCTGTTTGAGGGTTAAAATTGTTCATTAATAGAATGTGTAGTAGCTCTGAGTATTAAGATTGTTTTAATGTTCTCCCCCCTACAGATGAAAGGGTTACTATGGTGCATGAGAAAGAAGGTATCATTCTCTCTGGTGATGAAGCACCTATGAAAAAAGATCTTATCCAATGGATGCAGAAGAATCCAGAATATAAGCCTTTCATTGGTCTCACGGATGAAGATTTTGAAGTGAGTTTGGATTTCTTTATTCTTAACTAGATGTCTGTTTTTTTTTTTTTTTTTTTTTTTTTTTTTGTTGTCTGAATTTTTGAGACAAGGAATTGTCACTATATATAGATTTTTTTTCAGACTTTTTGTTCCCCTCCCCAACGTTTTTGCTGTTGTACCCTGTGACCTCAGGTGCATGTTGTTCAAAATATGCTGACTTCACTTGCAGCCATCTTGAAGAACAACACCATGGTGTTGGAATAACTTCTGTGACTCTCAGAACAATTACAAAATACACATCATTAGCACCATGGTACCTGGACAAAGGGCAGTGTCCTCATTCTGCCATCTGACACATTGAAGAAGGTTATTGTTCCAGACCCTCACCACTCATGATATGCAGCGGAGGAATGTCATGGTACAACGGCTGAAACACTGTATAGAGATTTAAAAAAAAAAAAAAAAAAAAAAAAGGGGGCAAAATGAGGATAACGAAAAAGATCTATGTATAGTAGTTATATAATGGTTTACATAAACAAGTAGCATTATGTAAAAAAACTATCATTTGTTCTTATGATTACATTCATAGTAATACTGCTAAGGGGGTAAAAATGAAATGATTAACAGTTTATTTTAGCACTGATTGCATTTGAGCTGGATATTTAGGCAAGGTTTCAGCTTTTCTTATTGTTGTCCACTGCTACAAATAAGTGGCTTATGCATTCAATTTTGTTTCTGAAAGGTTATCTAATGAATTCAATCAGATCCTTGGAAATTAATTTCACAAAGAAATATCATCAGATCATATTGTATCCTCACAGCCTAGTAGCATGTTTTGCAGCTCAGTGGTTGGGAACCACTGATTTAGAGAGTAAATAGACTAAAATTTTTTGATATGAGGACTATCTAGAAAAAATTCAAATAAAGTTTTTATTTACTGATAAACGAAAACTATAAACTACATTATCTAATTAGATATTTAATTATTATCAACCTTTCAGGTATATAAAATGTTTACATCTTGACGAAATCTCATAAAAAAAAATTTTTTTTTTGTTTAACAAAATTTTGGTTAATTAATCAACTTATCTTTAAGATAAATTAATTTGTGTGGATCAAGGTCTTAAATTTCACTCACCCAGTAACATAAACTACTGTTACTGGGTGATGAATGTTATTTTCTTTTAGCTTATGTGTAAAAGTAATGAAAATGGCTATTATCCCCTTCAGACTTCATTGTTGTGACCAGGATATGGTATTCATGTGTAATTGGTTTGCTTGATCAATAATGTGCAAATTTGCCCGTTGTCCAATTGAAAATTAGATTTCAAATTTTCACTCTCCTGGTCGCAAAAAAAGTTTGAAAGGGCTTTTCCTATACTTTTTAGACATAATCAATCGGAAAATAATACTTATTACTAAGGTAACAAAAAAAATGTTTTTAAAAGTTCAGATGATTCGAGATTCCTATAAGTGTGGCATTAAATCTAAGTCGATGCCATGTGGAAAATGGAATTTGTTGAAACAAAAATTATTTGGATTTTAAATTAAAGTTTTCCCCCCCTTATTTTCAGCCTGAAATTGAAAAACGTCGCCGAAGACGTCCCAGACTTGATCCAAGTAAACTAGATTATGATGCTTTGACTGGAGATGAAAATGTATCTGTGCTGAATCGTGAAAATGGGAAAAAGGTCTGGCAATGTGTATTTGTCCAGTAAAAGTTCTTTCGCCTTCATTGCACCTCTTTTTTTTTCCTGCAACCTCTCATCATTTTTTTTTTTTTCTTTTTTTTCCCTCCCCATTTTATTTTTATTTTTTTTATTTCTTCCCTCTAGATGCCTTGTTGAGCATTGGGCCGCATTGCGGTTTCAGTAGCAAGTAGAAAGAATCTAATGAGGCAGTCTAGGTTGTAAATTAGTTTTGTTTATGGAGATTGATTTTTATGAAAATTTTCTTTGCTAAGTTGAATGAGACTTATGCTGAAAGAGATTTTAGATTGGCAGTTTCATCCACTTTGAATTTGTTTTCAAAGCCAGAATAACTGGGGGAAACTGAATCAGTTGTATATAGCTTGAAGATAACGTTAAGCTCTCAAGGAAAAGTATTTTGAAAAATGAATGAAAGCATGAACATCATCTTACTATAATTCACCAAATGTTTTTTCGTCTGTCTGTCTGTCTGTTAAACTGTCTGTCATCACATAATTCAAGGATGGTTAGAACTATGGCCACCAAATTTTCTTTGGTTTCTAACAGGATACTGAAACATGTTTTTATCATATTAGTGTTTGGAAATTCTAAAACTTTAGCAAAGGATTGAATAAACTGGACTCTTACTTTGTGTCTGTCAGCCTACTAAACCAAATAGTTATCCTTTTGTTCCACTATATTTAGCTGAAAATCCTGCCTGTAGGACTGGTTTTAAGTAAATGCTAACTATTTGTATAGTAATACGTGCTTTTGTCATTCCTGCTAGTATATACTCTAGAGAATTAATCCATCCTATGTTAGAACTGCATAGATTTTTAATGAAAATTTATTTCACTTTTTAATTGTCCTTTATCTATTCAAAGTTATATACATCTAAGATGGTCATACGTAGGCTTGATTTCTGCACCAATTTCATTCGTTTTCTTCCTTTTCATTTCTGCATCTTGGCTGCTTTTCTGAAGTTTTTGTATCTTAAATTACCGTTTCTTTTCAATTACTGCTGGTCATTCAATGTATTGCATGATATTGCACTTTATTTTTTATATATTTATCATAGAACTAAAGAACATGATCGAACATTTTTTACTGAAAAATTACATGTTCACACCACCACGACCACCACTGTTCCCTCCAAGTTGTGTGCATGTGCGCAGGCGCACACGTTTGCAACCATTATGCAAAACAAATCAATGTGCGCACAAAACGTTGGTAACCTAAAATAATGTAGTAATTGAATATCATTATGCTATGTATGAAGATTTTAGGATCTGGATCGTTTTGTCAACTTTTCTTTTAATAGAATGAATTTTGATCTCTTTCTGGCAACTTTAATAATCTGCAAATTCATAGATG
The DNA here is from genome assembly GCA_963457665.1 of Thysanoteuthis rhombus. Lineage (NCBI taxonomy): Eukaryota > Metazoa > Mollusca > Cephalopoda > Oegopsida > Thysanoteuthidae > Thysanoteuthis > Thysanoteuthis major. Next base: position 11,345,636 of record OY735205.1, read on the forward strand.
TTATTTAGTGCTCGTATATTTTTGTCTCCATAAAAGAAAAAAAAAAAAAGCACAACTTTTGCACAAAATGATTTCCAAAAATTAGAGGGAACATCATCTACAGCTCATTTTTGATTCCATCAAAACCCTTGGGGAAATAGGGCAGCAAAGTCATCTTACTTGTAGTTAGTCACAAAAATAATCACATGGATGAAAACTAGGAGTATCTTTTAAAGAAATTACTGCTAATAACTTGAAGTTATTATATAATTATAAGAGTTGAACTGTTACTGCTTCAGAAATTCTGTTGTAGCTCCTTTTGCACAATTGCTGCTAATGATTCGCTTCAGTTGGTTTTTAGTTTTCTTCTAGAAATTTCTGAATTGAGGATTATCATGGTGTCCTCTTAGATGTTATAGTGATAGTTTTTGCCATTGTACAGCTGGCTTTCTCCAAGTGCCCATCATATTTGGCATTACAAAGATGATTTAAGTAAGAAGAGATATCCTCTAGCATTGGCAGCAGAATGAGAACAATTTACCCTGGTGATCAAATAAGTTTGGTTCGAAATTCCCAGATGATTACGGGATACAACAGGTATATGAAGCAAACCAGAGGGTACAATGACCAAAACATAAATATAACGACTAAAATGAGGACAATATTCAAATAAATGTGTATAATAAAACTTGAAAGAACTCTAGCTAACAGCATCGTGCATGTGTTTTTTGTTTCATTGTTTTTTTGTTTACTCTCTAATTTTATTATTGTTAATTTTTTTTTTTGTTCAATAAAATGTTCAATTCTCTGCCCTAAATGCTTGCTTGCTTTCTTGTCTTGCCTGCTTGCTTATATTGCTTTCTTGCATGTGCCAGAAGATTTAACATTTTTGTAATTGTCTATGATTTTGAGGAGGGTCACTAACATTCAAAGAGGTCTTTCAGACAATTGAACTCTTTGTCATTAATGTTTGGGCCAAATCATAAAAAAGGAAATTTGAAAAAAAAATTCTGGTCATTTCTGTTGCTTGACTCTTCAAAGAAAAAGCAGGGTTGGGGGGAGTCCTCTTTATATAGTATGCCGAAGGAAGGTTGTAGGATGGATTGGATGAAACTTCATGTGAATAACAAAAACAAAGAATTCAATTGACTAAAAAGCTCTTCGAATTTCGTAACCTTTGAAAGGTGATGTTCTATTATGCTTCATCTTCAAATTTTTCGTGTTGAAATAAAAAATCAAGCTAAAAATGAATTAACAGAAGTAAATTTGTCATGGTCTCTTTAAAGGAAGTTACAGTTCTATGATAGCAAATATATGCAGCTAAAATTGTTTGACAAAAACAGCTCAAAGATGAAAATCTGAATTTTCAATAAAGAATTAGATAGATAGATCTGGTTTTTAAATATTTAGTGTCTGATCACATCAGTCGTTAATTTATTTGGGTTTATATATTTGTATATTAAAAGTTAATTTTTTTATAACTCAAGTTACAATTTGATCAAAAATTGATTGTGATGAATTGATCTCAAGTTATTCATGAAGTAATAATTTATAAGTTTTTATAACAACTGTTTGAACATTAAAATGTTTTTGCTAAGAATAAATAAACTAAGATATATTTATGTGTTTGTTTTGGGGTTTCTTTTTCTTTCTTTCTTTTTTTTTTTTTTTTTCCTTTTAATTTATTCAATTTGCACTAGGTCATCGTTTTCTTACATATTCCAATATCTCAAAAATGTATAGTTTATGTTATCTTCTGTAATTTGGAGATGAATCATTTGGGCTATTGATTTCATTCTTTTTGCTGCTTTTGTTACATTTCAGCTGATCTGTTCTATGGCTTTCTTCAGTTGTATAATCCATATGGTAAAGGGGGTCTCTACTTGATATGGTTTGCGCATCTGAAGATGAGAATGGATTGGCCGAAACATGGTAACAAAAGGAAAAGAGAATGAGATCAATAGTCCATGACCAACTTTTGGTGTTTAGTTTATGTATTGTTGCAGTTTATGTATTGTAGATCATACAGACAAATGGTATGTGAAATTTAAAGTCTGGACAGCTGCATTTAAGCTAAGTTTTGTTACAGCATACTTTTCCTTTAAGCTTTGAATTTAACAATTTGTATAAAGAAGCAAAGTACACTCCTAAATGCAAGAATTGTATTAGTGCTAAATGTTTCTAACATGATAGTGTTACAAACATTCTGATCAAGAGTGTATTTTTTCTACTCTGTGACATCTATCAATCTTGCAAAACTACAGATCGGTGCCTGGAATGTTGCTTTCAGAGCACAGGCATAGGCAAGGTTATATGGAAGACAGATGGTTGCCCATGCAGCAAGTCTCCCCTCTGCATGCATTGATGTTAAAGGGGAAGGCAAAAGCTGAAACAGCTTGGCACCAATGTTGTCACAGGTGCTGGAGATGAATTGGTCTGCCTAAAAGAGTGCAGCTCCTGGTTTTGAACTCATAGTTGCTGCTCTGCTAGACTGGTTGCCTCCCAAGGCTAAAGAGACCACTCTACCATGCTATTTTACCTATGGCTGGGAACAAGATGGATTCATTCCTTCCCCAAAAGCATTTGTGCTAAATGAATGTTAATGCCCTGACTGGAGTTTGAACTCTGCTCGTTTATTCCATTATCAGTGCTGTTACTCACACCTTTTTTTAAAATTTTTTTATTTTATAGATTTACAAGTAAACTTGTTTGCTCTGTTTCTAGACTAAGAACAATTTACATTTGGAGCACACTTATTGCCATAATCTGTTTCACAGTGGTGGGCACAGCTAATGAAAATGCCAAACTGATAAACCGATGAAAATTTAGTTGGAAATAAAACAACCGCTAACTTTTATTGTATGAATTTAGCTCCAGTTTGTTATTTGTTTTGTTTTTGTTTGTGTGTTTTTTTTTTTGTTTTGTTTTGTTTCCTCTAAAACCTTCAAATACAGACTTAGAAAGCTAAATTTTAATGTTTTAGCTTAGACATAAAGCTTTCCAAAAAGTTATAGCATGCTAGTATCAGATGATCAAGGTGTACATAAATAGTTGAATTAACAAATCAGATTGAACTTCAGTTTATATTCATCGTAAATTTTATCCAAAGCTCTGTCCAAGACACATCATATTATTTTATTATATATTTAAAGCTCTGTTCAAGACATAACATATTAAAATTTCTGACCCCTAGGTCTTTTTTTTAAAGGGTTTTAGAGCACAAAAACAAACCAAAGCTAAATTCATGCAATAAAAGTTAGTGATTATCTTTGCTTCCACTAAATCTTTAGCGGTTTATCAGTTCAATATTTTCATCAGCTGTGCCCACCACTGCTTGGTTTTGAGAATCAAGTAATTAGGAATGCATTTCAAAATCTAGTCTGTAGATATAGTCATTTGTGCACATTTAACTTGTGTTGTATATTGTTTTTCTAACTAGTTGCATGCTAAATTCCCAAAGCTATTAAATTTTATTAGCACTTGTTTAGATTGTTAAGAATAAATATGATGGATTTACACAGACGATTTAAAAAATTTTTTTGCATTAGTGAGAACTGGAATTCATAAACATATTAATTTTTCCTTATTGGTAATATTGTTACTGTAGTACGTGTTATTCATTTATAAATTCACAAGTTTTTTTAATCTTTTAAAATTTAATTGTAACTTACACTGCAGGACAGCTATTTACTACATTTTCTGTTTTTTTATTTAGGTGAAATATCATAAATCTTTATTATTTAAAAAAAAAAATGACTTCATAAAAAGCAATTAATAAAATTAGGATGAAGGTAAGAAGTAGTAAAAAATCTTTGTAAATAGCATTTTGATTTATTCAGGATATCTACTTGTTTTAGTTGATATAGTAAATTGTAAGATATTTGGTATTTTGAGGAGTCCTTTCTGACTAATCCTTGGAAATCTTGGTAAGGACATTAGTAACTGTTCTCTTTTAAAGTCTGTTATAAATTTCATAGTCAAGTTTTAAAATTCATAGGTGGTGTTTTTAAGTATGTTGTTTCTGATGTTTTTGTAAGTTTCCCCTTGTTAGAGTTCCCCTATTATTCTGTTTGTATGTACGGCTCTTACGCTTTCTGATTACATCCATTATGGTCATATCATTCATCCTTTCACTTCTCCCTCCCTACTCACCCTTACAATATAATGAACAAGGGTAAGAATAGAAGAGTGCTTATGTTCAATGGGGGGGCGAAAGGGATTCAAACTTCAATTCCTTCCTTTTTATCATTCCTCCCTCATATGTCTGAGGCCTAAAAGTTAAGTTGTCGGAGACAACAGAAATCTCGACTGATAACGAAAGTAATCAATGATCATAATAGATTAGCTTGTAATAAAGTGATTTTGTGCCTCGTTGTGTAGAATTCTGATCAAATGGGCCTCCCATGGCTTATGCTGAAGTTTTGTCAATGGCTCAAATTTTGCACATTGATTTGAAATTTCAGTTGAAAACAATCGACCGATAAAGAACTAAAGGAGACTTTTTGCTTTCAATTTTTATCCATAAAAGATGGTTCAGATTTCTCATTCTTCATCCTTCTCATCACTTTTCTGTGTGCATCCCTTATGTCTCCACTAACAGTGAAATGCTACTTTCCATTCGGCTGATTATTGTGGTCCCTGAGCATCTAATGCTCTCTTAATGTTCGTTGGTTTAATTGTTTGTCTTGTGTCCTCTCGATCAAAGACATTAACCTTTGATTTAGATCTCTGCTCTCCGCTATCACTTTCTGTTTTGATTATTTGTGCCCCCCCCCAACCAGCAGATGTGCCCTGTAGTGTCATTGCCATGCTTTTTCACACCGTGTAACAGATATTAGTTTCATATATCTTTATTACTGTTTATATAGATACATTCTGTAGGTAATAAATTACTTCAACAAAATCATATACATAAATCGCAGAAACAATTATGTGAGAGTAATGATGATATATTAGTGGTCACCACACATGGAATTTCCACAGGGCCAGCAAGTAGCTTGTAATATAGTATTGAATACTGACTAAAATGGATTAAACTGATATTCTCAATTGTGGATGCTTATCGAGACATACAAATGGAAGAAAAAAAGATAAGCCTGGTTGCTGCTGGGTCAAAACCCATACTTGCAACATAAATTTCTATAGATGTGTAAGACTTGTCGGTTTAGCTCAGTGGGTAAGGGAGCTGCCTACCAATCAGTCATGATTTCAAATCCTTGTAGGGAAACTTTATGTATCGGTTTGGTTTTACTTGATGGGACTGACAGTGAAGACTTCATTCCCCTAAATGAGGTGAGGATGTTTGTTATTGTGGTAGAAGAATGGGCAATCCCAGCCCCCAATTTAGACTGGAGTTTGAAAATTGTTCTCATTAGAAAGTATAAAAATCCAAAAATTGGTATAAACTTTATTTATGTCCATGATTGATTGCAATTTCTGATGTAGTGAGGATTTCGCAAAGATTTTGGGTGTTGTCTATAATTTTGAGTTTTTGAAGATGAGAAGGGTTCAAGTTGTTGGAAACATAGTTGGTAAGATTATGTGTTAATGCCATTTCAAGTAATTTTCAAGGTGTACAGGCTTCTAGTGTTATTTTTTGGAAACATCAAAAGGATATAAAAAAAATAAAGTCGTGTTTATATTTATATTACTAAATGTTGGCCTTAGTCTATTTGGATGATCAATGAAGCAATAGATAGATGTCTCGAGGTCTGAAATTTATTCTTACTGCAGTCTTTCTTTCTCAACTAAAAAGGGGAAAAAATATTTTAAATCATGAGATGGCTTTATTTAATAATCTTTTACTTGTTACGTTTGAATGTTCAAATCACATTGGACACACTGGTTCTCGTAAGATCACCAAAGTTAAACATTGAGCCTGATCATTTATCTAGACTGTCCAGGAATACCTGGTGTTGTGAGCTACCTGTAATCAGTCCCAGGCTGAGTCATACCAATTACTTTGAAAGTGTTACTAAACGTTTCTCTGCTTTAAAAAAAAAAAAAAAAGAAAAAAAAAGAGGATGGAGGGTTTTGCGTCCTTTTGAAGTTAAGAGGTTGAGAAGGTGAACAAATCTAGATGGGGAAATAACCAGTCTGTTACAGACACATTCACAAAATGTCGATGGCTGATGCTCCTCATGGGTCTTGAACAAAACACTTGCAATGAAGATTTTTGATCACATTGAACGAGAATCTGATGGAAGATAAAGTTTTCAAAGTGTTACATTGCTATTGAAATTAGTAGGAAATTCGTATGGACAACATATTTATTTTGCACCTTGTGACAGCATTCACAATACATCGAGATGAAGTATTTTTGACTGGAAAAATGAATTAGAAAATAAACTTTTGTTGGTAGAAACCCCCTTGCAGTAATGGTTCAGTCTAGTCTTGCAGACCATTACTCGCTTGTCATGTGTTTGTTCCTTGCTAGCAACACTTGTACAATATTAGACTATGCTTAATAAATAACCTTTAATAATTTGTAAGTGACCACAGGCGTCCTAATGTCTAGCCTGTGGCTCTCTCATTGCACTGTTTGTGAACAAGTCATTTTTAATTTGAAAAAAAAGAATCTTGACTTATTTAAAACTGATGAAATCAAAGGAGTCATTGTTTCCAAGGCACTTGTAGACCTTCTTGGCCTTGGATGATTTTCCAATTGCTGTTCTGTCTGTTAATCTTAGCACATTTCTTTCTAGACTAATTTATACATTCACCCATGACTGAATTTCCATATGTTTTGGTCATTTTCATCTTATGCTCCTTTGTGCATAATTTTACACATAATTCATTTTCATGAAGAGCAAAATGTGTAAATAACTCATTTTTTTGAGTTTATATTGTTTTTTTTGTTTTTAATATCTTGAAAATATATAAATAAAACTAGGAGTGACAAAAAAATTGACAATAATTATTAGAATTTTTGTTGTGAAGTTAGCTAACAATTTAGAATTTGAGAAATATCTTTTATTGTATATGTTTACCAGAGAAATTACATTTTTTTTTTCTTTTTTTTTTTTAAGTAAAGAAAAATATGAATATAAGAAAAAAATGAAGCTATTCATTCTTCATGTTTCATTCACCCCCCAAATAACTTCATCATTTCAAGAAGTACTGCACTGTACTATAGTGTGGTAAGATCTGTTTTCATTTCTTAAATTTGTAAAATGATTTTTTTCATGTGTCAGAATATCATATTGTCTTTTAGATTTTATCTAAATTAATAATTGTAAAATATTCTGGAATTATTTATTTACAGATAACAGGTGCCAAGGCTCCACCTTTAAAATATCTTCGAGAATGGCTGGAAAAAAATCCTTGCTTTGATGTTGATCCCAAGTGGACAGATTTGGTCAGAGCAAAGGTAATTTAGTATTTACTAGCTTAGTCAATGGAAATATCAATCCATTGATAATAGTTAGTAATGTTTTTTTTTTTTTGTACTCCGTCAAACTAAGGGACGTAATTTACATGGTAAAATGGAATTTCATGTTCTGTTCACATAATAGAAATACTGTATTCAAAGAATAGAAAAAAAATATGTAAAAGTTACAAAAATTAAAACTCGCCATCACAGTCCATAATAGAACAACTGTAGCATCAAAATTTGAAATCATATTTGAAAAAAATGAGTTGAATAATCGAAAAATAAATATGGTTGGAGAAACAGAATTAGAATTACATCAAAATTCATCATATAGTTGCTTTTAGCTTTTCTGACATATGAGAATTCTGAACTGAGAGATTTAAACTAAATCTGAAATCATCCCCCTCTAAAGGAATAATTTTGTTCAGTATGGTTAGTGTTGGGAATGATAGTAGATAATAAAGAGAGATTGTTCTGAGAATAACTGATTAACACAGTTGTTTCTCTTCTGATCTGGTAGCAGTCCACTAGCTGAGTTGAGCATCTCATCTCATTCAAATTATGAATTTTGTTTTCTTATGAACTTGAAAAATTTTACAACTTAGAATTATATTAAATAGCACCCATAAAGATGACAAAGGACTAAGTTTCTCTAAGGACATCATAAATGCAACAAATTACTTTTCTGCTCATCGCTTTGAAGAATTTTACTCACACTAATTCACCAAATTTCTGTCTGTCTGTCAGCTCTTGCCATCCTTGAGTTATGTGGTATGGCTGCCACATTTTCTGTGGTAACTAATGGGACTCTGGAGCATGTTTTTAGTATATTATATTTTGAAAAATTACAGAATTTATAGAGTTATTAGATAAGAAGTTAGATTTACAGTGTAAGTATAATCTTAAACTGGACCCTTACTTTGTTTCTATCAAGTTAGCTTAACCAAATCTTCATCTTGGGGATTAACTATAAAGTTGACATCTATTGGAAAATCCAGCCATAGAGATAGTTTTTAGCCAGTTATTATTTACCAAATTCATTTGGATAGAGATGTAAACTTGATATCAACGGTTATAATTTCACTTTAATGTTTCTCTTTTCAGGGCAACTTGCCTGAAAGTCTAAAGTCCCGACTTTTGACCAGTCGTCGTCATCGTATCCGGGACACTTTCCATCATCATTCAGCTTATGGAGATGCGACGTCAATGGCGGCAGCAGCAGCTGCAGCCGCTCAACTGAATGCTTTCCACTATGCAAACCCAGCCCTCCTCGCCAACCTTCAAAAAATGACATTCCCACTGCCATTTGGCACTATGCCTAACTTAGGGATGGGCAACCCATTGTTCAGTGTTCCAGGACTTAATTTAAGAAATTTAGCAGCTGCAGCTGGAACGAATGTGAGTGTTGCTAGTCTCATGGAAGCTGTTAAGGATGCTTCTGATAGTGGCAGTGATCAAAAAATTACCTCAAGTACTTGCACATCATCATCATCAACATCATCGTCGTCGTCATCATCAACATCGTCGTCATCGTCGTCATCAACCACCACTACATCCACTACCACCACCCCTCATCCATCATTCCCAGTGTTATATAATCCTATTATTTATAATACTCTGTTGGCTGCAAACAACTTTAACATCTCACTACCTTCACTTACATCGTTAGCAAAAGGGGACATGTCCAATGGTCTAGCAGATATGAATGATTCTGATTCGGATGACATGGCAACAACAACAACAAAATTAGCCTCTACCACTGCTGTTAGCGTCACTACTACTACAACAACAACCGCTTCATCAAGAACGGCATCAAAAAAGCCCTCCACGGCTGCCACTGCAACAACAAAGGCGTCTTCTACTTCCTCTAAGGTTGCTGGTTCAAGTGCTGACAACGGTAGCGAAGACAGCAATATGGAAGCCGAAGATCTACGTGTAGAAAGAAAAGCAGATGCGAAGGAGTCACCGTCTGCAGAGAAGGGCAAATCGGAACCAAAACTGATTATAAAGTCAAAGCCTAAAATCCAACAGTCATCCAAGTTGAGCCGGATCGTGGATTCCTTAAAGGACAAAGTGAAAAATCTTGATCCTTTGAAGGCTAAGAAAGAATATTCTCAGGAAAAAGCAGCAAGAGAAATTATAGACAGCAGTGGCAATAGCATGAGCAGCATAATCGCTACTACTACTTCTAATACTTCTAGCAGCAGCAGCAGTAGTAATAGTAGTAGTAGTAGTTGTAGTAGTAACATGCAACCAGAAGATAAAGAGCAGCCAGAAAAATCTGATACAAAAAAAGAAAGTTGACATAACAACTAAAACCCCAAAAACTGGAAGAGGAAAAAAGTCTTCTTTTTTTTTTTCTTATAACAGATTCTTTTTCCAACCCCATGAGAACAAGAAAATCAAGTCATTGAAAAGTAGGGTTGGTTGCATTCCATAAACTATAAACAAAACCTTTTTTTTTTTCTTTTTTTTCTTTTTTTTTTTTTTTTTTTTCCAGTTTCATTTTAGAGGAATCACTTTATTGATTCTGAATGTTTTGTGGCAGCATATTTGATCCCTGATTGTTTTATCGCTATTATTATTAATTATTATTATTCCATAACTGAACCAAAGAGACCTGATGAGTGAGACAACGATGAGAAGCAAAACATTTCATGAACAAACTGCTTTTGGGGAATAGAAAAGGGATGTTTAGTAATTTGGTCTCTTCTGATCTCTCAATGGGGCCCTTAAAAGGTTACTGTCATAAGCTCTCATCTTTAAATTTTATACAAACAGACCCAGTGATGACAAGCTTATTTACACAAAAGATTACTTTTTTTTGTTTTTTCTTTTCTTTTCTTCTTAAAAAAAAAAGGTCTATTGCAATCAGTTTCAGTCCATTTTTGGGATCAAATGTAGAAACTGGGCTCCATAATTGGTTCAAGTCAAAAGGGCAAATTATCAGATGACACTTTAATCAAAATTTGATTAAATTAAAACAAGATGAAAAATAGAATTCAGACTCCAATGTTCTTTATGTAGTTGAAAGTGTGCAAATTGTACATTTCATCTCGTTTTGATTTTATTGAATTAATTTTCTGTCTGTTGTGTAATCTGAAAATTTGTTTTTGACTTGAATCAATTTTGAAGGTTCAGATTCTACATTTGATCCTATTTTTGTGTCTCTTTTTTTTTTTTATTAGCTTTAGTTGTGAGTTTTCATCAGTAGAGAGAAAAAAATCTGAACAAATTTTATTACTTCTTGTGGGTGATTTTTCCAAGTTAAAAAGAAAAATGAAATATTTGGAATTCAAAAAATTCAAAATTATGCAGTCATTCAATTTTTGGCAGAAAATACTTATTTTTTTTTTTTTTTTTTTTTTTTTTTTTTTAAAGAAATATTTTCCCTGTATCAGAAGTGGGGGGTAGGGTCAAAAGAGAAAACAATCCCAAAATAAAAGGATACCAGTTATGCTGACTGGGCTCCGTCCAGGAAAAAAAATGGAAAAGTTTAAGAAAACTTAGCGAGTTAGTATGAAATAATAAGGCAATCCATCCACAATGTGAAGAAATTTAGAAGTTCATTATCATCTTTTACTTTTATCTTAGTTGGAAAAAGTGTCTTTATAGAATCAGTATCAAAATGATTTCTTATGGTCCGTATTTTTATATTCCCAGAATGGTGGTTCCCAACCTAGGGTCCACAAAGGTATTACTGGGGTCCATGATCTTGTTGAGTAGGCAGACCTTTCAAAAGCCTGGAGTCTTGGGAAAATCTTCTTAGATAAAAGGGGTCCTTGGTAATGAAAAAGTTGGGAACCACCGTTCTGTAATGTTTCTCTTTGTCTTTTTTGTTTATCTGCCCATTGGACTGTCTGGATTCTCTTGCAGTTTGTTTTTTTCTCTGTCTGTCTTGATTATTTAACATGCAAACTGAATGAACTTGCCAAAGCTGTTATTTGTGCCTTTCTTATGGATTTAATCAGACTTATCCCCCCCCTTCCCCCATCTCTATCTCTTTTGCTACCTACCTCTTTACCCCCACCTTGTTCTTTGCAAGTTAATCCTTTGTGGGTTTCTTAGTATAATTGGGTTCATTGCAACTTAAATGAGTTGGTGTGTGGGGGGAGGGAAGTTCAAGAAACAAAAAATATTATTCTCAGGGATATTTGAAATTTCTTGGCCTTACTTGAAAATCTAAATTTAAGGATCATTGTCTTTTGAAAACAAATGAAATGTTCTTTACCAAAATGTGTCCAAATTACTGAGTTGCAATCAATATTTGTATCAAAATCTACACCTCCTAGTCATAATGGTACTGTCTGAAACCAAATTGGGGTAAGAAGCTATTTCGACTCTTAAATTCATGTACTGCTCCTAAATGACACTGGAACTCTCCTGTGAATAGTATAAAAAATTATGGAACTCTTTTGTGAAAAAAATTTTGAAAAAAATTACGTAACGGTCAAATAGAAGTAACTTTAATTAGTTACTTGAAATTTGAATTTAATTTTTAAATGAATTTAAGAGTTAAATTTGAGTCATGTCCTTTACTTCTTACTTAGTGTGCTTGATCTATATGGTGTTCGAGGTCATATAATGAGATACTTTTTTTATAAATTCTTTATTCCAACTTTATTTTTGTTTTAGTAAAAAAAAAAAATGTTGCAGTCTTGATGGGAACTAATGTCTTGTTAGTAGTCTCTTTTCTTGATCACTACCTACTAAATTAACTTTTACTTTTTCAATTACATTATTTCTCTAATTTTCATTTGGACAATTCAACTTAAGGTTTACAGGGGTTCATAATTTACCTCTGTCAGCAACAGCATTTGTATATTTTCATGCCATAGACAAAAATTATCTTGTGAATCAGTTTTTTTAAAAATCTTGTATCACTGCACAGCATTATTCTCTTGGAATTAAATCAATGAATATTAAGAAATTGGAGTATTTTTGCAAACTGTTATAATTCAAATCTTCAGTTGTTTTCAAATAAGGTGTTTTAGTTTAAAACTTAGGTTATGATGTTGGAATGCAAGATGTATTTTCTGTTAAGTAATATTCAAAGATAGCTGACATACTGACCTTATACATGATTGTTTTGCAGATGTACAAATGGCTACGAATATATCGCACATAGATTTTTAAGGTATGCTACAACAAATTCTTGATCAATTTACTGGTCACATGAAAATTTTCAAATCGTGCACTTATATATTGATATTCATTCTCAGCCTACATTGAATTAACTGCATATTCCAGCCAATCCTCTATTCTCAGAAAATCCAAAAATATCCCTCTTGCTAATAATATTTGTATTAACATAGTCATACAGGCTGAGTACCCCTCATCTGAAATGCCCAAGACCAGATGAGTTTCAGATTTCAGATTATTTGCATATACACATTGAGATTTAGGATGGGAGCTTGTTTTGTAAGGTGAGTAATCGTTTTTTTTTTTTCCAATGTATGTTTATCTCCCATTAATTAGTATGAAAAAGTTGTATTTTTTTCTAATCTAAAAACAGTTTTAAAATCATTTCAAAAGACATTTTATTTCATCTTCATTGTTTACTGGAAACGTATTATTGAATTGAACAGGTGACAGACAGTAAATGAAAAATAACAATAAATAGGAATGGGTTAAAGAGGCTTTGGGATGGAAAAGATGCAAACAATTGCTGAAAGAATTGGCAACAAGTACAGTAATTGATGAGTGTAGGTCTGTTGGTGACTCTAATTTGTTTTGATTGGGACATTTTTCATTTTCTACCATTGTGTTGTAAATATAATTTTAAGTTTCTAAAGAGTTAAACCAAGATTACCAAGTTTTTACTGTAGTCAGAATGAATTAAATACCTTTGAAATTAACCTTGTCTCTCGTCTTTAAATCATACTGCAATGAAGATAGGTTCAGAATTTTTCACTTGTGACATCTAGTTGGTTTTTAGAAAGTTTTGGATTTTGGAACATTTTGGTTTTCAGAATTCAGATAAGGAGTCCTCAACCTGTATTATCATATGACTATATGTATTCCAATCTAAATGGATTGCAATAGTCTAAAAATAGAACGAAAGATAGAATTTTTTTGTTATTTTTTTTCAAAGAAAATTCAAACATCCGGAATTTTTGTTGGTATATTTCAAGTAATGTTATCTAATTCCCTCAGAACTTTCTTTCTACAAGTGCTAACATTTGGGTATACAGTGAAGCTGAATTTCTTTATCTAAGGAATAACTTGGTACACATTGAACTCATTAATACTTGTTTAAATTACCTTTATTTCCAATGAAAAATCCCAATTGTCAGTTCATCCAAAAACACCACTGCTAGAAAACAATTCAGAATTTTGCTGCAAGAGATAAAACCTATAGTATTCATTTTTGAGTAAAAACAGTATAAAATGCCTACTGAATTTTGCATTTTTAAATGTTTGAAAACTCACTATATAAGAAAGGTACATTGTTAAACTTTGATCACTTGATGAGTTAAAAGGTTTTAATTTGAAGAAAAAGGAATTGATCTTGCATTGACTTGTGACAAAAGATAAAGTATTGAACTTATTTGCCTCCTTTTGCAAAATCGACACAAGGTTGGTTGAATGTAGAGGCCACTGTGTAATTGCTCAGTCTCTATTAACTAGTGCCACTAAAGTGTCAGGTTGAGCCAGACCTTCCTTTTTAATGCTATAGGGGGGTGCTGCCCATGGACAACTGATCCTCCGAAACTGGGCTTACTTGACTTTTTTTGAGAAATTTACCTCATGAAATATTCAAATTGTGGTGAACATTCTGATTAGTGCTACTAATTAGAGGATTATCAACATTGATATTTTTTAATCATTAGTCGATAGCTGAGCAAAAATGCTTTATACAATTTTTTCAGTCAATTACTTAATCTTGATCTGCAACAACATTTTATGTTCCAGCAAATACCGAACCTTGTTCTAAAGCAATGATTTTTCAATAGTCATTTGTCCATTTATTGATTTGGCATCTTGTAGATTTTTTAACCCTTTTTTCCTTTAATACCATTCATACATGAACATTCCTATCGATTATACAGGCTGTCTGTGAAATGTCTATCTATTTTATTACACTGTTGAAACAAAAATCGATAGGGACTTTATGGACAGTCTGTATAATATCTTTGCAATAGCAACCCCTTTGGTATTGATTCTGAACTTTTCGTTTTTCATCTCAACAAATCACTTTCAGGAAATTGAGTGTTTAAATTTTTGCTCTCATATTTATAAGTTGAATTTAATCAGTGCATTTATCTGATTGTGATTACAATGGATAAAAATTAGAGAAATTTTTAATCAAAATTACTTTCTTTTTTAAATTTAAAAAAAAAAAAAAATGTCATTATATCCATCGTGTTGGGTCCTGTCACAGTATTTGAACCCCCCCCCCCCCAAATCATGGACCAATAAGTGTTAGCGTTAGGGATCTGTTGGGAACAACCCAAACATTAAATCATTTTTAAATGATATTGGTATCCTGTTTTTTTCCCCCATCTTCATTTTGCATTTCCATTATTTGTTGTAAACTTGATAATGGCAAAAGAAGTCAAGACAATTCAAGTTTATATCTCTCTAGCCCTGTTTTCAGCAATCTTATTTCATTTTTTTTTTTTTTTCCTCTCCAGGCCGGATACTGTATCAATGAGTGGATGGTGGGCCAGATAACTGCTATAAAAAAAAGTTGAAATATAGGAATTATCTATTTGAATTCATTTAGTTATATTATGCCTCAAATCAACTGATTTATGCTGAAAAAAAAAACGTTCTGCTTAACTAAGAATACCATTTAGTAATCATAGAATTCAATCTAGTCGCAATCTTTTTCAATCAAGGCGTCTTCTGAATCTACTAAGAATATTGAAAACTTGAAAAGTAAGCATGGTACCCAAAAAATTGCTCCTTGGCTGATCAAAATCCCTTTATGGACCAGATTAAGCCTGTGGGTCATAGGTTGCCTTCCCCTGTTGTAGCCTTTTATAAGGTTTTTGGTTTTTGCTTGCACATCTTTCTTTCACATTCAGAAATTGAATAAAAATATTTTGTCATGAACAATTTTCTCTTGATTCTCAGGGCTTCTTCATTCATCAATTGTCGAGCAATAGTTCTATTTTGTCACTTGTTCTTAATCTAACAATCAATTGATGCTCTTTATACTAAGGCTTCTCAAAACTTTTTCACCAGTGACCCCTTTGGGTGTGATAAAAATCTATTCTCAACCCCTCATTCATGGTTATAAAAGCAGAAGGTGCTAAGACTATGTTAGTCTTTATCTAACATTATCTAACAGTCACTAAATAGCAACTTAGACCCACCCCCCCAAGAAAATTTTTTTTTAATAATCTATAAGTTTTATGGTGTTCGTTGAATTAGTGAATAGCATTAAGTTATTTTTCAATGAGTACCAGAAAGAAAATATAGGAAGGGAAAAAAATTTAATTTAAAAAAAAAAATCTTGACTTACATAATTGTTTCAAGATTTTATGCGACCCATGGAAGTGTCCTGACCTCTACATTGAGAAGCCCTGCTTAATGCTGGATATTGAGTAATGACACAATTTAAGATAAAAATGATAAATCGTAAGTAAGATCATATTGTATTCTTTAGTCCTCCAAATTCCTTTCCAAATTATTATCATCAACAAAATTGTAACCTTTGGGTGGAAGAGTCCATTGCTAAGGATAGAGAAACAAAGACATCTTTATTATATAATTAGAAGATTTGCAAAAACAGGCATACTACAAGTATGTCTTCTGCTGTGTACTGTTCAGTCTCATTCTGCTAAATAGACTGGAAGTTAATGATTGTTTATTTTTGACAAGTATATTTTCTTTTAATTTTATTCCCTTTTCATCGTGACTACTCTGTCAGTCTGTGGCTGTGAATAAACAACACAGATTGGAAATAATGAATAAGCTTTAGGTGAGACATTTTTACCTCGGTAAGCCTGCCTGTGTACAGTGACTGCTCTACTGACAGATCTCTTATGGCTGGCAGAAAATCTAACCCTTAAACTCATCCTTCATCCCCCCCCCCCGATCGTTCAGTACCATATTTGTAATTGTTTTTGCACTAGTTCTGTTTGTAGTAGTAATGTTATTCCAATTCAATTTTCTCTTGAGTTGAAGCTTTGCCAACCATCTTTAATTTTTTAATAGTATTTCTTTGATTTTAGTTGCTTTACATCGCAATTACTCAGACCCTGCTGTAGAATTTGTTTCTTCTCTTTTTGATTAAGAACAAATTTATGGATATACACTACAATAAAAAAAAAGAATTGTTTTCTTCTCTTTTCTATGAGATTAGGTGATGCATTAGGGAGAGTATTTTGAAAGATAGACCCTACCTCACTCAGACTAATTTGACTTGACCAATTTTACTTATAAATCAAACAGTAAAAAGCATTATCATAGGTTACTATGTGACATCATTTTCCCTAAGTGTAAAAAAAAAAATGTATGTTAGGTCAACTCCGACTTAAGGCTGAATTGAACATAAAGTGTCTTATCTTTTTTTTTTTTTTTATAGCGAATAGTATACTTCACAAGAATAATAAATCATTACTTTGTTTTTTGAAGTTTTTTCCACTGTTATCCCTTTTATTATGTTGGTAATTGAATAAATTAATATGAAAAATTGTGTGTGCATGTTATTGTGCATGTTATTTTGGATTGTTTTAGCTTCCTTAGTAGTATGTATACTTTTAAAAAATATGAAAACAAGCTCTTAATTTTGAGAAAATCTTATTTGGATTTTCTGAATATCTAAAAATAACCACAAAAGTAATTTAAGATTTGAATAGAAAATCTTCATATGAATTCTGAATTCAATATTCCTAAGAAATTTAAAAAAAAAAGAAAAAAGAAAAAAAGAAAAAAAAAGGCGCCTAGAAATGCAAATATTCAATTCACTTATAAATCTCCAGAGTCAAATTTCTCCATTCCAACAATAAAGAGGATTTGTGTACATAAGACTTTCCACCTTGAATTTTTTAATTCTTTATTTTATCTTCCACTTGTACTGCCAGGTGTCGTGGGGGGAGGTGGAAAGGGCAGTTGGCTATGGACTTGAACATGTCTGCAACGTCCTCAATTCAACACCTGCAAGGTCGTCGTCCTTGCCCTGATTCCTGAACTTCTGACATTGTAGCCCCCCCCCCCCCGAAACGTTAGCTTTAAAAGTTATTTTGGATGTAATGTAGTTTGTTTTTTTGTACTACCTCTGTCCCATAATAGTTGTTACATTTAGTGTATGAAATGTATATGTAAATGCAGCAATCATTATGGGTTGGGTGGTATTTTTTTCTTTTTTTTTTTTTTAATGTAAGGCTGTGATTAGCTTATGTGTATTGTTTTGCAGGCCTAGTCCAACATTACAATTGTTATATTGTTTCCTCTGCAAATCATGTGCTGCCTTCAATTTCTCCTCTTTCAATTTTTTTTAACCCCCCCCCCCCTCTGATTATAATGTTTGCATTTTGATAGTGACTCAATAGTACATTCCTAAGTCTTGTTTTACAATTTGATTGTTGAAAAAATCCAAAACTAAACATTTCCAGCCACAGTGTTTTTAAATCTGATTTTACAATTTTTTATCTAATCTGCATCTGATGTCAGTATTCGATTTTTATTGCTTACAAATATCTTCGGAAATACTATTTCTATTTTACTCAATTCATTTTTCTCAGATTGAACCGTGTTTAAGAAAACAAAAAAAGAAAAAAAGAAACATTGCATGTTACTCTGAATAGTGGCTTGCCAACCATTTTCTGATTCAATGCTCTCAACTCCACTTGGCTAAAGTTTATTCCAAATTAAATACAGTATTTCCCGGTTGATAAGACACTACAAGTGGACGCACTCTATAATTAGCTCAGTATTTTTCAGGAAAAAATACTGGAGGATTTGATAGCATGCTGTACTAGGGTTCGTGAGGGTTGGCAACTCCTTCCTACAACTTTACTTTTGATTGGCAAGACACTGGGTTATTTTGAGGGCATTTTTCAGGTTAAACAATGCACTTTATCAACTGGGAAAAATAGTTATTGTCACCGTAGTTGCTTATTCTTTGTAAACTTCATCTTTTAAGTATTAAAGATATAATAATGAAGGTAAATTATATGAATTATTAGGTTGTTCAGAAATAAATGACATATTGGGATTACAAGTTATAAGTTTATGTCCTCCCATGTGAGAAGGCATGTTGGGCAATGTCTTGTCTCCATTTTGAACAATTGATGATAGCATTTTGCTGGTTTCCCAAGGTTGGTCCAATTCTCTGAAGATCTTCATTGAATGTTGAGTGCCAGGTTTTTTTTTTCGGTTTTAATCACTTCCTCCTCCCACCCATTGGAATCCACCTAATTGCCACAAAAGCATTGTGATTCTCTGGTGTGAGTAAGATGTGTCTGGCCAGCTTCATGCATCTCTCAGATATCACTGATCAGATTGTGAAGTATTTAGTGCTCACAGTTGGGCCACAAATCGAGAACTGGACTTCCTTTCGGCTTTGATGTAGTTCCATCATGATGTCGGTTCTGCTTTCTTTACTGATCAGAATTTGTTCATTGGAGATTTATCCATTGTTTCTGTTGCTTTTTTAACAGCGCTTTAGTGCTGGCCTAATGCCAAACCCTCCGCATTCCTTAAATGGGCTTAGGACCAGTTATCATTGAGACTCGTTTTCATAGAGTTTTGAAGATGAGGCCATTTTCTTTGTCAGATAGCGTCTCAAGATTGCAAATACTAAATAAGTAAACATGTTGGAAGGGAAATCTCTCTTTGAGAGTGGCAAAACTAACGTGATTTTTTAACTCTTTTCAGAGAAACTATTTATGTAGGCCAGTCAGAAGGCTCATTGGGGGAGTCCATTGCGTTATTGAGCATATTGTAGAGATTGGTCTCTTGAGGAGGATTAACTGGATTGGCCATGGGAGGCTCTCTTCCTGATCATCCCCAGCTTCTTACAGCACCCGGTATTCCCAGACGGTCACCCATCTACTTACTGACCGTGACTGTATGATAGCCAGGGTATCCAACGCAATTTTGCCAAAACAATGTCATGTTTGAAAAGATTTATTTCTAGATAACCTAATATATTAGACATGATAATTCCTGAGTGAACAAGATCTGCTCTTTCCAAACAGCTCTGTTAGCTCTCAAATTAATATTTAGAAAACAAATTTAGATTACAAATGTATTAAATTGAGTGTTCAATACATTCTACGGAGAAAGACGTGAAGTGGTTAATGAAATAATGAAAATGCCTTCATGATTTTTATTTAAAATTGTTCAAGAATTGTACATAATGGAATCATAATCACTTCAGTTATTTCTATGATTATTTATTATCAACTTCAAGATTATTTCTATTGCTAATAATTTCATATATACTATCATAATTTTGTGTGATTGGTGTGAACTGTTAAATTTTGCATATGTTTGCATTTTAAGTTTGTTTAGGGGTCCCCATGTGCCTTTTGCTCATTTACCCGTGTAAATGCACCAACTAACCTTTAATTACCGTGGAAGGGAAACATTGACAAATAATCAAAAGAGAAAAATCTATTTTATTCCATTTTCAAACTGAGATTGTTTTGGAATTCGACTCTTTGATAATAAATTCTACTTAGTAATAAACATATCAAAATATAATAATCCTTCCTTGCATTTCTGACATCTGTCCTCCACCTGTCATTGTTTGACTTTAAAATTCATAGACCGCTTGATACCGCTCCTAATTGACAGCGGAGCCCTTTGGTGGAGGGAACTAATTTTTTTGTTGAATTTATCGTCAGATGGAATTGAAAAAAAAAAAAAAAAAATAAATTTTTAAAAAATCACCTAAAGATAAGCGGGAGGTAACTTTGATCAGTAGTTATCCCCCTAATGTAAGCATTAAATTTTTTTAAATATGAATCTAAGAGTTAAATATGTATTAGGATGAATATCAACTGGAATATTCCATATTTTCAATGACCGATATAATCATTTTCAACAGGATTAAATCCTCATTTTCATTGTTATTATGTGGGAATTTTATGTGTGTATGAGAGAGAGAGAGAGTGTGTGTGTGTGTTCCTAAAGCGTTTCTTCTTCCTTTATTTATTATCTTAAAAAAGAAAAAAAAAAGATGTTCCAGCTGGATGTTTTGCAATAGACAAAAAAATTATTTACTTCCATTCTGCTGGAACTGTTGTAAATTTTCTTAATGTCTACATTTGTAACAAAAGAAATTCCTGGCATTGCCAGATGATAGTGTCAGACATTACTCAAACAATTACTTACTTTTATCTGTTTTTACCTTTTCTTTTTCATCGTTTTTTGTTTTTGACTTCTCTCTTTTATCATTTGTGCCCATATTTTTCCTTTTCTCAGTTTATATTTCTTGAATT
Source organism: Thysanoteuthis rhombus (assembly GCA_963457665.1). NCBI lineage: Eukaryota > Metazoa > Mollusca > Cephalopoda > Oegopsida > Thysanoteuthidae > Thysanoteuthis > Thysanoteuthis major. The sequence continues at coordinate 11,366,390 of OY735205.1, forward strand.
TTCTCTCTCTCTCTCAGTTTATATTTCTTGAATTTTCTCTCTCTCTCAGTTTATATTTCTTGAATTTTCTCTCTCTCTCTCTCATCTGCTACAGTTACTTTGCAAGTGGTGCCATTTGATTCTATTGAGGCTCCCTGAAAAATAATTATTCCAGAATTGGTCCCCAAATAGCAGCTATTGGGAATGGCTAACTAGAAAATAACATCTGTTCCTTATATGATGAAGTAATGACACACAATTAGACTAGTGTAAGCGAACCCAGTTGACTGCTTTTCTTACATATATGATCCGTTTTTTTTTTTTCATTTATCTTTATGTTCATCCTGTTCAACTGATTCCTTTTGGTTCTTTGAAAATGAATTTACTTACACACTATGTAGTATTATGGTACTTTTTTTTCACTAACTAAGAAATTTTTGCTTTAAATATTTCTGTTATGCAATGAAAAATAATTCAACTTAGCTTCCATTGCTTATATCCTTTGTTTGAATAGCAGTGATGGTGAACCTTTTCAGACCAGCATGTTGAAATCTTGATTTAATCCTGTTATTTGAGTGTCACTTGACATGTGTACAGGTATTTTAGTTCCAGGTTGATGCTTCTAGATAAGCATCGTATATTTCTAATATATTCATAAAACCTACTAATTCCAAAATACATTTATAAAACTTCGATAATGAAATTGAAAAAGTTGCTCTAACTTCAGTCCTTGCAAAAAAAACCTATGGCGTATCACTGATGATACATCTGCACTGAGATTGTGGGTGTATGGATGGCAAGCCCAAATTGAAAATAAAAACATTTCAGTTGACTTTCAAAATATTTGTTTAATTTTCTCAAAAATCACACCCAATATGCACCCCTCCCCAACAATAAACTATTATTTTATTATTAGCATTGGCTCTTGTTCCCTATTTTTCTTCTCTCTCATTTCATTTATATATATATATATATATATATATACACACACACACACACTAGCTAAAACCTGTTCTATCAAATGGTTTCCAGCTAGTATGTGTATCGAATTGAAAGTAAAGATTCAGTTTAGCTTTCTAGTTACATTGCAAATAGAACCCCACCCCTAAAACCCTTTGGAAAAGAAATCTCTCAAAATCTTTTACTTTGAAATATCCCCCTAGGTCCATTGAAAATGCGAAATCCTCTTTTTGGATCAGCATTAGCTGCCTCATCTCTGTTTTAAATCTACGTTTTGGGTGATACAAAGTTTTGCAAGAAGAAAAAAAAAACTTGGCAGAATCTGTCATTGTGAATGTTACATCACTCAGTACACAAGCTTACTCAGTGACGTCTCTCTGCTGACTGTGTTACCCCGTAGGAGATTGTCTGTTTATGTACAACCAGTATGGTTCCCTCTGATTGTTTGCCAAGTTACCTAAACCGGTTCTCAATATATTCATAATGGCTGAATACTTTCCTTCTACAGACCTGGTGTATTTAACATCTTTCAATCATTTTCTATCTTGTCTAAAAAGGGAGGTAAGCAATGAAAGCTAAATTGAGGTATTTTGTTATTACATTAAATAAAACCCATTCCTCAAGCAATCTATTAAACTTGTCAACTTGGGTTAGTTGTTCCTTTCTTTTATGTTTATTCTTTCTTACTTTTTTCGTTTATTCATGTGAATCCAATTCGTTTGTTCATATAAACTTACACATCCATTATTTGATTGGTGTACTCTATTAGTCTCTATTTTTTTTTCTTTTATCATCTCAATTTGTGTTATTTTGCAGTCATTGTTTTTATTTCTCATGCTATATAACTTTCTGAAAATAATTCTGGGTGCTGGTCATCCTCTTTTCACCCTACCCCCGTTTTTAAAAATCTCACTATCAAAAGTTCTTTATTTGTATGAAGAATCTTTTAAACATTCATGGAGATATGTGAGCTTATCTTAATGAAAACAGAAAACTTCTAATCTCAAGTGAAAAATGATTGTATGAAGTTCTTTGTAATTTTATTTTTGCTTCAATAAGTGTTTAACTCTTAACGTCATAAACCACTGGAAAGTGCTCAGATTTGACAGCAGGGCTCTCCTGTGGTTAAAAGTTAAATTTATGTCAGATGGAATAAAAAAAGGAAAAAAAGTTGGAAAAAAACAAACAAAAAACCTATAGGTAAAGTTGAAAGGGAGTTAACTTTGATCAGTAGTTATTCCTCCTGAAATTAACATCCAAATTTTCTTTTATGAAACTAAGCGTTGAGAGGCTTTGTCTGTAGTGTTGAGAATTTTTCTTTCAATGGTTTATTTCATCAACGATGAAGGCGTTCCTTATGCATACATTAAAACAAAACTTTCTCTTCTCTCGTACTGTCCACTGTTTTATGTTTCAACCACTTCAATAACATCATCTTTGTCTGTTCCTTTTCTGCAGCAAAATAAGGAATATTAAGTGTAAAAGTCCCTCCATGAAAGCAAAAAAAAAAAGAAAAAAGAAAGCAGCCTCTCTTCATGAAAAGAGAGATGGCATACAAAAGTTCCTGTTTTTATTTATTTATTTTATTTCAATTTTTTTTTTTAATGACTATTTTTTCTTTTGAATTCAAAGTGTTTATACTGCAAAATAAAATCTATACCATGGAAGTGCTGTGGAATGTGGTCTTGTTCCTCCCTCCCTCTCTTTGGAAGTCTTATGTCGAACTGAAAATATCAGAGTTATGATTCACAGCCCCATTGAAAAGTGACTGGATGTTCATCATTTCTAATCCAATGTCACTTCTTGTTTATTCCTTTTTTGTCCCTTTATCCCCCCCCCGTCCCTCCCTTCCAATATATTTTATAACAAACAAAAAATGAAAATACCAAAAAAAAAATAACCTGAAAATATTGAATAAAAATGTTTTAGAATTATTAAATGTGTGTTTGTTTTCTTTTATATAAAGATGAAGCTCCTATTTTGGATGATTCTAGTCTGAAATAGAAGCTTTACCTGTTATTGTTCCCAGATTTTTCTTTTTATTTTCTTGGAACGCACCTGTGCAAAAATGGCTTTACTCCATTTTTAGATTTAGTCAAAATTAATAATGTTGCAATACTTCACCCAAGAATAGAAAAATGAAAATACTTCACCCCAAAATAAAAGTATAGTATTGAGATTGCTTGGAATATCAGTTGTAAAGAGTCCAGTTTAAGATGTAAAATCAGCTTCTGTTTAACAATGAAGTCCCCGTCACTGAATGTTTCTAAGCAGCCAGGCATATACTGGACACCATCTGGTTAGAGGTTGTAAGTTCGATTCTCACTGTGAGCTTGCTCTTTGTTTTTCAATTACAGTTTAATCATTATGATCCACAGTGGATATTAAAGAACTGAAAGTTAGGATGAAGGTAAAAATTAGTCACAATTGATAGTATTTTGTGGGAGATGAAAACTATGAAAGGAAATATAAAAGTTCCCAATAGTGGCTCTTTAGCACAAACTTATTGTAAGTTTTGGCAGTCACAGCTGGTGAAACAGTTTCTTAGTTGTACAGTGTTCATGCCAAATTGATTTTGTTTTTATTCAGGTTGCCCTCAGCAATAGATGGATTACTTGTTTCCTTTCATCTGAACACTTGCATGTTGATGATTCCTGGTATGGGAACCCAGGTTATAAACAAAATTTCCTTGTTTTTTTTTTTCAGTCAACGTGAACTAAGCACCAATTATCTCCCTTTCACTGACGTCACGGCCATTAAAAAAAATCAGTACCAAGAAATCTTCTGCTTTCCTGTCACCACACTGAGGTGACAGGATGCCCTATAAGAGCCATTGACCTCACACTGGCGTGACATTGATATTATGTCAATAAAAGCTAGACCTCTGCAGACAGAATTTCTACTTTTCTCACTGCTAACTACAATTCAGGTCCTCAGTGAATATTCCAAGCAAATATTGTGATTAGAACCTCTGCATGCAAATCTCTACACTTCAATGCTTAGGTGAACACTTTCTCTCTTTTTTTTCTTTTTTAACAATGGACTCTTCCATTTAAAGAATTATTTTGCTCATAAAATTATCGACCATTTGGAACCATGGACTCTGGCAGTGGAACAAGATCAGTGGTTTCTTTATTAAAAAAAAATTCTCATGAATTTAAAATATATCATTGAATTTTTTCATGGGATAGTATAAAACAAATCTTTCAGACCTTACTTTAAAATCTCTACTGTCTCTACTTATCAAAAGGATGGAATGAGATGAATATTCCTCATTGATTTAATCCCAAATCAAATATGTGAAAAGATGTACACACTCCAGTGAATCCTTTCCTTATTTCTGTACATCTGCAGTTATCCATATTTCGATTTTTGTATTACACAAGAGAAACTTTGTTTAAAATTCAATAAGTAACTATTTTACCTATAGCTAGGGGGAGACATGTCTTTCCCAAGGGCATTAGTGAAAAGTGAACACAAACTGTCGCAGCTGGAGTTTGAATTTTGCTGTCCAGAATCCAGGAAAATTTAATTCTATTTCAGTTTTAAACTTTTTATGAGGAATTTTTCCTGCATTCTCAGCCACATTTGACAAAATAAAAACTTATCTACTTCAATATATAAAGATATTTCTTGGTAAATTTCTTGACTCCTCTTGATGCTGTTAAAATATTCATAAAAATGTCTTACTTGCTTAGAATCTATTCCTAAGCTGATGGAAAAAGCCCACAAATTCATAAGTTAATACCTTTTTTAGATAGTAAAAAGCCACTTTACTACATTGTAATTTCAGGGGCACAGCTGCAGCTCATAGAGATACCATGTTGCCCCAAATTCATTAAGCATTCACCATTGCAATAGTCCCATGCATTGCCCTGTCATTGGTCAAAATAAAAAGGTCAAAGATCAGCTGAAAAACGATTTTAAACAGTGTGACATCATACCAAACCGCAATTGTCTGACAGCTGTCCAAATAACGGGCATAGTTTTTGAGTCCACATACACAGTATCCAAGAACCAATGACATGCACACAAACAGAGGATGGATCAAGACCTCCCTGCTCTTGGGGGGTAGTACTGCAGCAAGCTGTGTGCATCAAACTTTGGCCCCAATGGAATCATGGACACCCAAGAAAAAACCCCACTCAATGATGATGTCATAGATATCAACAGAATGCCTCAAGCAAACAACTAATCTATGCATTCCTTTTTTCTCCATTGTTGAACTTTTAAGATAATTGAGCCAGCATTAATATATTATCAGATTTCAAAACGATTGAAAGGAAAGGCTAAGAGTAGATTTTGCCTCATGCTCGCATCACAAAATTGAGTAATAATACAAGTTTGAACCTTGTTAATCCAGCATTCTGTGGTCCGGCAACTTTCATGAGCTGGCATGTTTTAAATCTGCCACCATTAAATTGAGAATCAGTCACCAGGGTGTTGCCGTTAACAGTGCTAGACTTTCTTTACACTGCGGTTGAGTGCTTTATTGACACATCCCTGTTAATTTCATATAGTCAGGTGTATTTAAATACACCTGAATGGATGTCAACCAGAAGACGGTGCCTGTGCTAATAAGCAGAAAACATCATCTATGCTCAAAAAGGTAAAGGGACTTCTGTGAAGAGATTGTACGAAAAGGATGGGGTTAGATTGCTGTAGTTCAGCACTGGCCAGGTGTGAAGCTTCCCAAATGAAAGAGGTTCAACCTGTATTACACTGAACATTAACTGTTGCAGGAGCCACTCAGTTTTTATGTTCTAAATGGGGTAGTAACTTTGATTACATAGGGTGGCACAAAAGAAGGTGAACAGTTTGTTTTCTCAGTAAACAATGGACCCTTCCACTTGAAGTCAGGGACAGGAAAACATAGAAACATGCATCTGTAACTCCAAGTGAAAATTCCCATCATTCACAGTTGAACCATAAAACAATAACTGAAATTTCAGTCATCTGCAGTTGATGGGTTGATAATCAGTTGCACTAAATATTTCAAGTTATAGAGAAAAAATATTCTATGGGCTGTATATTGAAAAATGGATTGTCAGTGGTCAGGAATTGAGGTAAGTATTACTGAGAGACAAATTGGGGGCTAACCATGGGGCTTCATTCTGTTCAAGTTTTAAAATTACTGACACTCCATCTTCATTGTTAGAAAATATTTTTTAAAAAATCCAATCTTATTTGGAAAAAGATAAAAATAACAAAATTTACTTATTCTGCACAAGAATTAGATTATCGGCTGAAACTATTCAAATGAGTAGTGGATCATCAGAAAAAAGGTTTTGATCATTAGATAATGAAAACATGAAAAATAACTTTGAATTTAACTCTTAAATTCATGAACCGCTTGTGGACCTCTTCAATGTAAAGAATGAAAAAATAATAAAACTCTTCTGTGAATCGAATTGTAAGAAAATTTTTAAAAATCACATAATGGTCAATGGGAGATAATTTTAATCAGCAGTTATTTCCCATGATATTGTCATTCAACTTTTTAAATGAATTCAAGGATTAAAATAATTTGATTCACTATCAAAGTTTGTGGAGACTGCATTACTTTTTTTGATAACTTTGCTTGGTAGCAGGAACATCTTCACTGTCATCATCATCATCATCATCGTATTCATCATCATCATCATCTTCTTCTTCATCGTCGTCATCTTCAGTGTAGGTCTACAAAAAAGGAAAACTTTCTGTAATAACTCAATTCAAATTCCAACCCTATTGGAAATTTTTAAAAACTCAAACTGAATTTTAGCTGCAGTAGAAATTGTCTCATGGTGTAAATAATACTAAGCTCAAGTCACACTTATGATTGGTCGCTGATTGCATCATCAGATTATTGATTCACCGAGTTCAATTGACATGAATATATCGGCAATCAATTGTCAACATAGGTTCTTATGACCTTAAAATACATCTGGGATTGGGTCACAGATCCAATTGTAGTGATAGGACTAGTTTTATGTTCTATGATCGAGTCAGATGTTGTAGCCAATCAGAAGGGGGAAAAAGTTTTCTACATTATTTCTTTTTTAACTAAATAAAGAATAAAATAAAATGGTGACCTTTTTATATTATGACAAGAAACTTTGGAGGATTAATGATGCCAATTATAACATCATTTTCAGGAAAACTTTGATATTTTTATATCATTTTTGTCTCATTTCTAGATGGATAACTCTGACATAATGATGTCTTTCAATAATGAAAGTTATGATAAAAATGAATGTTGAATTAGAAAATTGTTGATAAATAGTTTTGTATTGAAATGAATTATTTGATTTGTAGTTTTGTCACAAATTAGTTGTGCATTTATTGTTTGACAAATGGATATGTGGAGAGAAAAAGTTTTCATTGGTTCAATAAAAAAATTGTTTTTTTCAAGGAGTAGGGAGTAAATAAGGTATTTAAAAGCATAAAAAATTACTTTTTTTTTTTCTTTCAAATCAACAAATCGAGTTGTAGCAACATAAGTATTAAATGTCTCAATCTTTGATTGAAAATACAAATTTGGTGACACTTTGCAAAAACCAACCCGAGTTCAACATACAGTTCAATTGGCAATAATTTGATTGGATCATAGTGCAACCTAAACTTAGCTTTATGTGTAAAGATGATTGTAATAAAAAAAGGAAGCAACCCCTCCCTACCAATTAGTGCTGACTGTTTTATAGTGCTAGATTCAGGGGCCCAAGTACATCCATAGAGACAACATATCCCAGTTCTATCCGTGTTAATCAATCAGAAAACTTTTCATACTCAAAGCAACAACTAATTAACACATGCACAACCAAGCAGACATTACAACAAACAATTTCCATCCATCAGCTAATTATTAGATATCCTTCTAAGATTTCAGCATTTTTCATCTTTGAAATCAGGAAAAAATTCCATCAAAGAATAAATATGGTCAGAATAAATTCTATTTATGACATCACTGGCATTTTCCACTGGAAAACATCTAAAATAGACAAAAAAAACCCCAAAAAACATCTAGATTCTGGAGAATCTAAATATCATTAATAAACTAAACCCATCAAAATAAGGCTTCAAAAAGGTTGAAAAAGCTTTTTTTCCAGAGAAAAAAAAAAAAAAAATTTTTTAGAAGGATACTGATGTCAATTTTCAAAACTCAAACAAAATAATACGTCCATTGGAACACTAACGCATAAACACACGCATATATAAAAAAAGGATAGAACCCTTTGCCATCTTTGATGGCTATGGTTGCTCAATAGACAGGTCCACATTCAGTTGGTAGTGCACTAGTCATATCATTCTGTTGTGTTCGTTTTTTAAAATGAATGGATTGATTTCCTTCGAGATTTCTGGGAGCAGTTTGAAAATGGTGCAGACAAAAATTTAAAAGTGATTAATAAAAACAAATATATTTTCTGAAAATGTTATTGCTTTTCTGAATATTGTAGACAAAATGCTATGGCCAGGAGTGCTTGGACACTCAAACCCACTCATATTTAAAAAGCATAGATGCCTTTGTCACCTTTGGTGGCTATGGTGGTTCAACTTATTGACAAATTCATCAAAGAAAAAAAGAATTCAAGTATCAACTTGCATTTACCAGGCAACATGTGGACAATAAATGTCTCATCAAATAACAAGGACAATAAAACCTTTGTATACAAAATCTGTACTTGCGGAAGTAGAAAACAAGTCAAACAGACTTATTTCGAAAAGCGTAGGAGGTGTGGGCTGGCCGAGTGATTAACAGCACAGAGAATGGATTTGACAAGCCAAGGTCAAACTCTGACCGAGATAGTTTGTGTTTTCTATGCATCAATGCCCTCGGGAAAGGCATACATCTATCTCACAATGGATAACTATTACATTTGCCACCTTCTGCAGTTGATGGATTAAACTAGACTTGATGAATACAAACATGAAAGATGCAAATTTAAAAGCCATCTGTTACTAACATAAGAACCCATTGGAGAAAGTGACCATTTCACGTCTTAAATTAACATAACTTACAATAAGACATAAAACAATTATTTCACCAAAACAAATCAAAAGTTCTTGAGGAGAAAGTTATCAAAATCTGGAAAAGTTATACATAAAATGGATAAATCATGATTAAATAGGAATAAATCTACCTTTAAACTAACTGACCTTTTCATAGGTCAAAAGAAAGAAAAAGATTTCTGTATTTGGTTGTCTAAATAACAATACCAAATAAACATTTGATCTCTACTTCAGCCAGCAGATAACACATTGATCAAGATGATCTTTGCTTAGTGGTAAGAAATGTCTCATGACCTACATTCATAAATATCCACTGATTATCAAGCATGATGACTTGTAATCAACTTATAGAATATGCCAAGTGTATGTCTATATTTTTTCTCTGTAACATCCCAAGGGAAATAACTTTCATATTTTTATGCAAGAGTTACTTTCCTTAGAAGACTATTTTATTATTTTTTTTATTTGTGAGAGAAAGATGATTGTACACAATAATATTTGAATTATGCGACAATTTCTCGATTGGAATAGCTTCACACCTTCTCTCCATATTCTAAGCTTTTATACAATTGCAACTGTAGAAGTGCTTAAATATTGCCACTATTTCTTGATGGCAAGATTAAACTAGAATAAGTTATAAGAGAGATGACAATTTTAAGAAGAATAACATTCTAATCTTAGCATAGAAACAAAAACTAAACACACACACAAGATTACCAATAAACCTAACAATGGATAAAAAATGACTGATAATGTGAATGCATAACCAATACATATTCACTCCATTCACTAAATTTAGCTTAATATGGTATAGGGCCAAATAGGAAGAGTGATTAACAGAGCACAATTTTCTAAGAATGGAGGACCTGCCCACTTGGAAAATCATCATTGGCAATTCTGCCTTTACCTGAGCTTGAAAATCAACTGTTAGCATCAATGAGAAATACATAACTATTTCAGCATCTACGCCAAAAGAACCATTTAAAATTCAAGGAACCAAAAAACAGTTTAAAAAACTATTGGCAGATTTTTCAATCAAATTTTCTGTATGAAACAAGCAGTTTTTATTATCAAGACCACCAGCTCTCAAAAACAAAAACGATAAACATAGTTCTGATTATTGTATATATTATATTTATTTAATTCCTATACGGAGAAATCTAATGAGAATCAAATCCACTATCAATGGCCACCAGGATTGACTTTCTTTAGTTGAACTTTACAAAAATGTCTCCTCTAGTTGATCTCTTGGAGGAAATTATGGAATAATCCAGTCTGTTTATAAAAGCATTAACAGTGATTATTGTAATTTTTCAAGTCCTGTTTAAGCTGAATAAAGCCTTTGTTTCTGGAGGAGATTTTGTTCTTATTCACAACATTGATAATCGGTTGCAAGGAGAAAGCTTAAAAGGTGAGAAATCAGCTTCTGCAAACCATAAAGTCTCTGTGGCAGAGTGGTTAAGGCAACCAGGCATATATCAAACTTCCTCAGGTAATGAGAAGTGTGAGTTTGATTCTCACCATAGATTTACTCTTTCTTTCTGATCATGCTGTTTACTCATACCTGCAGAATGATGGCCCGTGTCAAAGATGTGAGAAATACAACTAATAATCAAGGTGAAGTTGAAAAGTAGTCAAAAAGCAGTATTGGATGAATTTGAAATATATGTAAATTTATATTCACCATAACACTGGGTTGCGTATTACTTGGGCTGAAAGCAGCTTTTATGGGAGTGATAGTTCCAGCAGATGCTTTACGGGCCATTTCCATCCGGGATGCAGACTTTGGCGGGTGGACATGTTTTCGAAATCCCTAAGAAAAGAAAAGGAAACATTTTATTTTTCTGACTTATTTGAATAATGCAATTCATTGCTTGTTATGATACATATATTTTTCTGAAGAAGTCAAAATCCTTACAAATAAACATAAACAATAATTCGCAAACCCCTTTTACACCTATAATTTTTCATTGACTAAATGAGAGGCTTTGACATGCAGTAAAATACATAACATACTGTATATGCCAGACTTGGTATTTGGAAGACTATCATTCACAGCAACTCATTAAAGCCCCATAACTGTCTATATTCAACTTTGGTAGATGACCCCTAGTCATAATACCAGCACATTGAATGCAGTGTGATATTTGTATAGTTCTTTAGAAAATTAAAAGTCCATCTTGTATACCAGCATATATTTGTGAGTGATGCCACAACATGTTATAAAGCAGGAAAATGAATCTTTACAGATGTATTCTGAATCTTTGAATGAATTTCTTTGAATCTCCAAAAGTAACTTGTTTGAAAAACTGCCTTCGTCGGGTTTTAAGCTTGATGCTAAGTCACTCCCGATTCATAATATAATATAATTATTTGCCTATTCTTATTCTCTCAAGAACTATAATCATCGATTAATAGAACGGGAGTTATCTCCCTTGGACACAGTTTTCTTAGGTCAATTTATACTTGATTGAATTAATTACATGGAGTTCCCGGGATACGAATGAATCCTGTTCCAAGATCTGTTCGTAGGTCAGAACAGTTACTTAGGGTTCATACCTAGCATCAGGTAGTCAGATGTTTGTCTTACTATGTAATACCTTTCTATGCATAAAAAACATTAAAGAAACTTCAATAATATTAATTTATTAATTTTGACTAGTTTTTACCTTCATCTTGATAATTAGTTGCTTTTGATCACAACTTTGACTCGGGCCATCATCTACAGTATCAGGTAAACAGTGCAATCGGAGATAAACTGTGTGTTTACTCGTTGCCATGATGTTAAAAGTCAATTCATATAACAATAAATAATTAAACTCAAACACATGGTGATTTGGAGTGAATTTTATGATATTTTAAAATTTTACTTCAGTCTTCTTTTGCCGATCAACACACCATTTCAAAAAAGTAATTAATTAGAATATTTTTGAAAAGTTTTTTCCTTGGCTCGGCTAGAAAGAAAAGACCTAAATTGTTGTATTAAGAAATGAAAAACAAATTTTCATTAATTATTAAGTAGAAGAGGACATTTCAGAGTTGAGTTTGTTTACTTCTAAATTATTGGCAAGAAAACATGAACATGCCATTGTGTACAGTGGATGACTGACAGTTATTTAAAACAAATTAAAATTTTATAAACAAGTTTTGTTTTTGGTTTCAATTTTCCTGCAGAAAATTTATTATCATTCCTAAATAGATTGAGATTTGTTTGTTTTTTAAAAAAGTTTTTTTCACATATGCTGTTCTGAAAATTTTCTTTCCTTTCAATTGATTAGACCCTCTAGAACCAACTGAAAATTTGTTAGTTTTTAGAAAGAAGTTTTTTCAGGTTTCACAAGGAGGGAGGGCTCTATTTACAATGTAACTATGATGCTATGTTTTTCTAAAAACTAACAAATGGGTCTAATGGATTGAAAGCACCTAAAATTGAATGGAAAAATATTCTCCTATAGGAAAATAAACGAAACTTGAACCTTGTTTTCTGTTTATCTCGACAAAACTTTCAATTTTTTTCTTTCTAGTAAAGCCAAGAAAAACTCAAGAATGAAATTTTTGAATTTCAATTAATTACGTATTGAAAATATCATCAGCATCGGACATTTAACCAACTCACATTGGTCACAGTGTTTTATTGAGGCTCAAAAAATTCACAACCCAAATTACCAATGGGAAATTGTCCAGTGGATGTAACTGCTGATAAAGCTCATCTGGTTCTGGACATTATGAGTTCAATCCTTGAGTCAGTGCAGAAATCTACATCAGTTGAACAGAGAAGTAACTAGAAAGGAGGAAGGAAACTGAACATAACAGGTATGAGAACCATATTAACCTCATGAATTAAAGACAGCTGAGAGAAACTGGAGGGGACATTGATCAAAACATTCTGACAAAACTAAATGAATTAACAGATATTAGTACTGTTTCACTTAACTGCTTCTCAATATGTAATGTATCATTTTTTTATGTTACTAAGATTTTGAAAAAAATGTTTTCAATTATCACAAGAGTCATTCAATATTTCTCCCCTATAGAGAGTATGTCACTTTTTGCAAATATTGTGTATAAAAAATGTTTGTATCATACCTCAAGATCTTTATCAACATTTATTTCTGATAGGTTTTGGTAGCATTGTGTGTACAATTCGAGTGCTTTACAATGAAATGTCATTTCAGTATTCACAAAGTTCATTAGCAGTTTCTGTGAAAAGAAAGAGAAATCAAGATTCAAATACATCAAACATATCGTCCTAGTAGAAATTGTATATAAACATTAACTTCATTTATAACTACTTGCTTATGGGTAAAACCAAAATTGAAAAAAAAAATAATAGATATTTTAATCATACTTCACTACTGAAAAAAATATCCTTCTCAAAGTACAAATTTGAAGGAAAAACTGATTTAGAAGACCTTGGAAATTTCTTCATACTTAGGTTGATCGAAAAAAATTTAGGGGTAGTAAATATAAATTAATCAATAAAGGATAATTTTTGAGAAAATAGAAGTGAAATGATAACTATCTAATTATAATTTGCCAGAAGTCCTTCTGTCAGTCTGTTCATATGTGCTTGCATACTTCATATACATCAATGAGATTTTGTGTGAGTAAGAATTTGATCCGCGGGAATAGGTTTTAGCAAATCAGTTTTAGAAAACTACCCCCTAAAATCTGTTTTTAGTGGGTTTCAATTCGAGATGGGGGTGTCTATTCATATGATTATTCATCAATGGTAAAAATACTTTTTGATGACATAAACAAAAAAATATTTTTTCTTCATTTTTTCTCAAATCAATCTCAGAGATAAAAATGTGATATAAATAGCGTTCTTTATTCAGAAAAAAGTACAAAAAACATTTTTTTAACATATCTCATATTGCAATGCTTATTGGTTATACATGGATAATTTGAATAGCATTAGTGCGCGTTTTTTTAGAGAGTTTTTTCTTTTAATGTTAGAAGTCAAAATTAAAAACGTAATTTTTTTTCAATTCTAGGGGTCATTAACAAGGCGAAAATTTCTTTGAAGATTAGGGGTGAGAATCAAGGGGATGTTTTTTTTTCACTTTTAAAGGTTGAAATCAAAAGGAATCTTCTTTTTTCTAACTTTTAGGGGAAATCTTTTTGCCACTTTTGGTGGTCAATCCAATGAAAATTTCTTTACTTTTAGGGGTCAAAACTGAGGGGGGGGGGTTCATTTTTAGGTGTCCAAATTGAGAGGTAATTTTCGTTACTTTTAGGAGATTGAAATTCACAGGAGTTTTTTTTCCCCACTTTGGCAATTTAAAATCAAAGGGATTTTTTTATTTTTAGGGGTTAAAATTAGAGGGAAGATTTTTTTCCACTTTTAAAGGTCAAAATCATAGCAAATTTTTCTTCTTTAGGGGGCAAAACTGGGGGAGGGGGCGAATTTTTTCACTTTTAGTGGTTGAAATCCAGGCGAATTTTTAAAAAACTCTTGACAAATGGGACAATTTTTTATTCTGAGTCAAAGTTGAGGTGGGTGGGGGAGATTCGTCTTCACTTTCAGGGGTCAGAATCATGGGGAAGATCTTTTTTACAGTCATAGTTGAAGGAGAATATTTTTTTTTCACTTTTAGGGGTGTGAATGGGGTGGAACAATTTTTTTTCTCATTTTTAAGGGTCAAAATTGAGAGGGGAGATTTCTTTTCACCTTTAGTGGTCAAAATCCAAGGAAATTTTTTTTCACTTTCAGGGGTCAAAATGAGGGGACAATCTTTTATTTTCAGGGGTTAATTGAAATCAACAGGAATCTTTTTTTCTTCCTTTTTTGATGAATGGGATGAATCTTTTTTAAGTCAAAATTGGAGGGGAAGATTTTTTTTCAGTTTTAGGAATCAAAATCCCAGGGAAGATTTTTTTCCACACTTAGGAGTCGAAATCCACAGGAATTTTTTATTTTATTTTCTAGGGTCAAAATCCAAGGGAATTTATTTTTACTTCCAGGGGTAAAAATGCAGTGGGGACGATTTTTTCTAACTTTCAGGAGTCAAGACTGATTTTTTTTTCATTTATGGGGTCAAAATTGAGTGGAAGATTTAGCTCACCACTTTTAGGGATCGAAATCAAGGGAAGGGGAGAGATTTTTCTCCAGTTTTTAGGAGTGAAAATCACAAAATCAAGGGAAATCTTTTTTACTTCTGGGGGAAAATGCGGAGGGGGAATTTTTCTTTTACTCTTAAGGGGTCAAAATTTAGGGGGGGGAAGATAATTTATTACTTTTAGGGGTCAAAATTGAAGGAAAGATTTTTTTCTTCACTTTTAGGGGTCAAAATCAAAAGGAATCTGTTTTTTTTACATTTATGAGAAATTGGAGGGGGGGACTCTTTTAGACATCCAAATTAAGAGGTAATTATTTCCCCACTCTTAGGGGACAAGAGGGCAAGTAGATTTTTTTCCTCATTTTTAGGGGTCAAAATCAAGGTGGAGATTATTCCCACTTTTAGGGATTGAAATCCAATCCGTTTCCTCTTGTGACCCCTTTTTTATTGACACATTTTTCAGTGGCCCAACCCTTTTTTCATATTAACCGAACATCCTTTTTTGCATTAATATTTGTTTTTTTTCCCATCAATGTGAAAAGTGGCATTAAATTGATTTTAAAAACAAATTAAATTAAATGCTATCTGATCTCCATTTATCTCTTTTTTTTTTCTTTTTTGGACAACAATTTACACCATCCTTTAAGGCAGGTATTTAGTCTTGTATCAATAATGCATTAACTGCAGGTAACCTGCAATTTCATTCATTGCGATTCTATGGCTCAACTGTGAATTATGGAAATTTCCATCAACCAAACAATGTGCCCTTGGGAGAGGCATCGAAGCCATCTCTTTACGCTTGCCAACACATCAACCCCTCCATGTCTTATTTGGGGAATAGACAAAAATCTGTTGAAAAAAAAAATGCAGTACTACAAATGAACTTATTTTTTTGTTCCTAATAATATTAAAGAAACAGCTCCAGGCTCTTGATCTTTCAAAGTATAGATCTACACTGATAACAGTTTAATTCCTAAATGCATATTTTGAGTATTAATAAAACCTATTTGGACATAAATAATAAGCCGGAATTTATGATAGTAGTATAACATGAAAACTCATTGTGATTTTAATGGGAAAGAGAGAATTTCAAAAGCAAATAAAAGTCTTTACCTTCATGTCTGTTAGTTTTTGCTGCTCAAAAACGTCCATTTCTTTTTCTATTGTTCTGCTCGCAAGGGAAGCATCTGCACTGGCTTTAGCCAAATCAGACTTGGCCTTCAGAGATGGAATCAAAATAAAACCATAATAATATTTTGAAAAAAATTTCCGAAGTATGGAAATTACATTTCATAATAAATGTCATTTCTTAAATATACAGTAGACTCCCGTTATTGCAAAACCTTCGGGGAGTACCATTATAGTAAGAGGATTAAAGAATAAGGCATGCAAATTAAAAAATATGGCAAGCAGATTATTTACTTTTTAATTTGCATGGGAAGATGTATAATCTCAAACAATTACCTAATAAGAATATAAAAACAAACGTGCTGTTAGAACATATGTCATCTAATAGTGACATTGGGACAAGTGCCGTTACGATGAGATTCTACGATAGAGATCATTTTGATTTCCTTTCAATTATTGCAAGTCTAACAAATATCACTTTTTGATTATGAAATGTATCACAGTTATAATGAAATAATTCTACCATTTTAACAAAGTCATGCATCCAGTATATTTCTCACAATGAATACATTTAATACAAGACTCTCTGACTGACGTTTTGATTAATTCACTATACATAGGTACATCAATAGATCCATAGTGTAATGATGAAGAAAGCATTTAATTTTACACAACAAATACTTATTTCCCAACATAATGCTCTTCTTCCTTGTCAAACTACTTAACACAATACTTATCAATAAATCACATAGATCAAATATTATCTGTGAAAATTTCAGACCATAATTCAGCTCATAATTACATATCTGGATATGGACTTATTGATCCACCCTTGTAGATGCATAACTCAACAACTGGTATCAAAACATTGATATCTAAAAAAGTGATAGATATCTAAATTATGATAATGATAATCTTAAATAAATTAGTGACTTTACTATTACTGAAATAAATATCAAGAAAAAACTTTAAATATTCCTTAGTGTTATTACAAATTCAAAGATATATTAATAATAGTAAATAGGTTTTGCTATTTTGGAGAAAAGTTGCAACAAACTGGATGTTTAACCTGTTCACTGCAACAGATGAGTTAACTTGTCTCAGCAAGACGTCAGTTCAGTGCCATGGACAAGATAACTCACACAATGATAGTGTGTTCTTCAGTCCAAAGCCACTGATGAGATAACTCAGCTTACAATAATGTATTATTCTTTCACAAGATGGCAGCATCCCTTTGAGCAAAGAAAGGAAATTTGCATATTTACTTTGGTGATATGATAACTAATGAATGAAAACTTAAATTGAATATTCTTTGAGAAAAACCAGGCACAGAAGTTACAATGTTAAAAAAATATATTTGGCAGCGAACAGGTTAAGAATCTACTGATGCCCATAAAAGTAAACTGATATAACAATGTAAATTATCTAAAAAGATGTCCTCTATGATAAAGATAATGTACAGATTTTATAATGTTATAGGATTTAAGATAAGAAAAAATTATTTTTTAAAATTGATCTATAATAATTATTGAACAGCTCAATGATTGCTTTTATATAAAATAATGAGTGAAAATAGAGGGTGTCCCAAAAGTAATGTCCAATTTATCCCAATAGTAATGCCACTTCTAAAGGAAGCAACTACTTACTGTAATGTTCAGCACACCAGTTCACCTAAAATCATAAATAAAATTGATGACTTTTGCTGATTAATTCAACGGGAAATTTCTTCTTCATTTCACTTGTAGCTTGCTGATCCAATTAATTTGCAAAAGTCTTCAAATTCATTAATTTTTGGTGTGCTGAACATATCATTTAAAATAGTTACTTCCATTAATACTGGTATTACTTTTGGGACACCGGAGATCTGAGAACTATAAATTATTGAAAAAAAAAAAAAAAGTAGGATTTTAATTTTACAATTTGATATAAACAAAGAAAATAGATTTTAAAAAAATGTAAAAATGCAATTAATGAGAAATATGAGAGAAATGGAAAAATATTGATGAAATACTTGATCAAAATATGTTTTCTCTTTGCCAATGCAGGTACGTCAATATAAAAGTTACAAAATAAACATGCAGATACACATGCCAAAACAGAACTGTAACATGCTGCACTGAAAAACAAAAAAGGCCAAACCTCTGACTACATGCAGTTAAGAAATTTAATGGGTGAAAAAAAATCTGCAACATAAATAACAACAGCAACAAAAAATACTATTTTTCAAAGAAAGTTGTGAATAAAAGTTTGTGCTCAAAACAGCTCTGACATACAACAAAAAAAAGTTTCTACAGACATAAATAATCTAAAGTTGTCCTAATTTCTTAGATGAAGTACATTGTCATTGTAAATTTTTTTTTAGTATTTTTTCTTTTTCTCTTATTCTTGTTACTTGTTTGTATTGAGTCGTGGTAATAGACAGAAGTCTCAAGTTGGCTATTTCTCAGATGAAGTATTGTAGATTATTATTATTTTTAACCATATATTTTAGTTCAGTAGGTCAAGGATAAATTCATAAAGGATGAAATAATAGAAATAGAAGAAGTTATTAATGTGAGATTATAGGCCTATGAGACAGGGGGCAGGAGGGGCAAGTGGCCCCCAAATGCTGGCAAAAATGTTAAATTTTGGGCAAATCAGTGTAATTTGGGCAAAACCACGGATAATTTCAGGCAAGTCAATATTTTTTTCTCCCTTTTAGAAAAAGTTCCCATGTGCCCATGTATGAGGTATTCCTTAGCTGTGGAATGAGAATAGTCTAACCCTGTGGATTAAGAAAAAAGGTTCAGTTCAAAATTCCCAGAATGTTTCCGACTATGACAGAAACTTGACAACCAAGATGAGGCAAATGAATCAGTGCGTGATAATGAGAATTCCTCATCTCAGAAATTCAGACTGGAATTATCAACTTTCTTTGTTTGAACTTTTCTACTGATGATTTTATATCTGGCTTAGACGAATACCACAACACACATTATTAAAGATAAGTTCTTAATTATAGAATAAACTTCACTCACGATGCAGCCATTGTTCTGGTTTGACTATATACAGTAATACCCTGCATAGCACAGCTCTGCCTTAGTGCCGATTCACAATAAATACACTCTTTTTTGGATATTTTTTGCAGTAAATTTAGTGATGTTAAATCTCTGAAATGAATAATGATAAAAGCGAGCATCTGGGACAGTCTCTGAAATATCTGTATACTGTGCGCATCAGTTAATGTGTCAGGTGTATGAGAATATATACATGCAAAATAATTTATCACATAGCAATATACATCGACACATAGTGATATTTCACTAGCTCCAGAAAGTAGCAACCAGAAAAGATATACTGCTCTAATCCATTCCATTCTGTTGAGGCTCAGTAGCAACAACATCACACATTTCAAAATAATGAGAATAACCCTTACTGGAAGCACAGCAGCTAGTATGTTCTGGACCTACTACTTACGCTATATTATAATGACCTCATAAAGCACTGGGGGAGGAGGGGCAATGAACATTATCAATGTTGACTTTTGGTGGTGACTAACTAAAAAAGCCCATGAATATTATCAAGAGACAAGTTTCAACTGATCTAACTCAAAAAATGAACATTTTAGTTAGCTTGGAAATAGGTGTAGAGTGTTAACTGAGGTATTACTGTACATTAAAAAAGAACTCAACACACTTGACTACAATAATGGATTAAATCTAATTCATATAAAGATTTAATCTTCAATTCGACATGAAAAATATTTGGAAAATGTAAAATTAGTTTTAATAATTCAATTTGTAATTTTGTTGACAACATGCATATTACAACATAGACATTTTATTCTTTTGATAAAAGCTGCAGACAAGTGTTAGAGAGCCAAAGGAAATCTAAATAATAAGTGTTGAAAGGAAAGGATAAAACAACATTCTTATATCATCAGTGGTGTAGTGCTGAGGGAACGGCATTTCGTCCTGATTTATATATTACCAAAATTTCTATTCTGTTTGTTTCCTCAAATCAGCTAAAATGATGCATTGTATTTGTATATTTTGAATAATGGTATTTCTAAAATGCACCTACTCTTGATATCATAAACACTTAATATTGCTCCAAATTGAATTCTTCTGTTAATCGAATTAAAAAATAATCAAACTCTGGGGAAAGATTTTTTTTTAGTCATGAAAAGGTGAACAGGAGGTAACTTTAATCACTAGTTATTACCCTTGATATTATTATTCAAACATCCTTACATGAACTTCAGAATGCATTAAAATTTCAAAAAATGGTCACCCAGTGTGTAACCAAATTATCATCCCATATGGCCTCAAAACATCTCTGAAATTGGTTAAATTTTGAAAAAATTTCTTCAGGTGCTTAAAGCACCCTACATCCACCCCCTAAATCATCCAGCTCTAGAGATTCCTTTCACTCACTACATCACTACACTTGCTAGAGTAGGCAGCCCTGAATTCCCTCACTTCTTTTTTTTAGCACAACACCACTGTATATCATAAAAAAAGAAATCAATCAAAGAAAGCAATTTTAAGAAGAAGAAGCAAAACTATTGTGAGAAGCTTTAAAAAAACAAAAAACAAAATTAGTTTCTCTCATTGCCTTGGAGGATACAATCTGAAATTGACTTGTGGGATTTTTCTGCATTAATTTGTGGAGGTCGTGCTTTTTTTTCTCTTCAAGTTGTTGGGCTGCAAATGAAGCCCTAAGCTCATTCTATAATTTAAAAAAAAAAGAAAAACAGGTAAAAAAATAATGATTAGAGAGTTTCATTTTTTTACTCAAAAGAGTTTGTAGTTCTGGCCAGAATGGTGCTGGACAATAAAGGTTACCTTTGGAGTCAGGGGGGTTAAAAAGGGAGTTGTATATGCTATCAAGTACAGTAACTAAGAATTTTCATGCTCAAGTCATTTTTGAGAAAATATCAAACCAGAAATGAATCAGACATTTTTAAATCTAAAAAGGGAGAAGTTGGACAGAATACCCCCCCCAATACAAACAAAATCTAAATTGTAAAAGAATTGATGTAAATATCTGTTTGAGAGAAAAAACAAATTTCATAAGGAAATCATTAACTTTATTTCAACAAATCAATTAATTTTAATTCTAAAATCAAAACCATTAAGCATATAACAAATGAAAAGATATTTACATCAAAATATGTACAGTTATTTAGCAGTGTCTCTTGTCTGAACTTCAGAAAATTTTGTATGTTTTACTTCATGATTCTACAAGCACAGAATCTATTGAGTGAAAATTTTGCAAAAGAATCTCAATATATTACAGTAGAGAGGAAGAAACACACTATATTAAAATCAGAATGAAGAGATAAAAGGAAAAGTGTTGAAAAACTTAAACAAATTAAAAGAGAAATAATTTTTTAATTATTAATAAATTAAAAGATGAACAGTTATTGAATAAATAATCTATTGGAAGATGAACAATTATTGAATAATCAATAGATTAGGAGATGAACACACATTAAATAATTGATAAATTAAAAGATAAACAATTATTAAATTGAAAAATGAACAATTACCAAAAAATTAAAAGATGAACATTTATATTACAAAAATGTTTCTCCTTCCAAAATTGAGATTAAGTAAATAGAAATATAAATGTTATTTTGTAAATAAGAAATAGTTACCTTTTTATTTTTACATTTTTGGCCATAAGATGCAAAATGTTTGATCACATTGGCATCAAGGCGTTGAACCTAAAATATCAAGAATTCATTAAACAAAAGAGCAAATATTCTTTATCATTATTTCTTTTTATAAGTTATTTTTAAAAAGATTAAATGGCATCAATTTTCTGGCTAATCCTAGCTTTAATGTTTATGTGTCCTTGTCTTTTATATCATCAGGGTTTCAAATATTTCTCTGCAAAGGACCCATGTTTTCAGAGCAACAAATATGAATATACTTATAATTGATACAATTTGGGTATTATGCCTGCAAGTATAACACTGATTACCAACAACAATACAATATCAAGTACAGGTAAGCTAAATTTAAGAATCAGACAAAAGAGAACATCTTTTAAGGAATTTAATAACTAATCATAAAATGTTTTTCCTCATTATCAATTTTATAAAATTCAATTTACTTTCAATTAAAAATATCTGGAAATAAAACAATGGTGGGCAATGATTAAGACAAAAAACACCAACATTGGGTCTTTCATTCACATAAAACATTTTGGATGTTGTGATTTGTAGAGAGATATTGAAAAAGTCATTAAGTCAAAATGGGAGGAAACCTGTGCTTGTCTGTAATCTTGAATGGTCGATAAATTTTCAGCAAATAGTGTCAATTGTTCTTTTGATGAAGGATTCAAGACTTCATTCCCAACATAATTGGAAATCTGTTGTGAGAGTTCATCACCTGAGTAAAGAATAATGAATTAAACCATGTGACTATCCAGCCATCATTTGATATTTTTACATCAAGTTATATTTAAAAGAATTGATAAAAAAAGATATTGTGGAGCAGGGATCCCAAAACTTTTTAGACCATTGACCCCTTCATGAAATCCTTGATCTCTCATCAACTGCAGATATGTGTAAAAATGAATAAAGAATATGTGTGGTTTCAATATGCATTAACGAGGGGAAACTGCATACCACACACTGCTTTCCAGTGAGGTTTTGAACAATAAAAAGGCAACTTCCATCTGTCTCTTCACAGGGCTGTTGTATCAAAGAGTATGTTTCAGTAAACAGAATACAAAATAAATCAACAATAAAAAGTAAATATGTATAAATCAGAAAATGTGGATCAGAAAGTTGTATTTTATGTATATTTCTTACTTATGTGAATGTAAGCTTTCGAGTCAAAAAGTTAAACAGACCCCTCCCAGATATTTAGGGACCCTTTGGATAGTCCCATCAACCACTAGGGATCATATTGACCACTTTGGAGGATCCTGTTGCAGAGAGGTAGATAGAAAAAAGTTTCCAGAATTAATTATTACAACTGCCATTGAATGGTAAATAAACTGGTTTCTAATAAGAGAATAACATTTTCTCAATTCAAATAACAGCATTTAATCAGTAAAATCTACATAATTTTACAAGCTGATTTACACTGTATGAAAAATCAGAATCAAAGTAAATCCTTTAACTGAAAGACATAGGTTAGAAGTATAAGCTATTCATGAAGATATTGGAAGACTTCCTAAGGTAAGAAGGAATGTTTCTAAACTTAGATAATATGATAGGTTCCCCTTTATAACACGGCTGTTGAGGTCCAAGAAAGACAACTACGAAACAACTGTACCAGGGATAATCGATAGTCAATTACGAGTGTCAAAATAAATTTACCGGTGAACACAGATTTTGTTTTTATTACAAAATTTTAGCCATATTAAGTAAGTCATGATGAAATTCTGTTTATTTCCGGTTTTCAGATTAGTTAATAATATACGCAAAAATGTTTGAGCCCACCGTGCTATATTAAGGGACGCCTGTATTTCGTGTTGAAAGAGTTGATATCTTGACAGAATGGAGCAAATGTATTTTTCCGGATCTAAAAATAGGGAATCACCATGAACTTACACATATGCCCCATGCCTCAGAGAATTCAATGAATATCAATGATATTTTGTGGAAGGGTAGGCCGCGGGTCAAGGAGAAATTTCGGGTGGATCAAGGAGTTTTCTTTCAATTCAAATATATTTGAATTTATTAAGACTGTAATTACGTACCCATGTGTCTCATCTACCTAAGGAACTTAATTCAATTCAGTTTTTAGTGTGTGACAATGTTGTGGCAGAGATATGCGATCTCTGAGTACTTTCTAGTTGCCTAGATATTTGGGTCATAATAGACTTAACAGGGTGTTTGCACTTTGGTTTGAAAGTTTTTTTTTCCTTTCACCGCTTTGGCATGAAAGTTTTTTCTTCTTTTTTTAAATTTAAATTATCCTTTTCTTTTAAAAAAGCTATTTACTGCTTAATTATTTTAAAATAAAAAAGAAAGAAAGATGTTTGAAGATGTGTAATAAGATAATTTAAACTGATATTTCCGAGGTTTTCAACGAGGAAAAGGAAAAGAAGTACAACCTTTATCTCGTATTTTGGCTGTTTTTCGTGCATACGAACTGAAACTGGTGCACAAATCACCGAAATTCTTTTCCACGTGTGTAAGACGTTCGTGAATAAATTTTGACATATTTTCACTGAAAATACAAAAGAAAAGAAAAAAAGTCGAAATTACGAAAAAGGAATACACAAAAAATTCAGATGGTAAAAAAAGCAACAAGTTAACACGAACGTCAAGTGATTTTTAAAAAATGTTTACAAATAAAAATAAACAGATCGTATTTTGAGCTTCTATGGTAATTTCTAAGGTAAAAACCCCACTTATTGAAACAGACAGAGAGATTAATTAGTAACAGAAATTGCAGAACTTCAAACCAGAATCACGTCAACTTTTAAAAGTTTTCATTTTATTCGCAAAAGTTTTTGAAAGTCTTCGGACTTGACGTGTACGGTGAAAAAGAGTAAAAGAAAAACGAAGATTGGTGCTTAGTCTTCTAAAAAAACAGTACACTGATTTTTTAAACATTCAATTGGCCAAAGTAAAAGTTTTGCCGAAGAAAATAATTTCCATTTGTTCGGATTTTTACCTGGAGGAACGTTTTTCCGTGTTTGAGATATTCATGATGACGCACTTGGCCGTTGATAAGCACAACAATAAACGAAATCATCTCTTCACACACAAGAGAGTTCCAAAACTGCTTGTCAATTTGACTTAGCACAGGGAAGGTACTCTTCTTGAAGCTTATTTTCCTTGTGAAAGGTTGGCGAAAGGTGATTCCTTCCCAACTGAGAGGATTCTCTCCTCACAATCCTGCATTTGAAAAAAATAAATAAATAAGCACACGAAAAACATGCACACGCTATATAGAAATTATACCTGTGCTGGTTTTGATATACAACGGTTAGGGTATTGCTGTGCAAATTAATGTTACTAAGTCGTAAGCTGAATGCAAAAACATTGAATTATAATAAAACCTTGAACTGTACGGGATATTTTTGAATGAATCAACTGCACTATCAAGGTATACCTGTACACTCACATAAAAAACAAAATCCGTGGATTTGACTAATGAAGGTTGAACCTCTGGGTTTGAAAAAACAAAAACAAACTAGAAATCAGTCAGAGAGTGCACATCTCTTCAAATATGGCTGGTGAAAGGGTTTCATGCGCCCTAGGTGAGAATTGAAATTTTTACAACTGCTCCATGTGCATAAGGCGATACTTAAAATTTGCACATATTTCAATGACTGTTAATCTCATCTGGGTCTGTGAAAGCTAAACGAAAATCTGTTCACAAATAGCTACGATCCTTGGGAGACAACTGTACAAATTCTTGGATCTTCCCCAAAATTTCATCAAGTTCTCTATAACCCATTGTCCATCTTCATACAAAATTTCATTGAAATTCTCAGAGAACTTTCTGAGTTGCTGTGTGGCGTGTTGTGGATAAAGAGCTACGATGCAGGGGAGGCATCCACTGGAAATTTGATCACTTCTCCCATGGTCCACCCTTCCACAAAATTTCATTGAAATTCATCGACAACTTTCAGAGACATTGCGGGGACAAACGGACAGACAGACAGACTGACAGACAGACAGGGTGAATACATATACCTCTTCCTACTTAATTGGTAGAGGTAAAAATTAACAATGTCCTTTGCCTTGTTTATTATCATTATCATTATTATTATTATTATTATTATTATTATTGTCTGCAATTTCACACCAGTTGCCTGGTGGTTACCGCTGGAGGTTGAGTGACAGCAAGTCTCCTCAAGTCTCCAGCCCTCCTCTCCACACTCTCATAGTCCACAGCAATACTGTGGTTTACAGTTTCACACCAGTTGCCTGGTGGTCATTGCTGAAGCCTGAGTAACAGTAAATCTCTTAGGTCTTCAGCCCACATCTCATCTTTCCCTTGCCTATCACACCAGTGCTGTGGTTCACACCTCCGCTACCATTTCAGTGTGTTTTTTTTTCCTCTTTTCACCTTCCTCCTCTGTTAGGCCACTGCTTCTCATTAGTTAGCTCAGCTAAGTCACAATTATTGGATTCACAGTGAGGATCTAACATACTAATAGTGAAAGACTAATCAAAACACCCAATTTTCAGCTTAAACTTAGTCTGACACAAGGCCACTTGGAAAGGAAAGGCAAGAAATTGAAAGATTACGTTGAGTCAAATATGAATAAAAACTTAAATACAGTGGATTCCTATTAATAAGACAACATCAGGACTAACAATTTTATTAATTTCTTCAAAACTCTGCAAAGTTTCTTGTGAATTGACTTCAAAGTGGGGCCGCTACAGAAATTGAACCTGATTGTGTCTGATAGAGTTGAAGCGGCCACCTGATCAGTCGCAGATTTGATTCCTGCAGCTTCCCCAGTTTCTTTGTTTATTCTATTTACATTGTCTAGGCCAAATGATACATTCACCGAGTAATAACGGGAGATCATTTCGTGTAGAGTTTCAAATTAATATAATACAATTTATAATTACTTCTGTCAGATTATGTATCCATTCTTTAATAATATTACACATATGTATATATGTGTGTGGGTGTGCGTTAATGTGTGTATATACATATGTATATTACATAGTGTGAAAAATGAATAATATATTGGAAGTTTTGTTTTTAAATCATTGAAATCTTTATTCCGAGGTTTCGTCCATTTTCTGGACTTCTTCACAGGCAAATAAAAGTAGAAAATAGGAGCACTTGTTTTTTTGTTTTCAAGTGCAATTTGAACTGTAGGTAGATTTTTTTTGAAATGGTTGTGTGTTTGACCTGTGTCGGATGTTGACAGGAATGTTATTTGGAGTGTGTATATGAGGATGATGGAAAAGGTGTGTAGTTGGATCACAGAAATTTGAATCTTGTACTAATAGAAGAAAGAGAAACAATATATAGTTAGCCTGATTTTGGTAGGTGGGGAAATTCTATCTATGTTGTAATATGATAAGAAGGCTTGTGTTTAAGTAATGGACTGACTGCTTGTGTGTATGTCATTAATTATGTGTGTGTGTATGTCATTGATACCAAAGTAAATATATAATGTAATCTAGTAATATATAATATTGTAAAATAATCTATTACATGTATATGTGTGTGTGTATATGTATCACATATTCATCTGTTTTCATACTCATATGTATGTGTATGTCATTAAAGCTGTTTTTAGAATTAGTGTATTTGTTTATCTATCTATCCATTTGATTGTATACATTATGTATATTGTCAATTACAATGAACATATTAATACAACTATGCATATTATTATTTCTAATGATTGTATATAAGTGTGTAAGCATCTGTATGTATATTGTATATTATGTATTGACCTATATATATAGCTCTATTCGTCTTCATCAGACATCGTGAGTTTTTACATGTGTGTACATATGTGTATCAATGTGTATATGTGTTTCCGTTAGTGCTAGTGATATTTAATTATGTGTGTGTAATAAAGAGTGTCTATTATGTGAATGCGTCTGTATCATATATTTATCTGTTTTCTTATATACATGTATGTGTATGTCATTAAGGCTGTTTTGGGTAATAAGTGTATTTTTTCATCTTTCTGTCCATTCAAATGTATATATCATGTATTTGTGTGTAATGTCAATTTTAATGAATACTTTAATTCTATAGTGTATACTTTATATTTACTACTGTACAAAAATGATGGTATATATTCCTTTTTATATAAATGAATAGAAAAATTTATGCAAGGGAAGTAACTCTTCTACATCAGGATTTAAGTTAATGACACAGATACTGAATAAAAGCTTTAGATTAAGAAGAATTCTCATACAGGAATTATATAAATTAGTACTGTATTTTGAAGAAAAAAATATCCCAGAAATTAAAAAGTAGCCCTCCAAGGGAAATTATGAATCACCACCACCCATATATGCTGTATTGGGGGTGATCAACTAGAAAGTTGGAAGAAGGGGTGATCAATAAATTAGTTATTCCTCTAACCTTTTGTTGAGCTGTGATAACTAAAAAAAGAGTTTGAATTTCAAAAAAACTGGTGGGAATAAACATGTGACCAATTTAGCATAAACTTACATTGCATATTGACCACTTATATTAAAAACCTATTTTAGAGAAAATTTTTAGAAGACAAAAAAAGCATTTTCTCTACTAACTGAAAGGAGTGAGTGTGCAAAATTTCAAGTTTCTATGAAGAACTGCAATCAGTAAGCGACGTCTGGATAGATGTATAGATAGATAGATATAAATGTCAGAGCACATGAATAACCAAAACCAAGCAACAGTGTTTAAACCGATCTGTTGCGGATGGTGGTGGTGATAGATGTATAGATAGATAGATATAAATGTCAGAACACGTGAATAACCAAAACCAAGCAACAGTGTTTAAACCGATCTGTTGCGGGTGGTGGTGGTGATAGATGTATAGATAGATAGATATAAATGTCAGAACACGTGAATAACCAAAACCAAGCAACAGTGTTTAAACCGGTCTGTTGCGGGTGGTGGTGGTGATAGATGTATAGATAGATAGATATAAATGTCAGAACACGTGAATAACCAAAACCAGGCAACAGTGTTTAAACCGGTCTGTTGTGGGTGGTGGTGGTGATTGAAAATTATAAGAATCGAATTTTCATTTTAGATCCTGTATTTGTTTATTCATGTCCATATTTTTGTGAATCTTTTCACCTTTTTTACTCCCATTGGTGAAACAGAACTATTTTTATTAAATGAACGGTATAGAATTAGCATTTAGTTTCAAGAAGGGTATGGGGTTTGTATGTATGGTTTGCGTATAACAGCATACAAATTTTGACTCAAAGCATATCTCAATAAATCATCAGACAAATATAATAGATATTTTCTCTATTCAACAATAAGAATCGAGGATAATTTGTCTTTTGTGTAGATGTGCAAATATGTTTGTGTTCCAAAGAATTCATTGTGTATGTAACTGTGTATATAAGGGTTATAAGAATGCGTGTGTGCATTATAGTGATCGCAACATTTTCAAGTGTGCAAAAGTCAGTAAAGATTGAATGAGGGAAAAAAAAGTACTTGCAGTTCATATGTGTATGTAAGCGTATACGTAGAGTGAAAACATATCCTCAGCAAATTGTAGATGATCACATGCGTTTGAGAAGTCTGAATGACTGTTGCTTAATGCAAAGATGGCACTGAAAACTGGCCTGAAAGTCAGATCAGCTTTCTTTTATTTTCGAGGGGGATGCCTTCAGTGAAAACCCATCCTGCCTACTACTCTCAGGCTAGCTTGTGATAGGTCATTAATTTGTGAATTCTTTATTCATTTTAATTTTTGAATATTTTCTATTACAATTCCAAAGGGGAATCTGTCGAGCCTATGTTTGCTTGATTTTTGTTAACTGAGTTCAGGTGGTCCCTGCATGGGCCAGAGTTTTTTAACAATGTTAACACGATGTTTCAGCCAATCCATTCAACTGCCTTCTTCAGGTGTGCTATGCGAATGTGATGGTGTTAATCCGAATTTTTCCAGTGGTAGTAATGCTACAACGGATTCATGTGACATCTTTTTCTTTCCTTGTCAGGCCTGGATGTTCATACCCTGTCCCTGTTGAGTAGTGGAAGCCACATCAGGTTTAACTTTGCACTTGTCTGACTTATACACTCAGTCGACATATTGATGTGTGCTGCTTCTTTGATTTTTTCTCCGTTTGGAAAAAAGTATGGAAATCCCAGATCTGGGAAGGAAAGAAAAAGACATCACCTGAATCCAATGTCATAGCAATGCTATGATTGGAAAAATTCTGTTTATCACCATCACGTTCGAATAGTATACCTGAAAAAGACTGTTGAATGGATTATCCAAAATGTTGTGTGAACGAAACAAACTACAAGAAGCAGTTCAATTGCCCCAAAAAACTCTTTGGAATAATCAACATTCCCACACCAAGTGAAGGTTGTCTGCATTTTTCTAAAGCAATTGATACAAAGTAACAAATCAGTTATTTCTTACTCGAACTAGAAATACTTTTATTCAATATTAACAGTATGTATGCATATTTCATTATAATAATAGTCTTTCAATTTTCATCATGTCCCATACCACTAGAATTTGCATCTCATACCACCGGGGGGTATGAATATCTGAGGTTAAGAACCCCTGCTCTAAAGCATATATCAACATTTTTGTGCCAATGTTTTTCCATTTCATTTTTCTGTTATTATTACAGTTTACCAAAGCCATAGATTGCTACTTTTGAGAACTTCAACATCCTTGATGGTATAATGTAGACAAGTGGAACCCATGGAAATTCCCCTGGGGTAGATAGCAAAGATTATCCAATCCATCATGGCTCTGCACTTCACTTGCCCTATGCCTGTATCTTCTTATTCTCTCCCTTATCTATTCCAATCTTTGTTGCCCATTCATGTTTTTATCTAAATGTTATTCAAACATAGATTAGCCTCTTAAAAATCTTCCTACCCTTTCTGTTCTGCCCTCTCTCTTTCAACCCTCTTATTAAACTACCTAACCCCTCCCTTACGTTATTTCTGAAAGCATTAAATTTTAATGCAGGAAGGTAAGAAATGGCAGAATTATATATAGTCTTATAATGAGCAGCGTGATTCTTTTGGTTCACTATCTGTAATCATGGACTCTTCCATTGAAAGGTTACAAGTTTCAATATTCCCTGCTGACAAATTTGGAGATGGGCTTCTGAAATGAGTCTTATGTGCCTGTGGGTCTTATATACCATCAACTATAGGGGATAAAATTTTTCTTATGCGTCTATCAATATTTGTCATTATGGGAATTCGATAATGATAATTAAAAAAAAAAAAACAGCTGACAAGGGTACCTAGTGTTGCCCAGGGAAAACTAACTGTAAATAAAACAAAACAGGAAAAAATATGCTCTAATATATTTCTTCTTTCACTATGGAAAAATGGAAAAAAGATTTATTACACGACTTACATATGAAAAAG
The DNA here is from genome assembly GCA_963457665.1 of Thysanoteuthis rhombus. Lineage (NCBI taxonomy): Eukaryota > Metazoa > Mollusca > Cephalopoda > Oegopsida > Thysanoteuthidae > Thysanoteuthis > Thysanoteuthis major. The sequence goes on from OY735205.1 coordinate 11,397,519, forward strand.
TGGCTGGTATCCAAAAAATATTCTGATGTGAAAAACAAAACAAATGATTAATCCCTTAGTTTTTTTAGGGTTCCCGGGTACACACTGTTAGTGCTTCTCCCACTGGGTGCCTGTTTGAAAGGATTGTTCTTTTTTCATTTGGCTGAAAACAATTTTCAGGATTGCATAATGTTTTATAGAAAGCCAGAAATTTTTTGTTTAAGCCCCTCAAGTTTTTTTCATTACGCTTCAAAGAAGCTATCATAATCCAAAATTAACCTCAGTTGACCTTGGAGGTCAGCATCACCGATCCTGTCTTCACCTGCCCAAATTAACCCCATGTACCAATTTACCTCCAAAAAAGTAATTGTTTGATTGCAATATGGCTGAAAAAAGGCCATTTTAATCCACAATTTTATCTCAGATGACCTTCAATGATCTTGGCTATCAGCATCACCTGTCCTATCCTATTGAATCTGCCCTACCATTTGTAAGATCAAAAACATTTCTAGCCAAGTCAATTATGCTAGAAATTGATTGAGTTGAATAGAAATTGCCAGAAATGATTCCTGGTGACCTAAATGGCCTCTGAAGTCAACTTCACATAGCCTATGTCACAACCGGATGTCTTGCATGTCTTCATGTCCTAAATCCGGTCAATCAGCCTCGTAGTTTTATTGTGATAGTGATACAAGTAAACATAAAGTCACAAACAAACAGAGGGAATCAATATTAGTATAGATCTTTTAAAAAATTGTGCTGTCATTGTGGTGATTATTCTTTGTATCTGGAAGAGGTTACATAGAGATGATAATAATCATTTACTAAGGTTTCAACAGATAATATTGATAATTCTCTCATTCGAATGACTTACATAATAAGTACTTGTGCTCATATGATAAGAAACATGGACTTTGCCTTGTTGTTTACTTCAGACATAGGCTTGTCACAGTTAAGAATAAGTTGCATAAAAACTGGATATGCAGAAATTTCTGACAACATATCTACATTATTGGTATAAATCCTCAGTGAGAAATATGTTTTAACTGTAAAATATCACATAGATATATTCAGTAATGAGATGGTAAGTGAATTATTAAATTTCCTAATTTGTTGAACATGTTTTTATTCATTTTTGTTATCAGTAAATAATGCCTGGAGAATTTTACAGTTTAGCTCTGCATTGGATATTAAGAAAATTTAATTATCTTATAGACACAAACCTGAATACAATAAACGCTTGTTGTGGTGGCACTTATTCTAACGGCACTATCTAATAACACATGCATTCTAGCTGTATGTTTGTTTCTTAGACTCACAAGACATTTTTTTTTTCAATAACAGCACATGAAGTTCTTAGTGCATTATTTTAAAAACTAAAACTAGTAAACCTTTGAAATAAATTTTGTCTGTACTTTTTGGCTTCTCATTATAAATACACTTCGTATAAAATCCCTTTGTTATAATGCCAGATTCATTAAAATCGCATTCTTAGATCCCAGTGTAATAATTGGAGTCTACTGCAAATTTGTGTAATCATTATCTTTTTAACAACTTTTATAACAGTGAATGAAAGTAAAATGTTTTATACATTTTCTATTCTTGAAAAGTCAGAATAATAGAATTCTACATGCGGACAATTCAAAAGCCTTAACTGTCAAAAATTTCATCAGAGATTTCTAAATACATGATTGAAAAGTATCTAATCTGTTGTGTCTGCTTTAAATCTTAAATCTCTGCTAAAATTTAACCTCAAGTGGTTCAGTATCAAGAGTGAAAAAAATGTTTTTACTTTTTTTTACTGTTGACTTTTCAGAGATGAGTTTTCCAGCCAGACATAACTTCAATAACTCTATAATTGATAAAAATCTAAAAAACACTGTACAGGAATATTTTAACATAAAATAGACAAAAAAATATTAATGCAGTGACACAAAATAGCCATTTTAGTGTCATGTACCCACATGTGACCAAATTTCATTAAATAACATTCTTTATATCAATATTTTTTCGTTTTTGGGAGAAAATGCAGGCTGATAGGATGACTATCACAATACAATGAAAGGAGATCTTTTTGATTGAATTTATTCAAAACTAGACACTCCTAATACCATCTAATGACAAAAACAGAAAAAAAAACTCTTTGGCCAACATGATAAATTATTTTTATTTAATTGATTTTCAATGAATGATATTATTCACCCTGTGATGGACTATTTATGGCCCGAGCCTCAAGGCTGAGTTTTAGTGAGGACCCCCTGGCATTGCCCCATACCCACCCCTTGTTAAATGAAATGAAGTGATGTTAAATATCTTAACTATATCATTGTATTAAGTATTATGTACTACATTTATGATATATGATATATTTGCAAAAGTACTGAAATATCATCTGAAATACTCATATGTACACTTGAACTATTTTTTTGCTCTGGTTCTCCTCTTTCTTCCGGACGTCTGGGCTTAGTCTTACTTAACCTAATGGTTAATCTGCTGCTGTATTTATTTTAAATCTCATATCAACTGCCTCTCTGTTCATACAAGATTTATTAAATATTATGGATAATTCACTTCACTTTCTATTCCATTAATCTTTCAATATTATTTACCTTCATCTTAATTTTTTTACTTGATTTTTATCACTACGACAGGCTGTCAGTCTATTGCAGTCTGTAATCTCTGCAGATCAGAAATAAAGAATAAACTATTGTTGAGACTCAAACACACATCCATGTTGCCAAAAGGAAGCCAAGTTTAATGCTGCTATACCAACTTAGCCACAAAAACTAAACTGGTTCCCAAAAGTCTAAATCCAAAACTAGTTTACTTGAACACATTGCATTTTTAAGTAATTTTGCAATAGCATTGAATGTTCTTATGAAATATCAAAAACATTACGTTGCTCTGCATTTTCTTGTTTATGTTTAGTATTTCCTGAATATTGAACTGGTCTGAAGGTGAAATTAAGGAAAGATACAAAAAAAAAAAAAAAATTGGGGACAGTCCAGTATATACATTTTTGTATAAATATTGAAAATTATTGTACATACACATACATAAAATATTATGTATATATATATGTATATATATATATATATATATATATATATGGATACATATGGGTACGCATATAGCGGTTTTTCTCAGGTTGAAAAATGTTTAGCTCCAAAAGATTTACAAATAAGATTCAAGCAGCATTGAATAACCATAGCATTTCATTTATCAAGTTTGACATAGCATAAAATTCAATTTTCACCATGTCATCAGACCATAAAATTCAATTTTCATTGGGTTATCTTATGGTGACATACAAAAGTGTGGTAAAAAAACAAATAAAAACACATTGGAAATTATTATGTATGGATTCCCTTTTTATCAGATGAAGTATTGTAAATACTTATCATCAACTCTTAATGTCATAAACCGCTAGATAAAATTAACAGTGGAACTCTTTGGTTTAAAGAAAAATAAAGTTTATTAAAATTATTATGACAGATAGAATAGCAAAAAATAAATGAAAAAATATTTACCTAAAGTTGAAAGGGAGAAAACTTAGATCTGTAATTATTCCCCTTTATATCAACAAATGAGTTTTCTTGTGCGAATTTAAGGGTTAATTTTTGACTACCATCACTCGCTATTCATTTTTTGTTTTTCCTCAGGAGCCTGTCGACATTTGTGTGAGGAATCCACAAACTCATTTCATTGCTGAAAACAATAAGTATATAACATATGAAATTGCAGTGGTGGTATAATTTCTATTTCTACTTCTATTCATTTGATAATAAAATTTTCATGGAGTATGTTAAACATTATTGGTCCAACCATCATTTGGGGCATAGCCAGCTTCTAAAGTTAGGGGTAGTTAGCGCATAAAAAAGGTGCTTGAATCTATGTGTAAACCTATCTATTGATTTGAGTGTAGAATAAACATATTCAAGTCTTTTTCAAGCTTTTTCTCAAATTTTCCCAAACTAGATGAATACCTGCCCTAATGAGTGTAATGAATTGCTGTACAAAATTAAAGAATTACTAAAATAGGTATATAGATAGATAGATATTAGATAATATTTGAATTTATGTTTTTAAAAAGTGACATTTTTAACTTTGAAAATTTGTTTCTTTCAATCTCGGAAAAATGATGCTTAACAGAAAAATGAGCGAAAAAGTAGGCACAGAGAATTTGTCAAATCTGTCATGAATTTAAATTGTAAATCAAACTCCGCATTAGAGGGTGATTTACAAAAACTAATTTGCTAAAAATGCTACCAGGAGCAGATCCAGGACTTGAGGTGGTGGTCAAATTTTCAAAAATTTACTCTATCTGTCTAATCAGACAATAGATATAATGAGTGTTTGCTTTCAAGGTTAATTTCTAATTACTTGAGGTCATTTGTTTTTTTTTAAATTTATAAATCTTCTTATTCTAGATACTTAAAATCTTCTAAGATTGTGCTTCACCCAAGCAGGGAGAGTGTGGGTATAGATTTCTTATGAATTGAACCACCCCTTGAATAGGATTCAAAAATCTGCTCCTGAGTTCCAGTTGTACACACAGGTTTATGTTGTGTGTTTTTTACAGTGTGATACAGGTGGATGGACAGACAGACATTTGGTTATAATGGGATAAGATAAGATAATGCCTCAAAGCAATATCATTTGAAATACTTCCTATTCATCTATATATCACTGCCTGTCCATAGCTATCTATCTATCTATCTATCTATCTATCTATCAACGTGGCCGAATCAAAACTAATTGAAAATAGAATATATAAATATTTTGGTAAGCCTTCAAAGACTTTGGAAACATTATTGAACATAAATTTCTGAATGAAAAAAAAAGATGATTTTAAAATATGTACTAAATATATTAAAAGTCAACATATTTAATTTTTTAGTATAAGATAATAATATAAGAAATTATTGACTGCATCTGTCAGACAAGGGCTTCTCGAAGTAAGGGTTGGGAATCTTTTAAGAGTTGCATCAAGATTATTAGGAGCCGCAGAAATATTTGAAAATTTTTTTTAAAAATATACTTTTGTAACTACTGTCTTTTTGAATTATCTCCATACAAAAATGTACTATTTCTGGTACTTATTGTAGAATGGCTTGTCCTATTCACTATTAATGAGAAAAAAAGTTTAGTTTTTGCCAGGTATTAGTAATTGATCCATGTAAGCGAGTGAAATCAAGCAAAGCTTGGATATTGATATTGGTCAATTCATTTGTACAAGAAAATGGCATCCGTTGCAGTTTACTGATAGAACAAAAATTCAAAAAAATATTTATGCAAATAGAACTCATTCCAATGGATGTTATCGACAAAAAAATATAGGATCCCTCCATTTTGTTAAAGGAAAAAATACAGTTGAAATCATAAACATTGGATTCATTTCATGACCCTTATGGCAGCTGTAGCCAAAATGTTAATTCAAAACATGTTTTTTTAAAAATGAAAATAAGGCGTTTTGAAAATAAAAATAATTTATTTTTTCTTGTGACGAACACTGTAAAATCTAATACTGCTTATAAACACATTGCGATTTTTTCTTTGGTAGTAATTTGATTCTATGTTTATTTACTGTTAGATTATGGCTGAATATTAATTATATATAGTCTTAATATGTATTGCTTTTATTAGTGAGTGAGGGATCGTAAAAAAAACTTGTGTCATCAAAAGGGGTTGAGAATGAAAAAAGTTTGAGTAGCTCTGTCAAAGACAATAGTCTTCTGTTAAGTTCGGCACTAAAACTATGAATGCTATCTTATTTCTGCAGACAACAAGTGCATGCTTTGCAGTACCTTGTTCTAAAATCCGTCGTCGATTTTGTGAATTCAGCTGGTTACGGAAGCGCCTACAAAGTGATTACCCTCATATGTAAGCATGGTTTTTCATTGTCTATAACTTTGAGAAGAGACATTAACTTTCTAACTTCTGTTTGGATAATCCAATCTCTTGAATAATATCAGACCATCAACCGTCATTTATGAGCCTAGGTCATTGGCAATGAAAAGATGGATTTATTATGAGAATCCAAAATAAGGAAAATTGTGGTTAGAACCAGCACAACCTTCTCCACTGTCTATAACATGTGGAAGAGTCATTAAGTCTTAAATAAAAGTATTTGTATCCATATGAGCATTAGTGAAGATATACATCCAATTAAACTGATCCTATTTCTTTCAGAAAAGCTCCAACATTACCTCCCAAATTGTATTTCTCATCAAAATTTGATCCAAGCTGCATAGCTCATCGAATGAAGGGATTGGAGAGATTTTTACAAGAGTAAGTTGATTTGTTTTCAATTCTGCAAATTTGAATATGTGAATGGGACTGGAAAATGAAATTTTAATTACAGAGTGGAGGTCAGGTAGGCCAGTTGTCATGGACCTATAATTTTGAGGGATCAGCTCCCCTTGAAGGGGGCAAATACTGTTGTGTTTACTGCTTCTCATTACAGTAAGGTACTCCATTATCTTTTCATACATTTTGAATAAAATTGCATGCCAATGGCTTTTTTAATAAATAATTCAAGTTATTTTATTTTGTTCTGTATCTCGTAAGTAGATCAGGCATACAACATATACATGTATATAGCCACATATATAGCCACATATAAATCATATTTATTTAGCGACTGATTACAAAAATACTTGGTGAGTAGTTGGGGCCTATATTTCCTATCTGTCGTGGGCCTATTACCAGCTTTGCATGGGTTTGTAAATCCATATAGCAATTTCACAATACACAGACTGGGGAGGTGTATAATAATCTCATAGAATCATTGTTATCAATATTTAGCTCAGTACATCCATTTTTACCTCCATCTAATCTTGACGGGGTTAGAAAGAGTTTGATACATCAATCTCCCAAGTAGGTAGAGCCTGCCTGCTTGAAAAATCAGAACTTGAAATCTTGGCTTCTTTGTTGGGCTCAGTTTGCTCTTGGCCATTTGTTCCTTCATTTCTGTTTGTTTAGAACTACACCTCAGTTCATATCAGTACAACACTAGAAAGGCTCCAAAGTGCAGATTATTTATAGTAAAGACAGCAATTATAGCAATTATTAACACTTCAATAATCTAATCGTATTTATCACTTTTAAGCCAGACTGGATGACTGAAAGATGAAATTGTTGCTTTTTGTAGATGTTCTATATATTTGAAAAGTCATCTAATAATTGTTAAAATCTAAAACTGGAGTAGGCTTTATTTTTCTACTGTAAGAACAGCAAGAACAACACCTTGACAAAATCAAGGCTGTAAAACTTGCATTTCCCCACCACGATTCAAACTCACAATCAACTAATTGCCAGGAGACTGCCTCACTGACTGAACTAAATTGACATGTCTTAAATATTAATGAACATTTACTATACAGATAAGTACAGGCTCATTTCATTCTAATAAATGAATACATTTATACGAAACTTTCATTTATCAGATATACATTACAAAAATTGTAGTAATCATCTTCAGTCGGAATAGAAGTTGGTGTGGAATTTGACCCTGCAGCAGCCAGGCTTGTTATCGTATCAAGCTTCAATATGTCTATATTCATAACTTAGCCTAAGCCACCTAAACATTTTCATTTGTTTATTACATCCACTTTTTATATATTTGAACTTATTTTCTATTACTCCAACAAATTTTTCCAGTATTCACATTGTTAATGAACTTTTGTTCCTTTTTACAACAGGATGGATATGGGAGAACTCTGATTAGAATATGCAGTGCAGAACAAATCCAAATACCTTTTTAATTTAGATAAATAAATAACGAAAAACATTTGAAATCTCTTAAGGTGTATCAAAGGAGAACTTTTCTCATTGGTTATTTTGTTATTCCCATTTATTTTTTCATTTTGGTAATTAAAAATCTGAACAAAAACAATACATTTGTGTTCCAACAGACAAATTTCTAAAGCAAATCATATATATATATATATATATATATATATATATATATATATATATATATATATATATATATATATATATATATATATATATATATATATATATATATATATATATATATATATATATATATATATATATATATATATATATTCTCAGCCTTACTGACCACCCAGTTCAGTAGTCCAGAGGTTGGATATCAACCTCCGGGTCTGATGTCAGGGTTTCAATTCTGCCTTGCAGTACTGGATGGGATAAAGTCTATAGCCACACTGAAGAGATGCAATACATCAAAACAGCTGTCTGTGGATGACACAATAATATATATATATATTATTGTGTCATCCACAAAACAGCTGTTTCGTTGTATTACAACTCTTCAGTGTGGCAATAGACTTTTCCATTATCCCATCCAGTACCACGAGGCAGGGTTAAAACCTTCGCTTCAGACCCTAAGGCCAATATCCTACCTCTGAGCTACAGAACTGGACGGTCAGTAAGGCTGAATTTAAGCGATATATTTATCATAAGTTAAATTCCCCATCCACCAGAGTACTCTATTCCTATATATATATACATATATATATTTGAGTGGCTATGCATGATAGGTGCCTAGCAAACCATCTTTAAAAAGCTGATATTTTATGTTATTTTGGGGGCTACAATACTCAGTTTTTTTAAATTTTGAAGTTTCAACACTTGAATTATGATCCTGATAAAACAGTGTTATCTAATGTAAAAGTGGTTGGCACGTTGGGTACTTATCATGTGCAGCCATTCATTTTTATTCACTCATGTCTATCTGTTTGTTGACACAATATCTCCAGAAGATCTCAATGAATTTCAATGACATTTAGTGGAAGGGTGGCCTATGGGCTAAGGAAGAATTGATGAAACACCAAGGCAGATCTAGGAATTTTCTTTTTACTATTACCCAACTGTTAATCTATTTATCTTACAAAGATAATTTGTCACGATGACATACTTTTATCTTTGTTACTTTGAAAAGGTCATCAAGTCTTCAATTATGAGCAATGATAAAAAAAATTAGATTGTTAACGAGTTTTTTTTATCAAAAATTATCTTTAAAAAAAAGAAATAATAATTTTTGTGATCACCATTAGTAAAATGAACTTGACAACTAGCATCTATCTGTAAAAATGACAGTATTATATATGTACAGTTCAGCACTAAAGAGCATCTATCTACTTTAATAGGCTACTTATTTTCACTAATTTAAGTATCCTAATTCCAATTTTTTTTCAAAGTTTCAACTCAACATGAAATATTCCTTTCAGTCATTCATATACTCTATTTTTATTTTATTTTAGTTACAAACGTCTAGTGGTTCTGTGATATATTATTAATTGTTCATTTTATTACAACGCTTCAATTGTTTTTATTAGCTATGTTAATCTATTTCACAAGGACCAATCCTTTATAACTTGAGGTTAAAGCAGGACTCGGACAGGACATACAACCATACAATTATCCCATTAAACATACTAATTTGTGTGTATGGCTTTTATATGGATAGACTATTTGTTCAATGTTGGTTATCTGGAAGAACAATGTCATAAATAATACAAAAGCTTTACCATAAAATAAAATATGGCTTTATTTAACTACAATGCAGGACATAATGAAGATTATTAGTGAGTTAGTGGTTTTATCCTTACTGGAATAGTCCCTTAACTCCTCTCAGGGACCAACCAAGGGTAGATAGTTAAACACAGTTTAAATTAAAGTGAGCCAATCCTATTGTTAGTGGGTTCAATCCTTCTTGGATCTCCAAGTATAGTTATCAAATATATTACAAAGAACATTTGTTCTTTCAATCTGTTTGGATTTTATTATGTGAATCCCGTCTTCAATTTATGTTTTTTCAAATTTTCAAAAGATAAATTCTGTTTGCTTATACTTTTATAATACCTGGATATTTTTATTGATTTTAAAAATCTAATTTTCATCATAATCACCTTAAGAGAAAGTGAATTAGAAACAGCCAACTGCCAACCAATACTGTCCATCAGTCAACATAGGTTTCTTTATTTTTTTAATGGTTCTGCCTGGCTGTCTATCTATGTATATGTCACATGTACAGGCTGCACTAATGGAGCAAGAGGGCTGAAAATTTAAACATTCACTCCGTATCATATCTAGAAAAAAATATGTTGTTTTTTTTGTTGTAAATTCTGACTTTTTAGTGGTCATCTCCCAATAATTGATCACCCCACCAACACTGCATGCTACAAAAAGATGTTGGTCATGTGACGGTTTACATTTGAATGACCAACTAGATCTATTTTTAAAAAATTTATTTTCAAGATACGAACAAAATTGATTGAAAATTTAAATGAAAATACTTTCATTTAATGTTTGAAGATATATTTTTCTAATTGTTTTGCATTTCCTATTTCCCATGAAAAGAAGTTGCTTTTAATATTTCTTAAAAATATACCTAAACTTTAAAAAAACTAAATTTTTATTTACAAAAATGTTCAGAAACTAGTTTCCTGTTCTGTTTCATAGAATTATTTTTCACTAGTTTACCTTTGCCATTGAAAAATTACAGTAATAATTTAGTAATTTTAGAATTATGTAAAGGCTTAGAATATAAAGAGGAGGTGTGAAGTTATTTCAGTAGAGAAATTGGCACAAAATTCAGATATTGTTGTGTACAATCATTTTTCTTTTTTAAATAACAAAATAATGAAATAGCCTTCTAAGGAAAGTATTTCTTACATAAAAATATGTACATTACTTTCCTTGGTGTTTCAGAAAAAAATATAGTCATATGCTTACCATATTGTATAAGTAGATTATCTTTACTGTTTTGAACTTCATATTGTACTTCATTAGTGATCTCATCTGAATGTTTGTATATTTTGATCTTCCAGAAGTGTGCAGATCAAGTTTTATAATTCAGATTCAACGTTTCATCTTTTCCTCCAAAGTGATCTCCCACTGTACAAATTAATGGACCATGCTCAAGGGAAATGTCATCCTGATTTTGTAGAAAATGTTTGGAAAATGGGTGGGAAAACTCAACCAAATACGTGAGTATCAAAAAAGAAATGTTTTGAGTGAAAAGTAGACTTTATTAAGTAAGTAGTGTCGTTGTGTTAGCTGCAGCTTCAGCCAATCCTGTCTGGGCTCAACATGTCACAAGTTTCACTGTCTCAAACTCTGTGGTATCACTCACTTCATGCTGACTTTGTTGAGATTTCTCAATAACTTATTTTTAGAAACTAAACATCATAAGAAAAACCCCAGTGATATGAATATTTGGAAATTTGAAAAAAATCTTTTTTAAGCATTTAAAAAATTGATTTGAGGCAAAATTATAGTCATTATAAAGGCAATGTGCACCCTCTCATTCTCCTAGACCTCAGTCTCTACCATTGGAGACTGCAAACACTGAAAAATCTTTCCTGTATAAATTAATTCTAATCACTTTGATCTATGCCATTTTGGCTTAGGAAAGGTTTTTATCTGAATGCTCTACTGTTAGATTGCAGAGGAAATCTGTAAGGGTAAGGGTCCCATCTCTGTAGAGACAACTCCCAATGGAGTATGAAGGCCAGTGACGAAGTCCCAGTTTGCTTTGTATCAGTTTAGTGATCATTGCAAGTCCCAAGTCTGGTTGAGATCTATTCTTACAAGTTTTTATGACTACACTCTTGGCTGGATGCAAGTCCACCGAAGGGATGCTTTCACACTAATCACACAGCTTAGAGTGTGCTCAATTATTTGCCGAGTGCATAGGGATGAAGAGTTTTCCACACCCTTTGCTTATATCAGAAATTGAACCCAGACCATCTGCGTGTGAGGCAAGATGTGTTAACCATTACAGTATCTTGGCAGATTGGGAAACCTGTTCAGGCACCAATTCCCAGTCACACGATAATGAAAAAATTGCCTTTTCTGAATGTCATATTCTCTTTTTCAATAAAATTAGCTTTTCATATATTGATGATAGAAATATCCAATTCTTATCTCTTCTGTTAATGTGCAAATCAGGTCAAAGCTAATTCTCAAGTACGGAACAGTTTGATAGGAAACCATGATTGTTCAACTCAAAATGATGGGGGAAAGGCAATTTTAAACCTCAAACCATTTGAGGAAACTATCTGAAAGACTGCCCGGAAGGTGGGATTTTCAGATAGATGTCTACTTTACATGGTTAAATGAAACAATAAAAATTCTGTTCAGTTAACCTGATGGACTCAAAGTAAGGATCCACTTCAGGAAAATAATTACATCGTAAATTGAACTCCCGGCTAAAAACTTGAAATGTTTGGGTATTTTCAAAAACTAATATACTAAAAAGATTTTTCAGGGTCCCATTAGTAGCTACAAAAACTTTGGTGGCCAGAACTGTAGTCGTCTCCGAGAAATGCGATGACAAACAGTTTTTAAAAATATTACATTTGTTCATCACTAATTACTTGAAACAAGTGTGGAATCTATTCATGTCAGAAGGTCAACAGTTTGAAGAAATTAGGTTCTAGAGAGTTGGGTTGATGAATGGGTGCCTGCGGTATTAGTGGGCCCACATGGACATCCGTAAAAATGTTGAAAGAGGATGGGAGATGTATATAAAACATGCCCACCAAGTATGGATATGAACACAGATATTAAATGGAGTAAAAAAGACAGATACAAGTATGTAGATGTGAAAAATGAGAGATTAATTTAATGCACAAATGAGGATGGAAATGAAATACATATAATGAAAACATTAATATGATTGATCATGTAAAGAGAAGAGAAAAGAAGAAAAGAGATCTATTTAGTTCAGGTTAATCCCAAACATAAAATGAAATATGGGAAAGAATAAGTATTTAGGGGACACATAGCATAGAGGAGCTAATGTCGTTTACTTTATCTATCAAATGGAGCCTGATTATAGTGCCTTTTATAATGAGATGTATAGTTGACCAAGCTAGATTATAAGAAGGTGGTTGGTTCAGGTTAAGTGCAAGGAGGAGCTAAAAGGAGTGAAATAGCAAGTGCAGAATATAGGGGTCGCCACACAAATTTACTGTTGCACTGTTGCAATTCGATGTCACAAGAAAAAAAAAATTGACAATCCCTTTGTTATCTCCCTTACTTTTTGACTTTTCCCTTCATCAATTACTGGTACTGAGACAATAAAAAAAAACATTGTTCCATGTTGGTTGCCATGGACTATTTGAAATACTTGAAGCAAATCAATAAGTCAGTTGGCAATAATTATGCTTAGGAAGCTTCCTTTTTTTCCTTGAGTTAATATGGATTTGCTTTGCAGTACCTTTTCATACAATCTTAATGACAATCTTAATTGATTATCATCTTGAACAAGGTAATTTTTTTCAAGTTGCCATAGTTTTGTGTTCATATCCTAATTTACTTCGTAAATTCTTTGAATGAATGAATGAATGAATCCAACAGTTTACACTTCAGAGAATATGGTGGATTATTGGCAAATTGCTTCTTATCTCTGACCAAGTGGAATGAGGTAGGGTGTGCGGACAGTTTTCTGTGATCTTTCTTTTGTACACCATGAGTTTCTATCAGGAGCAACACAATCAATCATTACAATTGATTTTGAGGCATCAGATCCATTATTCTTATTTAAGGATTTCGCTAAGAAAGACCATTGGCTGTTGGATATTGATTTTACTTCTTGTAAGGAGTTCCTGACAAGAATTCTCAGCGTATTTGGAATTCTCTCTAAGACTAAAGAGTGGTGCTGGAGACATAACTTTGACAATGTCCATTGGCATTTGATTCTTAGTTTTTGTCTTTATTTCATGAAAAATCAATAAATGATAAAGAAGAAGCAGCTGCAACTCTCATCTCTCAGTCAGGGATGGCTTTGTTCACAATTATTTAACGTCACTAGATATGCTCATAACTACAGTATTTAACCATATTGTAACTGGAATGGTCTTGATTGATGTCATAGGACAAGCCAGTCATTTATAACTTTTTATAAATTGTTTTAAATCACTATCTCATTTACTGCTGGGGTAAGGAGAGCCTGGACAAAGGAATTTCTTGTGAGAAATCTCATCAACCAATTCTTGAATCTTTGTTTAGCTTAGTTTTTTGTTGTTTATCAAGCTGACCATAACCTTCAACTTTTCCTGTAAAATTGTTGTGGGTTGTTGTTGTGATGTTGATAACTCCTTCGATGACCTCAGAGTTCAAATTTTGACACAAAGCATCTTCCATAGCATGGGAATCCATAACCAGGCTAGAGGGAGCTGTATTTTATGTGCTCATGTCTTTTGTGATGGTACTTATCATAGTTGTTTAGCTTCAAAAATTGCAACGCCTCACTTGATATCTTGTTTTGAATCACTATACGATTTTTTGCTAAAGTAAAAACACTCAGAACAAAGAAATCTCTGACAAGATAACTCATCAACCAACCACAACATTGTTTCGGATGATCAATTATACAGCCTTCCTCAGCTGTACTATCTTTATGTAAAGTGGGGGACTATTTTTTCCGGTAATCTCAAGTATTAGTAGTGAACAGAAATTTTTCTTTCATGATAAAAAGTGATGCTTGTAACATAGGTCGTATGAAAGTCTTTGCCTGATTAAGAAATGAATTGAAAACATTTGTGACTCACCTTACAAGAATTGCTATTTATATACGTATCTCAACAAAATTCTGTTTGCTATCACTATTTACTGTACTGGAAAAAAAGAGTCCCTTCTTTATAAATGGATAGGATGCTTGAGGAAAACTATTGATTTGATTGGTAAAAACAATGTGTGAGCAACAAAAATAATAAGAATTTAAGTTCGATTCTCTAGAAAAATTTTTAAGTTACTGACTTTTCTCAAAATTATAGACAACACTTACGATTTGGTCTTTGAGACAAGCTTGCTAACCTTCATGCCACAGTAGGCACCCAAAAGAAATTTACTTAGCACAGAACTGTTTGGAACCAGGGCACAGCAGTGGGTACTCTACGAGGATAGAATTCACTGCTCTATTTAATCAGAATTGGTCTGCAAGACAAGCTTTTTAATCCTTGCAATACAGCAGGTGCATTGCAATCAATGTTACCACTTTCGATATTTTTCTTAATCTAAGTTTTGAATTTGCGAGTCCAGTGCAGCCCTTTTATGTTTGGTGTTTTTATTTTTTTGAAGTTGGGAGTACAATTTCGCCAAATCATAAGTTTTTAAAAATTTTTCGAATTCAGGATTGACTTCCAGATTTGAAAAATGAAAAAAAAACATTAACAAAAAAACATCTAAATTGACAATTCTACCTGGAATTACCAAAAATTTCTACTGTGTGCTGAAAACCTTCTCATGCCCTCTTTTGATGTCAACAAGATGATTTCTCATCCAAATCCTATGACATCACATTTTCAAATCAGTTTTCATTGAAAAGAAACTTATCCCCTGCTAGAGTACAAGAAAAACAACTGAAATACATTATTATTATTATTCACTAATCTTAGCTTCGAACAGTAGGACACTGCAAAACCGAGAGACGGGAGATTGCATTTCCCCCTTTCAAATATGTATCAAGATTAGCTTAGTCTGGCATGAGATCAAATGGGGCTATGAACTGTGCCGTGTCAGTCTTCCTAATGGGAAGGGCCTGCCTGTTAGCCAAGAAAATCAGCATTCTAAATCATGCCTTTTACCTGGGTTTAAAATTCATCTACTTGGCGGTAGTAAATTTGCAACTAACTCAGTAAACCAGCTTGCATTACATTTCAGCCCAACTGGCACTCTGATTGTAGCACTCAGTGAGAATTGAACTCACTAGAATAGTGAATGGTTTTTAAGCTTTCTGATTTGACATCATCATTACACAAAACCCTCAAACATTTAGATTACAGACTGATCAATCGCTTTTTCTTCGGTTCTTTCGGTTCCTTCCGACGAACTTGTAAATCTGCGAAGTTAAAAAAAAAAAAGAAATAGCTAAATTCCTGTCCAAGCTGGAATTGACTTTGTTCCCACCCTCGTAACAATAAGAAAAGAACCATGATCATCTAATTCAGGGGAGCAAACTCTTCACCGTTTGCTTCTCACGCCATTTTAATCCAAACCGATACATAAAATTAACATCTCCCAACCGAGATTTGAAATCACGAGCGAAACTGAAAATTTTCGTACATCTACGAATCTATTTATTATATGTACAATACAAAAAATTACGGTAATCATTTTGATTTGGAATTGAAGTAGGAGTAGAGTTTGCCCCTGCAGCTGTCAGGATCGTTTACAGGTTTGGCAACAAAGGTCTAAAACGCCAAGTTAAATAGCCCATTGATTTTCTTTAGAGAGGTCCGTGGGACATAAGCTATCCCCGAGTGAGATATGGGGAATGATGCACCTTAACCTGCCACGCTGGCCTCTGACGGGCTGGAAGGGGGGAGGAAGTTGACAAATGGCTTCCCGAAGAGATTTAGTACAGAATAATCCTAGAAAGAAGAGTATACAACCAATGCATCCTCCCAATAGTCACTTGTGTAGCTTAAACATGGAACCTTACCAAGAGACAGACCTGCAAATTGAGAAGCATGCAACGTGCACATGAAAGAATCATGCTTATGGGGAGACTACAAGACTGTACAGTATATAAGGAAGAAAACAGGAGTCAGAGACATCACATAATCTACTAGAAAACTTAAAAGACAATAGGGAGGCCACGTTGAAAGAATGACAGACGACCGATGGATATCACGACTCACAACATGGATCCCCAGAGATCGCATGCGAAACCAAGGCCGACAGAATACAAGACCGAGAGATGAACTGGACAAATTTAGAAAAATATTGGCTCCGCTAGAGATAGAGAAGTGTGGCGAATCCTGGGGAAGATCTATGTCCAACGACGGACGTTAAAAGACTGATGATGATGATGAATGATGAACGCAAATTGTCTCAGCCGGTAGTTAGAACTCATCTCACCCATTCCATTCCCTGAACCGTTAACCGCTAATCACCCTGCAAGCTCTTCCTTGCAATAAAAATTATTTCAAAAGAATTGTGTCAATTATTCCATTTTAACTGTTTAACAATAAATATAACGTGTATTGAATTTTCACATTGAGCCAAAATGTTCAAGAAAATATAAAAAAGTCTGGCCGCTGCAGGGCCCATACTCCACTCGAATTTTTATTCTGACTTAAAACAATTACTGCAACTTTTGTATTATGTATAAAATAGATATATGTTCTTAGTATAAATGTGTTTATCAGAACGAAATAAGCCTTTGCATATCTGTAAAGCAAATCTTCGTGGATACATAGAAAAGACAGATACTTTACTGAAGGAGTAGGAAAGGAGAGAGGACGAGGTTAGATGGTTTAATAAGATGGTAGGAAGGAAGAGGGTACAGATACTATAAGTGTGACAGACACGGCTCTTATACTAGTTCATCTCCGCCATAATTTTACAATTGCAATTACGCACAAGCTCAAAATATAGAGATGTGAGGATATTTCAATTTAGAAACAGGCACAGTATTCAAATATTATTGAGCACAATCACCTTTCTTTCACAAATAACGAAAGGGGAGAGAAGTAATTCTTGCGTGAAAATAAGAAAATTATTTCCCTTGTGTGATAGACGGACCAACCAACATGCACAATGTATTATTATAGTTAGGTATGATGGTTATAGCAGCAGCGGTGGCACCATCACCACATGATACATTTGAGATGTTGTTAAGAGTTTAGCTATTTGAAGAGGTGATAATTGATAGCTGCCCACAAAAGAAGAGGCAAACTAGCAAGACTTATCAGCTGCTCAATCTGCAGCCATCAAATCGATAACAGAACAAGCGCAATTATTCACCAGATGCTTTGCCTACAAACTCCAAAAGACCAATTTTCCACAACCTTTGCATTACACAAACAAGGCATAATTTGCTTTCTAACATGACAGATGCCACCTTAATTTGAATGTAGCCATTCGTCCACATACAACAAGCTGCCACCCACCGACTGATACATCATATAGAACAGAACTCGCATATGCAACTATAAATTAGTGTGCATATCAATCAAATATCGCCATTATATATATATATATATATATATATATATATATATATATATATATATATATATATATATTGGTGATGTGTATATATATATGGTGATATTTCACTGATATACATACTCATATTTAGTTATTTACGTACGTCATTATCAACTAGCATTTAGTTCCTCCCACATTTTCCTTTTGTACGATATATGTGTGTGTCTGTATTTATATATGTGTGTGTATCTGTGTGTACAAGTATATATATATATATATATATATATATATATATATATATATATATATATATATATATATATATATAAACTTGGACATATTTACGTGTGTCATTATCTGCTTTCATTTAGTTCCATATTCATTTTTTGTCACTCGATATCTTCTTTGTGGGAAACACTCGGGATTCTTGGAGACAATTTTAAGATTCGAAACATGCGCAAAACTTATCAGCTGTTCTTGGATATAAGAACTTCTGTATGTGCATGTGCGTATGCACACACGCACACACACACACATGCATAGAATATTATATACCTATATCTATCAACTTGTGTTTGGTTTTGCTTTTAATGACCCACAGTTGACAGCCAATCAGAAAGGAGAATCTCAACGCAAAAATCATTTGTCTTCTTCATTAGATATGACACAGCTTCTGTACTTTAATATGTAGTCAAGTTTGGGACCAGTCATTCATCGTCTGACCATGCACATTGGCGAAATAATTGGTCGGTTTGCATTTCAGAAGCAGATATCGAAATTTTATTTGGTTGTTACATTAGATCGTTATTTTTAGATAGTAAGATGAGTACAAAAAAAAAGGTAGATAGTTGATAAAAATATGACCCATTTGAAACAATAATCCTTTTCTAACAACTCTAATGATAAACCACCTCTAAAACATTCTTGGTTAATATGGTTAATGGTCATGCTAAAAAAGCCCGTAACGTCCATAAGAGTGCATAGATACTACATTTTGATCATGGGCAGAGGCTCAGGGAGTGATAGCTTAATCATAGGCAGAGCACACAAATACTCTAATCCAAGGAAGAGGGATCGATTAGTACGTAAATAATCACATCATTTTCTCGCGGGTACAATGCTAGCTAGGTTTAGCTTAGTCTAGCGCAAAGCCAAATCGTGGAAGAATGAGAATTGCTGCAATTTTTTGATTGGTGAAGGGTTATCTGCTTTGAAAGTCAGCATTCAAAATTCTAGGTTTGAACATAGGGCTCTAACATCAGAGGGAAATACACAACTCTCTCAACCTCAAGGCAGGTCATTCATCCCCTATTTATGCAGTCAGTCGTGTTGTATTTTTCATTTTTCAGGAGTAATAGGCCAAACTGTTAGTAGCATGGAAAATAGAATCTGCAGACCAAGTTCAAACCCCGGCCGCAACTGTAGTTCACTTAACAATAATGCCCCTGTAGAGAAGCATAGATCAATCTCTTCTTCTACCTGCCTGGCAGATTGGGCTCTTCAGGTCTTGATTGGGAACCAGTTTAGGAGAAGGACAACTGAATTCAAACCGGGAAAGTCCAACCCCTCACTCGGCTCGGCGGACTGCGTAGAGGAAACCAATAATTTGATGGACAGAAAGGTGACAATCAGCTATGTGTTGTGGAGCTTAGCGTGACACGGCGTGACAGCCTGGTTTTGTTATCACTCGTTCTGATTGTGTCTTGCCTCTGAACCCAGAAGGAAAGGAAAAAGAGAGTGAGGCTGTAGATCTGTGCAACTCTCCACCACTTTAATCAAGGTCAAGCGTAAGTCACGACTTCAGACCCCGTAGCGCAACTGCAACACTCATGAGTGAAGCCGTGGACATCTTCGACAGCGATGGACGAACATAACCCTTCTTAAAATTGCTTAAACATTGCTCATAACGAACCTGATTGTTTTTATATGACAAATCAAGAGAATAGTCTTAGGCTCGTTTGCCGGATGTGTTCAGACTCTTGCATATTTCCCATTGGCGCCAGAGGTTGGTGTTTGATTCCAGGTGAAAGTCAAAATGTAAAAAGTTGATTTTTAAGGCAGTCAGGCAAACATGCTATTCCCACTTTAGAGATTGGAGTAGCATAATCTTTTATCCCATGTAGTCAAGTATCGCACTAAGCTCAGCTTAGCAAATATCAATAATAAATATGTCGAAACACGAACTTCGTTGTAATTCTAGACTTTAGATATTTCCCTGTAGATTGTGTTATATCAAGATTTCTAAAGAATTCTGTTATTTTAGAAGTAGAAAAACGCAATTTTAAAGCTCAGTAAAAGGTAACGTTTAGAACTTTCAAGTGCATAAGCTTAGAACAGCTGTATTTTTATGTCGTAAGTTTTTTGTTTACATAACTAAAACTGAGCAAGTCGAAATTGTTATTCAAATTTTTCCTTCACTGCATTTCTTACGATGGGAGTTCACTTATGTTTTAAGTATTCATGTAATATTACATAAAAGTTGAATAAAATCGTTTTTTCCTACAAAAGCTGCGATGTGTGTGAAAACAGTTTTTGACCAAAACCTATTGTATTAATTTCAACTACTATTTATCTTCATAAAACACAAATATTATACGAGCATAGGCTCCATATATCTGGGGATAATCGCCCTACGGGCTGGCTGGTATTAGCAGCTAGTTTGAATAAAAGATGAGTGCTGAAACACGAATTTGCTATCTTCATTCAACTCATGTGCAGCTGAGTATATATATATATATATATATATATATATATATATATATATATATGATTTTGTATTCAGCTGCTTTCTCTTTTGGTTGATTTATTGAATGGAGTTAGTCCATGATCGAGTTACTTCTTCTAAATCCAGCTTCTTCCCGTGTTTGGTTTCCATCTAGTGTTGTAGTGATCCGGTTGATGATGATTTTTGTGATAAATTTGTAGATGCAGTTGAGTTGGATTATAGGTCTGTAGTTGTTGAAGTCTTTCGAGTTTCCTTTTTTTATATAAAAAACATTATGATTGCTGTGATCCTGTCTTTCGGGACTTTTGCTCTATTTTAGACACAAGTTGGATAGAATAGCTTTTTTTTTTTTATTGACGATCTTACCAGCTTTTTTGAGTAGATCGATGGTGATGTTATCTGGTCCAAGGGCTTTTCCCTTTTTTTGTTTGTTTTAATGGCTTGTTTTACCTTTCGTGGTGTAACTTCAAGGAAGTCCTCGGACTGATTGTATGCGTACATGCTGTAGCATTTATAGACTTCAAGAAGGCATTCGACTCTGTGGAAATTCGCATGATCATGTACGTCAAAATACTGCAACAAATATACAGTCACAGCAACTCCTTTATCAGACTACATAAAGACTCTGAACCCCTCCAGCTCCAAAAAGGAGTAAGGCAAACTCTTCAAAGCCTGTCTCGAGATAATCTTCCGAAACCTGAACAGGGAGAACAGAGGAATCAAAATAGACGGCGGATGTCTGAGGAACCTCAGATTTGCAGACATCATCATCCTTTTCGCAGAGAACTTCACAACCTACAATTAATGCTAGATGAACTAAACAAAGAAAGCAAGAAAGTCGGCCAACATACGAACTTCAGTAAAATGAATGTCGTGTGCAACAACTGTCAAAGTCAAAGATGCAAAACTGGGGAAAGTAGACCGCTATGTCTACCTAGGACAACGAATCTCTTTGAAACTCACAAAAGAAGAAACTATGAGAAGAAATCACTCTAGGATAGCAAGCCTTTGACAGAGCAAGCTCAACCTTAAAAAAAAAGACGATCCCATTAATCCTAAAAAGAAGAGTATACAACCAATGCATTCTCCCGATAGTCACTTATGGAGCTGAAACATACTCAACCTCACATGGAGAGATCACAGGACAGCACAGTATATCAGGGGGAAAACAGGAGTCCGAGACATCATAGAATCTACTAGAAAATTCAAATGGCAATGGACCGGTCATGTTGCAAGGATGGCATACAACCGATGGACATCACGGCTCAAATTGTGGATCCCCAGAGATCACATGTGTAACCAAGGCCGATAGAATACAAGATGGAGAGACGAACTAGAAAAATGTAGAAAATACTAGCTCCGCAACGCTTAAGATAGAGATGTGGCGAATCCTGGGGAAGGTCCATGCCCAACGACGGACGATAAAAGACTGATGATGATAATATATATGATAAACAGTAGTGCACTATTCATTATATTCCGTTATCTGTAACAGATTGATATTTGCAATCATTTAGTACAATAAAACATTTACCTGACCACACATTTTTCTTCCTCATCAGTTTATTAAAGCACACATGAATATATCGTCAAAGAAATTCAGCCAGATAAGAAAATCTTTAATTATGAGATAACACAGTTTCCTGGACACACACAAGTTAGATATTCCTAAATCCTTTATCTACAGCAACAAGTGCATCTGGATATTTGTTCTAAAAATTGCCTCATCCGAACACGAAGTCTAGATCAAGGTAACTTTCTTTCTAAAGATAATTAGTGTTACTTTTACTTCTATATGAGAGATGCATACGGCTAGACCCCGTCCAGTTCTCATTTTGCGCATAGCAGAATGAGGGTTGTTCCAATAACCTTGCGTAACAACCATTTCACATACGTACCTACGCATTCACACAAACTCCAACATACAAACGAACACTTTAGTTTCTTTACATCCTATATATATATATATATATATATATATATATATATATGACCATCCTCATCTACACACGAATATTATGAGCTTATTTCTAAATTAAACTATTGAAAACATTATTCTAACATGTGGTGAAACAACTTTAAAAGCACATTCTCTTCTTTCTTCTTCTGATGAGAATTACAATCGAATCATTATATTTATACACAATTCAATAAATACATTCTTTGTTATTTTAGATCTTTGTTCTTTATCTTATTTTATTGCATGTGCATTACATTTGCATTTACTATTTCTATTTGACATCATTAATCGGTCAGCTGTTTCCCTATTTTTATGCCTACAGCTATAAGGGAAATATTTCTCTCTTCTCTCTTGAACCTGGGGAGTTAGCCGTTTCTTTATTTTCTTGAATGGATTACTTGTATCATCAGAAGTCAGCGCTAAAAGAATTAACTTTTCCGTGATACTGATTTTTACACGTCATACTACCTAATAAAATTATAATTCAATAGTTGGTGGTTAAATAGCTGAGTATTTAATTGAAGTCAGATACTAATAATTTGTTTAACTTAACTAAGTTACCGCTACATATCGTATGTTAAAAAATTGATTGATTTCTCTCTCTATTACAGGCCAGATTTCTGGGAGCAGTTTGACAAAGGTGCAGACGAAAATTCGAGCGTGTGATTAATAAAAGCAAATATATTTTCCCGAAATGTTATGGCTTTTCTGAATTGTTTTGTCTGTATAAAATTCCACACGAATCTCTGTTATTTTATGTTATTCAACTTGTGCTATCTCTTTTCTGGTGCAAACTATAAGGCATAGGCGTGGCTAGAGATTTAGGGCTCGGGGGACGGGTTTGGTCTCCCGAGGAGTCCCCCCTGTCAGTTGAGATTTGATGAAGAAAGAAATTTTATAATAAATAGATATGTACTATCACTTGATAGGTGGAAAGCGACCCGAAAGCTGGCCTATTTGATTAAGGATCAGCTCAATGCACAAATACATTGATAGGCGTAAGATATTTAACCAGATAAACAACCAAAAAAAAGTAGATCTCTTCTGGCCCTCCCTACATTGGAGTCCCATGGGACATTTTCAAAGCTCTCTCCCGCCTATTCTTCAGCAACGACTCTACTATGTGGTACGATTTAACGTCGACTGACCTTTTTGAACTAATCATTTGACACTTTTGCGTTATTAATGCACAGACGATTCAAGATGTTTAATGAAGAACATGAAGCATTTCCTGGGTTTTAGAGTTTCTGTTTTCTTTTTAACGTTTTTTTTTAACAAATGAATGAATTGGGATTATGACTTAAATTTTTGTTGTGTGTTTTTCTTTGCCTAATCTTTAAAGCTATAAAAGGGGGATGTCAGTTTTGATAATGAATTTCATTATGAAAAGACTGCTAACTACATGCTGACACCATTTCTAAATTACACCCAGCATCTTTTTTCTGGCATTCTGTAACAAAGGTTTTCAAATCGGACAACATATACGCTGATACCAATATATCTGGTTGTCAAATATCGACCAAAGCCAACCGATTAATTGGCCAGACATTACATAAAATCAGCAAAATCCAATCACTATCAAGAATTTTCCTCAAAGTCATTTGCGGCATGAAGTACGTTCTTTCCATTCCATTAACGTACAAGAATTCTTTTTCTAATCAGTAACTTTTTCCAATGTCTATTGCAACGCTCTGTGGTATACAATATTCCTAGTTTTTCAGTCAGGTACTAAAAAGGATAGGTTTCTGCTGTTCTCAACTCTAGAACAAAAAAACAGTCAGTTGACTGTGGCAAAAAACACTGTGATTCTAAATTCCAGAAACTATGAGATTTTGTCCTTGGGCCTTGTGGATGCTCATTACAAACGAAAGGCGCTATGAAAACTGAAGCTGTTTAAATACAATGGACACTTTTGTTGGGGTCTAACGAATGAACATATCTTCACCCTGGGCAAAATCAGTCAAAATCGTTGTGTCTATAATGTTGGGAATCATTTTCCACACCACAGTGCGAATTCCATTTAAAAATCAAGGAGCATCTAGATTCGAAGAGGAATGATTGGGGCTCCTTCCTTCAAGTTTATCCGATACACTGTTATCCCAGAAGGATTGAGTGAAAGTTCAACGATGTGTCCACCATCCTTACGTCCATATCTGTGATTTCCGATTTCAAAAGGATTCTAAACGACGTAGTAGTATCATTACTAGTTATGATAGTAGCAGAAGGAGGAAGAAAATTTGGCTATCAAAAAAACAATTAGTAAATTTAAATCAAAGTAAGGGTACGATTTTTATAAATAATTTGTTGTCTTAGTGTATGGATATTTTATTTAATGGGTGGGCTTTAAATGACTAACTCTGTAGCCAGCTCGGCATATATCAACTGCAGATTGTTCACGTCCTGTTGTCCAGCGACAGGCAAGTCCAACTGTTGGAATACTCCTGCAAAGGATCGACAGACACCTACAACAAGCACGTATCAGATTGAAGAAGGAAATTCCTGTCACACCCACGACCTTGGAATTCTGATTCTATCTGTGCCACCTCAGTGGACCATAGGATACTAACCCTTGGTTTAGAGGGTGGGGTTGGCCCAGGGCAAGCTGGCCTCAATCTTAAAAATCTATTGCACAGGCTGGAGAGAAAATCTGCTCGTAGGCTCTGCCGTCTATGGTCCTATGGTGGAATTCTCCCCGAATAATCTTAGTCCTCAAAGCCAAGCCATACATACATAACATTTGTATGTATATAGTTAGCTGGAAATAGAAAAGTTTAGCTGATTCTAGCCATTCAAAGCCAATTTTGGCCATCAATAACATACGACATTGGCAACAATGTAAAAAACAAACGCATCATTCATCTATTTATCAAAACAGATGTTCTTTTAATGAAGTTACACATCCTCTTCCTCCCTCTTTCTGTTGTTTACATAAACGGAACTGACCGACCGACCGACCGCAAAGTGTCTTATAGAGATGTATTGGACACATCTATAAACTGTATGGAATAATTCACTGATTCTGAGGGATTTACCATTGAGTCCAAAGATTTATACATCAAGAACTCTCCAGGAAGAAATTCCAATATCTTATCATTCATCTCATACTTTATTGTTTCATTTCTTGGGGCAAGTATAGCTCTTTCTTGAATCTATTTGTGATCAATGATGATTATTCGGGTATACTTTTGTGACCAGCTCATTTACATCTCGAAATCGATTTCCTTACGGTGGCGGTTTATGTATTAGTCCGTCATTGTCATCTGTGACTTGACAATTGTCAAGTTGAAGTAATAAATTCGCTGTTTTATCTCCTTGGAGGCGTGGCACGAGTTTTTCAAATGACTTTTTATCGAATGACGTTTCACCAAAACGATGTTTCATCGAAACGATGTTTCATCGAGATGACTTCTAAAATTTTCGAATTTGAATAAATCAAAAATAAAAAGATAATTCTAATAATTCAAACATAAGATTTCCATCTGAAATTTAAATTTTGAAAAACAGACCATTTTGATGAAAAATCACTTCAATGGTATACTGTTCGATAAAAAGCCGTAATGCACTCTAAAGGACACCTTCAAGGCAAACATTAAGCTCCTCTGCTGTTGTGTCCTCAGAAATCACCTGCAGAATTCGACAGGGATCATCTGCAAGCGGCAATGATATTCTGCCCATGATGTCATTGCTTTTTTTAAGAGCAACTTTGTGGGCCATGGTGATTTCGTCCCACACAATCAATTGGCAAAAAACTTCCTAAAGTTCTGCTTGAAAAAAATACTTGAATCTTTCCTAATATTGCAGATAGATGTACCTGAGGATGTTAGGTTTAAAGGAAGCTTAAACATAAAATGTGAAGTTCTCCCACCTGTAAAAAGTATTGCAGCTATGCTAGCGGAGGCAGCTGCAACAGCGATTTTCTGTTGACTTCTGATTTTGGCTAAGATCAAGTTGATGAGAAATGATTTACCAGTTCCTCTAGGTGCATCTAAGAAAAGAATTCCAGGTTTCTTTGCAGAGACTAATTTTTCCATTGCATTATAGATAATTTTTTGATCTAACATCAATTTGGGCACATTTTCTACAGCGTATCATGGGCATCCACTGTCACTTTTCCAGAAGTGGATGGGTGACCAAATATATATATTCGGATGTCCACTGCTAGGAAAAGGACTTGGCGTGCTTTAGCTGTAAATCATCCATAGCTGTATAAGGTTCCAACTTTCAAACCCCTCGACCTCGGTGAGATGGCCCGATCCACGGGGGAGTGACATATTCTCTGTTCCCATCCTTAGCAGACATTCATGACACTCATGTTATATGATGTTCCTCTAAATACACCATAACCCATTGAGTCTTCGATGCTGTCTTTCAAATGAACTCATGTGAAGATCAAGTGAAGTTTTTCTACGCATTGTCACATTCCCTGTAGAGTCCAAATGGGGGTTGACTGTACTGACCCTTTCCTGATGTAAGATGTCTTTTGACTTATACGTTGTCTCATAAAAGACGCGACCCTATATATAAGAGAGTAGAAATTATGCACATGTAAATCTTATGTTACAATATTCATCATGTGACAATACTGTACTCAGAGACAACAGTATTTAGTAGTTGAAATGATTGCATCATGTGCTAGCCTCATTTGAGCATCTGTTTCTCTGTGTTATATTAGGTATGTTGTTTTCCAATGTAATGAAATATTCATATAATGGAACGGGCACAAATCTGGATCCAGGTTAAAGGAAATCACTTTCAACATATATTGTACAGTTAAAATGTATAAGTAATTAGCATCTTCGTGTAGTCTTCTTGTAATTTATGTCTTCAAGAATAGTGTTTAGGTTTGAAATCGTTCAAGTAGAAGTCGTGAAAAAGACTGTTGCTTCCCTTTTGAAACGCCCGGTAGATTCTCTGTGCCTTTTTCCACAGATGCCTTGAGTTGGATAGATTGCATGAGGACATGAGAATGACGAACGAATGCCGAAGTTTTGATGGTAATTGGAAGGCACTGGAATCTTTTAGTGTCTTATTCTATTGATAATCATCTTCCAGAACATCGAAATTTTGGCATTCTTTTTTGAAGGTACTGAACCGAGTTCCGTTTGCTGTTTTTAGGTAATCAAATCTTACAGCCAAATCACGTTGGACTCACTGGTTTTCGTACGATCAAAAAACTTGAGTAACGTCCGGCCTGGTCACTACTTAGATAGGTGACTTTTTGGAAATACTAGGTGCTGAAATCAGCTGTGGATAGTGCAAAGATCCTCCCGTGGAGATCCCGTTAATCGCCAAAGGGGGGCGCGATCTGTACATGCCAACTGTCAAGAATGGAATCTAAAGACTCCCTAACCCCGAAACATCTGACTGGCTTTGCTGCGAGTGACAAGAAATGAGTGAATAAGTGTTTTTAGGAGATCAAATGGGGTAGGACCTTTGAGGTGATGGAGCAATAAGTACAAACGCAAAAAAAAACATTCAGCATTACTTGGATGGATCGTGCAGAGGCACCCAAGGATGTATGTCATTCGTACGTCCGGATATCCACGGACAGGTATGCCTTGCCTGCTTCTTGGAAACATTTCTTTTAGTCTTGTCATGGGCAAAATCGTTGGACATCACATTATAGAAGAGTTCTGTCAAAACCTCTAGTTTAATAAAGTTGAAAGAATGTTCCCTCGTCTCTATTGAATGTAATCGAGTAGAAAAGCAGAAATGAGTTACAAACCAGACGTATGATCATCTACAGAGACTTGAAGAAATAGAAAATATGTATTGATTGATACGAACTAGTGTCCTCAACTTGGTTGATATAGTCATAACGTTTTGGCCATTGTATTCTCCGGTCTTCTTCCAGTGACGGTTGTGTCCAGTAATATTCTCGAAATTTCGAACGAACTCTTCACAAGGATTGATCAATAAGTCTGAAGCTTGACTCAGTTGTTAGTTTGAATTCAATTCGACATTTTCACTATGTGATGTTAGATGTATATTATTAACGGAGAAACGTTAAGTGAATTGACAAAGACGGAGATAATGCTGAAAACATTTTCAGTGTACAAAAATGCTTTTTTATCATAAGCTTACAGATTTATTGATGCACCTACGCATTTAAGCCACTAGGGTAGATTCTCCCGTCCCAACTGTCCATTTGTTCTTGTGATACCACTTCTGCTAATTCCACTAAACCAGAGTATATAAAAATCGCTGCCTGACCTAGGGATTGAACTCATAACTACAAAGTGAATTTGTATACACTTACCTAATGCTATACCATTTTACTGTAGGACAATCAGGTGATGAAATGTTGGAGCCTTAAACCTAATGTCCATTCTTTCCTGTTCGAATGATCCCACATGATGTTTTATTCTATGCTAGGCCAACTGAAGGATTATTAGAGTTGGGTATGAGCTTTTATTCTTTTAATCTCCTTATTCTCCAAAGTTGTTCTCTATCAATAATTCTGACTTCATCACACAGTGGTTGGTGAAGCCCTGCTCCCTTTTTCCCTCGATACATAGCCAGAGAATTTTAACCACACAGTTTCTCCGTGGACTACCTTCTCCTTAGAGAGAGAATCCATCACAGTCGACAGGACGAACTGCAATTACATGATGAACACTCCAACGATAGATATCGTTCGTAGACCAAATAACGTTGGACTTGGATAGAAACAGAATACAAAAAGATCTGGACAGGTCCCATACTTAGAAATTTTGAAACGTCATGGCACAGCATATATAGAAACGAAAAAAGTTGAAAGATCACAGAAGGAGATACGAAAAGGTTTGGTATCAACCCGTATTTGCAGTTGTCATCGTAAGCAAACGATAGTTTAGCGTTTCTGAGGAGACCGTGCTAAATAAAGGTTTCAACTTCGCAACAACCGTCAAGTGAGTTCCATACTTGGATGTGATAACACCAATTGCAGAAGTAGCCTCGAAAAGATACAGGGAGACGATTTGAGACGGAAAGTTAGACAGGTACTGGATACAGTCAGGCCTCCCAAATCGAACAAAAAAAAGCACAAGAGAGGAAAGCATTGCTATCATAACCAGTATCATCATTCTACCAGCAGACAAAGGCATCGCAACGGTGGTGATGGAAAAGTTGGAATATCCCTTAACATTGGCGAGCCTAATTGGAAGTGGTAGCTACTGCAAGCCAAAGAAGGTTCTCGCCCTAAAAGCCAAGATGAAACTGTCACAAATTCTGAACTAAAAGATGGATCACCTGCAATGAATTCAGACAGTTGAATCAACGATACAGTAAACCACCTCATATGTACGGTTTCCCTAGAATGCACAAATACGGTATTCAACTAAGGCCTATTGTAATTTATCGTGGCTCTGTATGTTACCTATTGAGAAGATGCCAGGTAGATGTAGTCATCCCAATAACAGGTAGGTCTCCACCCTATGTAAAGAACTCTGTCCACTTTGTAGAGACAATTAGAGATACCCCCATTCATTCGAAATAGATGGTGAGTTTGGATGTTATAAACCTGTTAACCAAAGTTCTCACAGATGAGGCTTCGTCAGAAGTTTGGTATAAACTGGATTCTTATCCTGTCCTAAACAACTTGATGGAGATATCAACATCCAGTGTACAAACAACAAACATCCAATTAAAGTCTGACATATATCAGCAGGGGAAGGTATGGTGTAGCCTCCTTTTCCCTGACAAACACATACATGGAATGCATGATATTTGAGGTAATGACTTTAAAAACTATTGAAATCAACAATCTGGCTGTCGGGCGCTGGGATACCGGTAAGAATTCTAGTGGACCAGTGGATCTGTGGCCTGTTCCGCTTAACTATTTGTCTATAGGCCCCTCTAATCCCAATAATATTTACTGCGCTCTACATTAGTTAAAAGTATCTGTATATGTAATTTTGTGTCGGAAATCATCAACGGTAAGATCAAATTAATGATGGTCTTTTCCCCAGGTCCCGTGGCCGTACATGGTCACAGCCCGACCACTGCATTCTGACACAATTAAAACACGACTGGGATGGGCATAACACCTGTTTTCTGACCTGTGTTACGTGTGCAACCAGGCTTTTCGCTATTCTCTTTTGCAAAACTTTTACAACCCAGCATATCGATTGTCCAGTGATAACATAGCATGTCCGTTATATCCTTTGTTTCAACAGAGTGGCAAAGTGTGATGTAATCAGCCTACCTCCAGTTTCAAACAAAATTTTTGTACTAATGATTCTGCAAGCTTGTCCTTTTTTTTTTGTCTTTTTTCTTTGTTATTTCGGCTCCAGTTAGTCAGTACAGGACATCCAGGTAATGTCGATAAAAATGACCGAAAGTAGTAACCTGTCTGCAATAAGATTTTCAAGATATATTTGAAAATAATTTCGCATAGGCTAGTTTTGTTCATCAACCATCAATTTTTTGATAAAAACAAAATAACTTGAAATTACGTATTAGTAATGCAACAGTTGAAAAAGCAGACATGCAATTAATTTACAATGGCCTTTTTAACATTGTTAAAGCATCAGTCACCCAGACTACTGAGCTCAAACTGAAGTCACTCCCTTTGTATCGAATTAGTATTATGATTATTTGCAAATAAATGAGGGAAACTATTCTATTAGTTTTTCCAAAAAAGGAAAAAAAGTTTTCCCTCCCCTTTAATCCTTAAAAGTAATAGAGTTTACCCTCACTTTTGATCGCTAAAAAGGAAGAAAATACCCATGTTTGACCTCTAAAAAGGAAAAAAAAGAAGAAAAGATTTCCCTCCATTTTAGTCCTCTGAAAAAGGAAAAAATTTCTCCTCACATTTGATCGCTAAAAAGGAAAAGTGTTCCCCTCATTTTTGAACCCTAAAAAGAGAAGAAAAAAAATCCCACCCTGCTTTTGACTCCAACTTTCAAAAAATGTGATCAGAATATGAAGTAATGAATAAAAAAAAACAAGTTCAAAAAGAATACGAGTTCAAGAGAAAAACTTACCTCCCAAAAGTATAAAATTCTCTTTTGACGTCATCCCAAACGAACACAAAATAAGGGTATATTTCCGCATTATAGTTATATCGTAAATTGAATCCATTTCTAAAACAAAATGTAACAGTTGAAAATCAACCAGATTAGCCTTTTTTCAGATTAGAGAGTTTTAAAGGTATAGCACTTACAAAAGTCTACCTAACATGTGCTGTTTTTGCTGGGTTACGGTAACGCACACATATACATACATAGCCACGGAATGGGATAAAATACTTAATATTGACCTCAATACAAATTTCTTATAACTTAAAAATGTCCTTTTAATTTGTCGAATTTCAAAATTTTCTCGGGGGCTTGAAGAACCCCGAAACCCCTGCTTTATGGATTCACTGTGCTTACCAGAATCGTAACCGACATAGTTAGGTCGATTTCCGGCGTTTTCAGGGGTCGTTTTGGTCCCCCGATCTGCCCCCGTCCAATTCGTCCTGTTTTCCCTCTCATTGATCACCAAAAAATGTTCAGATATCACAAAATCAGTTGATAGAACCACTAGATTGATAATTCTGTGGAAGAGGACATAATACCTGTACTATCCACGTTCAAGATTGGGAATGCATGTTTGTGTATTTGGAAAATAATTATGTAACACACTTGGAAGATAGTTGCAGCATATTATTGAGCTGTGGCCCACACTTTGAGAACGAATGCACTAGATTTACTAATTTTGTACCGACCAAGTTTGTTGAAACTCTTGTTTTAACCTTCATCTAGCATTCAAAGGGTCGATTAGTGGATGCAGATGTCAAGGAAATTTCTTTTCAGGGTCATTAGAGAAGAAGCCTTCTGTCAAAATAGAAGGAAAAGTATGGAATAATCTATGAAATATAGCCGTGTGTCGACTTGAGTCCGGCTTACGTTCTTATAGGCTTGGCGAACGTAAATCGACCATTATAAGGTAACGCGAAATATATGCATTGCACAATATAAGATACAATGATACAGACATATTTATCTAAATATTCATATTGTAAATACGCCTCTTTTGCCTTTCCAAAGAGGAAGGAGCAAATGTCATCCATTACGTTCCTTCCAGTAAGTCATTAGCTTAATCCAGCATGGCGTCTACTCTTTTATATACCCTATCTCGCCTTCTCGGTCTAGAGAACTTGAAACAAACAAAACATTTACACTCCGTTTTCTTTAGCTATTCAACAATAACGCGACGGAAATTTTCGTCACTCGCAGTTAAGCCACAGAACTGCAATGTCTTAGAATCCCGTCATCTGTTGTTGATAGGTTTCAAGCTCTTATATGGACGTATATGCAGTCGAACGTAAGCTGACCAGGTGTAAGTCGACAAATGAAATCTTAAAACTAATCTGAGATATCAAAGATCTGAGATACAGAATCTGCGCCCCCTCCAAAAAAACAAAACAAAAAACCCTGCAAATTTTCTGATTACCGTAACCGAATCTAATGTAATTTAATTGAAACAAGGTTGAAATGTAGAATCCAGATCCATCAAAGGACAAAAAAGAATGTTTTAAGAAATAGAATCGCAAAATTTGAAAACTTATTAGAATCCGTCAACGATAACTGTCAACAGCGACAATATAGGTTTCTTCAGTTTTTAAGTGATTATGTCTGGCTGTTTCTATGTATGTATCGAGCTTACTGACTGCATCCAAGGAGCTACTGGGTTTAAATATAAAAATTTACTCGTATTATGTCTAGAGAAAACTTTTCGTAGATACACCGCCAATGGGTTTTTAAGGGGGGTTAATTTGCAATGTAAGTTAATGCTAAATTGACCCCTCAGTTTGTGTCAAGCAGCATTTAAACTTTCTTTTTCAATTCGGACTTTTTAGTGATCACCACCCAACAAAAGGCCAGAGAAGTAACTTATTCATGATCACCCCTTTTTCCAATCTTTTAATTGATCACTCTCAACACGGCATGCAGCTAAAATTTGGTGGCTAACCAGAACTGTTAATTAAATTAAATCTTGTTTACGGTGTAATCTGAGAATTTGCGCTTCTGGCTAGAATCAATTTTTGGGGTCCGGATTTAACATTCGATCCGAACTTTCTTGCGTTCCTTAAGTGAGGCTTTGATTTTTGAAAGAAGCGGCAAATATAGATTGCAATCACGCACACAGTAGTTGCAGCGGGTGTGGGAGTCGATGCAAGTGAGAGCATCAGTAGCAGCCGACACTTTATAAAAGGTTACATTCGGACGAACGTCGAAATTATCTTCTCTAACTCCATACGCAGCCACACACAAAATTTTAAGCTCTAAAAAAAAAAAAAAAAATAGTATTCGGAAGATAATAACAATCGCGAAAAAAAAAAAGCTTAAATTCTTTAGTATATATTTTTTCATTAAATTAAAGAATAGTTAAAGATTTGATAAAAGAAATTCAACTATGTTTCGAAGACTCGTTCATCAGGCCCAAGAAATGTTTGCCAAAAGGCTTCGACCTGCTTCTGCCGTTCCTCTAACAGACGGGGAAAATTTTCAAGAACTGAATCAAGCCTTAGATACGGAATCTCAACGCAATGATATTCTTGACTGGTCAGAATTTGAAGGTGTCTTCTATTCAGGTAGGACTTTTTTATTTTTTTATTTTCATTTTTATCATCCAAATTTGCGAACAAAGTTGGGAGAAGTACAGGTGAAGCTCCTACTTCGTTCGTTCATATTCCAAAGTAGTATAGGACGAAGTAGGAGCTTCAACTATTATTGTTCCTAGATTGGACAAAAGCTTGAAGATTGTTAATTTTCTCGGAACGCATCTATGCAAAGTGGGAGAGTTTCCTGTGTATGTATTCATTTTGTCTGTCTGTCTACTCAATAGAATTGTGTTGAAGGGTGGGTCATGATATAGGGAAGAATTAGTTGAATTTTGGACTGAATACACGATTTTTTTCGGAGATATTTTTTCATTTTCCTTCGTATGTAATTATGTATCAACTCATGTTCGTCCACACAATGTATCCAAAAGTTCCCTCCAAATTTCAAATGACATTTTGGGGGAAGGGATAACATTGAGCTAAGGAAGAATTGATTAAACTTTGGGGCGGACTCTGGAATTTCATTTTCGATTGAGAGATCTTTTTTCAAATATTTAGCCAATAGTGCGAAACATGGAAACATCGAAACTGTTACAGTTATCTTCCTTGCATCATAGCCATGTATGAAAAACCTTTGTTTTTAGTTGGGTGTACGCTCGCCGAGTGCTTTCTAGTCAGAGACCGTCAACCAAAACTGTCCCCAAAATTGTTGATATAAGTTTTTTCAGTTTTCTCTTTCGCTCGGTTGGCTTGCTAGGTATGCATGTAAGTATGTGATGATAGAGACAATGCGGGAACCAAGTTTAAATTTAAGATAAGTTTCTATTCTTATTTTAGTAACATGTTTCACTTGATGGAACAAGCTCTGACGAACAGCAAGAAAAAGAAGAAAAATACTTGTTCCTCTAAGCGAAACATTTCACAGAATTAAAGAATGAAAATTCGTTTTAAAATTAAACTTGGTTTCAACATTTTCTCTGTCATCATAATGTCGGATGTATCCAATCCAACGTATGTATGTATCACGCATAGAGGCTGCACCAAGAAGTTAGTGGGCTGAAATTTTAAACTCTTACTCTTCATAATGTATAAATAAATGTTTTTTTTTACAAAAAATACTCCCTAAATAGGTTTTTAGTAGGGGTTCAATTACAATGTGAAGTTCATGCTAAATTGGTCACTAGTTCAGGCCCGATTGTTGTTGAAAAAATCAAACTTTTCAATTATCCAACTAAAAGCGAGAAAACTAATTCATTGATCATCCCTTATTCCAATTTTTGAATGAATATACCCAACATAACATGTCACCCAAAGACGTTGCTCATGTTTCTATCGAGTGACTAACCAGACCTGTTTATTTAGTTTCTACACCAGCAGGACCTTGTAGCTTACACCGGAGATTGAGAGACAGGAAGTTTCCTAAGTATCACCGCAACCTCTTCAGTATTCTAGCTCAGAGGTTTTTTTAAAAACCTTTTGCACGGCCTGCACCCCTTCGATATTTCTCGCAACCCCAATATTAAGGCTAAACAATCAATTTTTTTCTAAGTAAAAATGGTGCAAAAAGCAAAGTGTTAAAATTTATCAGATGTCAAAAGTAAGTCTGTAGCAAAATATTCCTAATAAGACCATTCAACCCGTTTATGCTCATAGTCAGATTTCGGTAATATTAGAAATATGAGGTAAATGAGAGTATATCAGAATGGTGGTGCAAATTCATTTGTTAAAAAACCCCTGAAAGCATGTTTTTTATCACCGTGAGATCGTTCTTATGTAATTTGGACCGCTGTCTCTCACCAGTATATTTCTTATCGCAATTTTTATAGGGTGGACTAAATATAGACCTACAGGCATATATGTATTACACACTGAACGCTGTTGCTTTTTCTCAATAAAGTTTGAAAGTTGTATACATTAACAATAATACAAAACAATCGTCATGTACCATAATTTCTTCAGGTCGACCGACCAGTCAAGTGGGATAGAGATTCTTCTCTTTTTTGCTTGTTTTTTGTTATTTTGTTTTTTTTTTTAAAAGTGCTTTCTGGTGTCTCGATGTTCATTTTGGACTAACAATGCCCAAATCTTGTGCTGATATTTTTTTAGATAATTTTTGATAAAAGATCTATTTTCAAGATAATTTTAGATGAAAGATCAATTTTTTTAGATAGTTTCAGATATTTTTTTTGGTAATTAGTTCTGGTACTCGTGTGGGCTACAGTGATTTATTTATGTAAGGTACGGGTGGTGGTATTATTATTATTATTATTATTATTATTATTATTATTGCTGTTGTTGTTGTTGTTGGTGTTGGTGTTGTTGTTTGAATTATTTTGCATTATGGAGAAACACATAAGTGCAAGTGTTAAACAGTTATTGTTAATTTTGTAATCATTATGGAGATCTTCTGTAATTTTTTATTTTCTGATGGGAAGAGGTGGAAAAATAAATACTGTAGAAAATATTTTTTTCACTTTTCAGTTAGTATTCCCAGTGGTGGCGTACAAAAATAGTTTAATTGAGTGTACAAAATGGTTTAATTGAGTGTACAAAATAGTTTAATTGAGTGTACAAAATAGTTTAATTGAGTGTGCAAAATGATTTAATTGAGTATGCAAAATGGTTTAATTGAGTGTGTAAAATGGTTTAATTGAGTGTACAAAATGGTTTAATTGAGTGTGCAAAATGGTTTAATTGAGTGTGTAAAATGGTTTAATTGAGTGTGTAAAATGGTTTAATTGAGTGTACAAAATGGTTTAATTGAGTGTACAAAATGGTTTAATTGAGTGTGCAAAATGTTTTAATTGAGTGTATAAAATGGTATAATTGAGTGTGTAAAATGGTTTAATTGAGTGTACAAAATGGTTTAATTGAGTGTGTAAAATGTTTTAATTTAGTGTATAAAATGGTTTAATTGAGTGTACAAAATGGTTTAATCAAGTGCACAAAAGATGGTTTGAGTGCACACGTGAGTATTTTGGATTATATTTCAATATATTTGCATAAATATTATAAATGTGGTACATTACACATAGTACAACGATATAAGTCATTTAACCTGACTTAGCGTCGCTTCATTCGATGTAACAAATAGTTAGTGGGCAGGGTGCTTAATATAAGTTTAGCCTAGGGACCCGAGACTCGATGATGCGTCTTAGAGTATTTCAATATTTCTCACAAGTATTTCTTATAATGAAATGATGACTTCAAACCTCCACATTTTCAAGTAAGTATTCATCGGTACATTTCACTTTATCAAGTGAATGTCCCTCCGCAGGCCAGAACAACAGCCGTCCCTGGCCAGTCTTCACATATTACAAGTTTCTCCTCATCTCAGAGTTCTTCGAGGTTGTTGTGACATATGAAATAGACTTAGAGACGACAAGCACCCGAAATGGCCCCACTCACTTAATCATACGCTATTTTACCCATAGTTGAGGGTAGGAGTCGGGTTCATATCTACCCCAAGGGCATTAGTAACAGTTTCAGTTGGAGTCAGGGTTTGAACTTGGCTCTCACAGCTCATTTGTCAACTAGCACTCCTATATTACATTAATAAGAAGGTAAAAAAAAAACAAACGTAAGTTTGATAAGTATCCAACTTTGTAATTAAAACAAATTGGACAGTTAATCAAATCTTTATCGGAAATATTGGTTCAGAGAAACTTTTACTGGATCTAAAGATTAATAAGCGGAGAAATTAACTAGAGAAGTAATTCAGACCAAAGATTTCTGATTTTTGTTCATATCTTTTCAATATTCAATCTTTTTATTCTTTGATTTTTGTATTTGTTTTATTGACATCAATCTGTGGTTCTACTTCTGTTAATTTTGAAGCTGTATAAGTGTGTTAAAATAAGTTTCTCGCAATGGGTGGGATACTTTTTGAATTCATTGAAATAAGGCTCACTGCATAGAAACATATCGACCGACTGTAGTAATCCGTATGATAAAATGAATTACTTTTTTTTTCTTATATGTAATGCTCTTCCAACATGGAATGGAGCACTCTGGTGGATGAGGAATATATACGATAAATAAGTATATCGCTTAAATTCAACCTCACTGACCGTCCAGGTCCGTGGAGTAGAGG
Organism: Thysanoteuthis rhombus; assembly: GCA_963457665.1. Taxonomy (NCBI): domain Eukaryota; kingdom Metazoa; phylum Mollusca; class Cephalopoda; order Oegopsida; family Thysanoteuthidae; genus Thysanoteuthis; species Thysanoteuthis major. Next base: position 11,435,743 of record OY735205.1, read on the forward strand.
GAGGATACCAACCTCCGGGTCTGAAGCCAAGGTTTTGATCCTGCCTCGTGGTACTGGATAGGATAATGGATAGTCTATAGCCACACCGAAGAGTTGTAATACAACGAAACAGCTGTCTGTGGATGACACAATAATATATATATGTATATATGTGTGTGTGTATACATATATATGCGTGTGTGTGTGTGTGTGTGGTTGGGTTGGTGGAAATAAGGAAAGACAGCTTAGGAACTTAATTTTTGATCGAACCAAATTATCTATGGTAGAGAGCAAAACAATAGCGATGAATTGAAAAGGAAAAGATGAGCCCCAGGAGGGATTCGAACCCACTCACTTTTCCATGGTATTACCTATGAAGCCTAAGTCTGAATTTAACCCTTGACTCATTCCTACCTTCGACGATCGCTGACTGGTTTTTGTTTTGTTGTTCTGCTAGTCTCAGAACTACTTATATTTACATATTTCTACATATATTTTTGTTCCTATGTCGACAGGATGATAAGTAATGGATGTTAGTATCAGAAAAGGGCGGAAAATTGTTTCGCTAACTGCCGGAAATAACTCAGTCTTGGAAGCTTTATAATTTTAAATACTTAGGATGTAAGAAAGTTTTCTAAAATTTGTCACTTCTGTCAATTATTTCCAAATATATGTTGATATAATTAGAGTAAGATTTTCAAAGTTTTTTCAAATGTTTTACACAGAATTAGATATTATAGTACAATATGTGAAAACGCTGCTTTTATGACGATATATTTCGTGCATGTGCACTGTTTTCACGACAATATATTTTGTATATAAACACTGAATCCATGTATTTTGTTTGTATGTATACACTGGTCCAATGACGGTATATTTTCTATATATACATTGCTTTCATGGCGGTATTCATGTATACACTACTTTCATGACGATATATTGGAATACCAGAAATTAAACACTGAAATAAACAGTCAGTCCCATCACAGAAGGAATTATTGTAAGGTACTTGCAGACAACATCGCCCTTTTTACAGAAAACTTACATGACCTCCAACTAATGCTAGTTGAACTAAATGAAGAAAGCAAGAAAGTCGACTTACACATGAACTTCAGCGAAACGAAGATCATGTGCAACAAGCAAGTCGGAAATATGAACACAATGATCAAAATCGAATACGTAAAACTGGAGAAAGTAGACCACTACATCCACCTGGGACAACGAATCTCCATGAAACCCACAAAATAAGAAGAAATCAAGCGAAGAATCACTCTAGGGTGGCAATCCTCCAGCAGAGCAAGCTCAACCTTCAAGAACAAGTCAATCCCATGAATCCCCAAAAGACAAGTATACAACCAAAGCATCCTCCTAATAGTCACTTATGGAGCTAAAACATGGAACCTAACGAAGAAACAGACCCACAGACTGAGAAGTATGCAACATGCACATGGGAGAATCATGCTCAACCTCACATGGAGAGATCATAAGGCAGCACAGAATATCAGGGAGAAAACAGGAGTCTGAGACATCATAGAATCCATTAGAAAACTCAAATGGCAATGGTCTGGTCACGTTGTGAGAATGAAAGACTACCGATGGACATCACGACTCACAACATGGACCCTCAGAGATCACATGCAGAACCGAGGCTGGTAGAATATAAGAGGGAGAGATGAACTAGACAAATTCAGAAAGTATTGGCTCCACGACGCCTGCGATAGAGAAGAGTGGCGACTCCTGGGGAAGTTCTATGCCCAACAACGGGCGATAAAAGACCGATGATGATGATGATGATGATGATGATGATATTTGAATTCAGATATCTTGACAAATATGTCTTGTCTCTGTCATGTCACGATAACGATGAAAAAGTTCTTACATCCATTATCAAACTTAAGAAGGCAAGCATACATACATTTGTATTCAAATTAAAAAGTTAAAAAAAAAACGCTTGAAAAGACAGGTGAAATGCTCTGAATAAAGGTTTGAAGAGGAAAGAAGATTTGAGAAGAAAGTGAAAATATATTCATCAAATTAGAACAATGAGATGAAAATGGGCCATATAGGTGAAGGTTTTCATTGAGATTTCTATCTTATAGAGTTGAACAAGACGAAGATTGATTTTAGCTAACCCGACGGACGCAAAATAAGTGTCAAGTTTGGCATTATACTTACATTGTTAATGAAAAACCTCGCTAGGAGCTTTTAAAATATTTTGCAATTTTTAAAAACTAATATGTTAGAATCATGCCCGGGGTCACATGAGTAACAGCAGGAAGTTAGGTGGATATAGCTCTAGTCATCCTGACAGACATGCTGACAGACATTTAGTGAAGAATGAAACAAGACTGGCTGCTGCAAGGTCAAACTCCATTCTTACCTCTTGTCCGACAGAAAATAATTACTGTAACTTTTTAATTGTTTATATAATAAATAAACAATATATATATATATATATATATATATATATATATATATATATATATATATATATATATATATATATCACAACCTACTATTTATTTCCAGCTCTACTCTAAAACAACTTAACTCCATGAGTAAAATGTTGCATGTATCGAGCACTCTATGAAATAAATCCAATATATTTCAGAAGTGGCGTTATATTATCGATATATAATTATATTATGTTATACTGCTAGCCTGATTTGTACCACATACACTATGTATGTATATATATATATAAGTGTGAGTGTGTGTTTGTGTGTGCACGCAGGCGCGCGCAAATGTATTCATTAGAATGAAATAAGCTCGTGCGTGTCTTTATGATAAATTTTCATCAGTATCTAAGACTTATTAATTTAGCAAGATAGCCCCCTGGCAATCAGTTGGTCGTGAGTTCAAATAGTACATACCGGTTTACACCCCTAGTTTGGTGAAGATTGTTTCTATAGGACTGCTGTACTTTTGGAGAAACCTGTATTTTTATAAGATATTTCAAGGGGCATATTTTGATGAGATATTTTAATGCGATAAATTGATATTCCTATGTTATTTCTATTTTCAAAAAATTATCAATGCATATATTTCACTAGGATATTTCTCTGCGCCAACAGAATTCATCAATAAGTCATAGCGTTGTAATATAAGAAATTGGGGAACGCTTTAGGATGGATATTTTTACGCATTTTCTTCAAGTTATCGCATTTTAATGGTACCTTGATTCAAAATACATGCATAGCTACAATGTGCTGTTTCAGCTTATTTGAGGGACGATATAGATAAACAGAAGAATTCTAGTAGTTATCTAGATAGTGAGGAAACTTCGTTACCCCTTCCAGATAAAGTAAGGGTACGCTGTTCCTATGCATTCCCATAACGCTGCACCACTGTAAATATGGTTCCTTTTATCGATATTTTCCGAGGCAAAAATTTCTGAAAACATTCCCAGGGGTTATATTGGTTTATCAATATCTGATTTCAAAACATGAATTTGTTGATTTCTGTTATCTAAAGGAAAGGAAAATTCAAAAAATATAAGATCCATCTCGTTCAGTTTCTTTCTTTAAAATCAGTTTTGGGCAACTTTTTTGGTCTAGTGGATCACATGAGACATTTTTCATTTCTTTTTTCCGAGTCACTCATTCAAATATCTAGATTGCATTTCAGAAGGCGTTCTTAATTTCTATTTTAGAAAAAAAAAAACAGATAGAAAACAAATTATATCTTATTAATTTGCACAGCCAAAACAATAGTAATTTTACAGTATGAATCATAAAATTGACTTTCTTCGAAAAATTAAGATTGTTAAAAAAAATGCTTAGATTCGCCGTGGGCCTCAAAAATGTTGTCATGGGTCAAATCTGATTGTCCATATAGGTTTAAAATCAGAATGTTCTCGCTAAGTAAGGGCTGCTAACTAGCTAGTGCCCTTATTCTAACTATAGTATCAATAGTCACTGTCCGGGTTACCAATATCACAAGTTTCTCTCGCGCAGCGTAGAGGCGACAAACACCCGATGTGGCCTCACTCAATTGAAAGTTCTCGCTTACGGCCCCTAATATTTCCATTTCTGAGAGGTTACCCATCTAAGTAGGGACCAGGCTCGAGATAACTCAATTCCGGTCACTGTGCAAGAACCGGTATATCCAATGTGATATGCATTTGATTAGAATTAGAATTAGTATGAGTATTAATAAACAAAGCCCTTACTTAGGAAAGTAATTATTTCAAATGATTACATATCGAAGGATATAAAAAGTATTACTAATTTTAGACATGCTTTCGCCTTCATTCTAACTCTCAGAACTTAGAATTGGCCCGTAATTTTACGGCAACAGCGTAATCGGAAAATAAAATGTAAACACACGATGAGATTCGGAGACGGTCCATTATTCATCTAGCTGCTTTAACCATTCGGCCAAGGGGACATGAATCATTAACCAGATGCTGAAGTTACATCTTAAACCTAACTCCTTACAATCAATTTTCTGGTTTTCCCCTACGGTGATTTAGAGCTTCCAGCGTGCTTTGACATATGTTCGACATAGAACCTGAGTAAGAACTGTACAAAATTAATATCTTTTTTGTGTATCTCAAACCCGATATCCAATCAATTCAAATGTATCTTTAAAAATTCGGAAAAAATGAAAAAAATTACATATCAATACTATTCATAGGCCACCAATACAATATATATATATAAGTGTGTGTGTTTATTATATATATATATATATATATATATATATATATATATATATATATATATATATATATATATATATATATATATACATATATATATATATATATATATATGTATATGTATATATATATATATATATATATATATATATATATATATATATATATATATATATATATATATATATATGGATTCAATAAGTGTACACACACACACACTCACACATATACATATATATATATACTTTGTGTGCAGTAACTCAATTAAGCGCATTAATAGAGATTGCTGTCTAAATACACATTATATATACTAGCAGAAAATACCATCCGCCCGGGCGATTATCCCTTGCTATATGGAGCTTATGGTTGTAAAACCACAAGTTGGATGATGATTTAATGTTTTATTAATGGCTCCATATAGTTGGAGTTAACCGTATATTTCAAGTAGTACAGTGAATGTGAAAAAGAATAATAATTTTGACTTGTTAAACAATATGCCCTTGTTTAATTTTAGTTATTAAGATAAAAAAAATTGTTTTAGGGGGGTATAACGCAATATTCAGGGAGAAATTTCCATTATATATATATATATATATATATTCATTCATGTTCGTCCATGATTTGGTCTAAATGTTATTCATGCATCGTTTAGTTCCATATACGAAAAATTCCCAATACCCTCAGTGAATTATATAACTTTCTTTTCAACCCTCTCCACTCCCTACCTCCTTATTCAATTCCATAACTTCCCTTTCTTTCCCAATTTCGTTTTAAGATAAATTTTGATTCAAATTTATAGTAATAGAATATTTTTAGTAAAATGAGTAATGTTTTTATTTACTCAACTTATAGTGAAATAATAAGAAATACATTTTCATAAAAAAATTACTCTCGTTTGCTAAACCGAGTCTCGGTCCCACATTTTTCTTTACAAACTTGTAATTCTGTGACGTAACAAAGGAAATCCGTGCCACAGAGAAGTCTTGGCGTCTCTGTCATCTGCTTTATTCAAATTGCTGCGTTCAAAATTCCTGAGTAATAAATGCAAAAAAAAAAAAAAAAAAAAATTGTACTCAAACAATAGACACTGTAGTTCATCTTTTTTGTACTATTACAAAGGTTATCATAATTTCTATCTTTATAATCAACCAACTTACGATGAGCTGCTGAGAGATATTTTGTAAATATAACAAGGGTGTGTAGAATCCATATATATGATGAGCATATATACAAATTTCTTTGACTGTTTGGGCTCAAATGCTCTGAATGATTAATTTACTTTCCTACTATGACATAAGAATGAAAATTACGTCAGAGATACTCTTAAGTCTTCATGTCTGATCACACATTAAAACAGCTTCAGATGAGACTTAAAAAAACTTGAAATCAAGATACTCGAATTATCAAAAATAAATTAACTAATAAGATGACTTTAGGCGCCTGAGTTCCGATCCATACTTAAATAACCCCGTCATTTCTTATATATTAGGTGGATGTATGCAGATTTTTTCCTCGTTTGTCGCTGACGAATCCCATTGGTTAATTTACCTCCCTATTTAGGCATAATAATGAATATTATGCCACAGACAACCTTGAAACTCTATGTCTGATCACACACTAAAACAGTCGTTGAATTGAGACTTGAAAAAAATGAACTTGAGATACTTAAATTGTTAAAAAATAAATTACCGAATGAAATAGCTTTAGTCTCCTTAGTGCCAACCCATACATAAAAACTCATTCTTAGGGGTATATTCTGATAAACAGAGTAATAATAGTAGAAAAAAAATGAATATTTACCGCAAATGAATTGAATTATAATTTCTCTCCTGATAACCATTGTTACGCTTATGGGCGGCCACTGCAAGGAGGGTGGGGCATTTCATCTCATCTAGATGTGGTCCTCTCACCTATTGTAAAATAGTGTTTCCACTGAGATATATAGCTAATATATCTTTTTTGCACCCACCTACGAAAGAGCACACCCACGAAAAAGTGGTAGTGGACGCACATAATTACGCTACCTTGTACATTTATAATTTATAAGTAATAACAATGTTACAACAATAATTACAAATGTTTTTCAGATATTTTTTAATTTTTAATTTTTGCAAAGGTTGTCAAATTTTCTGTCCATTAAAAATCTACCAATTTACGATGGTCCACGTGATAAATTGTAAATATGAGTATAGAGTGCAGGATTAACTATGTAGCAAAGAAAGCACATTATGTAGGCCCTACAATTGTTAGGGACCTACAATATTGGGGACCGAAGGGCCCTTAGTTAAATAATTTCAAACTATCAATTCTGATATATTTTAAATTCTTGAACCCTAATATTCATACAAATGCTTATTTACTTTTTTTGTGTACTTCACTCATTTCGTTTTATATAAGCCCTTAAGACGGTTTTCGTCTGAGAAAATGAAAGAAATGTCTGACAAATACAATATTATATCCAGAGAACGTTAGACAGAAACACGCTCGTTTTCAATTCAAATAATTTTACGTGTAAAAAAAAAAAATACATTTCACGTAGGGCGTAAATGGAGGTTTGGGGGTCCCGAGGATTTGGTTCCTCGACACCTCGCGCCAATATATAGAGCAGTTGTTCCAAACCTGGCGGTGCACCGAGTGTCCACAAACAGGAGTCCTAGGGCAGATCTTTCAAAAGCCAGGGGTTCGTGAGCTGGTTGAGTGGGCAGACCATTCAAATGCCTGGGATGCTTATGAAAATTCAAGAGATCCTTGGTAATCAGAAGGTTGGAAGCTTCTGATTTAATGATTTGATGAAGACTTCAACGTTTATGAGGTTATTAGCTGAAACGAAACAAAAACATTTAGGGTAATGGCGCAGTGGCTGGCCCCTGGTCGGTGTCACCCGGGTTGGTAACTCATGATATCACCACATCTCATTCCAGAACTTCCCAGGATATCTGGAATGTTGGTGATCTTTTTGTACAAATATTATTCATTTATGGTTCTCCTATATTATTGAATGTGATAGCAAAAGCTTTGGGGTTACCCTTCTGATACTGTCCTGTCCACCTCGCGTTATAAATATCTGCAGTGACATAGCTAGAGATTTGAGGGTCGCAGTCGTACGGAGGTCTTGGCTCCTTGAAGATTTATTGTTAGTAGAAATACAGTGGGTGAACTACTATTTATAAAGCTTTTGGGGGGGCCCTCCAATGGAGGCCTGGAGGGACTATTTAAAATAGCCCCCAGCTACGCCCCTACATACAACTACACTCACCTTTGAATAGTTTCTTCAGAATAACCTATTAGCGTCCGTCGTTGGACATAGACCTTCCCAAGGATTCACCAGATCTCTCTATCATGGGAGTCGTGGAGCCAATATTCTCTGAACTTGTCTAGTTCATCACACTATATCATATTTTGCCGGTCACAATTTCGCATATGATCTCTGGAGATCCACGTTGTGAGTCATAATGTCCATCAGTTTTCTGACATTCTGGCAACATTATCAGCCCATTGCCATTTAAGTTTTCTAATGGATTCTATGATGTCTCAGACTCCTTTTTATTCTCCAATATACTGCGCTGTTTTGTGATCTCTCCATGTGACATTGAGCAATAATGTCGCAGATATTTGTATACTTCGTATCTGGTGTCTTCTCACACCAATAAAATTTGTTAATTTGTTTGCTCTGATATGTTCTTTAGTTTTATTTCCCCCTTTTCTCTCATTCCCCTTTGGAGTCTCACAGCTAAACCTACACGTGCTAATTCAACCGCTCGCAGAGTGATTACAGGAGACGTGATGTTTATTACCACCTACATGAACTAAAGTGTAATATCATACTGCAATAACAATTAACGGGGCCTCAAAATGTTTGCCGAGTAGGCAAGTTCAAAGATTATTGAAGTTTTTAAATATGGAAGGTTATAGTGCTGAAAAGCTTGTTCAAAGTTGACCTTTAAAAGGAAAACGGCATTGATAATTGCATCAATGTCGTAGTCGAATATTTGATAACGTCAGTAACATGAATGGCAAGTATGATGTCTTACAAGCACAGATTAAAGAGCTTTAAAAGTTTGCAGAATACATTCCATGTTTTGCACATGCGCTAAAATTAGTTTGAAAACGTACTGCTGATTGGTGTCAAAAAGCATTAATTGTCTTTGAATTTTTAGCCTGTAAACATTTTTGGGGGTTCAACCAGTCAGTGGGATCTCCTTTCTGCTGCATGATCTCTCTCTCTCTCTCTCTCACACACATACACACACAGATATGTGTGTGTGTATGTATATGTATATATAATTATTATATGCTATATTTTATTGAATTATTTTCATTGACTTATCTTTAATGATCCCTCCCCCAAATATGGGGCATTATGTATCTCCGAAAATTCGTATGAACATATACACATGCACACACGCACGCACACGCACACACAGACACAGACACACACACACACACACACACACACACACACACACATATATATATATATGGGACAAAATAATGGAAAAAAACATTTCAATTGCCAATTTTTGTTTAAATTTTCAAAATATTTCAATTGCGGAGTTGGCCCTCCATTAGCATTAATGACAGCTTCAATACGCAAAGAAGTTGGTTTATTCAACTCTTGGACAGTATCTAGTGGTATTTTGAGTCATTCTTTGAGCAAAATCTGCTCCAGCTCTTTCAAGGACGCTGGTAGAGGGAATCGGTTCCTTAGTTGCTACTCCAATCGACACAAACACTCGATTTTATCAAGATCCGGTGATTGTGGTGGCCAATCCGGGTGTTGAAGTCCATTTTCATGCATTCTAAGATCAAACGTTCTTTTAGGCTGCCTCCAGACGCGAACTCTGCCAGAACACGGGAAAAATGGAAAGGAAGATTCGTCCAAGTATATAACATTCTCTTATTTGTCCATTGTCCAATTTTTATTGTCATTACACTACTTTTTATGACATTCCATGTTGATTTACGATAACAAATTCTTAGCCATAGCAGTTGTATTCAGCTACATGAAGCTCATAAAGTCAACAAGTGGGTTATGGAATAACAAAATATATCTGCAATACATCTGCGTCCAGGCACGTTACACCGGGTGTCTACTCACACCTCAGAAAAGACGGGAAGCTGTTCAACTTGGTCCAACTGAAAGTCAAGACCTTGATTCGCACAGATCTCATCAGAGTAATGTTGTCCGCTGATGATGCAGCACTGAGCTCGCACACCAAGGAGGGTCTCCAGCAGCTAAGTAACCAGTTTGCCTATGCCGGCAGGGAGTTCGGGTTGAAAACAAACGTAGACCAAGACATCCCTGCATCACCATCAATCGACATCGGCAACTGAGTGCTTGAAGTCACTGATCACTTCACTAATCTGGACTTTCTCATCAGCAGCAACCTGTAGCTCGTATTTGTTCAGGTTTGTCCATACAATAACTTCAAGTGTTCTCATTGAATTGCAACATTTTGTTGAAGGGGGGGGGGCACAGGCTTTGGAAAAATCCATAAAATTTTGATATGGACATGGGTATATATTTTTACAGTTACCTCCCTAGCATCGTAATCATCAGTGAAAACAATTTCATACAATCTTTTTTCATTGACAACGGGGTTAACAGAGATATGCAGCTTCTGGGTTCTTTCGAGTTTAATTTCTAAAATCTTGTTAGAATATTTTTTTTTAAAATCTTAATTTTGATTTTTATTCATCTTTTTCTAATCTTTGTATGAAGGAAAGAACCCTTGTACGGTGACAAAATTATAACTATATATATATATATATATATATATATATATATATATATATATATATATATATATATATATATATATATATATATAGCGAATAAAACACACATGCAATCTGCTGAAAATCCCACTTGTAAAATTTCAGGCTTTCGTTTGAGTCCAAAAAATTAGTTAATGATAATTTTTGCACGGGCTAAAAAATACCGTGCTGAAATTTATATTTTTCAAGTCTGCTCCTCCCATATTGTTATTTCCATTAATTATTACAGAATGGACACAACTCAAAATGCATCAGAATGAATGCAGAAGATCATAGTTATTAAAATTGATATTATTACTTGCTGGGCCCGTGAAAATTCCATAGTTGTTAACAAGTAGGATATTTATTCAACTCATGCCTCTGCTCGTCTCTCTATGTCTGTATCTTATCGTTTTTTCCCTTAGTCTTTCCAATCTTCGTTGCCGGTCTACGATTTTATATGATTTTCATACAAACATGGATAAGTTTCATATGCAACGATTTCCTACCTTTTAGTAAACTACCTAACATCCCCCCATCCCCCTCCGATTTTTTATCAAACTATCTAGCATTCTTTTCTCCACTCTCTCTCTCTTCCTACTCTCTCTATAAACTACCTAACTACTTTCCTTTCCACCTCTTCTTACCCTCATTATTTTACCTTTTTAATTCTGAAAAGAAAAGGAATATTTTGAATCAAATGAATAATAACTTGACCTTTTTTAATCCATAGTAATGAAATGAGTAATATTTTAAGTGATATGAGCAATATTTTAATTCATGTAGTCGTAATGCCATAATATTTTCTCTAATTCATATAATATCAATAACATATCATTTAAAATAAAATAAGTAGTATTTTTATCCATTTAATCTATAGTAACAAAAAGCAATATGTTTTCAAGGAAAATACTTAGGTTGGTTAAACCGAATCTTAACCTAGAATTTTTCGAGCGTGATTCCATTATATAAGAAAAAACGGGCGGCTCTGTCATCGTACGAATTCGAATTTCTGCGTCTAAAAATTCTCTCTCTCTCTTAAAAACAATCTGTCCAAAAGTGATCACAATAAGTGGCCCCTCAGTATAATCGTATTTGATGTATTTGAGCGTATTTGAGCGCTAAACGTAGAGTGATAGTCAAGAAGTTAGTCACGCTTGACTATTCGCTCGCGTTTTAAGTTCGATGCAGAGAAAGTGTACACCAGTGCTGTAGTGTTGTGAGACTGTGTGGGAACAGCGTTCCCTTACTTTGGGAGGAGTAACTTCATTCACTCAATCTATATATACTACAAGAATTCTCATTCTGAGGATCTGTTTTCACCCTCAAATCAGCCAAAACGGTGAATTGTAGCTACGTACAGTAAGTGCAAAGAATATCCGATACGTAAAATTCTGAAAAGTTGATTTTAAAATCTTCATGTAGAATTTGGATCAAAGATTAAAAAATACAAAACTAAAAAGAAGTTTGAAACAAGATTCAACATTGAGAAGTTACGTACAAAGACTAGAAATTTTTGGTTCAAATTCTATCAATTTTGTAGGTGTATAAGTATCTTAAAATAAAACTGCATTCTCTCTCTCTCTCTCTCGCTCTCTCTCTCTCTCTCTCTCTATATATATATATATATATATATATATATGTATATATATATATATATATATATATATATATATATATATATATATATATATCAATGTATCTCTAAAATTAGCTCAAAATAGAATTTGTGATATTTCAGATATGAAAAAATACATTTGTAAAAGCACTAAAATATCTACTCAAATACTCATGTGTATACTAAATTGAAACCTTTTCTACTTTCGGGCTCCACTTTTCTTCGGGTCACTGGGCTTAAGCCTACTCAGATTTATGGTTAATCCACCACTAGTCAGCTGCTTATAATAATGTCCAAGTGGTCTCATGTTACAAAATGTAATTGGATAAAACATTCTGTCGGATCACCTCACATCCACGCAACAAACAAATAAAGTGTTTACTACTTACCAGTACAGGGTTCACACCCCCAGTATCGGGTCATTGGGACACTCATCACGGTCGTGCCTTGCGCGGAATAGCCTGATGGAGTCCAATCCTCACCAGGTTACCTAATTCCTGTTCCTTATGCCGAGCGCCAAGAGGCATTGACTATCATTTTTAAAGTCTTTGGTATGACTCGGCTATGGATTGAACACACGACCTACCGGAGACAAACGCTGGCCACGGCGATCGGTGTTGCGTTGATGAAAATTGTTTAAAACTTTTAGTAGAAAAAGCCGAAAGACTTTCTTGGTGTATAAATCGATTCATTGAAAGGTTTGACTAATCAAAAACCGTGACTTTGAGACCCAAACTGAAGTGTCAATATTTGAGAGAAAAGCTCTTGAGAGCAATCATTCCCATCGATTCTGCGCTGAAAAATCAAAAAGGAAAGAAAGAAAGGACGAATCAATAATCAATATAGAATTGGCGAACAATGATCAACAAAAAGAGACGATTTCTTCTCAGTTACTTTATTCGTAAAACTTTGACCCGACACAAAAGGCGTAAATATCTTGAATTCTGCGCGAAAATATTGATATACACCATAATAATCATGTTAAATGCACCGTTGCAGAATTGAACATCATATCAGACGATATAGTGACTTAAATCTCTGACCACAGACGATCCTTTTCTCTGGATTTTTAACGCGTTTCTGCAGTACAATTATTTTTAATATCTTTTTTAGTAAAATCATTAGCGATGCATTTACATTACACGTACAATAGCTCGATTATGTTAGTTGTGCTTGAACATTATTTCTTGACTATTGGCAATCCCTTTTTGCCGAAACTTGCTAAATCAAATCTTAGGTTTTAAAGTTTTCTCAATTAAAAAACATTAAACCGAATCAGGGTAGTGATTGAGTAGCAATAAAGTCAACAGGAAGAGATGAGAAAATCTTTAACGTTGCCTCTGTATACAGGGTTCAAATGCAGTCAGTGCTAAAATACAACTGTGAGTGTCAAATTGTTCCTTACCGTCAGAATTTATGTCACTAGATGTGCAATTTATGTCAGTATATGTGCAATCATTGAAGTGGATGAAAGTTTAGACGCATTTGTTTACAGAATCCTATTCATGATTGAAATAATCTTCAATATTTTTCTATTGTAAAACAATAAGATCTGTGGCTATGTATGTAATCATTAGAGTGGATGAAACCGTTGACGTATTTGTTTGATAAAAGGTTACATGATCAGCCAATATTAGAATAATCTACAATGCATTTGCATAGTAACTCATTTACAGTGCATGTCTATTTTAAAATCATTGATAATGTATTTCTATTGTAAAAGGATTGACAATGCATTTCTATTGAAAAATACCGTTACATTGCCGTGTTTCTATATATGTAATCAACCGATCATCGTGGATCATTGGTAGAGTGTTCGGTGCGATAAGCCAAGGTTTCATCTACCGACGGGTCATACATATAAAATTTGTACCCAGCACAAGTCCTGGGATTGAGGAACCTCAAAAGAAGGGCGTATAACCAATGCATCCCCCAAATATTCACTTATGGAGCTGAAACATGGAACTTAACCAAGAGACAGACCCGTAAGCTGAGAACCATGCAACGTGCACATGAAAGAATTATGCTGGGCATCACATCGAGAGACCACAAGACAGCACAGTACATCCAGAAAAATACAAGAGTCAGAGACATCATGGAATCCATTAGAAAACTCAAATGGTAGTGGGCTGGCCATGTTGCAAGAATGGCGGACAACCGATAGACATCACGACTCACGACATGGATATCCCGTGATCACATGCGCAACTGAGCCCGGCAGAATATCAGATGGAGGGACGAGCTAGACAAATTCAGAAAGTACTGGCTCCGCGATGCCCATGATAGAGAAGTGTGGCACATCCTGGGGAAGGTCCAAGTCCAACGACGGACGTTAAAAGACTGATGGTGATGATGATGATGATGATGATGATGATGAATACGTGTCTAAAGGGGTACGGCCAAATCGCGTTGGCTACAGCGATTCTCGCAAGATCGCCAAGGTCAAGCTATTTCGACCCTGGTCAGTGCTTATATAGCATAACGAAGCTTTGATACGCCTGGCAAGTCGGAAGTAGATCTTTCTAATAATTACCTATGTGTACCTAACTCTGCGACAACTTCGAAACAAACATAGATACTATATATGTATGAAACATGTGGAGTGACCTAAATAGAGAGAGCGAAATATAGGGATGAAGATTAACAAAACAAAGAAAAAAGTAATGTTCAGTGATGAAGTCTCGAAAAAGATCATAAGAATAGACGGTGAGGTCTAAGAAGGAATACATTTAATTAAGTCAGGCGGTAAAGCAAGAGAAAGATCACGAGAATGTAATAAGATGGCGCATAACAATTGGCTGACAGGCGTTTTGTATAAATAGAAACCCACTGAAAAGCAAATTGCCAGTATTCTTAAAGCGTAAAGTATATAATCAATGCATAATACCAGTTACGACATACGGGTGTGAGAGCAGGAAACTAACTAAACCACTTGAAAACAAACTCAGAATAGCGCAGAGGGCAATGGAAAGAGCAATGTTAGCAATAATTCTTAGCGATAGGAAAAGATTAACATGTATTGAACCAGGATAAAAGATATCGTAATTATGCAACAAAACTTGAGATGTGCAGGACACATAGCGAGAAGAAGCGACATCAGATGGAGGAAAAGACCAGCTGATTGGTGCCCAGGGTACCGTAAACGCAGTAGGAAAAGACCAGACACTAGAAGGAGAGATGAGATAGCTTGTCTGTATAAAATGGCAGAGATTGGATTTTATGGAGGGAGACGAGAAAGACCTTCGTCCATATATATATATATATATATATATATATATATATATATATATATATATATATATATATATATATATATATATATATATAGTTCATAATGTATTTTTCAATTTGTAAGAATACAGAAAGAAATAGAAAACAGATTTTATCCATTGTTGATATTTAATCACAGCGCTCAATACTTAACACATTAAATAGAGCTATTAATATCTTATAATCCCCTCTCTGTCGCACGTTTTCGCTCTCTCGCTCTCTCTCTCTCTCTCTCTCTCTCTATATATATATATATATATATATATATATATATATATATATATTCTAGAAAGTTTCACAGCTTTAAACACTGAACATTAAAAACCTTTTCCACTTTTTTTGTGTCACTTCAGTCACTTATTCCCCAATATCTGTCAATGTAATTTATGTAATTTACTTGTGTTTTTTTCTGTTTTACATATACTTTGTTATTATGGCACAATGAGTAATTTGTTGGGATCATTAGTTGTTTACCGTGTAACTGTTTCGTGGACTTTAAAAACAAACCAGCTATATTAACATGGCACCCCAGCAGTATTAAAACGGCCCCCCTTTCAGCTATGATTTTAATATATAGGTTATGTCAAACATTGTTTGTCATTTTGTATAGGGTTTTACCATGATGTATTGTATAGAGATGTTATTTTATACTACACATCGTTTAATTTTTTGAAAAGGCTTACCTACATAGATTAACCCGAAATGTATTTAACGATGAGGAATCAGTCAGTATAACAACAGACGTGACTCGTTGTTCGTGCCATTTCTATTGAGTGTTCACCCCCGTGGATTATCTTCAATTTTCGTTATCATTTCATTAATTTCATTATGTTAAGTTTGATAAGTTTTAAATGGATCAGGATATTCAGTCATGGCTTTATCAGATTGTCTAAAAAATCCTATTTATTTCGCCGCCGTGATTGACCATTCTTACACCTGAAGAAACAATTTTCGGTGTAAAATCAATAAATCTAAGAGTTTCTATAGCTATTCTTCAACATTCAGATAATATAGTTCCGTAGAATATATAAGATTGAATACTGCTTGTTGTAAAAGGCATTTGTACGATACGGAACGGAAAGGAATCTCGTTTATCAAACAATTTGTAGACTGACATTTCATCCTCGATTTTTATATCCAAATCTTAGAGTGTTGCTTGCATTCCTCTATGTCCACACTTTAATCTAAGATCCTTAGGTTATATATTACTGAACGATTATCCGAATTCTCCACCATCATTTAGAGAATATAAGTCGTCAATGAAACAGGTACAACCTAAAAATGAACGAGCTCGCTTAATGTAAGTTCTAATCAAAGATTACATAGATATATACTTTCATGTCAGTGTAAATACAAATCCGCCCGGTAGGTGACAGGATCAATTCCTTTAGGGACACCTATAATCCGATGAAATATTTTATTACCTATTTCAAAGTAACATTCCCTAATAAGATGACTAACAGTCGCTTTAGGGAAAGAGCACGTAAAATAAATCTTGCTTTTTCTTTGTTTTTAAGTTTGTAAACCCAATATACTTACTATTTCTTCCTGCAAATGCCAAGTCAATTATTTTATTCAATTCTTTGATAAAATCTACATGAGGAATATTTTCGTAAAGAGTACTAAAATCGTGGGTTGAGATTTAGCCCCTCTATAGGTATTTATGATGTCGAATTTTTCTTTAACGGGCATAGAATTATTAACTACCCCAAAGAGATTTAAATTACAATAGAATTTACTTTTATTATGGAATTTCTGTATTTAATTTCATATTGAATTAGAAACTTTAGAAAGTTTGGTTTACTGTGAGGTTTAGTACATCAGACTCTAGAAGCTACAATAAAGCGAGCACCAATTCGATTTTTTCTTGCATTTCAAGTATCCAATACATAATTGGTAACTTTTGTATTTTTTCATCTATTTCAAGTGTTAACTTTTCACATAATACGATGTTATTAAGTATGATAATATATGGTTCACAAGTATATACTTTATACGTGGATGATGGTGTTCCTATTGAACCTACCACAGACAATATCCTTTCAATATAATATTTGTTACATACATACATACATATATATATAGATATAGATATAGATATAGATATAGATATATATATATAATCATAATAAAACTATAATGGTGTGTGTGTATGTGTGTATGTGTTCTGTGGCCGTTATGCATTTGATGGAAATATTCGTGTTTCTGTGGTGTTATAGCGGTCTCTTCACATTCTCTTACTTAATATTTCACTATTTCAAAGCTGCTGATAGTGTTAATAAATTATTACATTTTATTTATTTCATCTGAGATTTCATCAAAAAGTGAGTGAACTCGTTCAAGTGGAAGAGTCTATTATTTCAGATGATGAGTAGATGTTTTTATCAGCCAAACTCCAGCGTTTCGGACTGAGAAACAAACAGAGAAAGTCACCCTATCCATTATATCGATAAATAAAAAGAAAAAACAAAACAAGCCAACTCATCAGCTGAATTGTTACCTTTAAGTGGAACAGTTCTTTGTCACACTATTCAATATATAGATAGATAATAAAAGCGAGTTAACAGCTGAGAGAGTGATTAATTTCTCATTTTTCAGCATCGTTTTTTTCTTTCTTTTTCTTTATATATTATTGGGTGATTAATAAAATCCCCTCCATGAATGGTTGGCATCTGGGATTTTTTTCCCCGGATTAGTCGAAATATACGATTTTACAATTCTGCAGGGAAAATGAATCAATGGAATTATTTGAAGATGGGCACAGTTTGCAAAAGACCGTTTAGGAAGAGGATGAAGGAGGAGAAGCGGGGGAGAGGGAGGGGGAGGTGCAGTCCTCTTGATGTGTGGGAACAAAAAATTCTGTTAAGTGATTTGCAACGTAGAAGAGAGAAGAAAAGCGAAAAGGGAGGGAGGTGAAGAGAATTAAGGCATTGATTATTGTTTATTCATCAGAGATGACGACTGGATTGTCCGCCAGCTGTGATCAGCGCGCACACACATACATACATATTACATACACACACACACACACACATATATACACACACTCACAGACGCCCACACATTGTCATACAAACACATACACGCATTCATACACATACACGCACGTGCATATACTCTCTAAGACGCATATCCACACGTGCGCATGCACCCACACAAAACACATATGCATGCGCATACGCATCCTTACATAAAGAAGAAGAAGAAGAAGAAGAAGAAGAAGAAGAAGAAGAAGAAGAAGAAGAAGTGAGAAGGAGAGATTGCAGTCGACCGCTAATCTTAATGCTGTCGATGTTGAACGGACTTGTGGAACGTCACCTGCCAATAAATAGCCTTAAGATGTATGCAAATGATGTTGGTAACAGCTGCACTGAGACATCATCGCAACTTTAAGCAAGTTCATGTGTTGTCTTGACTGTGATGGCACGAGGGAGTAAGTAGGCGTGACAAGTGATCCGATCATTGATTTATTGAAATAGCGTCACAGAGAGAGAGAGAGAGAGAGAGAGAGAGAGAGAGAGAGAGAGAGAGAGAGAGAGAGAGAGAGATACATTAACATCTTCAACCCCCAATAGACACACATATCGATATAATTCCAATGGTGAATCTAGCTTTTCTGCTCTCATCAACAAAATCTAAAATACAAACGTCAATCAAAAAGTCCAGTAGTTATATATTCCGAAGTCAAAAATGTGTTTGACTTCGGCCAACTTGTAGATAAGTGACAATATCCAGGCTGTTTTAAGTGATGTCAGGACATTTACTCTGATTTGTCACTTGGTCAAATAAGCACGTGGATCTTAGTCCAGACCAGGGGACTCTAAACTTTTCAGGCCATCGACCCATTCAGATGATTCTTGATCTTCCATCTATCCCAAGCACGTACAATAAATGAATAAATATACTCGGCTCCACCTTGATATGGTAGTATCTCAGCTTGCATAATCAGTAAGCCAGCCAAACTTTCAACGGAATGAAAGTTGACCTAACGCATAAATTTAAATTCTAACGCTTATAATAAATTTCCAAGGAGATATTTTTCAATTGTCGATGTACATTCAAAAATTAAGTGTATTTAAAGCCTGTTTAGACTGCATTAGAGTCTCTGCAGGTGAATTGGAGGGGCGCAGTTTTGGGGCAGGAACGGCTTAACCCGTATATATATGAATCCGTATGTATATAAAAGTTTCGCCCTGATCCCAAACTCTCTAGTACCAAGTATCAGCTCAATCCAACAATCTATAAGACAACTTCTTAACAACTTCAAAAAGTGTACACGCCTTTGCCAAACGGGTTATATAAGTAGATCTCCACTTTGCTTCGATAATAAATTATGATGAAGTAGATGTATAATAATGCATCAGTGGAGGGTAACTACATAACAAAGTCCCCTTTCCCTGTGTGCTTTTGGGACATCGAAGCGGCAAATTCTGGGCCATCATATCAACAATTATGTTCCAGTAAAACAAGATATAAAATGAATAGACAATAAAAACTAATTATGTATAAATCAGAAATGTGTATCCGAAAATTGTATTTTGTGTACTTTTATATTTCTTATACGAATGTCAGCTTTCGACTCAAAAAGTTCAATAGATTCCCCGATGTTTATCGACTGACCCCCTTTGAACCCCAGGCATTTATCGACACCTTGGATAGTTCCATCGAACCCCAATGGTCGACCTCTTTAGAGACCACTGGTTTAGATGAATGTCATAATAGTCATAAGATGTGATAGATTATCTATGAACCGGACCCCTGGGCTAAGCTTTGGTAAGGCTCCCCCTGACCTTGCCCCACCCTTCATTTGATAGATTAAAGCAACATCAAGTCACGTTGAATATCTTATATCATTGTACGATGTATAATGGGTTATATTCCAATGTTATATGAATCAATAAGAACCTTTTTATTCCTTTATATTAAATTGCAACATAAGACGACAGTTCTAAGAATGGCATAAATTCTATGTTAAGTCCAAATTTGATTGGGTTAACAGCGTTCGTAAGGAATTAAGCGATTAAAAGAAAGAGTGGTTAAAAAAGATAGACTGCGTCCCTAACAAAGGGAGAGAGCTGTTATCTTGATAAGAGGGGGATAATAAGAGAGAGAAAGAAAAATTAATTATTTCTCTTTAGGTCACATTACGTCATATCATTATTCTTCAAAAATCAATTCTCGAGATTAAAAAAAATGGAATACAAAAAAGGAAGAAAGGAGAAAGCAGATGAAACAGTATTTATGACTAATGTATACACTTCACACACACACGTATATATATATATATATATATATATATATATATATATATATATATATATATATATATATATATAGAGAGAGAGAGAGAGAGAGAGAGAGAGAGAGAGAGAGAGGGGGGGATTTGAGCAAAAATAGAATATATCGCTTAAATTTAGCCTTACTGACCGTCCAGTTCCGTAGCTCAGCGGGTCTGAAGCGAAGGTTTCAATCCTACCTCGTGGTAGTGGATGGGATAACAGATTGTCCATAGCCACATTGAAGAGTTGTATTACAACGAAGCAGCTCTCTGTGGATGACACAATAATATATATATATATATATTATTAATACTATTTATTACAGAAACAAATGTTGATAACGGAGGTGGTGTTTGATTAATACTGCTGGGTGCCAGGTTAAGATAACTGTTTTGTTTCTAAAATTCCTGAAACTGTTACCTGATAAATAACTGATGATCCCAACAAGAGACGATTCACACGGCCCCATAATAACAAAGTATTTGTAAAACAGAAATTTTATATATATATATATATATATATAAAAATATATATATATATATATATAAAAAAATTATATATTATTATATATATATATATATATATATATATATATATATATATATATATATATATATATATATATATATATATATATATATATATATATATATATATATACGCTGAACGTCCGAATCAAAATCAAAAATCAAAAATTAAAGGAAAACATCGTCCGAAATGCAATATAATTCATTGGAAAAAAAAATATAAAATTCATATATATATATATATATATATATATATATATATATATATATATATATATATATATATATATATATATATATATACGCTGAACGTCCGAATCAAAATCAAAAATCAAAAATTAAAGGAAAACATCGTCCGAAATGCAATATAATTCATTGGAAAAAAAAATATAAAATTCATATATATATATATATATATATATATATATATATATATATATATATATATATATATATATATATATATATATATATATATATATATATATATATATATATATATATATATATATATATATATATATATATATATATATATATATATATATATATATATATATATATATATATATATATATATATATATATATATATATATATATATATATATATATATGAATTTTTATTTTTTTTTCCAATGAATTATATTGCATTTCGGACGATGTTTTCCTTTAATTTTTGATTTTTGATTTTGATTCGGACGTTCAGCGGGAATTAACTTAGGAAATCATTTTGAAACAAATATCTTTCGATATCAGTAATATTTTACTACACACACGAACGTTTATAAATGTTACCAAATGCTGTCAAACATTGCATTTACATGGTCGCAGGTTTTTAACAGGGTCTGTTCTTTTTCTTTTTGATTTTAGAAAACAAGATAATATTAGTAATATTCCAGATGTGAAAAAACTATAGACAAGAGTTTGAAATATCACACAAAATTCTCATATGTCCACTCATGTGAACCATATCTCGTACTCAGTTTCCCCTCCATTCCGGGCCCTTAGACTTATGCCTGCTTAGCCTAACGGCGAATCCGTCATTGGTCATAAATTGTCTGGAATTCTGAGATGAAATGTTTCCATTAAAAACTATTAATAGCTGGACTCGTACAAGTTCTTCCCGTTCTACCCTGCCTCTTCTTACCCCCTGAATAAACTAACTTTCCTTTCTTCCCCCCCCCAGCCTACGCTCTCTTTTAACTACCATTTTTTTCTCGACCCTCTCTTTCTCTCCTCTCGTTAAACTACCACTCCTTTCTTTTTCTCTCTCTTCCTAGCCTCTTATTAAACTACCTCTCTTCTCTCTCTCTTTCTCTCCTCTTATTAAACTACCTCTCTTTTCTCTCTCTCTCTTCCTAGCCTCTTATTAAACTACCTCTCTTTTCTCTCTCTCTCTTCCTAGCCTCTTATTAAACTACCTCTCTTTTCTCTCTCTCTCTTCCTAGCCTCTTATTAAACTACCTCTCTTTTCTCTCTCTCTTCCTCTCTTCCTAGTCTCTTATTAAACTACCCCTCTTTTCCCTCTTTCTTCCTAGCCTTTTATTAAACTACCTTTCCTCTCTTCCCCATCTCTTTCTACATTCTTATTAAATTGTCCAACTTTATTTTCTCCCTTCTCTCTTCTTACCCTCTTATCACTGAAAGCGTAACATTCGAATGCAAGAACAAATGAATGGACAGGCATAATTGTACGATAGATATCCATCTACCTTTCTCGTTATTATTGTTCCTTCTTGCCATAACGTCTTAGATCGAATACCCCCTTCCATTAAAGTAAGCAGCGTCAAATCAGAATAAAGTAGTGGCTTTCGATGAGATGGGACGTGAGTTCAAGTCTCATCGGAAGCTACTCCTCAATACCAATTTCAAATTACTCGCTCTAGAGAACAAGGATCTCTTCTGTCTCGATGGAGAACAGAGCGATACCAAAATGATATCTTCAGGATGTAAGCCTGCGCGGAACGTTTAAAGATTCAGCGATGTCCAGTCGATAGAATCCCTTCCTGGCTTCTTGATATTGCCATAAGGAAAGTAGAGCGTTTAGCATCAGTTTGGCTGTCGGAGCTTCTGGAAGGTCGTCAAAGGTAGCATCCAACTACCTTAGGAGAGCTCCACGCTTTGGTTTGGAATCAGAGTTGCTCATCACCTAGACTGGTCATCTTCCCTGGGCTAGTGAACCCAACCCGTGTCCCGCTTCAAGATGATGAAAACTCGTCAGAAATTAATAATAAACCTCCTCATCTATAGGACTTCCATCAAAACATTTCCACCAGTGTGTTCTTCCTCTCTCAGTTTTCGTTCACAGTACCATACACAAATACATTTATCATTATACACAGCAACCAAGTAAAAGTTGGAAAATAGAAATATAAGATAATTTTCAAAAAATCTATCGGTTTTCTGCACAATAACCAAAATTTTGTACGATATTACGCGAGATTGAGCAACAAGAATCCGTGAGAATTCAGTTGATGGGAAATATAGATTATTCATAGATCTTTGTTGATACTTGAAATACGAAAATGGCAAATTCACTCACAGAGCGAGTTGATGTATATACTTTTTGATGATGTAATGAAGGAATATTTTTATTCTTTTTTCTCAACTCAATTCTCGGAGATAAAAATTTGTTCTTTATTAAAAAAGGAGCGAAAACATTTTTTTAAAATATATTTCATATCGCAATGTTTATAAATTGTACATTGATACTTTGAATAGTTGTGTTCTCAATAGTGCATGTTTTAATGTAGTACAGTTAAGGTACATTTTTCCAAAACTCGAAATTTGAGGATTGGTGGTCATGTTGATCACATGGAGGGGACATTTATTTTTCACATACAAGGGTCAAAATCAATAAAGAATTTTCATTTTTCACTTTTACAGGACGAAATCTAGTGGAAATCTTTTTCTCTCTCTCCTTTTCTTGGGACCGAAAACAGAGAAGGAGATTTTTTCCCCCCCTTTTCTCTTTTTTCTTTCACTTTTTTCTTTTTAGCGCAGGGGTCACTTTAGTAGGGCAAAATCGAGTAGAAAGAGAAAGAAAGCGAAAGAAAGAGAACGGGAGAAAGAGAAAGAAAGAAAGAAAGAAAGAAAGAAAGAAAGAAAGAGAAAATTGATAGCTAAGAGAGGAGAGATAGAGAGAGAGAGAGAGAGAGAGGTACAGAGAGAGGTACAGACTGATTGTATTTTCACGTGATCAATAATTCAACTGGTGTCCCTAATGATGATAAATTTCAGTCAATGGTGAGTTCAGTTGACCAATCACGAAAGAGAATTATTCCATTCATAATACGTATTTTTTCCATAACACGTAATCCTTTTCCACTTTCAGGGGTCAAAATTGAGGGGGGGAATTTTTCCCACTTTTAGGGGTCCAAATCGAAGGGAATTTTTTTCACCTTATAGGATCAAAATCAATGGGAAGACTTTTAGGGTTCAAAACCCAGGGACAGGTATTTTTTCCATTTTCAGGGATCGAAATTCAAGGGAAGATTTTTTTCACATTTGTGGATCGAAATCGATGGGATTTTTTTTCCACTTTTATGTGTCAAAGTCTAGCAGGGGGATTTTTTTCATTTCTAGAGATCAAAATCGAGTTTGTTTTTTTTCTTTTTTGGGACGAAAAATTGGAGGGTGACTATTTTTACTTTTAGGTGTCGAATTTGATGAGTAAAGTTTTACTCTTAGGAGTCGACATCGAGAGGGGAGAACTTTTTTCCAATTTTAGGGATCGGAATCCAAGGATTTTTCTTTTCACTCTATGGGGTCAAAATCGATAATGAAAATTCTATTCAACAATTATGGTAAAAAACGGTGGGAAATATTTTAATTACTGCTAGGGATAAAAATATAAGGGTAGTTTTTTTTTCTTTTACTTTTAGGGGTCAGAATCCAAGGGAATCTTTTTTTCCAGAGGGAGATTTCATTCCTCTTTTAGGGGTCAAAATCGAGGGACAATTTTTCTTTTACTTTCGAAGGTCGAAATGCAAAGGATTTTTTTTTTACCTTTAGGCGTCAAAAACGAGGGAAAGATTTTTTTTTCACTTTTAAGGGATCGGATCCTAGGGAATGTTTTTCTACGTTAGGGCTTAAAATCAAGAGTCATTGTTACAATCAAGAGGGAACGTTTATTTCATTTTTTGGAGTCAAGGGGAAATTTTTTAAATTGCAGGGTAAAATCTTTTTCTCATTTTATGGGTCGAATTCATGAGGGAACGTTTACTTTAATTTCATGGGTTCAAAGCTCAAAATAAAGTGGGAAATATACCCCTTTTTAGCATTAACCCACTCTCCTTTCCAACATCAACTCCCAATGCCCTTTTTTACGATTTTCCCATTTTTTAAAGCCCCCTTTTTTAAACATTATCCTCTTTTGACAATAGTACCCTTTTCATTAACATTAATCTCCTATTCCTTACCATTATATCCCCATTTTTAACATGATAACTCTTTTAAACTTTCTACCGTTTTTTAACATTAGGCCCCTCTCTTTTTACATCATCCCCTCTCTTTTCTGAGATTAGCCCCCCTTTTAAAATTAACGCATGTTTTTAACTTTACCCCCACGACCCCTTTCTTAATATTAAACCCCTTTTTACATTAGTCCCTCTTTTCACATTATCCAAACATCCTTTTTTACATTAACATCTCACTTCTTTTTTCCACATCATCCCCCTTTTTTTCTAACAGTCTAAAAAGTGGTATTGTATCAATTCTAAAAACAAATTAAATTAAACACGATCTGATTTCCACTTATCTATTTTTCTATTTCTTCTTTGGATAGCAATTTAAACCGCCCGTTTGGGTGGGTATTAACAATGCAATAACTGCAGGTGACAGAAAAAATATTCATACAACAATTGTCAATTATTGGATGATCAGCTACAAATGATTTTCACCAAATTACACTCGGTATTAAATTCACAAAATCATAAATTAAAAAAAATCTTGCTCATTAGTAAATATTGAAACACAAAAACACAGAGGCTGATCGATTTTGTCAACATTTTAAGGTTTATCTGCATCATTGTTAACCATTAATCAGTGGTTGATGAGATATCTTTTGAGAAAGGTTGTTGTCCTGATTTTTCCCTACTTGGTTTTGAATCAAACGATGCTTTAAAACAATTCATAAATGGCAACGAAGGCAGTGGAAGCGATAATTGTCCTGAAGTGGCTGATAAGATATTTCTCTAAAATAATGTTACACCCAAATATTCAGATCCCAAGTGGGTAAAATCTATAAATATGGGGTTAACTTTGTTTGAATATTGCTTGATGCATAAAGATTGTTTTTAAGAGAAGAGAAGAAGCAGATCTACTGCAAAAACTTTATATCATTTATTGTCAAAGATGCATTGTTTCCTGGTGCAGAAAATTATTAAGACAAATCAAGAAAATGAAGTAAGAGAGAAGGGGTACAGTCAGCTGGCAGCGATTAAAAAAGCCGATACCTTACCAAAATATGCCAGGTTCAAATGCAGTCGGCGTTAAAATATAACCACCAATATTATTTCATTTTCCTCCAATCATCAGAATATATAATCTTTAGAGTTTTAAATTTTTTTTATATGAATATATGTTCCATAAATCCTATCTATGATATTACTAGATATATGAATAAGTTGTGTACAATAGAAATTCAAGTTTTAGCAAATTAATTTCAATTATGACATTCGAAATTAATAAAATAAAACGAAAAAGGTTACATATATATACATTTTTAAAATTTTCAAAAACTTTCTTGAACATACCTGGAAGTCTCATTAGTACACACTAAAAATTCCATGAGGGTATTTGTGTGTTCCCCAAGTTATGCTGTTACATACCAACATACTTTTAGTGAATTCTTAACTGGAGGATCTGCTATTTGTTATTAATTCAATTAGTATACCGTGTATTCTTGTTCAAAGACTGCTTCCCTAAACCCCTTTACAATGCACTATTGATCATTTTAGTGAGTTTTTGTATTGTTTCCAATCTTATGATGACTGATATTTTCTATTGATTAATTTGTTTATTCATTGCCTTGAAGGTTCACAAAATATACGTTCGATAGTCATGATATTATGTAGTCGCGTATTGATATATTTTATTGGAATATGGCATAGTTCTTTTCCATTTTTACTGTCTCAGCTCTTAAAATCATACATTGACGCAATGGAAAAACAAACAAAGATTCTACACGACAATGTTTTAGGTATCAGATGTCAACATACTTGTTTCTTTTTTCGATCTTTTTTCTTAGCGTTTGGTTAAAGATATTTCCACACCTCTAAGGTTATTATTGTTCAACTCCAACTATTGAGTTTTGACTTTATTTTTGTATGTAACAACAATGACGGAAGACAGTGACCAGTCCGAAAACCAGCGACGTCATGCATGAATAACAGTGACTTACGCAAACACTGATGACTTCAATTCATCCCACCTCTAAAGTCCAAATCAGGTTGACTTGTTTTGTTAAAGTTTGCAGATCCCATTCACAGAAACTAATGATGGAGTTGAAATGGGACGCATAATTTCAGAATGATATTATATGGAGAAAAGAATTCTGTTTTTGTCACTTTTTAGATTTTAATGAAGTAAGGGAGTTTGATTCTAGCGCAGCTCAACTTATCTTTCTAATCATTTACCTCTGTCAACGAAGTATGCATTCATTCATGATTGTATGTCCAAAGAATATCCCCAAAAGTTCTCAATTAACTTCAGTAACATTTTTTGTAAAGGTGAGCAATTGGCCGAGGAAGAATTACTTAAATTTTGGGTGGATCCAGGAATTCATTCAATTAAGAAATATCTTTTCATGTGTTAAGAGAATAGTCCAAAATATGGATATGGATTCGTCTGATTGCCCATATGATAAGTCCAAAAGTTCCCAATTAATTTCAATGACATTTTGTGGAAGGATTGGCCATGGGCTAAGGGAGAACTGATTAAATTTTCTGGCTAACCCAGATTGAAAGATACCCTTTCATATATTAAGACAGTAGTCCAAAATCCAGAAAATCGAAACTCACAGTTACCTCTGATTCATCGTAGCTATACATGAACTGACCTTCATTCCGTGTTAGTGATTATGGCGTTGGTAGAGATATGGGTTCTTTCTAGTTTTTTTATTTTTTATTGTAATCACTCATTAGATGTTTAGTGTTTGTTGAAATTACACACACAACAGTCCCATAGAAAGACGACCGGAAATTGTGGCTTCAGAGTCGTAGAATATACTGAAATAAAAATTGACTATTTTTCTCACAATTCAAATCATTTCCGGTTCCAAATGAACCTGAATATTGATTAAATGAGTGACTACTTCAAAACTCCCGATCAGACTGTGCTAAGTAAATTTGAGGGCCCTGGGCAAAGCCATGTACTAGATTCAACCCGCAGGCCGTAGTACCAACCGTGATTCAATCCATGGATTAAATAATGAGCTGAGAACTGATTTAAGCATTTAAACTGATTCAAACATTGAATTTAAACATAGTTTTAGGGAAGGTACTCTACTGCCCAGCGTACCTATGCAATAAGACGACCCTGCTTCAGGTACTGTGAGCTGCTCGAAACTTTGTACCAGACTAAATAAAAGTTGTTGAGTAACTTTAATGAAACGTTCGAATTTATTGACAGCTTCTCTATTTATCATTTATCTACTCATTTCAAGAAATACGAAAATTGAATAAACAAAGCTACCGTCAAAAGATAAAACATGAAATCTTATTTTTTGAATACTTTTATTCATATTTATTTTTATGTATCGATGAAATAAGAGAAACCGAAAAACGATACTTAGTCGTTATTTTATACTTTATTTTTATTAGAAGTATTGTAAATCATTACATCTACTATCGAAATTGGATATGAATATATATTCGTTCGTATCTGTTTTTCCTTCGGTCTGTTGGGTGGTCTACAAGATATCTCCAAAAGCACAGGATGGATTCCAATGAAATTCGGTGGGTAAGTGGGCAATGGGGTAAGGAAGAGTTGGTGTAACTTTGATTGAGAGATACTTTTCTGTTGTTGTTTTCCTTACATTCATGTATACGCTCATGTCTGTCCTCACGATATCACCATGAGTTCTTAATGTATTTCAGTGAAATCTTGTGGAGGGTGGGATATCGGCTTCGGAAGAAGTTGTAAGATCTTGGGTCGGATTCATTGAAAATGACAGAGGTTTGCACTCCCCGGGCGATTTCTAGTCATTTTTTTTTTTTTTTTTTTTTTTTTTTACTGCTATTTAACTTTTTTTTTTTCTTTTTATATCACAACTGAACGATTTGAATTAAGTTGTGATAAAAAAAAACGATAGAGAAGTGTGGCAAATCCCGGGGAAGGTCTATGCCCAACGACGGACGTTGAAAGACTGCTGATGTAGATCTACTTATATAATGAGCAGTGTGATTTTCTTGGTTCCCTTTCTGTAACCATGAACTCTTCCACATAAAGGTAACAAATTTGCTGATGAAAATATCTCCAAACTACTATTTTGAACAATGGACTCTTCCACTGAAACGAGCCTTTTAAAATAATCGTCTTATGATACTGGTGGTGCCTGCTTTTGAATAGTTCGCCTTCCGCCACTTATTCACTTTTTTAATAAAAAAGGGTGAAAAGCGGAAATAGCGTTCGGCTTTTGTTTAGCAGTGATTCAAGAAAGTCGTACATCCTCTTCCCCTCTCTCTTCTAAACCGTGTCTCCTCTACACCCCCCCTCTGACTACCACCACCTGATATTCCATCCTAACCATTTCTCTTTTGTTTCCCAGGATCTTCGAAAAGTTTTCTCATATAAATTAATGGTAATTGCTTCTTTGTTTTCCGCCGCTTTACAGATTACTAAAGGTTTTTATATGAACACACTACTCTCATATAGATGGGGAGACCTGTATATCCGTGTTTTTTTTTTACGGGGATTAAATAGCTAATGGTAATAAAACATGTCATGTCTAACACTCCTGTATTTAGCCACGTACTTTTTTTTCGCAGAGCTGTTACCAAAAGAGGGTGGTTCAGATAAGACGACACGTTTCCTCCTGCAACTTGTCTACATGTTATTTGACTACATCTACAAGCAGAGCTGCCGTACGAACAAAGTCCTCGATTTTCACCTGCCGCATCAGTTACTAGAAATGATGGATCACTGTCTTCACGTGGATTCTGAGCCACGTGACTTGGAACAGATTCTCAGCGATTGTAAGGAGACCTTGCGATATTGCGTCAGAACAGGTAAGTAAAAAGAGTTCAGTACAATGTACATATGAATTAATCAGCTTTACTTTCGAATACAAACAAACAAATCTTTTATTTCATTTTTCTTAGAATAATAATAATAATAATAATAATAATAATAATAATAATAATAATAATAATAATAATAATAATAATTATTATTATTATTACTATTATTATTTTCATTATTATTATTATTATCATTATTATTATTATTATTAGATGAAGTTTTGTATTAATTTTGACAACTTTTAACGTCATGTTGACCTTTTAGTTGATTTTTGTCACAACTTCAATCTGGGCTGTCAATCAACGACAGCGAGCAAACAGAGCGTAATTTTGATGACTATTTGTCTTATCTAACTGTTTCAAATCCGCACTGTTTGATCGCTACTGTAGGTGGATCAACTTGCGAGAATCAGTGTATCCACCATGATTGAGTCGCAACCTCATAGACTTTCCTCGATCCTAGTCCTTGTGCTAAGCGCTTAGCGGACAGGCATTGAACAATTTCTCAAAGTAGTTGGTATGACTCAATGGTGGAACGAACCATTCTCTACAGAACCGGAAGTGAGCATTGCAGCGAGCATTGCAGTGTTCTGTTATGTCGATTTAGAAACCTGAAATTGTCGAAAGCTCAGATGGGATTTTCCATTATTTGTCGAAAATAATCGACCATTCAAATATCATTATTTCAAGTTGTGTACACATAAAAGTAATCACACTGTCTGATTATCTTTGACATTGATAAGATAAAAAAACTGTAACTTTATTATAAGAACTACAGTTTTGTGCATTTTATCTTACCATTAAAATTCTAAAAAAATATTCACTTTTGTCTGAAGAGAAAATAAAATATTTAAATGATTTCAAATTGTATGGAACTGCTACAATTAGAAGAGGAAGGAAGGAAGGCGCTTCTCTTTGATTCGAAATTTTATTGCAAGAAAACAAGACAAAAACATAATTCATTGATTTTATTTGCTTGCCTCTTTGTAATTGATATAATCAGGGCTGCATGAAAAGTCAAATGCTATAGGGATAAGAGTTCATATCTTTTTTATACCCCCCCAAAAAGAATTCTGATCAAGATGTTTTCTTTGTGATTTGTAAGAAATTAACTGGCAGTCTTTGCATGTGCACAATTAGAGGAACAGCCATTTTGAATGGCTAAAAGTAGCTAGATTTGTCAATACAGGCTCCGTTGTTCTCAATCTAAAGATACCGTTTTTCATACTTATACAGAAATATTTGTTGATGTGATCATTTATATTTTGAATTCTTTAGTAAGCCCCCCCCCCACTATTGGTTACCAGACATATCATTCAAGGCAATTGTTACCTTTTCCGCGTTAAATTCAAAACATATGGACAGCGTGAACTACCTAACTTACCTTAATCCAAACACTGAACACTAACCCTAAACACTAACGATAATAAGTAAATAAATAGTTTTTATTTTCATTATTGTGTTAATATCTTATCAATACGTTGTATAATAATACTTTTTCGAGCCTTTGTAAGAGTCTTTGGATCGTACGTAACATTTGTAGCTATACATTCATCTGGCAATGAAATCTAGCCAATTTTAGTGATTCAAAATAGCTGTTCTCATAAGTGCTTAATTGCTAAGATTTCCAATCAACTTTGACGGTTAGTTATTCTTTAAAAGAATTGGGGAGGATGGGAGAATGTATGCATCATCGTTCTCCCCTTATATCCTCATCGGATGTGTTGTGGAGTTGGGTACATGCAGAAAATTTCTTCGTAAGACCCACTCCCGATTTGGCAGGCCCGTCAAAATTTCGTTTTTCTTAGAGCAACTGATTTCACTAATGGTCATCCATCTAGTTGCTAACCAAGCTCGACGTTGTTCAACTACAGTGATTTTACGTGAACCAGTGTATCCAATGTAATTTGGCCGTAATTCCATCGCCTTGTGCCGAGTGCTTAGCGAAAAGGCATTGAGTACCATTTTTAAAGTCTTTGGTATGACTCGACCGAGGATTGAACCACAGCCTACCGAACCACTGGGTCACGGTGATGGATTTACTGGTATGAATCAGCGAGAGGAAGAAGACTTCGGAACGGCCGAGAATAAGAATTCGTTTTAACGACGACCAGTCGTTCTAAATACAGAGACTCCTACGTGTAATAAATCCATTTTTTGTTCATTAGGACAATGTGTATGTGGAACCACCATAGTGCAGAGGTTCTCAACCAGGGGAGTCTTTCTCGTCAGGGGGTGGGGTGCCATATGGTGAATTGAGACCAATAATTGACAGATGCAAAATGTTGGAATATTGAACTTTATGCACTGAAAGTATAGATGAATTACTTTTCCTTTTAAAACATTATCCAAGTGAATGTCATTGTGCTAATATAGAAAAAAGAAGATTCTCGATACTATATGCATATTATTTGGAACGTACCTTCTGAGTTGGAATTTTTGAAGGAGCAGAATGACAATTCGAAATATCGTGAAAATGTTGCATGAACAAAAAGGTTGAGAATCATTGACGTAACGGTTATTAGCACTGAAAACAGATTCGATTCCTTGCGTTCACTTCTCACTAACCCCACCCAGATAAGGCATGAATATAACTAACTGTGCTCTGTCTCATAGCCGGGATTAGACAAAATCAGAATAAAGTTTTGTCATGTTATACTGCGATGGTTGATGAAGAAAAAAGTGGATTATTTAGAGAGCAACCAAGGGAAAACCACTCTCCCATGACAATGTCATCTGGTCAAGTAGTAGTAGCAGCAGTGGTTGAATTGACCATGACAATTTCCAGTAACATTTTGCATGCTGTTCAATTCTAAGAATGGTGATGTTGATAGCATTCTAAGTACCTTAAAATGTGCACGCACACGTTTACGTGGGGATAAAGGTGAGTTCCCATGCATGCAAGCACACAAAAACACACACACACACCATGTACATTTTTGGGGAAAAAAAGAAATTGTTAAGTCTACATTTTTTTTCATTTTCCAATTAAAATTTCTTTCCAATCAGTGAAAATGATACCAACCAATAGCTCAATTTCCGAGAAATCTTCTGACAACTAAGCACCACATACTTCCCCATTATTACGATGAATCCTCTAAGTTCAGAACCGAAGTTCAAAATCGTGGCCAGGCAAAAGTCAAGGTTCGCGAATTTTTTGAGAGGTTACATCAAGAGCGAATTTGATGCAAAAAGATCAAGAGACAAGAATCAAAGATTGTTGGGCAAACATCTCACTTGAAATACTTGCTGATATCGACAATGGCTAAGTCAATTGCAGACTCAGCTACATTGCTATGAAGTTGGCTCAAATGTAGAAGTCCACCAACGGAGAAGTTCTTATTTGAACTTGATTTGAAATTTGAATTACAAAACTCCGAAACACTCTAATTTATGGTGTACTGATTTCTAAAAGTGTTTGTCTGTTTGTTTGAAAATGAATGAATAGTGTATTGTGCTTTCCGAGGCATCTTTTATTCTATCTTATTTGAATTAATGTTTTGGTATCTAACTGTTTTCATTTTGTAGGACACCCTCGATTCCTGAACCAACTCTCTTCTGGTCTTGATATCATCGGCTTAGCTGGTGAATGGCTGATTGCTACAGTCAATACTAACATGTATGTCTTTTATGTAATACTTTATATTAGATAAATAAATACCGTATTTCCTGGCTGATAATACACTTTTCCCCTGAATGATGCCCTAATATCACCCTGCGTCTTAGCACTCGAGTTTAAATTGTAGAGAGGAGTTTGTTAACCCCTTGGACCCCAGTACAGTGAGATATTTGATCCCAAAATATTTTCCTCTAAAAATATCCAGCTAAACATAGGGTGGATCTTACGATTTGTTACGTCTTATCAGCCCGGAAATACGGTACTTACTATCTTTATGTTAGATATAGACCTAGAAATCGGCTCAAATAATCACTCACGTGTAATTAACGTCCATGTTGTATTAAAACTTTACTTATTCACTCTTTTAAAAGTTATATAATTTTGAAGGGTACAAATTACGAAGTATTTTACAAAAGGAGTTACCGTATTTCCTGGTGTCAAAGACGCTATTTCTTTCCCGAAATAAGTATAACAAAATCACCAACACCCTACAGACTGGAGGTTACTTTTTTCATAGACTCAAAGTCCCAGAAGATTGGAACACTGCAATCGCAATGCTGTTATATAAAAAAGAAACCTGAAACAGCTACAAGCCAATAAGCCTGCTCAACTGTATCTACAAACTTTTTACCGAAGTTATCACAAGCCAAAACGCCGAAACACTTGATGAATATCAACTACGGGAATAGTCTGGCTTTCGAATTAGCTACTCAACCATTGACAATCTCCATTCAGTAAATCACGTAAAAGGGAAAACCAAGGAATATGAAATGGCTCTCGCTATAGCATTTGTTGACTTCAAGAAGATCTTTGACTCGCTGGAAATCCCGAAGGTCATTAATGCTATCATACAACAAGGTGTAAACCCCGTACATGTGACTCTTGCAAAATATCTACCAACACATCAGTTTCTTATGAGTCTACTAACAAACTCTGGACTGTTTCAGTTCGGAAAATGAGTAAGACAAAGCGATACCAGCTCACCCAAACTCCTCAGCTTGCTTCGATATGATCTCCCGGAACCAACACTATGCAAATAAAGGAATCAGAGTAGACGTAACCTCAGATTTGCTGATGACATCGTCATTTTTACAGAGAATCTTCATGATCTCTACATAATGCAAGATGAACTAAATGGAGAAAGCAAGAAAGTTTGTCTCCACATGAACTTCAGTAAAACAAATGTCATGTACAACAAACATGTCGAGGACAAGTGCACGATGATCAAAATCGAAATCACAGATTGGCCAAGAACCATGCAACGTGCGTAGGAGAAGAGCACACTTAACGTCCAATGGAGAGATAATAAGGCAGTACAGTATTTTAGAGAAAAAAACAGGAGTCGGTGATGTCATGGAATCCATAAGAAAACTCAAATGGCCATGTATTGGTCTTTTGGCATGAACATCAGGCAGCCGCTGAACATTACAACTCACAACGTGGATCCCCAGAGATTACATGCTAAACTGTGTCCAGTAAGTTGGCGTACCGAACTAGACAAGTTCAGAAAGTATTGGCTCCACGATGCCCACGATAGAGAGGTCAGGTGAATCTGAGGGAGGGTTTTTGCCCAAAGACGGACGCTAAAAGGCTGCTGCTGCTGCTGACGATGATGATGTTGATGATGATTATTCTAACTCAAAAGGAAAGTAGGTAAAATCTACCAGTAATCTGAACTTCTGCATATGACCATATCAAATTAACAGAAGTATCATAAATAAAAATATATATACGTATCAACAAATAATAATTCACGTACCGATGGACAGCAACAGACAAACTAACAGAATTTAGTTGCTGCATATCAACATGACCGATGCTTTCCCCCTCCTCAAACCACCATGACTTTGATGGAACATTGTTAAGTTTATCAAAAGAAGTAAACTTGTGATATGTTAGAACGGTGTACCGGTGAATTTCATAATAACAAGACGGTTGTGTAATCAAACACTCGTCCGACATCTGTTTTGGTTGTTTTCAAGTGTTCTGTGATGAAACGTGTTGCGTCCAGTCAGCAGTATCAGGCAACCGTCTCTACAGTTTATACATAGAATTTGATATTAAAGGAAGATTATAAGATCATAAAACGGAAACGAAAAAATGCAATTTATTCTGTTTTTTTTTCTTCAAAAAGTCTGGGGTGCGCCATTGAGGGCGGGTCATCTGCATTGCTGCGAAATACGGTAATTCGCCACTCTTAAGCTGAAGTAAAAAGTCAACATGGATACTGCGTTGAAAATATCGATCACCGTGGCTCAGTGGCAGAGTGCTCGCCTCTGGTCCACTGCCTAGTCATACCAAAGACTTTTAGAATAGTATTCAGTGCCTATGGTCATACACTCAGGACATGTACGAGGAATACCAGGTACTGTGACGTAAGCAAAACGAAGATTCGACGGGCCTCACAAGCCGGAAGTGGGTCTTACTAACGATTGCCCGTTGCGTACTTGTCCCCGCGACACCCTTGACGAGGGTAAGAACGAAGAACGATTATACATGGATATGTATAGAAGCAAAGCAAAAGTAACTGTATTTTATTGTAGAAATGAATTTTCAATGATCCTACAATAGATATACATAGTAAATGATTTTACTGTACACATTAGCAACAAACAATTTCCCTTCTTAAAAATCGTAATGTTAGATGAGCTTAGAACATTTTCGAAATACGTTCGATGCGTTGTCCAGAATAATGAGTGATTTTGGGCCGATTTTTATGTATAGATACTGTACTTATCTATGTGAATATGTACGTGGAAAACAAGTGAAAGACTAATCCTTTGTTGTATAAGACTTCGTTTATACCTATGTATAAGGCTTTCCGATGATCAATTCGTTTAGAAAAAATGAAAATTTATGGTTAACACAAAATACCGCTTATTTCTTTCACAAAATTATTGCAAATGCCATTCTAAGTGAAAAGCATTTGACAATACTTCATAATCCATCTATTGAATGTACACAATCTCTTATCCGATATTCAGAAAATCAAGAAGCTTTGAAAACTGAACATTTTCCTGTGGGTGTCCCCCGCTTATGTTTGGCGTCAAACATGACCTGGTGCGATCCGCGCTCGACTAAGTTCGTCTCAGATGCCTTGTAGAGCGGAAATTACTTCGAGGCAACCTTGGCTCAGTACACGCCACGCAGTTGTGTCTCAGTGCTCTTATTTGTCAAACGTGCCTCCGCTGCTCGAAGATATTTTGTTCACTTTTGGATGATTTTTTTATACTTTGAAATCTGTGAAAATGTTAGAAGTGAGAAACATCTGCCGTTATTTATTCAAATATTGATGGCATTCCGAAATCTGAAAAATTCAGAATTCCAAAAGTGTCTGGTCCCAAAGGTTTCGGACAGATATTTATCTATATATTTATCAAGATAGATAGATAGATAGATAGATAGATAGATAGATAGCAGTGATTCCATGATTAACTTGTAAACAGAACGATGGTGAGGGAATGTGATAGAAAAACATAGAGTTTTAATCAAATGTCTACAAGAAACACACACACACACACACGTATTGTATATATATACAATTTTATTATATGGGTATCCCACTACAACTAGCCTGGTGTTTCAGCGTCAATAGCGTATTTTCAAACTATATATACGAGAGAGAGAGAGAGAGAGAGAGAGAGAAAGAAAGAAAGAGAGAGAGAGAGAGAGAGAGAGAGAGAGAGAGAGAGAGAGAAAGAAAGAAAGAGAAATAGAAATAAATAATGATGTGTTGGAGTCCCTTTAGATTTCGTAACATAAAATCAAATCGTTTTCAAGCCATATAGCAGGAGAGAAAAAAAGTTCACAAATAATACACGAGATGAAGTTTGCAATTTCATTTCTAACAAAACTTGAATTCTCCTAATTACTGTGTCCGCCTGTGGAATCATCACAGATACTATGATACGTTTAAAAGATTAAATAAGAGTTTTGTTTGTCTTTATTTTCATTTTTCTTTTTGAGAAGTCAATACTCTATTCATTGGAAATATGCTTAGAAGTAATCTATACTTTGACGCCTCTGCGGCCATATTGGCTTACAGCTTTTTTCTCACGAATGAGATTTATCGTATTGATTCGCATCTGCCTTCGACGATTCGCTGTCAGCCCCAAATCCTTAATTCTTTAGAAATGTTGCCTTCAAGGAAAATGTGCATATTTTCCAGATCGACAGCTCCTAGCAACTATCTGCGATTTATCGGCGATTTTTGAGAGACATGTTCAAACACTTTCTGATAAAAAGAAAAAAAGATGTTTTTCAGATTGCTGTCAAAATCACTTTGTCACTTTTATTTCGTGTTCAACAATGGTAACTCCCGTAACGATACAGCTACAACACTGAAGCATATTTCATCCGAGAACATATAACTAAATACACAAATTCACGAATATAGGAGTTAACTCATTAACTGCGACAGGTGGTGAAAAGAAATAGTCATCCATTGCAAGATAAAAGGCCCTTTCCCATTTTAAGATTATTCGGTACTCTTGTAATTGTGGGGTCTGGGGCATTATATTGGTAAAAGACTAAAAGTTATTTCCCTCGGATTTTGTATCAAAATAAACTATTAAAACGAATTATTAAATAACTCAGCATCACAGACAGTAACTGAGCAACCGTAGCGTCAAAATTTGAAGTCATGTAAACAAAATTTCCACCGAAGGATAAACATGGTCAGGAATTAATTCTATATACATCATTCGAGTTTTTCATAGTAAACATCTAGATTCTCTGCTAATAAACCCACCAGAATAAGGCCCAAGAAAGTCTAAGCCTTTTTTCTCAAAATAAAAATAAAAACATTTTTAGAATTTGTTTAGTGGAGTATTAAGGCCAATTTTCAAGTCTGTTGACTAAGCGGTATTGCCAGGAGCGCTCCAACACATAAACACACAAACACGTGCAATATATATATATATATATATATATATATATATATATATATATATATATATAAACAGCTGTCTGTGGATGAAACAATAATAATTATTATTATTATGATTAGCCCTTCCTAAGGGTTGAGCACTGTCAAGTGGGGCACCTATTACTGCTATATGCAATGCACTTCCAACTCTGGAATAAAGCACTTTGGTAGACAAGGAATTATGCGTAAGTAAATATACTGGATGTTGAATAGTCTACAGCCACACTGTAGAGTAGTAATACCCGTGGATGATACAATAATTAATTAATTAATATATATATATATATATATATATAACGATAGAACCCTTCATCATCTTTGGTAGCTACATTTGTTCAATTAAGTGTAGTACAGTGTTTCAAATTATCGTTATCAAACTGTTTTTGTATTGATATAAATTATTATTATTATTATTATTGTTTTTGTAGTTTAATAATAAAATCATTGTGTGTTTCGTAAAGAAATCTTGCAAGGGGAATAACTCTTAGTCTTATTCGCATATTACGCCCTGAACCCCACTATTACAAGAATACCGATAATCCACTGCCAGTCATACATTGCAAGTTATCGATTGCAAAATAAAAGCCATTTTCTATTGTAAATTATCCATTACAAGATAAATCCGTGATTCACTAACAGAACTGAGTTTCAAACCATCGCAATAAAACGAAAATGCTATTGTGTTAACCATAGAGCAGTAATGACGGAAATTTCAGTCATTTGCAATAAATGAATTAATTTTGGTTGAATTTAAATCAACAAGTTCAAGAAATTTCCAACTTTTCCCTGTCTTCCAATATTTATGATTTCGACCTGACTTACCAAATTGAGCTCTCTTGGCGCCACTGAATATATATTGGCCCTCAGCCAAACAGAGGTGTCAGGAGGTGACGTCACTGTAGTAGTGAGAGTAATTTTCATTCAAGTTTTCCTACATTTTCACTGTGTCCGTCTTCCTATCTTGGTAATAAACAGAACATTGATGTTATACGTTTGCAATTATATTACTGTAGATGCACATGTATCGTGTGGCATTGCTACTTGCAT
This sequence comes from Thysanoteuthis rhombus, assembly GCA_963457665.1. Taxonomy (NCBI): domain Eukaryota; kingdom Metazoa; phylum Mollusca; class Cephalopoda; order Oegopsida; family Thysanoteuthidae; genus Thysanoteuthis; species Thysanoteuthis major. Next base: position 11,475,673 of record OY735205.1, read on the forward strand.
CATTGGTTACTTGGAAGTCAGTCGTTGAGTCGAATGTTGTGATTATATACTTGATTTCACAGGCGACAGCTGGAAATTGAAAAGGTGATCAAATGGAACATGGGCGACCACTGACATTTTTCCAGGAGAGAAAGGCAAAATGATATATTTCCAGGGTGGGACGGAATATATATTTGGAAGATATTTTAGCAGCACCCCTGTTATCATCGAAGAATGATATCATCTTTTATACGTGTACATTGAGTTTAGACTACATAAAACAATTATACAGTACCATTATCTTTTTATCAAAATCAATGAATTTCCCTGTTCCTTCTCTCCTCCCAGGCATCGGTTACAATTTCTACTGCTACTACGTTAGGGCCGTTCCTTTCATCTCTCGGCTCGTATGTCGCATATCATTCGGCCCACCGAACGAAATCTCTGCTGACCTACTCCAATTTATTAAATCTAACATTCTTTGTTCTGACAACCGAAATCTCCTCCTTCACAAATCAAGAGGGTCTTCTCCTCAAAAGGGCCACTCTCAAAGCAATCAGAGACTGCGACCTAAAGAATATTTTGTTGCTCTGAGCTTTTCCAAAATGTCCCCACCTTCTTTTAACCAAGACAGCGACACAAATCAATGGTAATAATTATACACGTACATCTATTGATTTTTCCGTAGACATTGGTGTTATAAATTGTCATTATTTTTGTTGTTAAATAATATTATCATTAATTTATTCGATTCCATTCTATTTCAAAGGTTCACCTATGAAGTTGCTCCGGTGTTCACCATAATGGAATCAGAGGTGCTGGAAAGAATGAGAAATATCGTTGGGTGGGAAAATGGAGACGGTATATTTTCACCAGGTAATTGATATTTATAAATAAAGTCAGTTAGTTGCAATGTGGACTCGATCCTTACTGTCACCAATTTACCTGCTCCTTGTTACATTATAAAGCACCCACTCTTGACTTTTTTCATGGATTGCACCCCTTCAAAATTTCAAAATCCTTCTTGCACCACTTAATCTTAAGGCTAAATAATTGAACTGAGAAAAAAAAAACTGAACACGTTTTAAAAACCCCAATCCTTCACTCCCTCTTTTCATCTAGAGCTGTGCTTCTTGAAATATTTCAGTGTCATTCACCTTCAAATGTTAATCTCAAAATTTGATTCACCCTCAACATAAGTTTCTTCATTTTAATCACTTCTATTTTATTTTCCTACCGTATCATATTATACGGTTCGTGATTGAACACTGGTGCTTTAGATTATCTATTGATAAATTTATTGATGAAGTCTTTAATCCTTATCTTCCAAGTTTGATTTCAATAGACTATACATTTTCAACCTCTTTTCAAGCAAGGGGAGATAACTCGGTGATAGTCATTTGGAGACTATTTCTCCTGAAGAGGATAAATAGAGTAAAGACAGTCTCATTTTAAATAGATTAAGTACACTTTGCGATGAAATTCTGAAAAATTAAATTTTCAATACAGATTGTATTTTCAAAAAATGAGAAATAATTCCATCTTATTTTTACAGCTCCGTTTTCTTTGTATAATCATCAACTTTTTCAAAATCTGTTGTTGGACTTTTCCCTGAGGTATTTAAGACGTAGGGGTAATTGGCCATAACCTGCCATGCCGTTAATCCAGCAGCATTTTTTTAATCCCTGTTACTCCCTGCCATTCCATGACACTCATTTCCACATAATAATGATGAAATATTTCGATGCAAAAACTACTACTGCCACGCATTGAAAATATATTTTGATGCAAATCTTTGCCACTCCTTAATACTACTTGTTCGCAAACGTTAATGAAACGTGTGACAGGGAATGGCAGGGAGTTTGCTTATTTTTGAGGACTAATAGTATAAAGAGGTGACAGGAAATGGCAGGGAGTGGCAGGGAGTGGCAGGGATGAAAAGTACCCTCCCATTAACCGCTGGGACATCCTTTTGCAGCTTCACTTAAACCAAATATCAAATCCTGTTTTCCACAAGTGCCTCAGGTTAGTGCTCTCACTCTTGCTATTTTTATCACTACGTTTAGGCCGATACAATCTTTAGCCAGTCGTCTTTTGTCTTAGAATAGTCATAGATCAGGGTAAGTCTGATCATGTCTACTGTCTTGTGGATGTAATGACTGGATACATATGCGTTGATCTACCCACTGCATTTAGCCTAATTCTTGGGTGACATGAATCCCGAGACAATTGTAACCTTGAGACATCGTCCCCATTGTGCTAGAAAAAATGCATCCTAATGTTTGGGGTAAATACTGAGAGGTTCGTGATTTTTTTTTCTGAAAAAGTACGTAATTTTGTTGCATTTTGTATTTCCTGTATGCAAAAAAAAAAAAAAAAAATTAAAAAAATATCATGGTTATCCACCGTCTTCGGTTGCGTCTGAATGCCATAATAAGTTTAGTCTATGGACCTTCCAGCCTACACCTCTCTATTTTGGTTTTGAATCATTCGACCCTAATGTGTTCTTTATTAGAAAAAGGTACAATGGACTAGGAGGTCATGAACATACTGTTGAAGTAAACAGATGTAGATTGAATATCAGGAAATTCTTTTTAGCAATAGAGTTGTAGGTCTATGGAATAGTTCACCAGATTATGTGGTTCTCTCACCAGATGTGGATACTTTTATGAAGAGTTATGAAAGTTATTATAACACCACAAATGGTTTTTGGTTTAAAATTATTGCAAAGCAGATTTGTACATGTGTGCCCAGATATACATGTAGCACACTAATAAATGTATTGCATCGCACTTTAACGACAAGGATCATGGATACCCCCTGATGTCTACAGTAGACCCAACCGAACTCGGACATTTTTATTTTGCAAAAACCGACTTGAGAAAAGACCCTTAACGGTCATGTATAGAAATATCTATGAATGAATGGCTTGGTTTCGCGAACGAATATTTTCGGTGGGCTTTCCACGAGAGTAAGACCTTAGACGAAAGGGCCTGTACGCAGAATATTCCTCCAGTCTGTGCAATAAATTATTAAGATAAAAGGCGACGTTCCCACGCCGATCCCACCTTCTAGACCAAGGGTTTGCATCCTATGATCCACCGAAGGGGCACGGATTGGAACGAAGCCCTTTTGTTGTAGTTCTGAAAGCAGATTCCTTAGCTAGCTGTGTAGTTATTCTACCCCTTTGTGGGAGTGTTCTGACTATCTATAAGAGAAAATTAAACGTCTACTAAATGACTTATATATCTGAAGATATCCAGAGAAAGCTCCGGTCGAAATGTAGTCATAAAAACAGATACAATGACTCATGAGCCTGACCAGGCTAGATAGGTACCTTAATGAAGGAGTGGGAAAAAAAGAAAACAGCCACTATTTTAAAAGTGGATGCGAAAGGATGGAGGAAGGGAAGTGTAGGATAAGAGTTGCCAAATTAGCCTTTTCAGCTTGATCTGGCCGATTTTCAACCAATTTAGTCGATTAAAATCTACGGTAGGCGATTAAATCTGACAAGTTCAATATTTTTATTAATAATTTACTCCAGAGTCTTAGAATACGGTTATTTTCTTCGATAAGTTGGCTTGAAATCGAGAAATATTGCTGAATTTAGTCATTTTAAAGATAGTTTTAGCAATAAATAAGAAATCAAATTTAGCAACACCGAGTGGAACAGGGGTGATTTAAAAAAAATCTGTGTCAAATGTTGAGGATAATAGAATTAAGTATTGATTTTTTCTATCAAGTTTAACATTTTTTTTTAATAGACCGTATAATTTTCACGATCTACTGCCAGTAGATAACTACGAACATTTTCACTCGTTTTTCCTTTCCTATATCACAGGTGGGGCTATATCCAATTTATACGGAGTTCTTACTGCACGTCATTACGCATGCCCAGATGTAAAAGAGAAAGGTTTACTCGGAATGAAACAAATGGTCCTTTTTGCATCAGAACAGGTTCGTATTATTTTTATTCAATACCTTCTTTCTTAATAGTTGTGGTGACCGAGCAGTTAACGGTACGGAAATGGTGTGCCTTCTTCAAACTCCAGTTGAGGCAGTTTTTTTTTTTACTTCGATCTAATGCCTTTGGTAATTGGATCTATCTCTACCCCCAGCTATGGGTAAAATAGCGTAGGGTCGAGTAAGTGACACCACTTCAGGTGCTTGTCACCTCAAAGTCTATTTTACATATTGTAAACCTGAGCCGAGACAGAGAAACTTGCGTTATATAGAGCCCGGATAGAGATGACTAAAGCTGGCTACCAGCACGAAGGAAATAACCAACCAGCTCTTTCCTAACTGTCATATGATTGATTTACAGAAGTGAAAAGATTTCCAGGTTAATTGTGAAATGTTAAAAAGATTCTGGTTAATAGGTCCGCATCAGGACCGACTATTTTGGACCCAATAACCGACCGAACCGATTTACCGAATTTGTTCATGCACAAAACACCATAACTTTATTAATACGTAGCATTAGATCCCATTGCATTAGTTTTGACTAATATTTATTTCCATCTTAATTTATAGTTATAATAACACCTTAGCTCAGACGGTTTCCCTATGGCAACGAGCAAACAGAGTGGATCAGAAATGAAAAGTGAATTGCCTCTTCCTTGATACGCACCTTTTGCTTGTTGTCGTATATTAACGGATCGAGTTGAGCTGTGACAAAAAGCAATTGAAGAACGAAGATAAAGGTAAAAATAGTCTGAACTATACAATAGTATACAATACTTCATCTAATGATAAAAATAGATAATTAAAAAAGGCATTTGATGTTTTCCTATTGGAATAAATCGAACCTCCTTATATTGTTAGAGACATTTCGGAAAATATTCATCTCTTTTTTTCATGCTTGAATTTACAATCGTCACTTAGTGCCCTTACTGTGACAGTGACTTCTGCCGTCCCTGGCTGGGTTCTACATACCCCATCTTTCTCTATCTCGGCTCTGGTATGTGAGCTGTTAAATAGATTTTGAGGTGACAAGCACCCAAAGTGGTGGTACTCACTTCCTCCTGTACTAGTTCATGCATGACCAGGGGGATGGATTCATGCCTTTCCCACAGGCATCAGTGCACAGTTGACACAAACTATTTCTGCCAGAATTTGAACTCGGCTCGTCGATTTCATTCTCTGCACCATCAACCACTCGGCCACCCAGCACCTCCTCGCAATAGTCAGTGCAACTGTTTTTTCCAGTTGAACTGAAATGGCTTCCAAGTGACATAAAGAAGAAGCACAAGATATCCAATTCCACCGATTGTAAGGGACGAAAGCTCAGAGCCATCTGTGTAGCAAATAATAATCAATTGGAGCAGCTGCTGCTTCTGCCACATCACACTATCTTCCACTGATACTTGAACGTTTTCTCATTTTCCTTCCGACAGACTTCATAGAGATGAGCCGAGCAAGACACATTCGTTCAAACTGCTTGATGTATCAATCCGACCAATCCATTCACTTACCAAACACCGAGAACCACAAAAGCAAAATAAAAGACGCTCGAATCGGCCTGTTCTCAAGAAATCCGACAGTAAATAATATACATTAAGAGGAAATGTTCATTTGGAATATATGGGCCAACAGCAACCGTAATTAACTCATTTAACTGCGACAGGTGGCGAACAGTAATAGTTATCCATAGTGAGATAAGAGCCAGTATTTATTGCAAGATAATCTATTACCATTTATCCATTGCAAGACGAAGATATAATAGAATTGCCATCGATCCAAATAAAATGCAAATTTTACTAAGTAAGCCATAGTAAAGCAATGACGGAAGTTTCCATCATTGCAGTTAATGGATTGATATTTATATTGTTGAGTATTATTTTAGATTAAAACCTCTTCTATACACTCAAAACTCATATAAACGGAGCTGCGGAAAGTTTGAACTTGTATTCAAAATTATCACAGATGTCATTATTCATTTCTATTCACTTGTTGTTCATATGTTCTCTGCCTCCTGACTGAAATACTTATGTAATTCCCATTAGTGCTTGAGGTTGGTGTTTGAGTCCCGGAAAATAGTCAGGATCTGCTAGGCAGACTGCTCCTCCCCAATTGTAAGATCAACCTATAAAAATCAAGTCTTATGTTGCAATACCAAGCTTAATAAATGTTGAAGGGAGCTCGTGAGGCCTGTCTCCTAAGTAAAACACCCAATGATTTGGTGGATAAGCCAACACAAGAAACAGTTTTAAAAAAACACTGCGTAAAAATGGGGCCGTCCTATTAACCAGATACACAAACATTTTTTAAACACTGGACGTGAACTATGACATCCAAACTGGAATTGGGGCCTCGTCTCATCTGGACGCCACCTTGTCAGTCGAGATAAACTATAGTTACGTGTTTTCCACGATTGCCAGTGGTGTGTTCGAATTTAGTTAAAAGTCAGGATCTCTCTAGTGTTCCAAGCTAGATGAAAAGCAAGGATTTCGAATATTGATTTATAAGGCAAGCAAACCATCTCCACTTAAAAGATTGGCGCAACACAATCTCCATATTCCCATTACCCTCAATTGGTTTTGTACCGTACAATATATCGAGTAAATATCTTTCGTATGATCGCCCTACAAGTAACGATTGGTCTTGCTGGATCAGCCGTGCAACGTAAGTCAAGATGAACTGAGCAAAGCCAATGTGAGTGATATGATCGAACTTACACAGGATATGATGGAAACAGTAAAGAGGATAAAATGGAAGTGTGTAAAGAGTGTGTGTGAGAAGTGGTGTGTGAAGCGTATTGTTGTGACCCTATCGCTATGAAACAAGTTGCTATTGATTGCAGCTTAAGTATTGTCCCATCGAGTTTTTCAAAGTGATGTTTAAATCACCGCTTAATCATTAACAAGTCAAAAAGGGCACGACTCGAGTAATATCAACAGAGGAGTCTTCAATTGCACTTATGGTATTTACTCGAGTACAAGTCGATCTCGAATATAATGCGACCCTCATTTTTTCTAGCTCAAAATCAGTACAAGTTGAGTGCCCCTTAAATGTTTCAAGATTTCTCCCCATACGTTACAAGCCTATCATAAGAAAAAAAACTTTTTTCAGTGTATAAAAAATGGCGGTGGCACTAATTTGTTTTGTTTTGGACTTGTTTCTTCTTTCACTGTTAGTGCTGTAAGTATAGTTTTATGTTTCAAGGGTTACACAAAGATACTCAAGCTTTTACTGTAATTGGATCAGCCTAGTTCCACGTCTTTGAATCATGTGGAATTTTCCGCTTGTGACATCATGTTGGCTTTTGGAAAAAATTCCGATTTTAGAACATTTCGGTTTTTGAAGTTCTGGATAAGGAGTACTTGACCTGTAATATATAAAAAATTATGTTATTTTTTACTCTTTAGTATAGTGCTACCACCTCCCTACAATTTTGTAAAAAAAATGACGCGATTATTTGCGTATGGATCAACACAAAAACTGCCCTTCTATAGTCATTTTGGACGAACAATACCCCAATCTTGAGCTGGTATTTAAAAAATGATTTCAGACAAAAGATCCATTTTTTTAAAGGTAGTTTTAGATCAATTTTAGAAAACTAGTTCTGGTACATGCACGGGCTACGGTGATTCAATCATACGAAGTATAGATATTCTGTGATTCTTTAATCCTATTTTAAGGTTTCTCCTATTCCGACCAATCAGCACATTTTGTAGTTCAACTAAGGTTTCTGATATTAGAGCAATACTGTCGAAAAAATCCGAATGGTTCAAATATTTTCCGACTATGTTTACTCCTAATCCTTCCGAGTCTGTTTTCGGAAAGATGCTTCCAATGCTTGCGGTAAATAGTTTAGGCAAAATTGTATACCCTTGTCTCACCCTCCAAATTTTTATCTTATTTGTATCTTTATGTAGTCGAATTATTGTCATGCTATATTTATATATAAATTCTCTAAAACATTTATATGATTTCTGGTAATACTCTGCTCTCGTACTGAGTTGACGACTGCCGTGTGTTGTATGGTGTCAAATACTTTTATATAGTCGACAGAAGCCAAACTAAATAGGTCTCTGTATTCTTTTTTTTTTTTTTTTTTTTTTTCTCGATTTACTGATTTAGTGCTGGCTGGATAACCATTTCTTAAACAAGTCTGTTTGCGTGCTTGATTTTCATCAAGAGTGTTCGCTAGTCTGATCCTAGATATTTTTGAGAATAGTTTGTACATGTTAGATAGTAATTCAATAGGGTGGTAGTTGCCAAGGTCTTTAACATTTCCTTTCTTGTAAATTAGTTTCACAATTCCAAGACAGAAGTTTTGAGGCACCTACTTTTCGTATTTGTATTTGTCAAAAAGGTCTGTCTTCATGCTATTTCCGTTTCATATTCAAAAGTGTACGCATTAGTTCGTCTTTTAATACATTTGGAACATCACCACTACCTCCCTACATTTGATAACGTGGTCTATTGTGTCTTCTAATGCAAGCATCTGCCATTTACCAATGTGAGCAGCAAATCGAGCTCTTCTCTTTTCTGATAGCTTTTCCATGTTCTTCCACTATTCTGATCATCAGAGGCTTCATCTCATGTCAGTCCCTGCCGAATCCATTTCTGTCCAGACCATTGGTAGTAATTTCAGATCGCCGGAAATAATTGTTTCTATCTATTTTAACAACAGCAACATCCAGAGGATGGCACAGAAGATGTTGATCGTTATGAAAAAACAGGAAAATCTAATAAGGGCGCGATTGAGCTAGTCCATATGTATTAAGCAGAATGAGTACCCATATACAAGCCTGGTTTGTCACACGATAGAAACTGCCATGTGATCAACGTCTTTCGGGAGCATGCTGTGTTGGGGATGATCAATTAAAAATTAAAAACTTCTCTTGCTTTCTGCTGTGTCACTAAAAAGTAGGAATTGAGAAAAAAAAACAAGTGTGAAAGCAATTAGACATCAACTAAAAGAGGAATTGAGCATGAAATTATATTGTAAATTGAACCCGCTCCGAAGGGAGTGGGGAAGATCAAAAAGCAAAAATAAAAAGTTTTTTTCTGACGTAATAAGGAGTAAATAAACTCCATTGCAGCAGCCTATGTACGTGACACATAGTCAGCCAACCATAATCACTTAAAAACTAAAGAAACCAATGATGACTCAGTTTCGATCGACGCTTTCAAAAGGATGAAATGATAAATAAGCAGAATGCTCAATGAAAAAAAAAGTAATCGTGTCTTTTTTAATATCTATGGAACTGATCAGTATTTACTGAACTTGATTTAGTACGGTACAAGGCCAGAAGTATGGAGCACTCAATAAGAATCCACTGAGACTATATAATCTTCAAACAACTGCTCATTGTTACTCAAGTTGGCATCGCCTTGCCACCAGCTTCGATTTGCGTTCTGGCATTTTAGAAGTTGCTTTTCATAAATAAATTGTCATTATATTGATGCATATGTCTAAGATATTCTCCTGTGTCTCTAAACATTCTTCAATTCTTAAAATCAATATCTCATTACTAAATTAAGATCCCTTGCTGTCGTCAAATCATTGATCCTATTTTCGATCTTCCTCATCTTTTCTTTTCATCGACCTTTAAAAATCTGTTGTTGGACATAGACCTTCCTCAAGTAAGTGCAAGATATGTCTTTCCCAATGGGATTATTAAAAAAACTGGAGCGAGCAAAAAAAAATACAAAACAACCCCCCCCAAAAAAAACACACACCAATGAAGTTAAAAAATACAATGGGCAAATTAAGATTATGACGAAAAAGTTGAAAATACAACGAGAAAAAATTCACAACGCCCACAATCGAGAGGTCTGGCAAATCCTGAGAAAGATCTATGTCCAAAAGACGGGCGTTAAAAGAGGCTGATGATGATGATGATGAATAATCAAATAATTACAGTTATTGCTTCAATCGCTGAAAATGTTATTTTTTTAGTTAAATTTGCTGATACTTGTCTTTTAAAAACAAATGACGTTTTTTTCCGTTTTTCCCATCAATGGGATTAGTGCAATGTGAACGCACACAGTCTCAGTCAGAGTTTAACCTTTGCTCGCTGATCCCATACTCTTCTCTATCATGGACATCACGGAGCCAGTACTTTCTGAATTCGTCTAGCTCGACTGCAATTTCACATATGATCTCTGGGGATCCATGTTATAGGTCGTGATGTCCAGCAATTGTCTGAAATTCTTGCAACATGTCCAGCCCATTGCCATTTGAGTTTTCTAACTCCTTCTATGATATCTCGAACTTTTTTTTCTCTCCAATGTGCTATGTTGTCTTATGATCTTTCCATATGAGATTGAGCATGATTCTCTAATGCGTAAATTATTTTTTAACTGCTACGTAAAACAGGGAAAATCTCATGCTGGGACCAATTTTCAAATCGGTCAATAGCATTTGCGATAAATTAAGTGGCCCGAAGTGTGAGTGCTTAAGGAGAGATAGACTGCGTTTGTTTGTTTTTAATCGGTTCGTGGCGTTGGTAATTATAGAAAGATACGATGTATAAAGTGGACAAAAGAAGAGGAATATATTTTTCTTTTTTACTCCAACAGTACGTTACATTAATTCTTTTTTGAGATCAATCCCCAAGATAAAAGAATAGAAAATACAAGAACTGAATAAATAAAGTGAGATAAGATGAAGAAAGAAAGACAGAAAGAAAGAAAGAAAGAAAGAAAGAAAGAAAAGATAAAGAAAGAAAGGATAAAGAATGAACGAAAGAAAATATGAGGAAAGAAAGGAAGTTGTATATAATGAAGAGAGAAAGGAAAGATAAAGAAAGAAAGAAAGAAAGCAGACTATACAATGTTTGTGACTGATATATTCACTCCATGTACATATTTGTAATTTTTTTCATTTGCCACCGAATTATATTGTATTTTGGGCGATGTTTTTCGTTTTACTTGTGACGCAACCAACATTTTGGTTGCGGACGTTTCAACTGGATTGGCTTGAAAATTCAATTGGAAACAAATTCTCTTATTACTGAAACAAATGTAGATGAATGCTGTCAAAAATGTATATACAACGTCGCAGTTTTTGAACAGAGTCTGTATTTTTTTTGTTTTCCATATATTGCTGTTTCAATCAACTCATACGTATTCTTAATTTTCTGCGTTGATGCAATGACTCAAATATTTCAATTTTTCTATCACATTTATTTTATTTACTCAAATGCAAGGCGCCATATTCTATATAGTCAGTGAATCGACTGAAAAGTGATTTGTCGTATTTTAATTGCCATGACTGAACGAGTGAGTAACAGCTGTGTCTGATGCGTATTTGACCGAACTGAGGATTAATTCTTGAATTGAACAATTCTTTTAGATCGATGAAGACTGCTAAAGAGTCGATAATGGTTACTAAGGCGACGTTTAAAGATTATCGGTTGTAATTTTCGACCATCGTATTAGCAATATTTATGTCTAGTACTATTCATGTAGGACCAACCACTTCTCGCACGATCACCGAAGTTAAGCAACATCCAGCCTGGTCAGTACTTAGATGGGTGACTGTCTGGTAAATACCAGGAGACGTAAGCAGCTGGGGATCTTGTGAAGAGCCATATGTGGTGATCACATTAATCCTCCTGAGTGATCTCTACACTACACGCAATAACGTAGGCCAGAAGCCCTCTCGGCTCTGAAAGCCTCTGGGTGGAGTAACAATAAATAAATAAACGTCTAATGAGAATAAAGGGACTTAATTTTTTCACTCTGATATCTGACTATAATAGATGCAAAGGACGCTGTGTTCCAAAACATTCCATCCATGATCTGTCTATAATGAGTGAGAGAGAATGCAATAACTAAAAGTAAGCTTTTATGTTACTTATTATCTTTGACGCCTTTCATTTAAATTCTCTTCTCATTTTAGAGCCATTTTTCGATATGTCGGGCAGCTTCAATTCTTGGCATTGGCACAGATAACCTGATAAAGATTAGCTGCGACGATCGGTGAGTAACGCAGTTTCTAATATCAAATATACATTTTTATACACGTCCCACCGATGTTGCCTCCGTTAGATCCTAGACATCTAATGGCAAGAAGAAGCCTCGAGCACAAAGGTCCTTGAACAGGCACAGCTCACCATTAAGATAACAATCTTGTCCAGAAGAAGACTCAGATGGTTGGGGCATGCCAGCAGAATGGACAACGCCCAGATACCAAAAAAGCTCCTGTTAGAACTCATTGATTCCCGACGACCCAGAGGAAGACCAAAACTTAGATAAAGAGATGTGTGCAAAAACAATATGCAAGATGTAAAGACCGACCATATTGTTTTCCCTGCGAAGAAGTTATTCGAGAGTTGCCTAGAGAAACGTGGTGCACACAAGAACCGCTTTGTATGAAGGTCATCTAAGATTAAGTCTGGAGACGCGCCATCGCAAGAAACAGAGAGCGGGAAACTAGACATCTGGATCAGGTGCCTTTGTATATCGCCTCTGCAGCCACCCCTGCCAATTGAATACTAGAAGAATCAGTCATGAGAGGTGCTGCAGAAAAAAAAAACCCCAAAAAAAACAACCACCACTAAATAAAGAAAAAACTGCCAAGGCCGTATATCAGGATGAAAAGAGTCATCCAAAGACCCCTATATACATATTAATAACTTCCACCATTTCTACAAGCATTATTTATTTTATTGTAGTATTCAAACTGATTGAAATAAATTATTTGTGAAAATAAATTTGTTAAACTTTTTAAATAGCCGATTCTTCATTGGGATCTTTTGATCAATTTCAGATATCGTGAGAGGAAAGTTCTTAGCTGTAATATGTTTGTTTTGTTTTTTTGTTTTAAAGAATATTTCATAAAGTTTTGTTCATCATGAAGATTTCTCTACGAAACATACAAATTTCATCTGAAGCAATTTTTCAAAACAGTATCAAAGGATTTCAAAATCAACAAGATAAAACTATTTGCAATATAGCTCTCGCTTACAACATGAACTGATTGTTAGGCAACGACTAGACTAATATGATTCTATCAGTAAAAATTAATTCTTCCATCAAGACCTTTTTGCAAATAATACATCAATTTTTCGAAATTCTGAAAGATTTCAATTATATTTTGTTTGTAAATAAAGTAATTTTCTCAGATTTTTTTCATTCAATCTTTTAAAATGTTTATTTACAGTGGTGCAGGGCTAAAAATAAATGAGGAAACTTAGGGCTGCCTACTCGAGAGAGCGTAGCGCTCCATCGAGCGAAGCAAGCCACTGCAGCTGGATGGTTCACATTTTAGAGATGCCTTCAATCAGCATACATAGGTGCAATGCACTGTTTTGGCTAATTTAAGTGTACACACAAATGAACAGAATGGGGAATTGAGTAGTATATAGATAATGAGGGAACAACCTTCTCCCTCTCCCCCAAAAGTAAGGTTGCGTCATCCCCATGTGTTCCCACAGCACTACCCCACTGTTAATTCATCATATTATTTATACAGCTGCAGATCGAATAAGGCCTAAGATCTTTGATCTGGTCTGTTGACTTATCCTTTCACAATTGTAGAGGGACATGGGTGAAGTTGATGGCACGCTGACATGACTAAAACTTTTCACCTGCCGAATGCCGGTCAAGTCTGCTCTTGCAACCCAGATGTGAACTGGTCTCTTCCGTTGAGGCTCTGTTCCATGGGTTTATCACACGACACATAAAGAAGTGCTGTCTAAGATTTGTGTTGAATCTGAGTTTTTTCCAGCTTGAATGTATGACCACAAGTAGTGTTGTTGCTCTCCATGACAAGAAGACTATCAACTTCGTATGAACTAAATTAACGATTTCTTATAAGTACTTCTTATCTGCATTGAGAATGACATTTTACTAAAGATGAGCTGGCTAAAAGCCATCAAAAAAAACCGGGGGTGAATAAAACATAAATAGTTTATGAAGCACGCCTAGAATTAAAACTCAATTCTGTCACCATAATGCTTCTTGGTTTAAAGATTTTGTTATCTACTCAGAATTGAGTGGAACTTTTGTAATCTTCATGAATTTATTAGTTCCTGGGTAAAGTGGAAATCATTGTAGGCACAAAAAATACATAATTGCAAAAGTGTCGCACAATATTTTTGAATTTCTTTATTCCTCTCAGTTGAGGAAATTGGAGGGTGTACGAGGAGATACGGTGTATACCTACTCCACAATTTCCAGAACCGTTGTATGGTTAATATCGAGTAATGGAGACATTACTGGATACCTATACTTATCCCTCTATTTTCATTTCGTTCACGTAGTGACTCATTTCTTCCCGTTTCATCGAAACAACACAGGAAATTTTGAAATACAAAAGCTACTTTACTTATTTCTATTTGATCTAGTTTAGGAAAAAAACTGCGAAGAGCTCGATAAAATGATATTGGTATCAATGCTCTGGACAATAATTATTAATCAGTGAATTAAAATGAATGACTAATTGGGAATTGTAACCTTTTCAATTGAATTCTTATTCGGTATGGTTTGTTGGATTACCTATTCTCTGAAGATAGAAACGGTTAAAACACTTATTTTATGCATTTTTCTTTTGATTTTCAGGGGTAAAATGAATGTAGCTGAACTAGAAACACAAGTGATATCGGCCGAAAAGGCCGGTAAGTTACCATTCTTTGTTAATGCTACGGTTGGAACCACTATCCTTGGAGCTTTCGATCCATTGCAAGAAATCGCAGACGTTTGCGAACGTCACAAACTTTGGCTTCATGTAGATGTAAGCAGCAAATTTATTTATTCCTATATTTAATAAATATGAGCTCAGTGTGCTTTTAAAATTACTTGGATCGTTGCTGCCGAATATATACGTTATACACTGCGGCCTTTCTTGTCATATTTTGTAATTTAATACGTGGCATGGCAGTTTAAACAAAATGCTTGTGCTGCCTCTTATATTTGCCCTTGAATGACTGGTATAATTGAACTACCGCAATTTCTCACCGTTAGGCTTTATGGTGTATTAAGCTGAGCGGGCTTTTATCATGAATCCCCACCAGGGCCTCTGAGAAGGAAGAGTAGCCAGTGCATCAAACCTGGCCCCAGAATGACGGAGAGCGAAATTTTTTTAGGCGGAACTAAACATCGAAACTTTCAAGTCAAAACAATGTATAAGTTACGCCAAATCTGTGAAATTGTCTAATTGGCAAAATTTACTTATTTTTTTACATGAACCTTCGATCGTGAAAAAGAGTTGTTTTATGTCCTTCTTTTAATTAAATAATTTTTTTATTAAATTAAAACTGCGTATTCATTTACTTTTTTTTTGTAAAAAAAGTTTGATTTCACAAACTTTTGATCGTTTTATTTTATAACTTTGTTTTGATCAAATATTCTTTTGACAGTTCGACAGTTTCTTTCACAAGTAATATCCATTAATATAGTAGGTTGACCATCATATACCGGCTACCGAACATAGTTTGCAAATAGGGCTATAGCGAATGAAAACAGGAGGGGGGTAAAAACAGCCTAGTACCACCTGATTAAACTTCTCTTAGAGGCCCTGGTCCCCATCACACTAAATGATCATCACTATCACAGCTCAATTAATTTTGTTTGTAAATCAAATGAATAAATGAAAAACATAAAAACACAAACTAACTTTTGCTCTGACCGACTAACCAACACTAATAGTTCGTTATCTTGGTAACTATAGTGTTACATGTTGGACAAAAAAGATCAAATTTTCAGGGATGGTTTTTAATGTGATTATATTTATTGTTTTCAATGGACCCAGGCAAAATTATCGGTATTGATTTGCCCCAAGTTTAATACATTTTGCCTTGATATGAGAGAGGACACTTGCTCCCTTCTCTCATGGCTCGTGCACATATGCAAGTAAGCTTGAGTTGATATCGAGAATGCTGCTTTGTTTAGAGATTATTGAGTCTCTTTTTCTGTTCGCACGAGGCGATCATTCAATCTTAAACGTGCATCTATCCGTGTAAAAATACGTGTTCGTAGTTTTTCTTTGTCATTTATGTTGCAATTAGACATTTTGTTGATTGTGCGATGAGATAAAAAATGATGAAAGTAATTAGAAAAAATATAAGATGAATAAATTATTAAAGATTTATACAAAAAATCAAGTAATGAGGACACCAGAAAACATTTCACGTCATTCAATTGATTTTATCTATTGTATTAATTCTGACTGCTATTTACCGTCATCTCATTTTTTTCTTATTCTCATCACTGTTCTGGTCGTCAAAGCGAGCACAAGGCTCTAGAATAAGCTGAAGCAAAGTGGGATAGCAGCTGAACGTAAACTAAGCTTCTCTCTAACAAGAGGGACGTAAGTTCGAATCTCATCGGGAGCTTATTCATTATTTCCGATTTGCGCTGTATGCTCGCTGTCGTCATTGAATTGTGATGAGAAAAAGTAAACTTAATACGATATTGGGTTACAATACTTCGTCTAATTATAAAAAATGAATGATAGAATAATTGCTCTTATTTAATTTCATCTTATAAAGTTCTACAAAGGATAGAAATATGAAAATTATTTCTAGATCTTTTAATTAATTTTGTAAAAAATAGCCTAAAGATGATACAATATTTACTACACCACAATGAAACAATTGCAAATTTTAACGTTTGTATTATTTTCTCAAAATAATCAAAGACGACTTATTCTGACATTGGTAACTTTAGATTCGAAATGCAAAATTATAAGCAAGCAATCTCTTATATTCAAAATAATAATTTCAATTCTAGGGTGCCTGGGGAGGTTCGGTACTTATGTCAAAGAAACACAGATATTTATTGGATGGAATTTACAGGTGAGATACTAATACATATTTTATTTCAGTTCTAGAGTATTTTCATGTGCGTCTCTCTTTTCCATGATCAGGACCAATCCTAGGGTTCCTGGTGCCCCAGGCAAGCTGGACTTCAGTGCCCTTTAAGGTATAGTATCATCTTATCTATATTTTACAGTGTTAAACTTGGAACAATAGATTTTACGAAATCTAAACGGATTTTTGGATGTTGATCCTGAGTCATTCTCATCAATCGCCAAACTGTGACCTACGAGCAACTTAAAACTGTGAAATAACTAGTTAATCCTCAAGAAGAAAACCATGGATATATTTGAATCTCTATTAAATGATATTTATTTAGGAAAGAAAGTACTGAAATCGTTTAAGTGGAAAAGTCCATTGTTTCGAATGGTGTGTAGGAGATATTTTATCATCAAAATCGTTCCCGCAAAGTGGAAGAGTTACGGACAGAGAAGCAGAAAAAAAAATCACACTGATATACTATGTGTATTCCTTTTTTCAGTTTTGTATTGTCTTAAATGTACGTTTCAAGTAGATAAATAACCGCCATTGATAATCTGCAATAAAGTAAAACTCATCGCTTCATTTAGATTTTATTCATTCACTTATAAAAAATAATTTTTTTTCATTTGGTCCGCAAAAATGTGCAAAATATACAATGTAATCCTCCTATTGAAATGTGTGGAAACCGCCGGTCTAACTGAATAAAATAGACGAAAAGAAATGCGAAATATATATTTTTGTAAGTAAAAGTAATAATAAATCTTCTTATACTTCAGGGCAAATTCATTCACTTGGAATCCTCACAAACTGTTGGGTGTGCCGTTGCAATGTTCAGCATTTTTGCTACGAGAAAAAGTAAGAGCTTGAATATTTCTTATTCCTACGATTATTCGTAATAGGAATCAGAGACGTATGCATCTCATGACGAAACGTTATATTAAATAATTGCAAAGATGAGGGCGTAACTTCGAATTACAATAGACTCCCGTTATCACGATACCCTCGAGGACTTGATTGTGCCGTTATAAAGAATTGGCCGACATAACGGTGGATTTTGTTCGAAGGTTATTGATAACTGAAAACTATAACATGTACGGAAATGCTAATTGTAGAGTAGTCTCTCTTTCTTATTCATTTTTCTTGCAAATCCATAAAAAGATCCGGGTTCATTCTGATTGAACATAAACAAGACAAAGTAAAACAATAAACGTAATTTTTTTGATATTTTCTAAGTACAGCGCAATCGCAAAATCACTTAAATGTTGTTTATGTTACGGTGTTGGTAAACGAGTTTTTCTTATACTTTTTAATTTCGTTTCAGAGTCACCTACAATCATGCAATGCTATGCACGCAGACTACTTGTTCCAGAAAGATAAAAACTATGACATTTCTTATGATACTGGCGACAAAGCAATTCAATGTGGCAGACATAATGACATTTTCAAATTCTGGCTCATGTGGAGAGCGAAAGTAAGTCGAGAAGGGGCGTAGCTAGAAATCTGGGGGTCTGGATGACTTGCCTCCTTGAAAGGATCCCTCCAACATTTAGTGAGATTTGAGGGAAACAGAAAATTTGCTATAAATACACATGCATGATCACTCGATTGGTTGATTAAAGGCTGAATTAAAGCAATTCATGTACGTACAAATATATCATTGTCAATAAGCCAGTAAAAATGCAGTAGGTGAACTACTACTTCATAGATTATATTTTGGGGAGCCCCTCGCCCCTTCAGCTACGCCTCTGAAGTTGAGATCTGATCGATTCTTTCGTTAAAACAGTCTCTTGCATTAAAGCGTACATCAGTGTCTTAATTGCTTTCAATCTATCTTTCAATATTTCCAGGTTGTATCAAAGAAGTATGTTTATCCCGTTGTCTGGGGTAATACAAGATTTTGCAGTTTTAGGCAGGTGCAACAAAGACCAAATATGGTAAAAGAAGAAAATGTTGGCACTGCCTCTCTTCACTCTCGAAAAAAAATAAGTGGCTTACAGCGGGGAAAAGACCTGAACTAGCTGATTACGTTTTCATTATATTCGTGCATATTCTTTTACCCTCTTGGGGAAAAAAAGAGATTAAATCTTGTAATATAAACGTTTGTTAGCGCCAGTAATCGTCTTTTCGTACTTCTGTCCTTGTAGCAGCGAGTTCTCGCTTTATTTTGAATGTTGGTTAGAGAGAGAACGAGAGGTTGAGCTTGGGATGAGATTTCTGACCACTTCCGACTGCACAGAAAGGAAATAGCAGGACCCCTGCTAAATCTCTTCTCCAGCCCTTGCTTTTGCCTCTGCCGACCAATGTTGTTCACTTTCTATAAGTTTTCATGGTTAAAACCACAAAATCCTGGTATACTTAAATCACATGTCCAGATTTTGTGCTTTATTTTTACTCAGAAACATGTCTTGTAAAATTTCAACGAATACTTTATTTATTCTTTCGTATCCAGACTCTCAAGAGGCTCGTTGTTAAATGGCGTGTTTTCTATTTCCAGGGAGAAAACGGATTCGGGGATCATATTGACCGGATGTTCGAGTTGGGAGAGTAAAGTATCTTTATTGCCATTTGATATTTATAATGAATTCTGAATAGATCTCATTTCCAATCGTACTAATTTTTGACTACTATTAACCTTCATCTTGATCTTTTTTTTTTTTTTAGTCGATTTTTCATCACAATTTGACTTGGCGCCAAAATTCGGAGTGAAGAGTGGAATTAAAGATATAAATTTGACTTCTGCTGTCAACGAAGCTTCTGTAGCCAAAAGTGGTCAAAGCAGCTTGGCATAAAACAAGCAAAATAGGCGTTAGTTCGAATCTGACCGTGAGATTACCACCCTGCTTGCTCACTGTCGTAGAATGACGACCCAAGTTGAGTTGTAACGTAAAAAAAAAAAAACCAACTAAAAACTAAGATGGGTGTAAATAGTAGTCAAAATTGGATAAAATGGGTTATGATACTTCATCTAACGATATGAATAAAAAATAAAATAACTGTCGAACTCAAGTCGAAGTCTGGGGTTGACTTAGCTCTCTTTCTGTCGTAACAGCAGAAACAATCGTCACCTAATTTAGGGGACTAAACTCTTTTGTTTATCTGCATTGTCACATTAAATCAAACCGGCAAAATTAACATTCCATTTTGGCTATGCCGTTTAATCAACATACTTGAACCATTAGATCCCTTCTGACAAATTTCTTGGGGGGAGGGGGGCTTTTCTGACCATTTGGGGCCTCGTTTTGGTGGGTTCATTAATGATATCTAGATTCTCCGGAATTTTTTAAAATTTTTATTTCAAATGTTGTTGGTTTTTTTTCAGTGGAAAACACCATTCATGTCCTAAATAGAATTTATCATGACCATATTTATCCTTCGGTAGAATGTTTTACAAGACTTCAAATTTTGATACTAAGGTTGTTCATTTATTGACTGTGATGGCGAGTTCACTTTATCATCGATCTTTTTCTTTCTATAGCAATTGATGGTTGGGTCCAGATTGCTCGTCAAAACTTTTAGTGTTTTATCAAAGTCAAAGACCGATCACTGCAACCCTGTGGTAGTGTGCCCACCCTCAGTTCGGTGGACCGTGTTGCAATCCACTGCTGATTCATACCAAAGACTTTAAGAATGTTACTCAATGCCTTTCGCTGAACAACCAGCACAAGGACTAGAATTGAGAAACCGATGCTAAAGGGTTACGAACAGATCACGTTGGATACACTAGTTCTCTTAAGATCACCGAAATTAAGCAACATCGAGACTGGTCAGATATGTGACTATCAGGTATTGTAAGCAGAACGAAGCTTCAACGGGTCTGGCTAGCTGGGAAATGGGTCTTTCTAAAAAAAATTACCTGTGTGCACCCAATCCTGTGACACCTTCGATGATGGTGTAAGCGAAAAACAATGATAAATCCATCCATCAAAGTCAAACACCTTTTTCCAAGAACTCTTTTGGTTGCCAGCTACTTTCTACTTAGAACAGCCTTTCAAAACAAGAGGCCAAGTGTGAAACATGTGATTAAACACTGAATTGGACTCGATACGCATCAAGTCCCGACGGGTGTACTTACAAATATCAGATTTGATGATAACCCAATTATGACTTAAGTCAGATTTTCCAACCGAATTTTTTTCATGATTAGAAATATGGAGTAAATAAAAATATATTAACATCATAATACAAATTTATTTGTGAAAGAAAACTGGAATCATGTTTCTTATCACCTTGGGAGTGTTCATATGTATTTTTTATAAGCATATTCTCTATGGCACTTTTTAGGGTGGACTAAATATAGGCATACTCGCACATGGCATAATGCATTTAAAAATGTATGTATTTCTATGAGTGAACAATATCTTCTTTGACTTAGTCAATGGAATAAAGCAATTTCACCCCCCGGACTCTATGGGGAGGATTTTTAATTGCCAAAAGTTTTAGAAGTGTGAGAGAATATTTAAATGACCACTCTAGGAATGTGGACGTCAAAGTGATACGAAACATCTATGGAAATTTAAATAAGTATCAGATCTCAATAAAACTTTATTTATTTCATCAACGACTACTTCAAAAAAAAAAAAAATATATATATATATATATATATATATATATATATATATACACAATCATTCATTCAGACCAATTTGGTCGGTTTTTGACTTTTTTTTGTTTTGTTATTCAATCATTTGTGTTTTTTTCTATCAGGCATGGTTTGATTCTTTCGAATTCTTACTGGTACGATTTTTGCGGGTCATTTTAGAATACAGTTTTGTTTGTATCCACTAGTAATCAGGCCATGGGGCAATTTTTAATGGTTGGAGAGTCTCTTTTGAAATTATTGCTTTATTCATCAATTTTGATGGATTATTAACCAGCCTCTGCTCTGTTATTTCTAATTCTCTTTTTGCCTTTACAGATATTGATTAATTATAACATAGCATAGCTTGTGACAGCCATCATTCAAAATACATATTTGAAAAAGAGTGCAGAAACAAATTAGTGCTAAACGGAATTGCACTAAGCAGGGTATCACTGAATAATGTTCACTGTTTTTTTATACATACACTGGATAGAATTGGTTTCAAATCTCCACATCTGCACAGGCATCTTAGATAG
The DNA here is from genome assembly GCA_963457665.1 of Thysanoteuthis rhombus. Taxonomy (NCBI): domain Eukaryota; kingdom Metazoa; phylum Mollusca; class Cephalopoda; order Oegopsida; family Thysanoteuthidae; genus Thysanoteuthis; species Thysanoteuthis major. Next base: position 11,497,524 of record OY735205.1, read on the forward strand.
TTGGATATTCCTGTCAGCTTAAGGTGATACTTTTCAAGTCGTCTCAGCATCTGTGCCACGTCGGGTCCGTACCGACATTACAATTTTTGTCTGGATTTCTGAGACGTAAAATTCTTACTATCACACATTGATCCACTCGGACTAAAGATGTGGAAACTGGTTCGAATGATCCAATGCACAATAGTAACAAGACCTCGTCTAAGACACTGAAACAAAATTGTGGTTTAATGTATCTATTTGAAAATCGTAGTAAAACTCGGAGAAAATATATATTACTTCAATCAAATCAATTTTATAAAATCTCCATTGATAACCCATGGACGCTAACCATAGTTCTTCCCCTTTGATATAAAGTATGTGTGTGGCCCTGCCGTCCGTCCTATACCAGAGCGTACACATACTATATATTGGAAACCTACTTGATAGATTGAATCGGAACTTGGCACGTACATACTTTTTGCCCAGGGATAAAATTGCAATATTTGGGTCGTGCTAAATTGTGACTAAAAATTTGAAAATAAAATTGTCATTCATAATGTATCTGATGGATAAACGGTTATCTCAACCATAACAATGTAGGAGTTACTTACCTTTATTTTCTAGTTGCTATATAAAAGAAAAAACTTTCTGACCTTCAGTAAGTTGGATCGTTTACTGAAATTGCCTTAATTTTTTTTCGTTTTAAATTATTTTCAATATATATTAATAAGTCCATAGCCTAATGGTGAAAATCGTTCATTTTATATAACATATATTTATTTTCCAACATAATATCCTTCCTCATCAATGCACTTAATCCAACGTTTTGTTCACATAGATGGAACATTATACAACGAACATTTCATTTCAAAATTCAGCTTATAATTGTGACAGGTCACGTACTTATCGATCTACTATCGTGAATAGCCACTATAGATTTTAAATTATTCAAAAAATATCATGTTAACGTACATATAAAAAGTTGACAATCTGGTGATTTTATTACGAGATCTCAAGTTTTCAAAGACAGATGAGAGGGAAAAGAGACGAGTACGTAATGAGGTCGTCAGATATACGAGTTTCATTCATTGACTACTGAAATTTTTTCGTCAAATTCATTACAGTACGTAGACTTGCAGTGGACACCTTCATTACTACTTCAAAGTTTACAGTTTATTCACCTTTTAATGGTGTGTAGAGTTGATGTGCTGCTTAAGTCGAATCTTTTTCTTAGAGTGCCACCGTACAATAAAGCTTGAAAACCACTGCGTTGTGTATAGTGATCGTATTAGTTTTGTATGAGTGTATGAGAGAGAGAGAGGATCAAATTGCTGGGTAAACTTTTTCTTTGCATACTGAATTTTCATTTTTTTTTTTTTTTTTCGAATTATCCACTTGGAAAATTATATTTAGAATTTGTATGGTGTGTTGAATTACCACCGTTGGTTGCTTAGGAGTGGAAGAGACGAAACGATAACAAAGCGGCAATGCACACCTGTTGCCAAAGATGAACCCACATGTTGTTAATACCGTAACATTCTGCTGGTCATCTTTCCAAAGATTCCAGTGCACTAAGATGATTCCTACAATTTACCTGTCCTGCGTTTCGACTGCTGGCGGGACTCTCTCTCTCTGGTTGACTGCGTATGGGTCATCAAATTTATCAGCTACGACTGTTCATTGGCCGATCAAATTCAGTTAACGCCAGATTTCCCATTCTCCTCAACTTGAAGTACTCGAAAGCAATTAAGATTTCAAGACGAGTCCACTGACGTTTTTTTTTTTTATCGTCACTTCCACTTGACTTACAACCATCCATTTTAGTGGAATGCACACGCAAAATTGATTAAATTTTATTGAATTACTACGAAAGCTATCTACACGGATAGCGTAATGGTTAACACGTCTGTCTTACACGCAGAAAGTTTTGGGGTCGATTTCCGGTTTGAAAGAAGAGAGTGGAAAACTCTTTATTAGGACAAATTTCTGAGTGCTTAGCAGCTACTTGAGTATAATCTAAGCTATGTGATTAGGGTGGTGGTATCCCTTCGGTGGACTTATATCCTACCAAGGGGTTGATTATAAAAACTTGTTGGAGTAAAGTCCTGGTCTCGACCAGCCTTAAGATTTGCAAAGATCACTAAGCTCACACATGCAACAAAACTGGGACTTCCTCTCTGGCCGTTATAATCCATTGAGGCTTGTTTTTTTAAAACGCTGACGTTTTATCTTAAATTGCTACTGATGTTCTTTGTTGGTCTTTGATTTCTTACTTATCAATTTTTGCCGCGCATGACTCCTCCTGGGATCCTCTTCACCATTTTAAAAATGATCCCGAACTTAAATCGTCCGTCAGGTCGTTGAACGACTCACTAACACGTATTTCCGCTAGTGGGTATTTAGGTAAATGGCTCTTTCCATCTTTGGCAGTTTCTTTCTTACCAGACTCAAACATTAAACATCTTTCTTAGCTATTTCCGATTTTCGTCTACCCAAGTCGTGCTGATTTACACGGGAACCTTAACGATTATCATCCAAACCACCTTAACTTACGTGTGAACTGCATGTGGAAAAATAGAAAACCCCTTATCTTAGTTTAGCTAGGATTTTTACAAGGCAGTAGCAGATATTGTTTTTTGACCCCAACCCAAACCGAGGTATTGTAATGAACTGAAGAGTTAAAACCAGGTGAGTATTAATGATAAAGAGAAACAAATAAATATAAAGTACGGGGCTGGAGTGACCTATGTGGTAGATGAAATAATGGATAGAGAAATCAAAACATGGAGGTGTTTTAGACGAAATTGCTAAAATATTTCTCAGGAAAATTGAAAGAATAAGAAATGGTTCTGACACCTTCATACCACCTGGCTTGTATGATCAGAGATAAAAATGGAACAATGTTTTTCTTCTAGAATCATCAGACATTTCTAGATCTTGAAGAGCAAATCCCAAAAATGTCTGTATGCTATGGGGGTCGGTGAGCAGAATTTGGGTCTTAAAATCAAGCCAGATTAGCTAAAGTTAGCATTAATAATCCAGGCTAATGAGAAAAAGATGGTCACTATCTGTCAGAAGGATAATAATGGGTCTATTGTTAGAAACTCCCTATAAATACGACAACCTACACGCCTAATCAGTTCTTGAATTGTTTGCCAAGATGGCCGACTGCTACACTGAGTGGATGGAAGCGAGACACGCAGCCGACCGACCTTCGGCAAACCAATGCTAACCCTAAAGGAATCCTTTTCAAACGTCGACTCAGTGTCACAACTGCGAGAGAGGCATATTGTAACTTGCATCTTGTCACATCCCATCACAAATTCTAATCAAGTTATTGTTATAGCAACAACCATTTAAAGAACTACGATAGACTAATTCTTTATAATTATTTTAACTCCATCTTCTTTTCCATCAACAAAACAACACTACTCTTTAAAACCTCAACATTGACGATCTCACGTAAGGGATAGCTTCACCTCCAATACAAGCATGAGTGTCCAATTCCACTTTTCGAGGGTAGATGGGGGGATAGACGAGAGGATATATTTCTATACGGGGGGGAGGGAGGCGTAAATTTTGAATGTCTTAGCAGCAACCCAGTTACCAACGAAGAATAATATAATTTTTTGTATGGGTATATTAAGTTGGGGTTACATATTGTACGGCACCATTATGCTTTATTGACTAAAAGATTCCAACCGTCACACCCCCTAAGTAAATAAGTGAAAAGGCCTGGTCTAGGGGGAACAAATGCCCCATTTGCACCCCCTCAGACACCCACGAGTACACGGTCACGTGGCCACAGAAAAAGGGTACTGAAGGGTATCACACGATGTATGGACTTCAGAGATTCATTGGTGTGAATTATCTCGAGGTTGTAGAACCGAAGAACCTATATGTATTGTGGTTTGACTTGTGGCATACGTGTCCGCTAGGGTGGGATGCGAAGAAAGCATTTGCTTCCGCCTCAGATCACAGTGGGCGAGGGTATTTGAAAGTTATGAACCTTATAGAGATTTACTCTATCGAAGCTGGTGCAGAACCTTCTCCATGAATCGAATGCTCATCGTGTACCGTGGTTTCCATTATATGCAGGTATCAAAATATATTTTCCGAGTTGAGATGAAAATGAAACTTGCTCCTCCAGCCATTAAGTGAATCACCGTAGTATGTCTGGTAGCGCTAACACAATTATATACGAGAGTCCAAAAAGCCCCATTTCGAATATATCTTTTTGCCCCAGCCCTGGAAAAGTGACTGCAGACACCTATGATTCGCAGAGGTTTGTACTTGAGTTCAGGGAAAAATCATGATCTAGAATGCTGTTATTCCAGATAGACTGGTAGGCTCTCCCTACTTGAAGGCATAGCTTGGTAAGGAGGAGGAGGAGGAGGAGAGAGGGAGCTATCTGAAAACGCGAGAGGGGCCCCAAAAAGCATTATAGACAGTAGTTTGCTCAATTTCAATATCAAGGAGTAAGTAATAGATCAGCCTTTGTGGTTGTTTTTCACTGATTGAGTGATAAGGTATGTCTGTTTATTGCAAATTTTTCCTCTCATTAAATCTCACCAAATATGGGAGGGATCTCCCCACTGAACCCCAAAATCTGTAGCTACGCCTGTGTCCCTCCTGCTTGTAAGATGGGCCGAAGATCACCTCTTCCTATCCCCATTGTCCACGTGTCGTTCAATCCTAAATTCAATAAATATCATGAACCTATATATAGATGTTTTAGACACCTATGCTGTAGTAAAAGGTACATTTCTTCTTTTTTTCCTGAATGAAAGTTAATCTAGTTTTAATATATTTTAAAGATATTATTACCCAGAAGAAGTTTTCATTAATTGATTGTCTTTATTAACCTGGTACGTTCGAAAGTTCATGACTATCAACCAAGTCAATTATCCTTTGTCCTTTCAAAGATAATTCAAGTTTTCTTCATTTGCTGATTGACAAACAAGCAATAAAATATAAATAGATGAAAAAAAGTTATAATAAGTAATCTTATTTTACATCCTCCAAGACCTACTTTGAGGACTGTTTTACAAAATACAATTTCGGAATAGGTATGCAAGATACATATAAATTAGGGACGTTGAAAAACCCCAAAACCCTAGCCCTGCGTTAATGAACAAGAATCGTAAGTTCAATAAGGCGTGCACTATAAAGTTCAAACGCCATTTTTCCCAGACCACGCGACCCTGAGTAGGGAAATAATTTCAGGTAAGAAGCATCTTATCAAGAAACACCTTTTTATAAGGTTCCAAGTAAATCTGACACAAAGCAACTGAGAAAACCGATTTTAAAACTAAGTTTAAACGCCATTATTGCTAGATCCGTGACCCTGAGTGGAAGATTTTTTCTTGGTAAGAAGTGTTTTATTAAACGATACCTTCGTACTAGGTTTTAAGTAAATCAACTCGAAACAGCTGAGGAATATTATGAGGACATACCCAACGACCGACGAACAGAGGTGATCAAAAATTAAAAAACTCTCTGTACTGAATTAAAAACGCATGTTTTACCGCTTGAAAGTAATGTTATCGTAAAGAGGCCAAAGTTTTTGACAAAAAATGATCTTGCTGGGTTATTTAAGAGCAAACTTATATTTGACTTTTTTTCTTCGGCGATCGTCGTATTAGGTTATTACACATGAATTTTTTGTTTAGATGCGCTAGCATCTCTGGCATCTATTACCGTCACTGACATACCAGAATGCTAGTTACGTCTCTTCCTCAGTGTTGCCTACTTAGATGTCGCCGAGTTTCCTTAGCTCAGTCTTACCAATTTAGATGTTTTTCATCTAAATCTAGATGTTTTTGGTCGCGTCTAACTGTCAGAAATTGGATTTTAGATAGTTCAATATAATAAGCAATATTTTTACTTAAATAATAGTTAAAGTAAGTAATATCTTTAATGAATTTAGTACTACTTTAGTAAAGTGAATATTGAAGAGTAGTCACATCTAATTTGTTAATATTATGCAATGTATATCCCTAGATATTAAATATATATATATATGGAGAATCTAGATGTTTTAATGTATTTCAAGATGATTTTCACTCAATTTTTGATGTGAACTTGAAAAATAGTTTGCGACATTGTCTTTCCTATGTCCTTACACAAGGAAAAAATTATCGCATGTATGTTCTGATTTTTAGCTTTGTTACTTCATAGACAACAATACTGTTAATATTTACGAATGTAATTGCATTTCTTCGCAGATTCAATGTAATAAGTGACATGATTCGATATTAGTTTTTAAGCTCTCAACACAAAAAATGTCTACCGAAGAATTTAGACTAATTTTATTGTACGAATTCAAATCAGAGAATAATACAGGTGAAGCTGCTGATAGTGGCAACAAATCATTGAGGGCAAGCAATACTCGAGCGCGAACTGTTCAGCATTGATTTGATAGTATTAGGCTTGGAAATATGGATACGAATAATTAATCTTGAGGGAGGCCCAAACCTGTTCTTTATGACAAAGAATTGTCGTCAGCAGTGGTCAACGACCCATGAACAATCTTTCAAGCACTTTCTGGGGAATTAAAGACTTTAACAGAAGGCCATGAAATTCATGTACATAATAAAGATTTAAGAACAGAAAAGCTATGATTTATACTTTTACTGAGTCTATAACCATTAAACCTGAATAATTTTGTAGATATGGTATATTATGATTAAGAGACCGTTGGAAAAAAATTATTGCTTCAAATTATTCATATTTTGATTAAATATTTACCGTTTTCATTTTTTTTTTACATCGCCCTTTCTCGTGCTATTCAGAAAACAAGATTTCATACGTAAGAAATTAATATCATTTAAGTTTTTAATTCCCTCTATACACACAAATTTGAGAAATCTTTGGATTCAATGTTTCTTAGTTTTTTCTTTCTTTTTTGAATTCTGGATTTATCATTGTTGAAGAAAATTCGCTAAATTGAAAAAAAAATAGAATTATAACATAAATTAATTACAGTGTTCATTTTATCGCACAATCATAAAACTAATATCACTTACTCGTCGAAGGCGGGTTAGATTTTATGGTGTAAAACTATAACCGCGGGCGTTATTAGTCTATTTTCTTTTTTGTTCTACAGACGAAAAACTGAAATAAAATTGTTCCCCGTCTGTCAAACGGAATAGCTATATATTCAACGCAATATCGTGTTGACATTTTTGTTTTATGTACTCAATTAAAATGTGTTCTAAAATATTTGCAGTCCACTCAGGTAGTGTAATGGTTAGAACGTCTGCTTCACACGCAGTAATGCTCCGTGTTCGTTTCTCGGTACACTCAGCAAATAATTGAGTACACTCTAAGCTGTGTGACTAGGATGAAGGTACGTCTTCGGCGAACTTGTATCCTGCCAAGAGGGTAGTCATAAAAGCTATTAGATATTAAGTTCCGGTCTCGATAGGACTTGCAGGCAATAGAAATCAGGACCTCGTCGCCGACTGTCGTATTCATTGAGGGTTGTCTCTAATGAAAGAATAAAACAATCGTCATGTCTGTATTTTTCTCAGTTGTTTTATTTTGAATTACAAATCGCTTTAGAGAGCAAAGTTAGAATTAAAACATATTACATAAATTGCAAATATTTCAAGTGTATCCAAAAATGAATCTAAATACTTTCTTAGAAGGGGTTCAATTTGCAAAGTAATGTTATGCTAAATCGATCCCTTAGTTTGTGTCCACTTGTTTTTGTGAAAATCCAGACGTTTTACTGATCACTGCTCAATAAAAGGCGGGAAAAGTAACTTGTTTATTGATCACTGAGTTTTCCCATTTTACTAATTGATTACTCCAAACACAGCATTCTGTAACAAAAAAAAATCGTTGGTTGCCTCACGGTCTTTATCAAATGACTAATCAGACCTATTTTCAATGCTTTTGGATAGAAATATACCTGGATCTCCTGCTATTCAAATCACTTGATATAATTGTCACTGATACTTGTCTGTTTATTTGGGGGCACACTCGAAAATGTATTTGTAAGATTAGTGAAAACTGTACACACATTTTTATTTAGATGAAATCACTGATCTTTCCCGAAATACTTACATACGTACACAATTGTAAGATTAATGAAAAAATTATATACATTTTTATTTCAACGAAAACGTTGGCTTTTACTGAAATATTCACACTGGGACTTGAAGATTTTTCCTCTTATTGATGAAAATCAAAGTATAACACTATTCTTTAAGAATAGCTGAAGCTTATTGGAGTCATTATTTGTATAAAATTAGTGTGGGGTGTGTTGCGATGGAGGGTTATTGTTAGTTGATATCATACAAAAAATGAGTACCAAAAAACGTAATTATGTCAAGATATTGTCTATAATTTTAAAGAAAGTCATGAACATTCAAAGAGTTCTTCGGACAATCAAACTGATTATTCTTGTTATCTTTGTGGTTCCAACAATGTTCCGACAAATCCGTTCCGTGGTCTTCCACGCGTGTACTATCCGCATTTAAATTGTCTCCCTCTTTAGTACAGTTAGTACACATAAGGAAGGCCATAGAATGGATCGACCTAAACTCTGTGCGAACAACAAAAATCAGAAGATTGCCCGAAAAACTCTTCAAGTCAAGTAATCGAATCACCGTAGCCCCACAATTGACGCGACTAAGCAACCAGCCAAGCAGGCAGCAGGTTCCTCTCTCTTTTAGTCTCCGTGTGTGTGTGTGTGCATGTATGTGTGTGTATCTAGGTCTCCTGGTCATATTTGGGATTACAACATTGAAAGTTTGAATATGCACATCACTAAAAACAATCTGAAAAAGCTTTTCTTGCTTCTTTCGAAAAAGGGCTTTTAGGGGTCTCTACGGTCATTCTGGATCAACAAAGCCCAAATATTGTGCTGGCTTTTTTTAAAAGATAAACTTAGATAAAGGAGCTATTTTTAAAACATAATTTTAGGTAATCTTTTACATAATGCACAGGTGATTCATTTGTGCGACGTACCGATATTTTATAAATTTTTACAACTAAACTATTCAAATTTCATCACCCTGTCAGTTGCAAATGTTGTTTGAAATGTCGTAAATCAGTCAGTAAGCCATTTGGAGTTATATATTCTGCCAGCTTTTAAATCTTTAGTGCTAAGAGAAAAGCCTTCTCCGATGAAAAAGTGTCTTTCTTGATATGTCAACCAAAAAGCAGCGAATATTTTTTCGGTTCAGCTAAACAATGATTAAATTAATCAGTTTTGATATAATCATGTTCTGGTCACGGTTACTTTATTTTCAAAATTTTTCAATTACGGGATTTGAAGATATTAATCTTGATAAATTACGAATATGATGTAATTCATGTAACATGAACATCAAACAGCGCAATTTGGGTGTGAAATTACGGAAATTAATGGAGTTTTTTAATCACTTTAGTACCCCCGTAGAGTGGCCATTTGAACATAATCCTCCCTAAGTTTTGGCAATTAAAAATCCCCCTTCTAATGCTGTCACAAGGTGGAGAAAGCTTTATTCTATTGACTATGTTAATGAAGATATTGTTCATTCATATTAATACATAAATTTGCGTATCGGGTTTAATTCAGGGTTTTGTTACATGTGTCACAGTTGGCGTCATACATTTAAAAGGCTGCTTTGTCGTAACCAGCAAAGAATAACAGCTTGAAACATGTTGTCATCTATGGATTTTGGATTTTTGAAAGTATTGACAGCCACGGGTTCTCCCACCTTAATTTTGGCGATGGAACATCTCCCCAACCCAGAACCAATCTAAGTGATGACTTCAAAGTGACCCTCCCTTTGTAAATCAAACTTTAGAATACTTCTCTTCTAATAACATCAACAGCAACAAAAATAAAATAGAACTTTAAAAATTTAAGATTATAACACTATCTTTTTCTCTTTCTTTTAGAGAAGTATAGCTCAATTTCAGGTCTTTTGTAGATACCTAAGAGGCTCGAATGCAACACCGTATATTTGTCTGGTTTAAATATTTTTTCTTTTGTTATTGCAGATATCTACGAAGTTTAATAAAAGGACGAGAAGGTTTCAAGTTCGTTTTGGAAAAGGTAATCAGATATTCAAATCATATCATAGTCGGTAAAAACATTGGAATTGGCTACCCCTACAAAAACAATCGTAAAGTACGCGCTCAGAGACACGCAAGCAAATCTTTTGTCTGCAATTGAAACCTATTTTCCTTTATATAAACGACTGCTGAAGAATTATAATACATTGTTATGAAAATCTAACACTGGCGACATAAAAACTAAGAAGAAACATCAATACAATATCTTAAAAAATCCTCAAAATCTATTGCTTTCATTAGGTGCGCCAGAAGCAATTTGGAGTAGGGGGTATCTTTTCAGGAAGGGCATTTTACGACAAATTTTTATTGTGAGGTTGCAAAGTTATGGCAAAAGGGTAGGGAGTGGTTCCCAACCCGGGGCAGTGGACTTCTGAGAGTCCACAAATAATAATGCTTAAAATTGAAAACGACAAATTATTTCTATGTTTCGTTGACGTGAGAAGAGTAGATATTACACTTTGATCTTGAGCTGAGGGACGTAAAAGGCTGGACCACGAAACGAGGATAATGCCCCAAAGTGAAACTTCAAAGGAGCTATTTAATTGTTGCAATACGTTTTTAAAGAGTGCTAAAACAGTGCCCTATAGATTTTAAGATTCAGAGATGGATAAAATGAAAAGAAGTATAAATATCTTACCTTTCCTAGTTGCCTTTGATTTGAAAAAAAAAAATTTCTATCAACTCAAAAGGCAGTTCCTCAATAAATATAGCGAAGAAAGACAGCCTAGATTTGCCAATAAAGTAATAAGTTGAGCGAACCTGAGCAGTAACGCTTAAGAATGTTCCAAGTTTTCAATGAGCGCAAATTTTTCACAGAAAATTTCCGAGGGGCAATGCAAAAGAACTGATAGTTGATACTGTCTTTAAAAATTACTAAAACTGGATTAAGTTTTTCATTTCCAGCTAACATTATGACTAAAATGTTATATATACTCATTTGAAGTCCACTTATCAAGTAAAATGATTAAGACGCCAGGACAAATTATTGATAAAAACAAAACGTTTACTTTCATCAAACTTATTAATTATTTCTTTAAAACTGGCCAGATTTCTGGCAATCGTGTATTTTCTATCGGATAAATTTGAAAAAAATCATCATCCACATCTAGCCTCAAAATGGCTAATTTGGCAACAAAGATCAAAGATTAAAAGGATGACACCTTTTTTATTTCATAACGTGAAAGGAACTAGATTTAACAAAGCACAGATGTCTGCTACACTACTGATTTAAGTAACAAACTTGTTTGGGGGATTTTTCTTCCTATAGAGTATACAGAACTTTGGTTGTTATGAATAACAAACCATACTCGGCAACTCTGAGACAAACACTAAGATCTCTCATTCTCTAAGCAAAACTTCTGTTTGAAGCAATGAATGCCATGACTGCTCATACAGGAGTACTTGAATATGCATAAGAATAATAATCATGACATTTGTCACTTGAGTAATTCAAAGAAGATTTGATTTTATAGGGAAAATGTTTTTGCAATTATGAGAGAATTTTCATTCAGTTGGTGATAAGAAATAAATGCTTGATTCATTTTGTCTTTCCTTTGTTCGTAGAGGGCACACAACTGGCCCCACTAACCCTGTTCCAAGGTGACAGAGGGGGTGGTTGCCCCTGCAGTTCAGACGCCCTTGGTTGTCATTACACCAACGTCTGATGACCATTATATTTATTAAGGTTTAGTGTCCTCCTTACACCATTATCCCTCCTTGTATTTAATACTGAAAAGACGAGAAATATTTCTTTGTTTCTAATTAACTTTACGTTTTATAGACTCCAAATACTTCCATTCTTCGGGCTGCAAATTTGTGTATAAGGGGTACTTGACCAAAGGGTCAAGATAGGGTAAATAGTGCTAACATCTTGGGACATCTAATGGTCAATTTGAGAACATATCAATTTAAGCATTTTCAAGAAAGGTCAATTTTGGTATTTTCTAATCTTACGTGGACGGCTGTACCTTTTGGGCCGCAAATGTGTGTACACAGGTAACTTGACCGTTGGATCAACATAATATAGCTGATGCCTAGTGACCTCTAAATGTAGATTTAGGGTCAGCTAATCATGTTTCTACGGCAACGAATGAATAGTGCGATCGGGAATAAAGAGTTAGCATCCGGTGAGAATCGAACTCACGTCCTTCTACCAGAGAGGGACCCAGTTTACGCCTGGTTGCAATGATCACTTCATCACGGCAGCTTCATGGCCAAACAGTCGTTTTTTTTTCACCTTTAAAACACACCCTTAAAACAAATAGACATAATTAATAAGGATTGGTTTACAATGCTTCATCTAATAATGAAAATGTTTATCGTTATACATATGAACTGCTAGTTCCTCAGGATGAAAAGTAGCTATAAATGACCCAGGGTATTTTCTAAAGGGAGCATATTCGGCATAATGAAATTATTGAATTACCCTTGAGAGGTTCTTTTTCATAGCACGAATGAAATGGTTTTCTACTACATTCATAGCAGTCATGTAGGCATATTTCAAGTTAGCACATTTAAGAGGTAAATTAATTCAGTACCTCTAACCACAAAGCATCGTTTGGGAGGATAACATAAACATACTCACCAACTCCCTCAAATATATATTAGAGTTATTTATCAATCGTCATCATCATCATTATCTCTTTAACGCTGTCGTTAGACGAAGACCTCCCCCGAGATTTGCCAGATCTGTCTATCGCAGGCGCCGCTGCATCAATACCGCCTGAACCTGCCAAAATCGTCACGCTATCTTATTAGCTGCCAGCCACAGTCGTAATGTCCAGCTGTTGTTTGACATTCTTGACCAGCTCACTGCCATTAGAGTTTACAAATAGATTTTAAGATATCTCTGACTCCTTTTTTTTATCCCTTGTATATTGTGCCGTCTTGTGATCACAAGCACGATCCTCTCCTATGCATGTTGCATGGTTCTCAATTTGGGACTCGATCTTTTGATTAAGTTCCACGTTTTTTTGCTTTTTATTTTCGCTACGTTAAATTTCTTTTTGAATTCTTCACCCGTTTCTGATTACTTTGCAGGGTGAATTATCGAATGTTTGTTTCTGGTACGTCCCGCCCAGACTGAGAGACATGCCTGAGGGCCATGAAAAGAATACCGAATTACACAAGGTAAGTCCCTTTAGAGAATTACGATTCAATATCTGTGCTGTTTACTCGCAGAGTTGCGATGCAAAGCAACTAAAATTAAGATGAAGGAAATATTTGTCCAAACTTAATAATGATTAGCTAAAGACTTGTTTATTATTGAAAACAAACCCTGTGATGAATTATGTCCAGTTTTATTTTCACGCCTTCCAAAATTTCCATAAGACTCTCTTGGTTGAGGAAGATCTTTTGTTGCATGGTTTCTTGCTTAAGAATATGTTTCTGAAAAAATGGTACAACCATGTTTGCCTGACTAACTCAACATTATTTCCAGAGAACGTTAGACAGAAACGTGCTTGTTTTTAATGTAAATGATTTTAAGTGTATAAAAGGCCAGGGAAAAGCCAAATAATTTCAACAGAAAACGTTACGTACAGAAATCATACTTTACGGTCAATCTGAATGATTTAAATCATACTTTTGACATTTGAAATTGATACCCAAGTGTAAGAAATACTATTACAGGAATGTGAAACATGTTTGCATCTGGCTGTATAGAATTTTTAAAAAAAATAATAAATTTACGATGCAAGTGAAACAATTATGTTTCTTAATATTAAAAGGTATCTAAAAAAAAGGGCCCCTTGTATTACGTATGCCCCACATAAGCTTAAACCAGCCCTGATGTGAGATTTCTTATCATCAATGAAAAGAAAAGTGTAGCAGATAAACATGTTTTGAATTTATTAGAGATTGACACTTTTAAAAACGCGAAGGGGTATCGTCTGCATGGATTACATATACAATACAAACCAACTTTTAACATTCAAATGCGTGTTCAATGAATTATTGGACAAAGAGAGGGATATGATGTATGTATATTTCTTCATTCAATAATATCAACAAAAAGGATAGTTTGTCAAGACAGCTTGTGTGCTTTTAGTTGCAGGTAGAGGTATCAGATTGTGTAAGATTGCGTGTGTGTTTTTAGTCGTTGGTACATGTATTTGGTCGTGTGAGATTGCGTATGTGGTTTTAGTCGCAGGTACGTGTATCATGTTGTGAGTCTATGCAAACGTATGTATTAGAAGGAATTAAGCGAAAGAAAAAGTTTCTCACTGTGTTAATTAATGCGTGTGTTAGTAAGTGTGTATTATGCAAATGTATGCATGAATATATGTCCATCTTACATGCTTGCCGTTTGGTAAATGCAAGAATTCAGGGCGCCAGTGAATGTTTGTGTACGTATGAGTCCGTCGACGTTGCTCGGAGGCGAGGAGGTCGAGAATTGACCGATGAAAACGGCTATCAGTGAATTATATATCATTTTGCCAGGCTCCCGGGTGAATACTAAATTTTGGCCTGTGATCAGTCGAATATGCGTGCATTTGTCCGATATTTGATTTTTTAAAAATATTTTCTTTTACGATTTCGGAGTGAAATTACTGAAGCCTATTTTTGCACATTTTTTTTCCACTGACTGAGTGGTCCCTACAAATGTAAGCTACTTCATGATATTGCAAGTATTTATCTGTAGTAACAGTTTACATTTTGAAATCAATGGAATTTCCATGTGTGGATAGTAAGTAAAATTAAAGTGTATCAATTGAGGATGTTTTCAGTAAGATAACTCTCAGGATAAAATCAAAATCAAACTGACTTTATAGAAACACCTGCTGAAGAAATTACCTCAGTGTTACTGTGAAATCTACTGATCGATTTCTGTTCGATGCCAATCTTCAGTGACGGATAATTTACCAACCGGGTCTTTGGGCTGAAATTTAGTAAGCTACCTGTAATTTGTCTCTCTGCCTTCTGAATAGAATATGGTGACGTTAAGTTACGTCTAATGACTTATATCGTGGCACTGTGTATGACGCACTACGTGCTGCAGTACGAAGTCCTGAAACATTACTTCTTAAAAATAGTATTTGTGATACTCCACATATTAAAAAATATATGCAGCAATACTGAAATATTAAACAGAAAACTCCTGTGTAAACTCGATTACACCATGTTGTACTCTCGACTAAACCATTTTTGCACACTCAAACCATTTTGTACACTTAATCAAACCATTTTTGTTCACTCAAACCATTTTATACACTCGATTAAACTATTTTTCGTTTTCAATCAAACTATTTTTTCTTTGCTCTCAGAACCTTTTCCCTTCCCTATTTTATCAGATGAAGTATTGTAAATCATTATAATTAATTATTTGAATAATAATGATTTTCGTTTGGATTAATTCTATTTTACTTTCAATTCTAAAACCTGATTTTAGGTGGCGAGTCGAATCAAAGCGCGAATGCTGGAAAGTGGCACTCTGATGGTCGGATATCAACCAATGGGAAAACTACCAAACTTCTTCAGGGTCGTTATTTCTAATCCTGCAGTTATGCCATCTGATCTTGATTTTCTGGTGAATGAAATTGATCGCTTAGGTCAGTTACTTTGAATGCTTATTCAACAGAAGCTTCCAACCGACAAATCGACCTTAAAGCCAGGACCTCAGATAGTGAGGTAAACACATTTATTTTTACCGATATTACCTTATATATATATATATATATATATATATATATATATATATATATATTGGTGGATAAAGCAAAACTTTAGGCATAAAAATAATTGCCAGATACAAAAACAGTAGCTGAACAGGGAACAACTAAAACCATGAATTTCAAACTGAATTTGGGATGTCTTCTTCTGTGAGGGTCGCCTTATCCACAAACATATACGGTATTTATTTTTATCTGTATCACCCAAAATCAATTGAATGAACATTGTTCATAAAGGGATGTAACCTACTTAATGATAGTATAGAAGAGTCGCATCCCTTGCTTAATTATATCTATTACCCACGTACATAAAACACAATATGTATCCATATATTTCATGAATATCGTCTGTTTTTGACTTTTTGTGTCTGCACGGGCAAATTAGTTAAAAAGAGAAAACACTTGCAAAGTTACATCTATGGAGCGATAAATGAGAATAAAAATTACCATGTGAGACTCGAACTCTCGTTCTCCCTGTCAGAGGGTAGCCAGGTTTAACGCACCTTCTGCTCTTCTAACTCTGCTGGAAGAGATTTGCTGGCTTGCAGAAGTCAAAATCCAATTTTCAAACTTATTCTCTACCAAACGCCATGTTTGTTTTGCGGTCCTGTACAGATAGGGGAGAGGAGCGTGAGTTCGAGTCTCACTGGGAGCTTATTCTTTATTTCCAGTCCGCACTGTTCATTCACTGGTGTAGATTGACGACCTAAGTTAAGTTGTGATAAAAACGACTCTAAATTTATCACGTTTCAATTGGAAATACAATTTTGGACACTTTTTCTTGCAACCATCATAGTTAAAATAAAATACCTGTTATTCGGAACCGTCAACCGAAAATGTCACCAAAACAGGCCTGGTTGGTCACTCAATAGAAACCGTCACCCAATCAACGTCTTTTTGCAGCATGCTGTATTGGGGGTGATCAATGAAACAATTGGAAAAATTGGTGATGAATGAATTAGTTACTTTTCTTGCCTTTTGTTGGACAGTGATCACTGAAATAGTTTGAATTTTCAAAAAAAAAACTGACTCAAACTAAGGGATCAACCTGCACAAAGTATTTTGAAAAAGCATAAAAAAGGTTTTTTTTCCAGATATGATGAGGAGTAAATGTATAGTCAACCCGCTTGCCAATCGGACCAACTTGAAAATTGAAGAGACCTATGTTGACAGTCCCATTAATCCTAAAAAGAAGGGTGTATAACCAATGCATCCCCCCCCCCCAATAATCACTAATGGAGCTGAAACATGGAACCTAACCAAGAGACAGATCCGCAAATTGAGAACTATGCGACGTGCACATGAGAAAATTGTGCTAGGCCTCATATGGAGAGACCACAAGACAGCACAGTACATCCGGGAAAAGACAGGAGTCAGGGACATCATAGAATCCATTAATGGCAGTGGGCTGGCCATGTTGCACGAATGGTGGACAACCGATGCACTTTGCGACTCACGACATGGATCCCCTGAGATCACATGCGGAACCGAGGCCGGCAGAATATTAGATGGAGAGACGAGCTAGAAAGTACTGGCTCCGTGACGCCCATGATAAAGAAGTGTAGCGAATCCTGGGGAAGGTCTATGTCCAACGACAGATGTTGAAAGACTGATGATGATGTTGACAGTTAGAAACCTTCAACCAAAACTGGCTGACTATGTATGTATCAAGCATACAGGTTGTACCGAAGGATACAGGGTTGAAATTTCAACGTTTATCACCCTAACACGATACGCTGCCAAAATAAATAAATGAATAATACAAATAAAAAAAACGTTGGTCACGTGATGGTTCCTATTGAGTGACTAACCAGACCTGTTATCAATACATTTTGTTTGAAATAATTTCAGAGTTGCCTGAATTGAGTTACAGCTGATTTTGGATAGTTATCTTCCGGGGAATTAGAAGTCTCATGATAAGAAAAGTAATTCATGGAGAGATGATTTATGGCTTCAAAAGCAATGGTCATGTCTTATCAGTTAAATGTCACTCATACGCATTTCTGTCCGTTTCACTCCAAAATATACATTTCTCGTTTCTTACTTTTTCCAGGTATCAAGGTGAATTGTGACTTCAGTGAAATTCCTGTTTCTCTCAGTGTTGCAGTGATTGTTGATAGATTGTTAATTCTATTAGATATAAAGGATTGTTGCAAAGAACAAGCGTGTTTTTTTACTGTTCTTTTTCGTTTAATAAAATGATAGAAACTATGAGTTTAACGATGCATCCACTACCTGAGTAAGTTGTAGCAGAATAATGAGGAAGAGGAGAATAGTCCATCCTATGGTCTAGAACAAGTTTCATATCAATACAACATGATACGACTGAAAATTGATATTTAACATATTAGGGACCGACTGACGGATAGACGCATCTAAAAATTGTGTTCTCCAAAGATACTTAAAAGCTACTCTGCTGTATATTGCCATTTCTGTCTAAATTTTTAAGACGTGGAATCCTCACTACACGTAGATACTTTCAAACTATTTTTTACACATGACCTCATCCGGGCATAGACAGTGGAATCGGAACGATTTTACCCCTGCAGATCAAAGGGAGCTACTGTCCCAACATTCCACCCAGCCGTTCACTACTTGCACCTGAGGAAGGCCGTAGGGTGCAACGACCGAAATGTTGTGTAAAAAAAAAAACAAAAAAAAAAAAACGACGGTTCGGAAAGATCTATATGTAGAGAGACAGCCATGTTATAAAACAAGTTTTTTTTTCTCTCAATATGGCTGAAGGATGTAAAGACGCAATTAAAGAAAAATCTCATCCTCGTTGCCACTTGTTGTATGTATGAGTTCGTAAACTTATCTCATCCTCGTGGTACTCGTGATATTCAACTGTAGACTATATTCTACAGTAAAGATTTACAGGTCGTATGCCATGGTTGGTTGTATCGTATAATTGTTAATATTAATTGACATGCTCCAGAACCGGATGCTGAGATAACTTACACCCTTTACTTTAGGACTGATCTCTGATAAGATCCGAAACTGGTCTTTTCTAATTTTTCTCAGAGAATCTTAGATGTTCATGCACCTTCCCACTAAGATGGAATGCGATACATGACTCTTTTCATTGTAGGTATCCAACGCGGACGCGAACGGACTGAAAATTATCTAGTGTTCTCTGACTTTTGGCACGTCACAGACATCAGTGTATAGCCCTGTTCGTAACTCTCTTGGTGCGATCTGAAAGTACTCCATGGAGGAATGGATCTCCTAGAACTAGTCAGTGAAGATCCTTGGCCATAAATAACCGTGATCAGACGATCTAATCTCCTGTATTTATTTACGACGGCCCGTTCCATTCACAACAGAGAAAAAGTGTGATGGCCATACACACTATTCTCTAATATAAGGGTTAATGTGCATTCAGTATTTGCTATATTAATTTATTTAAAGATTCTTCAATAATAAAATTTGGGAACTTTTTTCTCTAGCGGTCATACTATAGAATATTTACTTATTCAGCGTAGTATCCAGACTGTTTGAAATATTTTGGAGAGATTTCTCATGAAGAAGCTTTTCTATTTACTTCCTTTCCTGGACAAATCATTTTCCAGTTTTTAAAATTTTTTTTGCTAAATTCTTCCTCAGAATAATGAAGTATAGAAAAAACTGGCATTCAAATGGAATTTTAATTACAACCACCCATTTATGCTTCGTTTAACCTTGTAAATCAAGCAATAGTCATGCTAAAATTAAGTTACCTTGATGGAAATACCTCCCAATATGGTTTGAACCATAAATTAATTATTATTCTTTTTTTTATTACTATGAACGCTGAGGACTGGGCGAAGTCCGGATACGTGGATTAATAGGTACAAGCATATACAGTTTCAGGATCAATTTAGCATAACACTACATTGTAAATTGACTCCCACCAGAAACTTTTAGAGAGGAATTTTCAAAAAGCAAGAAAACCTTTTCTCTACTCTTTGAGGGGAGTGTGTGCGCAAAATTTCAAGTTTCTTCCATGAACGGATACGTAGATACATAGATACAAATAAATTTAAGAACTTATGATTAACCTAAACCCAATAGTGTTTAAAAACACCTGTTGCGGGTAGCGGTGATTTAAAAAAAATGTTTTAGATTTTTTTACAGATTTTTCAAGAAGTGTTTGTTTAAAGTTGGAAATCAATTGAAATTCTTGGGGTTTTTTTTCCTTTAAAATCATATGCAGACAGAAATTTGTTACAAAAACTATATCATAATAAGCAACATGTCTGTCTGTCACACTTTGAAAATAAAAAATTCATGTTGAAAAGAGTGGGGGTTGAGGAGAAGTTCTGAGGATGGAATCACAACACAAATACCACTAAGAGGGTGGGAAGAGAGAGAGAAGTAGAGGAGAGGGGCATGCAAATATGTAGAGATGAAACATAAAGATATTCACTGAAGAACTGAAGTTGAGCATCAAGAAAAGAAAGAAAGCAAGAAAGTAAAATATTTTGGAATCAAACTCGCTCTTGATAGTCTGGTTAAATGCCATGGATTGTCACATCAGGCAACTCCCATGAGTTTTTTTTTCAAATAGATTTAGATTCCCACCGATAGATATACAGTTAGCAGAGCAACAGGTATTTTATCAATAATAAAGGTAGAGAACAATTTAGAATAATTTTACATACAGGGTTCAGATATCAAAAACGAGATTGGGCTTGTGTAAGTCAAATTACAGTGTGCATACGCGAACCACATGGTTTACATTTATCAATGGCCATGTATAAACACTCCCCGGAAGTTTCAATCTATTCAAGCCTTCAATGAATTGTTTTAAACTGGCCAGCAACGAGTTCTAATCTTAATTCCATTGGAAATCTTTGGCGAGAGCGGAAATCTACTATTCAGGGAAAGAATCCTGCAAACATTCAGTCACTCAGAATTAATCACAGAGAAAGAATGAGAGAAACTACTGACACATGCAAGAAGCTTATAGATGTCTACAAGCAATGTTTACTGACAGTCATTGTTGCCAAATGGTGAGCAACTAAATATCAACAAAGGGTGTCTTTATTACTATTCAGGTAACATTTTCTATTTATATTTTGAAATTATTACAAGTAAATTGAAAAATACTGTTTTTTGATAAATTAAGTTGGATGTCTTTCTAAGATATTCTGCTGATATGCATTTGGTAGATTTCCATTTATTTCTGATGATATTGTAAAGCTAATACAAGATATATAGTTTGTATAAATTTATCTTCAATGTGTGTGTGTGTTTGTGCACATGTGTGTGCATGCATAAAATGTGAGCATGTGTGTGAAATCATTGCTTTCACACATACACAGCTGCTTTTGTGTGCTGGAGAGGCTACACATCATGAAGGACAAGGACTTTGACTTTGTGTCTTGGAAGGTCGACTGACACTTACATTTAAACCTACCACCTCATTCACAGGTCATCGGTGAAACAGATGGATGTATAAATCATCTGCCTTTTCTGACAGTCTCGCTTCCATTACGTCAAAAGACAGTCGACTGGAGCTAAACTGTGGAAACTGTCCATAAAAGCAATCTGGGGTGGGGTTGGGGTCATTACTGCTAAAATGGATAGAAGATTTATCTTTCTGCTGGATCTCTCAATTATAATGGCTTCTATATAAGTACTACAAGAGGAGAGGTTGGGTGGTAAAATGCAGTCAATAGAGGAGTAAAGAGAGTTAGCTTTAAGTCAACCAGCTGCCTACCTGGCCAAGTTTGGTAATTGTTTCAGGTAGCAATTAAACCAGTCATCTATGCTGTTTCCAAGAAAGAGATGAGAGACATCTCTCCACTATTGCGATTCTACAGGAAATATGTACATTGGGATCAAACTGAAATACATTATTATGGCACCCTCGAGAATAAGTGTTGTTATAATAAATTTGCCACTACAATGGATGGATTTCATATAAGTCTATTTATGGGAAACCAATCAGTGCAGATAGAAATGACTTTTTATTACCTCCATATATGGGTTGCAGATCTGCAAATAAAATGAATGAAAAAAATTTTTCAAGAAGAAATCTTCATCTGCTGTTGCTGCAAACTAATATCTGACAAGTCTTGCAAGAATATAAGAACCGGTGTCAGTAAATGAGTGTCGTTACAAGAGTTTACTGAGTAGAAAAAATCAAGAACATGATCAAGTGATAAATGGATATGAGATTTCTCTACTTGTCGTTACCACAAAAAAAATCTATTAAAACACAAAATAAAACTAAACAAGTGAAAGTGTTTGGGGGTTAAACTTGATTCCCTGCCCACTAAAAAGCATAGAGTAGTCCACATACAACTAGTAGACACCAACATCTCCCAAGAACTGTCCATCTGAGGAGACAGTTTTATTTTGTGTTTTTAATGTGTAGATTTCTCTTGTAATCACTGTATTTAAAAAAAATAAAAACTTTCCGATTAATATTCTACTCCTCCAGGCATCATCTACAATAATAAGAAATTACACTTGTCTATGATAAGCTCTAAATTTGCTCAAATATACCTTTACCAAATATTGTTTGGTTTGATATTCATCTTGAAATACATACTTGCCCATACTATTACTGCATTCATAAATAGGATTCTAAACACTACTACTACTATTACCAGATATTTTTTCAGTCATTCTACCTATCAATTTCATTACTAGATTTTTGTTATGTTAAGTAAAGAAGAATTCTTCCAAGCATTTCATTTGAAGAATAAAATCAAGCAAGGATTAAATGATATAGATTGTAACAGAGATGAACATTATAAAAAAACTTGTAGGAGATAAAATCAATGTTTTCTTTTTTGAAAATTTCATCTTCCATGTGTACTGCAAGGTGTCATGAATGGCTTGGTGGGAGGCTATGGGAATAGAGCATTTCTGTCAAGCAATTCGATCCAACATCTGCGAGGTTGTCCTCTTGCCCGGGAGTCTGAACTTGTGAGATTGTAGGCTCTGAATACTCACTGCCATTCTTATCAAGTACCCAAGTTAGGTCTGTTCTTGTCTTACATGCTGTATTTTTGAGGCATTTCATCTCATCTCATAGATAGTGATTTTCCTCACATTGGCTTTGGTCAGAGTCCAAGTCTGACGCTGGTGAATCAGCCCGGTCAGAAAAATGGTGTGGATCAGCTGGAAGTTGATTTCTAAGGGGGGTGTTGGAGTGTTTTAGGAGGGGAGGGCAACTAGAAGCTGACACTGCTTTTTTTTTTTTTTTTTTCGAGTGACATGAAAAAAGTGAATTTCATGTTTTGGAACTTTTCAAAGCCATTTATGAGAGGATAAGAAGGGAAGGTTTTTTGAATAATGATTTATTTGAATGTCTTTCAAAACCCCGTTTACTTAAGATGAAGCCAAGATTCTAAAATCACACTGGGGTAAGTAAAATATCAATACAATTTAAAACTCTGAAAACTGAAATGTTCCAAAATCCAAAATTTTTTAAAAGCAAACTGAATATCACAAGTGGAAAATTCGACACCTGACCTTATTGTAGTATGATTCAAAGATAAATGACAAAACTGATTTCTTTCAACTCATTCTGACTAAAATAAAGGCTTGGCTATCTTTGTATAACTCGCCCAAGATTGTTCCTCTTACATTACAGGCCTCATTCCCTAGATATCTCATTACATATAAGCAAATATTCCCGAATTCTGATCCAAGGCATTTCAGATAAGGGAACCTTACCCATACTGAACTAATTCAGTTACTGGATAAATTGTAGCAGAAGTCAAATTGATTTATAAAAACACACAGGGAATTATCAATAACAAAAAGCAGAAAATACTATGCTGGCCACATCTGAAACTGTGTTTTTATCATAAAATAACAAAATCAGTTTTTGTTAAATTCCAGTCCAAAGCTGGGGTTAACTTCACTTTTCTGCTATAGCAAGAACAACAAGAATAATCTTCACCAAATTTGGTGTTGTGAAAAGTTACATTCCTCCAACTTGATTTGAACTTACAACCATCTAATTGGCAGTCACATCTCTTACTGACTGAGCTGAATTTACCAGTCTCATATATCTACCTAAATTTATCTTAGAATTACGCAAGGGCTCATTTCATTCTAATAAATAAGTACCTTTATACATTATAGAAAGATATATTTCTATGATTTTTTATTATCATATATACTATAAAAAGTTCCAGTAATCATCTTCTGTCAGAACATTAGGAGTTGATTTTGACCCTGCAACAGCCAGGCTTAATGGTCCAAAAACTTGAAAGAAAATTTTTTTTAAAAGTTGAATTTTAGTTATCTGTATGCCACTGATGTTCTATCAGTTAGGTTAGTATTCAGTTATTTATAATAACACATAAGCTCACCAATATATCAGTAAATAAAATTCAATCTTATGAGTTTTTCTATGTGGATAAGTTGAGTGAGGATAAAGTTCAAAATTTCTTTAACCAATAAGCTAATTTTTCATATTTAATGTCTACCTAGTTGTGAGTCACTCTGAAAATGAGAATTGCAATATAATTGGCCCCAAAACAGATTAACGATAAGGGCTGTACGAAAGAAATCTAAAAAGAAAAACAGAATTATTTAAAATGAAAGAATAACATACATTTCTAATATTGTGTACCCAGAGCTGGCCCTAGGAGTTGTGGGGCCCAATTAGGGACATTTTTTATGAGACCCCAAGTTCACAGGTTAAAGTATTAAAGTATTATAGACTCTATATCTCTATGTTAGAATGAAAAGCAATCAAAAAATGTGCTTAAAAATTTTAGAAATTTAATTTTTACACTGTTCTATAATCAATTAACATATTATTTAATTCAATTATGACAAAAAATTCAAAACATAAACAGTTCAAGCAAACATTACTGACTTTTTAAGAATTCAGAAGAAAATGAAATCGTTTTTGATCTGTGTAAAACCTGCAATGTGGTGTTTGGTGTTTATCACAATTTGTTGTTTTTTTGTAGACAAGACTAGAACAGATTATCCTAGTGCAGCACCCCCTTACATGTGGGGCTAAATTGGGAGCAATTGGCACAATTGTCCAAAAGCTAGCCCTGTGTATATTATTCCAGTATAATGGAATCATATCAATTTCTGAATACATTATGCTAAAGAACTATTTTTGTATAATGTTATCATAGCAAAGTTTGTTTATATTTCAAACGAAAGAATAAATTTACATTTACTTCACATATGTATGCTGTTTTCACAAAATTAGGAATTAATACAATAAATCAAAAGTCTCTGGTGTTTAATCAACATTTTGAACAATGTTTTATGTTCTTTCTTGTGAGGGGAAAAGAAAAAAAGGAGGTGAAAAGTGAATAAATGGCTGGATAATGTGCATCAACAGAAAATGAATGTGTAAAAGCAAAATGAAAAAAAGAAAATGGCTGATTTATAGAATAAGGGAAACTAAAGAAAAAGAATGAATCTATAAATTGCTTGAGTGTGTGTTCTTATTGTTATTTGCTTTTGAAAAATTGAATGAACACAAACATGGGAAAATTTATTCGTTAACTCCCATGAGAAAATTCATAGATATATTTGAATTTCTATGGGATGGTTTTTATATACCAGAAATTACTCATTTAAGTAGAAGAATCCATTGTTTCAAATAGTGTCTAGGAGATAATTTATTAACAAAATTGTTTCCATTAAGTAGAAGTATTCATTATTATGGACAGAGAAAGAGAAAAAAAATCACTGTTCATTATAAAGATCAATAGCTTGTCATTCCATTTTCCCATCAGAAAACAAAAAAATGATTTTTTCAACTCGAAATATCCAAAACATAAACTGCAGGTGGTGATTGTCATAATAATTATTATATATATATGTTGGGTTTGTTTTCTTCTCATTCCAATAAAGTAAAGCAGCAACTGATATCTTTCTGTATTGTACAATGTTGCACTTCATTCTTTCTGTATAAAACATAAAATTGTTAATACACACTGATTGATATAAGCATTCATTCTAATTTGATTTATTCTTTTTCTTTTATTCTTAAAATCATTATGAAAATTGAGCTGAAAGGTTAAGCATTATGTAGTTTGATCAGGGCTGGAATAAGCTAGTAAGGGGCCTGTAGCATATGATATGAAGGGGCTGTAATTTAAAAAATACACATAAATATTAAAACACTTGTTTTGTTATTACAGTAAACCCTTATTATAATGAACTAATAGGGGGAAGAGGGTGCATGTTGAAGTTAAAAGTTTATTATACCCAAAGGCTGCCACTGGTTTTGTTAATAAAAAGTAAGTTTGGTAGTTCAGCACATTTAATGAACACTGTTCCATAAATCCAAAGGCAGTTGCCTCTCATTCTATTTTCAACATCATTGTAAATTTGAAAACAATGGAGCTTATCTTCAACAAGCTGCTTCAGTTCATCTATAAAAGGATTCACAGCTTCAGTGTCAGAATTCTGCATCTCTCTCTGGTTATGGCTTTGTTGAAAATGTCATGTCGCCTCAAAAAACACAACAAAAAATTCCCATGGCCTAAATGAGTAGCCAGCCTCTCTGCAGCGTGCTGAATATTGAAGCCTCTAGTTAACATTCATTCAGCTCACAGTTGCTTGAACCACTGAAAGACTGCCTCATCCAGGCCTTTGAAAGGATAGCTTCCTTGATTCAGAATAATTCTACACCCTCAAGTCCAGACTCTCTCCCTGACCTTGTCCTTCCCCCTTTCAGGAGGTCATGGATTGAAGGGGTAGATATAGGTGCACTACATTTAGAAGCCTGGGTAGATATGCACCCCAAAAAACACAATACTCAGAATGAAAAGCATTTTGATGCATATGAGTATCCAATGAGACTACATCATAATTGCACACTTGTACACACACATCAAAATTTCCTTCACACCAACATATCTCATCAGTCTTGGCACGATCAGTGATTGGTTCTCGCAATCATCAAACTTTATTTGGTAAATAAGAAGAAAGTTCGTTATAGCCCAAATGTTCACCACATTCATCGAACTTCATTCTGTGAATCCAAAATCAGTTCAGATGGATCCGCAAGTTCGTTAAAGCCTAAATCATTATATCAAGGTTCGTTATAGTGAGGGTTTAGCATAATTGAATTTTTTCATTTTCTATACAGCCAGATAATAGGACAAACATGTTTCACATTCCAGTAATAGTATTATTTACACATAAGTATCAATTTCAAATGTCAAAAGTGTGATTTAAATCATACAAATTGACCTTGAAGTGTACTTTCTATACATAATAATGTTTTGCGTTCAAATTATTTGGCTCTTTCTTGGCCTTTTTTATAGCTAAAATGATCTATATTAAAAATGAGCATGTCTCTATCTAACGTTCACAGGATATAATTTTGTGCTAGCCATGCTAACGTTTCTTTCAATCTCTCAGAAACATATCCATCCCACTATAGATCTATAAAAGATGAAATAGGTGAATAACCTGAACATGGCAATAAGCATATACAGATATGTATAAACATCAACATTTAAGAATCTAACAAATATCAGAATTTTAGTATGCAAGCATTGTGTCAGGCCCCTAAAATTGCTGGGCCTGTAGTGTTTGCAGTATAATTAATCCGGCATTGGATTTAATTTTCTCATTTTGTTAGTTTGTTTATCACAATGTTTTGTCGGTTATCTGTTGGGAAAGGCTCGAGTGCACACAACCAAATCATTGTGATAAACAAATGAAAAAGATGAAGAAATTAGTCCACATAAACCACAAATGATTATTAAAACTCAGTTTAATGACTGGACATTTTTCTGATTGGAAAAGGGAAAACATGAAATAAAGTCAATTTTGAGAAAATATCAGATATCTTATAGAAATTTTTTTTTTTCTTCAAATAGTGACACAAATGTATTTCAATAGAAATTAATCAAACAAAAAATCGATATTCATCATTCAGTTAATTATGTATGTACATACATAACATATTATACTTATATATGTAGTGTATAGATAGAAAGATATATATTTCCAAAATGGCAATTTGTATCAATGTGAATTTGGCACAAAACCACGAGGAAAAGAGAGGAACATTGTACTACTTTGTTCTTAAAAGTCTTCTTCCTTTGTCCAAACATTCAGTTCATTCACTAATCCTTTCACAATTATACAGTAATAACTCTCTTATCTCTTGAAATATGTTCCCTAAAAATGCAGTGCTTAATGAAATAGCCCTATATTTAGTGTACAACATAAACAGAAATTGTGCTAAACTTTTGAGAATTGACATTACCTTCAGCTGTGGCCTGTATTTTGAATAATTTTTCTCTGTCAATACCCAAACTAAATTCTGATGATTTACATTGGATCTTAAATGTAGCCAAATGAACTAAGAAGTATACAAACCAATAGACCTGTTGCAGTTTATCTTAACCTGTTGGCCAATCATACACCTAGAAAAGGTCTGGTTAGTCCCTCAATAGAAAATCTCAAGTGACTAATGTCCTTTGGCAGCATGCTGTATTGTTGGTGATCAAATAAAAAAATTGGAAAAGGGGTCATCTATGGATAAGTTATTTCTCTCACTTTTTGTTGGATAGTGATCACTAAAAAAAGTCTGAATTTTTAAAAAGCAGGTGTAAATCCTGCTAGGCACAAACAAAGGGATCAGTCTGGCATTGATTCGCTATAGTGCTCTTTTTCAAATATTCAAGTATTTGTACCAATGCACTGTGTGATGTATGTAAGGAGTGCAGCCAAAAGCAGAAATCTGACAGGAGTTATCAAGACTATTTCTAAAATGCTAAAAAGCATTGGATTGGTTTGTTTTATAAGACAGAATCCAAATCAGCTTCTATCTTTTCTATTAACCAATTAACTGCAGAAGGTAGCAAATGAAAGAGTTATCCATTGCAACATAAAAGTTCTTTTCCATTGCAAGTAATATACATCAAGAATAAAGCTTGGACTCAAAGATAGAAATGGAAATTTTATCAAGTTTGCTAAAGGGTAGCAATGGCAGAAATTCCCATCTTTTGCAGTTAATAGTTTAATGCGCCGAATGCTCATTGTCCAAGATACATTGTAGGTTAATGCATTGATTTGAATGTTTATTTGTACTTCTGTGATATGACTCCTTTATCAGCTCCCTTGTCTACCACTAAATGAGAGAGTTCAGTCTGATACATATAAACATGTATAAATATATACACATTAAATATCCGTACATAAATACATATGCTTTATATTCTACTATGGGACAGGTTAGTCAGTTCAAAATAAAATCAAAATTTCATTTCTTTCATTCTAATATATCAACATATGATTAGGTTTAATTTTTTGCAAAATGAAATACAAATTTTAAGAAAATAAATATAAAGATCCATTGGTAAAGCACAAATGTCAATTCAACCTAACATCTGTTGGCTAATTGATGATTTCAAAAATTAAAAAAGATTTTGACAGAAAGGTTTCCGGTGCATAGACGAAACATATGTCAGCAATACATCCGCACAAGGTTCCATTACGTATCTGCAGCAGTTTGAATTACATTAACTGTATTTACCTTTGAGCCATTGTGATAAGGATTTGGTGGCATATCATATTCTATTTGTTAGCATGCATGAATAATGAATAATAACAACATAATACTAATATACATAAAGTTAACATCTTGAAATTCAACATGAACTTTATTCTGCAAATATACAACAATAGTTACAAAGTAATTCCAGAAAATATGAAAAAGAGTGGAACTCTTGTTATGTATTAGTCAACATATCATGTGCACATCTGATTTAACAGAAATAACAAATTGATAGAGTGAAAGGAAATAAATGGAATGAATTCAGCTTATAATTCGTTTTCCTTCAGGGATGCCCATCATGACTGGAGATCCTCACAGCTTCCATACCATAGAGCTAAATTCATTTGCCATGAATTACTTCTTATGTTTTTTATCAACAAGAACTGTTTTCCCTTTTGAGGGCTGAAAGAAAAAAAATTATGAACAAAGAATGTCCCCATGAAGAATGTATGTATATTCATTTGATTTATCAAACCTTCCCGTTGTGCCCCTGTTAATCTTATTTGGACACCTATTTGCCACAATATGTGCCACATTCAACACCCAGAAGTAGTAAAAAGATAAACCCTTTGGCTGTGGGACAAGGAGATGACAAAATTTAGATGCTAAACTGTCAGCTTATAAATTGAACAAGTGGAGAGAGAGTGACTGGTGTCCTCTCAGTGAAGTCCTGTCAAACTCAAGAGAAGACGCCAAAACATAGCAAGACCCAAGGTGGTAAGAACAAGAGACAGACCCAGAAGTGGGAATATATCACCAATGCTAGATGTCCCTCTCATAAGGCACCCTAGAACTAGGACCCACAGGCTTGAGCCTTGAAGCAAGCAAATAATATAGCTCTCCTATGGATACACCAGTGGTGTAACAAGATATGGTGATGATGATAATTCATTGAAATGAAAGTTTAAAACTTGAAAAATGTGTACATTATTCGATTTGCAAATTTCAATTGTGTTGATACATTAAGTTTTAATGCAAAAGAATTTAATAAACAGAAACTTTACACAAAGTGTTAGATTTGGAAATGTTAAAAAATAGTGTTAAAATAATTTGTACTTTCCTACAATTACTTGAGAGTGTCTCTTTAAGTCATTTATACATTCTTAATCCCATTTGAGAATTTTTTTTCAACCAATATTAGATGAAATCCAGTGTCACACAATTCCAAATAGCAGGATGCTATACAAAGTGAAAAATTTCACTTTAAGGATCTTTGCAACTTCTACAGAATTAATATCCACCTATTACATTCAAAACAAAATGTTTAAAGGTGGATCAAATGTAGACTCCAAACCTTACAACTGATTTGAGTCAGGGGTGCAAAATTTCAGATATTACCATGTATGATGTCACAAGTCAAGTGTTGTATCATGGCATTAATATTGATTTTTTCTACAAAGTGTTTCATTTTATACAAAATATACAATAAATTAATTCATACTTAATCTAATAAAATCACAAGGATCTCCAACATCTGAGCATTGATTTAATAAAACTTTTTATGATTCTGATAGTTTTCAATTGTTTGTGTATTTCTACGAACAAAAGAAATCTTCACTACTTTTAAATAATTTTCAAATTTTCACTCATACTCATGTACACTCACTGTTAAAATTAACACATGAATAAAAAGATATAAGTGAATCTAAAACAAACACTCTGAAACAATCTTAAGCAACCTATTGAGATTATTACCCCCCCCCCATCAATATCAGCACCCTGACACAATACATGACATGCAACATCATCCAAAACTTTGCACCTTTGACCTGAATCAATATATAGGGTCTGGATTTTACATTTGATCCAAACAAATGACAGAACTAAACATTCTTCACAGATTCAAGCATACTCTACTAAAGATTCAAACAAATCAAAATTATGAATCTCATCATTACTTACAGGTAATATTTTAAAAGAACAAGTGAGATCTTCATCAATGATCAACACAGCAGCTGCATTATCAAATTCTCCGCAGTAATTTGGTGCACTGAACACTGTCACCAACTAAAATGCAAAACAAAGTAAGGCAGTACAATGAAAACATTCCACTGATTTCAATAGAGCCGACATAAGATATTAAAAGGTTCATTTCCTTAATAAACATCTTAAAACAGCCAACAGATAAAAACTACATGAACAAATGATTTTCAAGAAAAATCCTTGTAGTATTCATTGCAACACTGTGCTTTCCAGTGTAACTTCATCTTTAGGCTTTATACTAGTCATTCTCAACGTGGGCGTGTCAGATTGTCATATACAAATGGATTTTCTTTAAAAAAGAATAGGCAACCTTTGTTTTCTGCCAGTAAATAAGGGGAAGCTACTTCCACTTCGTGAATTACAAACGTCTTATCTCATTAAGCAATTATGCATAGGTCATCCTGAAGCTCCAAATGTTTTCAATGTAAACAATTTTTCAAGAAAATTACTTGACTGATAAGGCATTACATAATGGGAAGTAATGTTTTCCTTTCAAGATGTTCAGTCAAGCTACTTAATAGGAGTATTTATTTAGCTGAAGGCATTAGACACTGTAGAGCAGTCAATCATCCCAAAGGGGCAAAAGCTTAGCTGGGGGGGGGGTTGAAATAGCTGGAAGGGGATGATAAGGGAAAAAAGTCAAGAAACCCTGCTTTATACTGAAACTTCCATCAGATTATTTTGTAAATTGCTGATATAGATTCTTGTCTTGTATGACAAGGCCTTTTCTTTTATGTCAAACTCCAGTATAAAATGGATATCCCCTATTTCAACTCACAACCAACTGATTGCTAGGAGGCTGTCTTACTGACTGAGCTAAACTGACAAGTCATAGATTTTAATGAAAATCTATCATGCACATGTTAGAGCTTATTTTATTCTAAGAATATGAATATATTAATACAAAAAACTTATCTATATTCATCATGTTTTATTTATTATTTATACAATACAAAATTTACAGCAATTATCTTCAATCAGAATAGAAGTTGGTGTGGAGTTTGACCGTGCAGCATCCAGCCCTTTCATTTTTTTATGGTTGAGAACCCCAGTTGGTGATCTTTGCCTGTAACGGCTGGAGAGATTTGTTATGCTCATGTATGGCAGATCAAGCACATCCACTGATGTGGGCGAAGCTAGACTGGATCTCTTTGCCCTCAAGCAGAGGCTGTAAAACTCAATTTCACCAACACAGACAGCTCACAGAGAACATGCCAAGCATGCTGCTTATCAGGCTGGGATCATCTGTCCTTCTGACAGGGAGTGGACATAGAAAAGAGAGACATAGCAGATATGTTGGTCAACATTACCTCCAATTGCAGCCAGCTGTTAAGAACTGACCAACTGTCCCTGAAAGAAAGTTAGCAACCGGAGATGCAAGTGCTCCCACCCAGTTTACCCATGCACAGTACACTGCAACTGCAAATGTGAGCAGCAGCAACTAGAGGAACATTCACATATTCACGGCTTTAAACACCCAGTCAGGCTTCCAGCAGTTTAAACCCACTGAATGTAGTTTTGTATGGCGTTCCAGCCAAAGAACAGACAATCAGTTAAGATCAATACAGTTATATTGATGTTCTTTTTTGTTACTTCACCCAATATAAATGTCAAATTTATTTGTCACAATCATTATGATAGTGTTAAACCAATAAAAATACCCTAGCATGTTTTAAAACATATAAATTGATACCAAGATCATTCAAATCAGCTAACTACACACATTCCAATACAAAAATATCAACTTCAGCAGGCCAATTTGGTGGCCTTCTTCAAGAATAGTTGCTATCTTGAATTCGATCAGAAACCTTTGGATAACAAACACACCAAGTTTCCCACTTACATCATAATGCATATGATTCCTTCCAAATATTGATGTTATCTGCTCCACCTACATATTGATATGAATATTGGCAAATGATTAGAATATTGATTCATATTTTTTCTGATTCATTCATAATTCAATTCACTTTGTGAGCTTCATAATGAAAGCCACGTGGAATTCTTATACGCATACCTTTGCAGAATCAGTTTTCCAATAATTGTAACATGGACTAACAAAAGCTTTTTTCCAATTGAATTAATCTTACCTTTCTTTTTTCAAAAAATTGATAACCATCTTCCACAACCTAAAAATTAAAAAAATAAACAAATTGAACAATACCAGAAGTGCACATTTTTTTAAATACTCAGTTGAAATCATGTTAATTTATTCAAGTTAGATAGAGAATTGAAAACTGTTAAATTAAGTTCTTGATATCATGAATTTTTAGATGCACTAACACCTATAGCAGCGATCGCTGTCACTGACTGACTGACTGACAAATCGACATAGTGTACCATCTCTATGGAGCATTCCGTCTCACATGTTCAATGAATCTGATATCACTTAAGTGACATTTTATCATTACCTCATCAGAACATGAAATTTATTTCACTCCATCAGAACATGAACACACATCAATTACATGAATGAAACTCTATTTTACTATGATATTAGCGTTAAATAAAATTTTTTCCAGATGAAAGAGTTTTTGAAAGTGGGTGCTTTGAAAAAGATGGGCTTCTAAAGGAGGGTGTTCTTAAAAGCACCAAAGATTAAACTAGCACACCTATGGTCTGACTTCCGAGTTTGTTTTTTCAAGTTTTTGTAACAAATCTATTTGATAAATAAATCTATTTGAAATAAATTCAATTCAAAACATTTTTTCTGTTTATGGCTTCTACCAAAGAAGTTGGAGAAGTTGGCACAGATCCATGCATTATTTTATTTTGTGAGTGACAATGGTGTTGGCAGAGGAATGCATTCTCTGAGTACTTCCTAGTTCAAAATTAGGCTAAGGATACTTAAAGACTGAAATAATAGAAAGCTATCCAATGTGAAAAAATCAAATTTCATAGTATTACCTGATGAGCCCGAACCAATAAACTACAATCCAGTTTACGCAAATATTCCCGCACAATATCTCCACCAAATGTAAAGGAAACACCTCGATCATTTTCACCCCAACCAGCAATATCCTCAAAGAGAAAAATAATTAAAAGAAATTAAGAATGATGTACACGAAATCAAAAAAAAGAGAAAAAAAATCAAAACAAAGGTAGACAAATAAAAAGATTAATTTCTAAAGTAAATTCTCGGTCGAACATTTTCGAATTTTTAATAACAAATAATCAAGTTTGCTAATGAAAAATAACCATCTAAAATATAAATACATTATTTGGTAATCCTTGGTTATTTGGTTGTAAAATTTGCTAGCATGAAAATTACCAAAAGGTTTTCCTTTTGATGTCCAAAAATTGCTAGATTTTTCACCCATCCCATCCAACCCCATTTCTAGCATTGCAGCTAAAAATGTTATGTATGCTCCATAATTCATACAAAGGATTAGGGGTAAGGTTAAGGTTAGGGTTTGGGTATAGGCTTATGATTAGAATTTCAAAAATGATATCTTAGATTAGAACGATATTGTGTAAAAGTTAGTTAGAAATGAAAAACTTAGCTATTCTTAGATATTATGGGGAAGAACTTTTGGCTGTCTGTGTGCTATCATAATTTAGAATCAAATAACTAATGATTACCCATTATTTTAATGAAAAGTCTAAGTCAAAATGTTTAAGTGTTTTCACCCTAAAGATTTTCAATAATAACAATAACTCAATACAACAGTCAGACATACAAATGAAACATCAGTAGATAATTTATTGCCATCATTAGCAACTGACACTTTAGCCCAATTAAACTTCAGTTGGTATAATTTTCCAATAAACAAACAAATATAGCTAGAAAAGGAAATTATTATATCTATTTTTATTAGAAGTATTGTAAATCAACACAATTTTTTCTCAACTGCCATTCAACTCCATCTCGATTTTTGAAATAAACAAACATACAGCAAGATCACAATGATGGGTAGGTTTAAAGGTGTGATTTGGACTTGCTAGCAAGCTAGTTCTCGTAGCTCAGTTGGTAAGAGCTGCAGGGCGATAACCTGGCTTCCCTCTGGCATAGAAGGACATGAGCTTGAGTCTCATTAAGAGCTTATTGTTCATCTTTGAGCCCACTATTTACTCATTACCGTAGGATGATGGCCTGAGTAAATTTGTGCAGAAAGCAACTGAAAAAATTAAGACAAAAGCAAATACAGTCATTCCCATTTATAATGCGGTTATTGGAGCCCAAGAAAGTCAACTGTGTTATCAATGAGCCGCAATCAATTTAGATATTTAGGAGCTGTATCTAGCTATCTTTTAGCTAAATCTAGCTGTTTTGAAGCTAGTTTGATATTTTGGAATCCATCATCCACCCACATTATAACATGAATCGGACTATAATGAACGACATTGTAATGGGGTAGGCCTGTAGTCATGAGAAATTAAGAAAAAATACAGTGTGTTTTTTTAAATCTTTTTCTTTTGGGAGCAGCGCATACCTAAGCTCAAAATTAACACAGTCCTGTCATCTCGGGGATGGTAGGAAATGTGTTTGGTATAAAAAGAGATCTTTGGGATGATTTTAGGAAGAGAGGAATTCTTTAGCAGATTAGAAACTGAATCAAGGCAGAAGGTTATAAAGACCTCAAGTAAAGTTACATACGTACACACTTCCCTTTTCCACAGTATATGTATGTATATGTATACCTTTTCTTTTCACTACTCCTCTGTTTATGACCACCCTGTGAAAGCAGTGGTAGAGGAGTGACTGGAAGGCATAGAGACCCCAGTTCAGTGCAGGGTTGAAAATTTGACCATTTTATTTATAGATTTGGTATTTCAAAATTATTTGGCCAAGAACTTTTTGGTTGGTCAAATTCATTTTCCCCTTTAGTTCAGATTAAAAAAAACAAAAACGGAACAAACTGAAATGAAACAAAACCAAGTCTAAAAATTGCAAGTCTACTGAATTATTATTAGAAATATTTTTTATACTTGATGAGGGATCAAGGATTGAATGGTCAAAAATGTTTAGGGGACTCTTGCTTCAGGACTTTGTCATATAGGACTGATTGAGGTAAGCTAATTTTGCTGTCAAAGTATTTTGAATAACTTCTTGTTTTCGTAGTGTAGTTCAGCATTGAAATATCTTTTTAAATAATTTAGACTAATTCAGTTGTTCTTAATTGTGTTTTTTTTACAGTTTACTAAGACTGCAACTAACAATTTTTTCATTATCGATTAATCTACTGAATATTTCCAGAATGGATTAGTTGTTTATATAATGTGTTCTCCATGTTCTATAAAATGGCAGAAAATGGTGAAAATAATGGATTTTTTCAAAGCCCAAGATGACATCCTCAAAAATGTCATGTTTTGTTCACAACCCAGGAATATTCAATATACTGTCATAGAGAAATATGTTGGTAATTAATTAATGGTTGACAAATCAATTAACTGTTGCATCCCAACAGTTTACAGATAACTTTTTTATAAATATATTTAGAGGTAGCATGGGACAGTTGACCTTGAAACTGCAAGGAGCACTGGAGCTCTAGATGTGCAATATACCTGAGGAATCCTGGAAAATCCAAAACAAAACATTCTAAAAAAATAATCTTAACAAATTTAGCTGAGAGGCGCAGTTGGACCTGGCACAGTGACTGATATAATTATTTATTTCCTCAAAATTTTAATGTTTTAATTATGCTACTAAAAACTACCAATTATAGCTAATGATAACAAAGTGAAGAAACAACATTTTGATTTTGTGATGGTTTACATTTCGTTAGGGATAGTTAAAATTGTTTTTCAGACAGGAAAATAGTTAGTCTAGAGTTCAGATGCTTACTTATGATTAAATGAAAACTATACTGATCTACTGGCAAAGATCATCTTTAACTTGTCTTGTGAAAAAATCAGCTCAATATAAGTTATTCAAAATATCACAATTATTATGAGCAGTAAAAGGATTTGATGGGCAGTCAACGCCAACCCTATGGTTCTGGTGCTCCAGCTGGCTGAACTTTGACGCCCCTTAAATTATAAAATTACCTTATTTGTTCATTGATGTTTTCACAGTGAGAAAAATAGATCTTTATGAATAAAAAATTTATTACAATAATCAGGTAAAATATTCCTGAAAAATCTGACTTAACGTCAGGGAATTATCTAATTTTGACTGTTTTATTCTGTTTGATTTATTCATTTTCCTATTTTCCATTTGTATTTTGAAAGTTCTACTGTCTCAGATATATGAGAGGTACCCCAAGCACTTGGCACCCTGGGCAACTGCTCAAATTACCAGTACCTAGGGCCAGTCTTGTGAGCAGTTGAAAATAGCTGTCAGTCAAATAGAAAAAGAAATGATTTTGAGAAAAGTTAATGAATAAAATCAAGAAATAAGTTTAAAAGTATTCTTTTCCATTCAATATTTGATCATTAGGAGTAAATGGAAGAAGAAATTTTTCAAAAAAGATCAGGTGTTTTCAATTGAGGAAAATATTGCTAATTAGCTTTTTGCTCAAATTCGTACCTCATCTGGATCAGACCAGAGAAGATCGCATACAAGTCCATGATCCGGAACATCCAAAGGACGCTCAATTTCCCGAATCTAACCAAAAGGAAAGCATCAAAAATTAATGATAACACATACAATATACAGACATAACAAAAATAGTATTTTTTTAGGATTTTTCATGATGACAGAAGTGAATCCTGGTCCAGTTTACTAGAAAAAAATTTCTGTAGAAATTAAGTCAATTTTATTAGAACAAGAAAAAGGGGAATACAGTGTGACAAAGAAACAAACAAAATTTGTATCTTTTATCTTATAATGAAATACTAGAAAACTATTTAAAAGTGTTGATAGAATTCACTGATGTACATATTGTGCAAACTTCCAAATTGTGGTATAATATGAAAATACTGTTATATTACAGTAAAGAAACTAACCTGATTAAGATCAATCAAATCTGGGGAAAGTCCTCCATGCATGCATAGTATTGTTCCTTCAATGAGAGCAGCTGGAAAGAATAGGTAATTATTAAATTAAAAATACTCTTACCAGATTACCATATTTCACTATGTATTATCTATAGAAGTATAATTGTTGTACATATTTGTATATATAATGCATTTTTTATTTGAAATTGAAGCTCGATCTGGAGGTACGGATTATCCAGTACTTGAATTGCATATTGATTTCCTAATTTGGTCAATTCGATGTTCTCTGACAAACACACGCAACTTTTTCTTTTAGCAGCAGAAGCAACAACCACAGGGTGTCTGCTGGGAGGAGGAGGGAAGAGGGCATTTGTCCTCCTCTTGGATCAGGTCTTTTCTCCACAGGCAAGGAGGTTTGAAAGTTAGAACCATACAGTATCTGGGGATCAATGGGTTAGAATAGCTTAGAATAAGTCGCAGCTTAGGCAATCTCTGGTCCTTTACCTGACAACAAACATTTGGATATATTCCCCTATATCTTTCTGTCTGCCATGAAACATATATTTTTGCCCCACCCTGGAAAAGTGACAGCAGACACCCATGGCAGCAGAAACTCATTATCAATAGATTAGACACTAGCAGGGATACCCATGATTGCCTGGGAAGAAAATAATCTAAAATACAACTATACAGGAGAAATATATTCTTTGATATATTTCTTCTTTCACAACACACCAAATGAAAAAAACGATTATTTACTCTATGGATACACAAAAAGAAATATTCTGAGGCACAAAAAAGAAAACAAATGATGTAGTTGCTTAGTCTGACAAGGTTTCTAGATACTCTACATAGGTGCTTCTTCCAGTATGAAAAGGTTGATTGGGGATCCAACCAAGGAACTACCAATATGGAGCTGTCCAAGGGAAAAGTATGGAGAAGTCAGGTAAAGAGCGAGCAGATCGAGATTGTCTTGGTGCCTAGATACAATTTCCATAAATGACCTCAGGTGACCTTTAGTGACCTCCAGTATCAACCTCAGATTGCATATAACTTTTGCCGTGTAAAGACATGGTGACCTCAAATAATCCCAATGTCAAAATCACGGGGAAGAATTTACCTC
Organism: Thysanoteuthis rhombus; assembly: GCA_963457665.1. Classification (NCBI taxonomy): domain Eukaryota; kingdom Metazoa; phylum Mollusca; class Cephalopoda; order Oegopsida; family Thysanoteuthidae; genus Thysanoteuthis; species Thysanoteuthis major. The sequence continues at coordinate 11,536,732 of OY735205.1, forward strand.
TATGTCAAATTTCAGTTTCACAGGTGTTGAATTTTGGTTAAAAGCTTGGAACATTGTTGTAAAATTACCTCTGGTGACCTTCAATGACATATAAGTCAATGTTACATAGATTGAGATCTTCACCATGAGAAGACATACCCATGTGCTAAATTTCAGCATCTTTAGTACAAAATTGTAGCTCATAAATCTAGAAGTTGACATGAAATAACCATAAATGAACTCTGGTGACCTCTAATGACATCCGGGGTCAATCTCACATATCCTTTGTAGTAAGCTAACCTCTCCGCAGTTTACCTGCAGAATATTAGATAGGACCTCATAGTTTTAGTGAAGAAGAAGAGGCACGAATAAATGAACAAACAAAAGGCTCAAGTATTAGTGTTTATCTTTTTGTCCCAACTATACTAACTCAATGGTTCTTGAAAATATATTTGAATGCGCTGATGTGTATGTTAGTGCATGGTATTCATATTTTAATAAATCACCCAAGTGCATGGCATCTACATGCTTTGCTCTTTAACAGGAGGATATTTTTACTGTCAGATCTTCCTAGCTTAAAAATCAGTAAAACAAAATTTCTCATTTGTAGCACGAATCTTGACTCACAAAGAGTGAGGAAAAATAAAACAATTTAAAAAAAAACAAAATAGAAATAGTAGTTATTAAGTCTTCCCATTTTTAGTATTGAGTAATTCCCTCAGATAAGAGTGCTTATTGACTATTGGTAGGACAGCCATTGTTCACATTCTGAGTGCAGGATGCCATATTGTTTGATTGAGTGAAAGAAGGTGCATGTCTGGCTACTTAATTACGTAGATAAAGAGTTTGTAAGTAAATTCCTGTTGCTTATTGAAATCTGCTGTTCCTATCATTTATAAACATATAAAAGTGATTGCGAAGAGGGTGAATAAACTTATTTCAAATAGGTTCGCTCACACAAATAACTTGTTTAACAAATGTTTAGATATTGTGCTACAACAATTGATATTCCAAAGAGAGAAAACTTACCAATGGGCAAACAATTGAAACATTCTGTGAATGTTTTCCACAATTTGATATTATATCTCCGCTTACACTCATCATAAAATCCATAAATTCTGAAAAAGATGTTCAAAAAATCTTTTTATATAAACAAAAATGTGAAGTTATAAATAAATAAATTCATACAACCACTGCTGGGAACACAGCAGCAGTACCTCCAACAAAGCCTTCATCAGATAATGACCCTGGAGTCAGGCATAGTTTCAGGGTCATAGCATCATTATCACTATCCAAGGAAGCCCAAGCAGTACCTCATGATACCACTAGGTTTTATTGATTCTTTGCTACAGTGCCAGATCCATGCAGATGTAGCCTCTACTTGATACTTAAATTTTCTATTATATTTCTTTTTCACTGTTGATGATAATCTGAATATAGTCAGGTAAGCTGAGTCCAAGTTGTCAACAGAGGTTCAACACCAGCCTTTTGAGGCATCTCAAGAGATTGGTGTTGAACATCTGCCTCCAGGCCAGCTCAATTTCCAAATTTGGTGCTATTCCAATGCCTGTGTTGAATAAGTCTTGGAGATAAAGTTCATATTATCTCCCCTTTTGGCTAAATCTGGCAATCTTGGTACTAGTACTTTCATTCAAACTAGAATTAATATACAAATACTTCTTTGTATTTAATTAAAATTGATGTTGATTGAAATTAGGGTGTGCTTTCTAAGCAACACTAATTTTTTGTAAAGTTTGATTTGTAAGGACAGATATAAAGAATTAAATTTATATTACCCCTGTCAAAGAACTCATTGTGTGTGTGTATATATATATATATATATATATATATATATATATATATATATATATATATATATATATATATATGTATATATATGTATATGAAAGAATATATTTGATGGAAAAGAGATATATTTTATTCTGTTTAACTTAGGTTATATTGTAATGATTATTTGAATACAGTAGAAAAGACTGAAATCTATTGAAATAACATTTCAATAAAAAATGCATGAGGTAGAAATATTTCTAAAACATTTTAGGTGTATTCTTTTTTGATACATGCAACACTTCTTTTACTTGTTCATTACAAATTACAACTACCTTTAAACATGCAAAATGTGCATTCACTAAATAAACATTTTTTTTCCCAAAGATTGATTTTATGATTCATCATTTGAGAGAAATGTAGAATTTTTCATAATAATTGTTATGTGGTAACTTACCTATTAATAGATGCACATTCATGATTCCCTCGAAGAAGAAAAAAATTCTCTGGATATTTGACTTTATATGCCAAGACCAAACAGATGGTCTCTAATGAATTACTTCCTCTGTGAAAAATATAAAGGACATTAACTTATACAGGGCAGTCACTTTCTATTTTAAAACTTGAATAACTCTTTTAATAAAACGGTAAAGAAGTTTCCTCTTTGGATATATTTATTTTAGACCATTTACTTTGAATTAATTGTGCAATATGCCACCCATTTTCAGGAGTATCAATGAGTTACATGAAATACTACGATATAAAAAACACAACTATTTGTCATTATTATAGAAAGAAGGAAATGACTCAATGTTGATTTGATTTTATTAAGCCGTTCGAATCTGTAGATGAAATCTTCAGAGATTACCATCCTTGAAAGTTGATAAAATTCACATAAATCTAAAAATTAAAAGAAATCATTTTGTAAGGGCCAGCTGTAAACCAATTGGACCAAATGCTCTAATTGGTTCTTTAGTCTTGTCAATTACACAGCATTTTGCAACATACATCTAACAGCATGTTGCAGACTAGTTATTTATTTATTTTATTAGATGAAATATTGTGAATCATTATTAGTAATTTTTTGCAACTATTCACTTTCATCCCAACCTTTGTTTCTTTTAGTTTAGTTGAAACTAAAAAGTAACAAAGGTTGAAATCAAGGTAAATCATCGCAAAAAATTGATAATAATGAACAACATTGTACTTGAATTCTTGAAAAGTTGTTAATGTTTAATTATACTGTTTATATTTTGAAATTTGGTTTTACTATACATGAATTAAATATGTTAGTTAATTATATAACAGCATAAACATTTTGATTGTTTTTCATTCTGCCATGAAGATATAAAGTCTGCAATAAACTTTGTTTATATCTCCACAATTCTACACAGCTTGGCTATGAACCAGGGGCCCCACAAAAAATGTTTCCAACTGAGGCCCCACAGCTCCTAAGGCAGGTCCTTCATTTTGATCATGAGAGATTTCATTGGTAATTTTTCAGTTTTTTAAATTTTAGCACAGCAGCAATTATTTCAAATATATGATGTCAAAAAATGTCACTCACCTGTCAACATAATCTCCTAAAAATATATAATTCACCTTGGGAGGATAACCACAATTATCAAAATGTCTTAAGAGATCATCATACTGGCCATGAATGTCACCCATCACATTGACAGGAGCATACAGTTCCAAAAGCATTGGCTGCTCCAAGAAAATAGAACGTGACGCCACACATAGTTGACGAATCTGATACTCTGGTAACTGCACCTTAAATTCAAATTCAAATAACACAACTGAAGTATTATGAAATTTAAACATGGTTTCTCACAAACTTAGATAAAACATTATAATCTCATTATATCTTTTTAAAAAACATAGTTACAGTTTTTAACCGCTCAGAAAAATCCAAAAGTAATTGTTAACAATATACAAAACAGATCTGGTTAATCACTTAATAGAAACAGTCAAATGACCAACACCTTTTGGCAGCGTGTCACATTCAGGCTGATCAATTAAAAAATTTGGAAAAAAAGGCAATCAATGAATAATTTATTTCTCTCAACTTTTACTGGGAGATGATCACCTCACAAAAACAAGCATGAACACTGCCAGACATAAAAAAGGGCAAATTTAGCACAGACTTAGCTACATTGTATATTGAACCCCAACTAAAAAAGAACTATTAAAAAACAAAAAAAAGACATAATAAAAAGTAAATATCTAAATTCTCAGTCCCCTACTTCCATAGGGATAGCCTTTAAATGTGACTACATAGATAGCTAAATCTACTTAAAAACTGAAGAAACCTGTTGATGCTGAAAATTCTGGTTGATGGATCTTTAACCTATGTTGATTTTGACAGTTTCTGAAAATAGTCTCTTAATTAATAATCAACAATGAACATAAATTTACAGTTATTACTTGAATAATTGCCAGCTCTCATTACATTTTCATAAAAATTGATACTGTTAAAATATAGAGAAAAGGTAGAAAAAAAAATTGAGCAAATTAGCTGAAAACCCACTTTGCAAGCTGAGTTTTCAGCTAGTTCCAATGGAAAGCTTAAATAAGGCCCATCTGATGAGGGCTGAGTAAGACTTGGTGAATCACAGTTGAATAGATGGAAATCAGAAGATTATTAATAAGTTGAGCGCAAATGAAAAAACCACACTATTATTATTCAATTGCAAATCATCTAGACATTTGCATTTTTTAGGTACCCTCATATCAGGATCAGTGCAATGCAGACTGCACATTAATTTTTATTTTTTATTTCTAAGAACTGATTTGCCAAAAAGTGGTCTGGGGGTCCCATCAGTACTCACAGAAATTTTCATGGGGATATGTTCCTGAATTACATTGTCATAAAAAGACATTAAATTATATTAGGATAAAATATAAAATGTGTTTTGCACTCCTGATTGATAAATAGTAGTTTCTGGATGCATCCAACGATTCTTCAAGACACTTTTCAGTCAGTCCCTAATATGTTGAATATCAATTTTCTCAGCCATATCCTTTGGATTGATATGAAACTTGGTCCGGACCTTCAAGTGAACTATCCCTATCTTCTTTCTCCTCCTCCTCCTCCTCTTGCCTCTATTACCACAACTTGTAATGTTAAATATTGATTTTCTCAGCTACATCATGTTGGATTGATATAAAAGTTGGTCCAGACCTTCGAGTGAATCATTTTCATTTTCCTCCTCTCCTTCCTCCCCCAGCAACTATTATGACAAAAATAATGTTAAATATAATTTTTGTCAGCTGTATCATGTTGGATTGATATGACACTTGGTCAAAACCTTCAGTCAAACCATCCTCATCTTCCTCTCGTTCCTCCTCTTCACATCACATCCTCTTGCGACTAATACCACAACTAGCGATGTTAAACATCAATTTTCTCAGCTATGTCCTGTTGGATGATATGAAACTTGGTTCTGACCTTCACTTGAAGTATCATAATCTTCCTCCCCTTCTAAATCCATTCCCTCCCCACAACTACTACGACAACTAGTGATTTTGATTATCAATTTTCAATGCAATATTGAGTTGGATTGATATTAAACTTGGACCAGACCTTCGGGTGAACCATCCTTATCTTCCCCTTCTACTCCTCCTCCTGCAAATACTACTACAACTAGCAAAGCTAGATATTGATTTTTTCAGCCATATTGTGTTGGATTGATATGAAAGTTGGTCCAGACTTTGGGTGAACTATTTTCATCTTCTTCTTGCTACTACTACTACCACAATTAGTATTGTTAAATATAAATATAATCAGCCATATCTTATTAGATTGCTGTGAAACTTGGTTCATACCTTCAGCTGAACCATCCTCAATTTCATCTACTTCCCTTCCTCCTCCTTGTGCTACTACAACCATGGATGGTGAACACATCATAGAACTTATGGTTCTTGTTCAAGTATCATTTTCTGTAGAAGAATTATCTTTTTTGTTAAATCAAGATCCAGTCTCTCTCAAATGTTTTTTCAGTGTTTCTTTCTATAAGCTAAAGACAAAATGTACTCGGCTATATCTTCTTTGTACTGAATAACTAAATTGAGTCGAGAGGTTCGAACACGAAGCATCAATTTGTGAAGATGAAATAAGTTATTCGTACACAAGCAAACATTTGAAATGTTTACAAAGCTAACTCTGTTACAAAGGAATATCGAGCACTTTCAACCAATCTTTTTGTTTATTTGAGAACTTCCTCAATTGATAAAAAATTGAATGATAAAACATTACAAAAGTTTATGCACTATTTGATAATTATATGATATCAAAAGAATTTATTTGACATATTTTTTGTGCTCTCGCAAAGGTTTTAGGGGGAGCCACATGGACAGGTGTGCATACTCTCCCGGGCAGGCCCATGTAAGCTCTCGATTCAAACCTTGATGAAAGTACAAAAAATAACATGCAAAGAATTATAAGTGAAAAATTTTTTCTTCTATTTTTATGAGACCTGTCTCATTCAGAAGAGCCAACCACATCAATTATTCTTAGAAGTTAAAAAATTGCTCTAAGTGTATAGGTACGAGAGCTGTAACTGACAAACTTCAATGACATAGTTCCGTACACCGGTCGGAAAGTCAGGGTCCAATTCGGCATAACAATTACATTGTAATTAGAAAACGAACCCCAAAAACCTAATTTTTTTTATTTGAAACATGGTAGAAGGTATCCCTTAACAAGATACTTCTTACCCAGAAAAATCTCCAATTCAGAATCACGTAATATGGCAATAATTGTGTTTAAACTTCGTATCTTAAAATCGATTATCTCAGCTGTTTCAAGTTAGATTTACTTGGATCCCGGTAGGAGGGTGTCCCTTGATAAGACGTTTCTCTCTTGTACAAATCCTCCACTCAAGGTCACGTGATCTGGCAATAATGGCGTTCAAACTTTATGTTTTAAAATCGATTTTCTCAGCTGTTTCAAGTCAGATTTACTTGAAACTTGATAGGAAGGCGTTCCTTGGTAAGACGCTCCTTACCTGAATTTTTCTTCTACTCAAGGTCACGTGATCTGCCAGTAATGGCGTTTAAACTTTATGATGGACGCCTAATAGAACTTTTAGTTCTTGTTTTATTTATAATATATGTATTTATTATATAACTAACACTTTATCAAAGGTAACGAAGGTCCTAATTGATTGGAAGCATAAATATTTTCTTCGGAATTTTTTTTTTTTTAGTGCGATTATCAGCGTTTAAGGATTTTCCGAATCTTGACCAAAACGACACAACAAAAACAAAAAGAAAATTACGAATTCCATTGTAAAAACGTTCGAACTTGAATTATTTATTGAGTAAGATAATGATTTAAAACAAAATAACTAGAAGAGGAAAATGATTGATGAAAAATGTTGAAAAAAGAAATGGAAAATTAACCAGCTGCAGATTCTTTTTATCTCAAGAAATTTGTTTCCATGAGATTTTTTCTAAATGGATGCATTCAATTCAGAGAGGAAGAAAAAGAATTGATCCGTACTGAATGAATGGATCACACCCAGTGTAAACAAAAACAATCCGTTATCGTGTGTGTGTCCAAGTCTGCTATGATGAATCAATAAGATCCACAGGTAGACAGGGGCGTTGCTAGAATTTTGGGGCCCTTGATAGGCTGGGGGCTTATCCCTTTGAGGGGTCCTCTCCAACATTTGTCGAGATCTGTTATCGTATAATATTACTACAGGTAGAAATATAGATGAGATAATTTACTATTCCTACTGCTTGGGGGCCCTCTCCGTTAAGGGTCCCAGAGGGATTAAAATCGCCCGTCCCACCACCTCACCCAGCTACGCCCCTGTAGGTGAAATGTCTTAACAACAATACTTCCGCACCCGTAATGTCAAGAAACCGTTATGTCAGGGGAAAAAACGGGTTTATGAATTGGGTATGATGAGTATTTGCGTAATCCACAATAATATTACTCGCACGTAATTGGCACAATGTCTGATACAAGAAGTAATAAATCACAGGTATTATTACTATCACAATTGTGTAGAATCTTAATTATTCCCGTCTTCATATCAATTAATCACCATTTTCCTGGCGTGATGACGACAATATTCCAACATAGTTCGTTTCAAAATATCGTTTTGAATCTCGATTCACGGTTCGGGTTTGAATTGATGAATAAATACACGAAATTCAGAGAAAGAAAAATCAAAATGAACGGAAGATAAAAAAAGAAAATTTGCTTTGTTGACAACATCCAACCCTAACATAATCTGCCGTTTTTATTAAGTAAGGTCTCGAAATAAACGGAAGTTTATCAACGGCATACTTCGAGATCTTACTTCCGTAAAAATGGCGGAAAGACTGTGATCAGTTTAGCATTACACTTGGATTGTAAATAGAACCCCCCTCATAAAACCTTGAAAAAATTACTTTTTTTCTAATAACTGACGAATTTACGGAGATGAATGAGGCATTATGGATTGATTACAGAGAAATTTATCATCGAAATATTTTTCTTTTATTTTTCAAATCCTCGACTTAATCAAATCTTTAACCAAATGGCAAATTTGGCACAAACCCAACCTTTATGAAAAGAGAAACAGGTAAAATGAGAAACTCACCTGTTTTGTTGGAAGAGATTTCGCTGCCAAAAGCTGTTCGATGACAAGATCCACATCTAAGCTACGTTTGTTCTGTTGTGGTTGTCCCGCACTGAAACTCATTTTTGTAAATTGATTTTTCAATTTGACTCAAAAAGTAATAATTTTTTTATGTCGCGCAATTGTATATACCTCAATTTGAGGACCTCAAAATATTAATTTTGGTCACAAGAAAACAGAAATAAAAAGAACGATGTTTTTTACCTTTATCTTGAGACATACATAAATAATTTTGTTTTTTAGAAGAATGTATAAAAATATTCATTTATTTTGCAGGCATAAACGCCGACATGTATGGCTATAAATTTGATAATCGATAAATAAATAAATAAATATATTTTTTATGATTTTCACATGTTAGCTCTTTTTTTCGGGCTCTTCTACGTATCAATGAATTATATCCAAAATATAAAAATTCCCTTAAGAAATTCAATAATTTTCTTAAGCTGAAGAAATGCTGGTAAAACCCAGCAATTAAATACGACTGCTGCTACAGATGGCTGATGCCATCATCCTCGATACAAGCAGGAGCGTCATTGTGTCCATTGCTTCTCTCTGGGTTCGAAAAACGATATTTCACTTCTTCACCCTCTGTCTTTGTTTCTACCTATCTCTCTCCCCCTCACTGTTCAGTCATGCCCTCTATCTTTCCGCTTCTTGCTTTCCCCTCTCTATCTAACGATGCCCGCTTTCTTTCCCCGTGTGTAGTCATGGGTGGATTGATCTTCCTCCATTATTACGTTTGATCTGCAGTCACAGATGACGAGACGAGAACAACAAAAACGGCACTTAAACCTAACACTAAGCCTCCTCCACATTGTTCGCTGCTACTATATCATCGTTACCCGTCAACTGTTTATGTGAAGAGCGAAAAATCCAAGGAAAATAGATTTATTATGCTGATAACAATGCTAAACAACACAATTACACACAAACACACTTATGTAAGTACACACACACACACACACACACATACATATATATATATATATATATATATATATATATATATATATATATATATATATATATATATATATATATATATATATATATAAACAACGCGGAAATTAACAAGACGAACCGAGAATCAATTTAAAACAGCTCGGAGAGCCATGGAAAGAGCGATGGTAATAGAAAGGGGTCAGCATGGATGAGAGGGTAGACTAAGCAACAAAAATGGGGATGTGCTGGACACTTGGCACGAAGAAATGACAACAGACGGAGTAAAAGATAAACTGATTGGTGCTCATGGAATAGTAAACGCAATAGGTGAAAATCAGACACAAAATGGACGGATGAGATAGTATGGTTTGTTGGTAAGACAGGGCAGAGGTCAGCGCAATCGCGGTCGTCATGGAAAAAGATAGGAAAGGCATTAGTCCAGCAGTAGACATGCAATGGCTGGTGATGTGATTATTGTACGAATGCATATCTATAGGATTTGAGCATAACACACACACAAACACACACATACACACATACTTATGTGTGTGTCTGTGCATGTGTGTGTGTGTGTCAGTGTTTGCTGTGTGGATGAAGGTAATCCGACAGAATGGTGGTAGGAATTAAATAACGTGGAAATGAATGATTGAGAAGGTGTGCTACATCTCAATCTAAAAAATATCAGTAAGAGAAGGCTTTGTGCATTTCACTGAGTTTCAGGCTTCGGAAACACTTTCGAAAAACAGACAACAGTTGAAAATGCAGTCCGTTATATGGTGAGGCGATATACTAAGTAACCAGAAAACCAGTTTCATTGTATATCAACTGATTTGATATTTGATTTCACTCAAGGAATTTTCAAGCGCATATCTTATGGTTACTAAAATTGCACTTTCGAAATTTGAAAGTTTCGTAATCTATCAAGAGGCTAAGAATTTCAAGAAATTATCTCAATGTATACGATTTAGATGGTGTTTTTGAAGTTTGATTTTATTTCTATTTTTATCTTATATAAGTAGGGGTGAAAACTGAATTGTTTACTTTGATCGGTAAGGGAAAAGGGTGAAATGATAGATAGATGGATAGAATATGACCAGGCTAAGATAGATAGATAGATAGATAGATAGATAGATAGATAGATAGATAGATAGATAGATAGATGGATAGTAGGTATGAACACACATTTTCTCTAGGAAATCGACACTCTGTTGTAAAAAAAACTTCATTTTTTTCCAATTCTCCAGGTTTTTTTTGTTTTGTTTTTGCAAGAAAGAAAAGTCTAAATTTTTATCTAAAAAGGTGTTTTAAAAATTCTAACACCGATTTGAAAAGTTATCAAGTCAATATTTACCTAAGTCGGCTATAAATCAATCATTATGCCATATTTAATAATAGCTAACTAAAAATTAAGCGAAATAAATTCGCTTGAAAATATTCAAAAAATGGATTAATCTTTAGATGAAGATCGTTTGAGGAAAAACAAGCCGTTCCATCATCGCTCAACCAAATCAAATTCATACTTTTTACTGAAAAAACTAATGAAAAACAAACACATTTTAACACTTTATCGGTCAGTGCACTTCAATGTTATTGCATGTTGTTCCTGAAGTCGGGCAGACGATGCTGACAGCTACACCCCATTCAGGTCGGATGGCGGACCGTAAGCGAAATAATCATCGTTGCTTTGGAAAATAATTCATTTGAGTTAAATAATCATTCTTGTTTTATTTCAATCTGTTGTTTTTACAATTTACCTGCCCCTTCTCCTTCAATTACCGATGCGACAACATGGTTGGTGTAAATTTTGCAAGCATGGAGTTTCGGGATTCTCACCGGTGAAATACATATCGCAGGATTCTAACTGGAAATGTGTACGGAAGTGTTGTATTCCATCTTTTCATAGACACTGAAATTATTATTCATTACAGTAGGCTTTTCAAATTTAGTAAAAGGCGAAAACCGCTATTGTTTCTGCAGGGGGGCTCACTTCGTAGCCAGTATCTAGTTGTAACAGTTCTTGGTCGAAAGCTCCCAGCTGGGTCCCAAAAGCGATGGGAAATAGAAATCGGATTGTAACCCAGCTATTGTCACCTAGGAGTCTTGAATCCCAGCCCAACCTTGATGAAAGCCAAAAATTGATACCTGGGAAAACATTCTGCTCGTATATCAAAAGAGCGTTCGTGTATGTTTTTTTTTTTTTTTCAAATTTTGATTTTTTAATTTTTGCTATATTGAATAAGTAAATCAACCCCTCCCAAATACAGATCCGAGAGACATGCGCGAGTGAACCCAGGTGGGTCTCAGCGACTGCATAGAGTGTTTTTATTGGTTGACGATGTCACATAGGACCGGTAATAACGCTCTCTGGTAAGGGGAGATTTTTGATTCTGGGGTTCCTCGAACACTCTTCTCCACTCTTATGCGAATTAGTTCGCTTGAAGTCATTCATCAATCAGTCAATCCATCATCGCAGTCTTTGTCGTTACTCTGAGACCTGGACACATGGTCGCAGTAAGTCGCAGTGATTACAGTAAGTCGATGTTGATTGCATTTTCATCTAAGCCCAGAGACCTGCTTGAAGAGGTATCCTGATAGTTAACCCTCACTTGAGATTCCAAGAACGTTCAAGACGAAGAACAAACATTACCAGAGTTTCGTCTGACAGCCTATCTTATTCAATGCGCTTATCAGCGACGATCTTTAGTCATTTCCAGACGATACTTCCTGATAAACTTCTACTTTTGATAAACGGCCAGTTATTACGAACTTCGAAGCGGGAGTCCGGATTCTTCAATCCATTTTTCTTCACGGGTAACATGTCCCGTTAGTAGCTTCAAGCCAGCATCGGGGCCCTTTTGAATCTAAAAATACACAGTGTGTGCTTCGTCTGGTGCGAAGTGCATGACTGGCGACGAGACCCAGTGGCATACTAACCTAAAGTAAAAGATTGCCGTATTTTTTAAATTGATGATGATTTCAGAAAAAGAGAAAAATCATTGCTTTCGCACACTACGTTTTGCAGCTCGGTAATAGCTATGCTATCAAGATAAACAGAATTACCGTTGAAGAAAAAAAAACCAACGAGGAAGTATGAAAAAAAAACCGTAATGAAAATACACCCGACAAATATTTTTCTTACATCTAATTTTTCAGCATTGGTACATTTTTTTAAAATGAATTTCAGTCAAATCATGATAAAGAAAGAATAATATATATATATATATATATATATATATATATATATATATATATATATATATATATATATATATATATATATATATTTTTTTTTTTATCTAAAAAAACAACTAAATTATAATTAATCAAATAAAACTAAAAAGTTGCTAAGAAGAAAAATACATCACTCAATTTTCCTGTTTTGTTTTGTTTTTTAATCTCGAAGAGTCCTGTTCGAGCAGTTCCTGATCTTTTTTTGATCTTTTTTCGAACATAATGATTCTCCTGGAGGGGGGGGGTTATCTGTTGAATTCGTGAAAAAAAAACCCCAAAACAATGAAAGCATTGGTGGATGAATAAAATAAGACATCAAGTTTTTTAACAAGGTTACTGATCACATAAAAAAAATTTTCTCCTCCGAAATGTGGAATGGAGTTTTTTTCAGTGATATTATTCTTACATATAAATAAGACCTGAACATTTTATTTGAATCGAATAATTTGTTGATTTTTGCAAGATTTAAAAAATCGAAGTGTCCTGCGTCAAAACTTATTGAAAATTTCCCAAACGCAAAATATTACCGCCCTTTTTTTTCCTTCACACATAAACGACTTAACGCTGTTGATTTTCTACAAAATCTCCGATTCTATAGACTTTGGTCCGAGAAAGTCTATATTAGATTTTTCTCCAATCTTCCTTAATAATTAGTTTACCCGTGTCGTCAAAAATGACGGTATGTGTGAACAAACATAGCATTTTATAAACGAAGGCATTGCAATGAGCTTGGATAATTACATTTTGTTGACCAGAAACAGATTTTTATTATTTTTGTTTGTTTTTTTTTCTCCTCTTGTATTCATACTATTCTTTAAATTTAGCATTTTATTATGTCTTCAGAAGATGAATTAAATTTATTTTATTGCATCAGTTGCATTATTGAAAATCTATCTTATTACGTCAGTTGCGTTCCTTAGCGGGACAAAAGACAGCTACACATTGCTAATTATCATATGTGCGGATGACACCAAGATTTTGACCATAAAATTATTGTTTATACAATTTTTTTTTCAGGTATCGATCTCACATGGAAAATTTCCGTTGATCCCTGATAGATAGATAGATAGATAGATAGATAGATAGATAGATAGATAGATAGATAGATAGATAGATAATGTCAGCTAATAACGTTATGTTCTGCTGCTCTACACACCTTTGTCAGCCATGAATGTAAATGTCACTAAACCTGAAGTGACTGACTGCCAATGATATCGTCTGCTCAATGAATCTTTCAATGGATAATAGAACGCAACAACATTTATTGCCATAGAAACTGCTTCCCAAACACGTAATTCCGCCTTTTTTTCTTTGTTTGTGTCTAAAAGCTTACTTTTTATTAGGGATGGTGGTTCACTTTGACAGTGGTTTACTGTAGTGCCTTGAGAATATAATAGAGTTGCCCAACTACAGATAGCTGTAAATAAATGCATCACTTACATTGTTATTTGTGGTCTGATTTTTTTAGAGTAATGATGCGAGTTATCTGCCCTTCTTTCAAAACAAAGTGGCGGTCATTACGAAGTTATCGTGTCCGATAAAAATCAATTCCTTCCGAAATTAGACAGCAGAATGTGTACATTCCAGGCGATCACCGAAACGGGCCCCATCCCGTCCTGATGGTCAAAAATACACCAGTTCATCACCTGAAAACGGCTGGAGAGTATAACGACCGAAACGTTGCGTTCAAGAACCAAGAGGAGGTCAAAAGACGGGACAAAACTTTACAAAACTTACACTATTATTGTTTTGAATTTAAACAAATTGAATTGTTTGTTTATTGTTTTGCTTTGTTTTGCTTCTTCAATATTCGCCTTCTGTGTAAAAATATTCCGGATGTGGAAAAAATGGATAGATCGTATATCTGTGTGGCGTCCATTGATTTCCAATCGGAACCACCATCGCCAAGTTGAGCCCAAAAAATGAACTTCTATCTTTTTAAAATTCGCCCCATATTCCGAATATGGACTATATCATTGTTTATTCAAGTAGAGAAGAAAAGCCTATCGGCACTTAAATAACAGTTTACATGAAAATTAACAAAACATCAAGGTAAGTGGCAATTGTTACCTTCACCGTATTAAAATGGCCGCCATTCCAATTGCAAAATAACATACTGATGACAAATTTCAAATCAAGAACCCTAGCCCTAAGCCTAAAAATACTAACTCTAATACTAAGCCTAAAGCCTAGCCCTAAAAATACTAACTCTAACACGAACAGCGACCATTTTAGAATTGGAAAGGTAACAATTTTACAATACTCGTAACACATTGGTACTCAACCAGTTGTCGTAGTAGTTCTCAAACTCTATGTGCGATGGGACAACAGTGTGCTGCAACCGTCATCCAAGTGTGTAAAGTTTTCCAAACATGCAAGAGTATTTCGAGGTTTGAACAGATCCAGTGCAGGTATTATTCCTCCGAAGAGTTGCCAATTTTTTAAATTAGCCATGAAACTTCTTGCAACAGCGAGTCTAAAAATGCTGATGAGTATCGAGTGAGGAGAGAGAAATCTAGTGAAAAATTTTTCTGGTAACTATGAATGAAACAATGAAAAATAATATCAAAATGATCTGTGCAAATCAGTTTATGATCCCGGGGTAGGCATGATTTCAGACTGAAACATCATTACCACTAACCCAGAGCACCACCTGTAGTATTTCACAATATCATGCCGGACGTTATATATTGAGCCACGAAGGCAATTGATGACAGAGGCCCAAGTCTAACCTTATAGCATTCATTCTTTATTTTCTGAGCGCCGGTTTGCTGCCATCTTTATGTTTATATTCACTAATAGAGAATTTTCACGGGTGTATTTGAATTTCTATGAGATCATTTTTTTGAGAAAAGAAATAGTAAACTCATTTTAATGAAAAAGTCCATTGCTTGAAATTGTGGGTAGGAGTTATTATCATCAGCGGAATTGTTAATTTTAAATTGAAGAATAGATTGTTACGGATAGAAAAAAAAACTTTAAATGTTAATCATATAAGTGGATGTAGCATTGTCAATTATAATTAATTTTCGGCTAGTATTTCTTTCATGTTAATTACAGTTACCTTTTTTTATTGCAACTTCTCAGCCCGTCATTCTACGGTCGTCAGCATGCTAGCCATGTCGTTAGATTTGAGCTTCTCTCGCAGTTTACCTTCGTGGCCTAAAAATGTGAGGCAGTGATCTCGCCAAGTCATGCTTCTTGAACAAAAAAAGTGCAAGTTCGAGTCTCACCGGAGGCCAATTCTTCCTTTCCATTTATTACATCTCAATTACTTTGAGGTTTCTTTTAACGTCGTATATTCTTCTATCAAGGGGGGTTACCTTTCAATACTAAAATGAAAGATGACTTCCCTCCACAACGATGTTCAAAATATCGATTATTTTGTTTTAAATCCTAACGATCTTATTCACTCATTCCACATCCACTTTAGGATTTGTATTTTTGCTTTTATTCAACAAAGTAGAAGAGTCATTCTTGTCTCAATTCTCGACGTAGCATGCATAAAGTCTTTCGATGGTTTATTTATTGCCTTTAAAATGTTCATTACTTTCCCACCTTCAATTACACAAAATAAACAATTACACTTCCGACCAAATTTTTCCAATAGGTGACGACAAGCTTTCATTCTCCTCGTCATAAATCTCTCAAGACCTCATTGGCTTGCAATGATTGATATCTTGGCGATGAAAAGTCAATTATGCGTTAAAATGATTGACAATTTGTTGTTTTGTTTGTTTTTGTTTTTGCTTTTTTCAGACAATAATTTGTTCGTTTTTTTTCGTTCTAGTAAAAACAAAAAAAATACTTTTGGACACAATTTTTCAAATGTTAAATTCAAAATATGGTGTTGAAGATTTATAAAGCGCCGGGATAAACCTACTTATGACAATTATGCACGATGCATAGTAGATTTCTAGGAAACACAACAGAAAAATATGTTGAAATAGCCATAGCTAGAGTGGTTCACTGCAACAAATGACCTCAAGGGTCAATTGTTTTCTCTCGTAATTGTTTCAACGCCATTTAATTTAATTTTAGACCGTGAATGATAAGCAAAGTGCCCTGCTTTTCTTTCTGTAGCTCAAGAAGTATTCAACTAACTAACAGATCATAATGCTCACGCAATTTAATGATACTGGTCCATGATCTGTCACTTTGCTAAAGGTTTATCATTAGTGTACAACAACAGTCTCGGTTGATGGCTACTACTGATAGTATAAGTGTGACAAAGACGGTTCTTATTTTATAAATGATTCGGCTGTAGCATCATTACTCGTTTTGATCTGTCCGGAATTACAATCAAGAAAAGATTATATTATCTTTATGTTCGGTAAAATAACAAAAGCAAACACATGAATAATGTAAGTGAATATTTATTTTGTAATTTATGAGTTGAAAAGATTATTTCAAATGAATGAACTGACATTCCTTAAATTTGTAATTAACAGTTATGTAAATGGATTTGGGGAACTAGATATATCATAAGGGTCTAACTAGGATTTATGCAAGGAGATTAAAGAGTCAGGTGAAGGTCCTGGAGCGCTGTGAGCCCCCGTTGGTATTTTTTTTTTTTAAATATTGCTGATATCGGGGCCGTTTTGGAGACATAGAAAAAGCCTGGAAATCGAGAAATAGGTATTCGCTGGACCTCCGCCTCCATTTCCATCATTGGGAATCAATATCAAGAGTTACTTGAGCGTTTAACTTGACACCTTGAATGAAATATTTATTCAGTTCACAATTGAACAAAGCTTTTGGAATAGCAAAACAGTGATCTTGTTACAATGTCCCGGCTATTAGTTTGAATAACCGATATTTATGCTCTTGACGGCAAAGCACTCGGTAGTCACCATTTAGTATCTATAGTATCACACGATGAGATGAAGATATTTCAGATTGTAATGATCAAAGTGAAAATAAGATTAAGGCTAAACGTTAACCCAATAACAGTGGATGACGGAAATTCCCGTCATTTCTACAGTGAACTCAATGACATTTTCGCTTTATTGTGATTGATGGCAACTCAATTTTATTGTAAGTCGTGGCTTTTATCTAGATATCTATTACTTGTTACGGGTTATCTTGTAATGGACAAGGGCATTTATCTTGCAATGGATAACTTTTACTTTTGACACCTTCAGCAATTTCAATGAAGATCGTCGGAAATAATATGCTGATTATAATTTTGGGGATGGCACAAAAGGTCGATAAAATCTTCATAACTATTTTCAACTTCGTTCATGCTTGGAATGTGAAGGTACAAGCTTTCATCAGAGGCGATTTCTTTCGCTCGGTCGTTTCGTACTGTTGTTCCAATGGTGATGATAAAAAAGGCTGCGTATTTATCTTTTAACTGAAAGTCATCGACCAAAGATTTGAGCTTTTCTAAAGGCTCTGAAGATTCGTCTACAAACACAATAATCATTTTCTTTCTGTGTTCAAGTAAATCGAAGCGTTTTGGATTCTGAAGAAACGATGAAATAATTCCCTGGGGCCCAGGGAATAGTAAATTATCAAATTTTTGCATTGCAGCTGTTATATTTGATGAAAATGGTATTTTAAAAACATTCAGATTTCGTCTAGAATCTAAATTGATGCTAAAATTACCGTTGAGATTTTTCTGTCCTAACAGACGAATGGCATGGAAAGTAAATTTCATAATCTGATTGGATTTCAGTCGCCCAAATCCGCCTAAATCTACCAGGAACTTGAAATCTGTATGTTGCATCCGTTGACAATCTAAAACAAAGGTGAAAATGAGAAAAGAATTACAAAATTTCTATTTTTTTAAATCACTGCATTAAAGTTCAAGTTTGTCTGTACTTGTCGTGTTTGACACATTGATGATAGGAACACATTTTTCAAAGAGTTTTCGGACAATCATCCCTTATTGATATTTTTGTTCGCACCATGTTTCGACTGATCCATTTACAGCCTTCTTCGGGTATACCATCTGTATGTGAATACACACTGGTCTGATGTGTACGTACATTTATCCGACATGTTGGTATATGCCACTCTTTGGTACTTCCTATTCTCTGACGTCCCCTGTCTATAATCTGGACTCCTTCCCAAAGAGAGTAGCATTCACCATTCTCTCTCCAGATGTGGTCTGCCATACCAGATTTTTTCTAGTTCGTCCCTGGTTATTGCTTTTTATGTTCTTTGAGTGTGACTTTGAGAGGGCAGCTTGTTTTTCTTAGGAGTTTGATTGTCCGAAAAACCCTTTGAATGATGATAGAATTCTTTTTAAAAATTAGATATATTTTCTTAATGAAAATATACCAGCAGTTGCGTCTTTAATATCTCAGTGGTGCACTAAATTAATATTGTTTGTATTGTGTAGTTGAACAATGGATGTTGTCTTTTATACTGAACGATAATTCTCCAAACTGAGACAAAAAATGTTTAAGAATAACAAAAAGTATACAGCATTATCGATAAAGTTTGCTTGATGAAATTTTGCATAAAATCTACGAATCGTATCTTGATTTAGGGATTTTTTTTTCATACATTTATGTATTTATTCACAAATGTTCATGGATACAATATCTATAAAAAGTTACCAATGAATTCCAATGAAATTTCGTAGAAGGGTAGGGCATGGGCTGAGGAAAAGTTGATTCAATTTGGGAGGGAATCCAGGAATTTCTATACCTACCTCTTCTGCAACGTAACTCATTGTGAACTGATTTCATTCTCTTTTTAGTGACAGTAGTGTTGTCTGGGTGTTATTTAGTTTTAAACGCATTTCGAAAAAAATAAATAAACTGATTCCGAATTTTACACCTTCATCTGATCCTCTCTAAAATGATAATTGTGCTAATGGATTAATATATTTTAATCAACTGTCACTTCTCTCATTAACCAATAAATTACCGTATTTCAAGCCGTTTAACGCGTATCTTAAAAATACTCCAAATGCTTTATTAGGAGAAGAGATATGAATTTCAGACCATAAAGAAAAAAATAATGTAGAAAGGAAATTCCGTTTGCACGGTCATGCGACGCATGCTTAGATCGACTGTCATCAAAAATTCACTTTTCTTTATCGTTAAAAAAAGGAGGAATCAAACAAAAACTCATTCCAAGTTGGCATGCTTTCGACAGAACAGGCTAGACCTTCAAGAACGAAAGGTTCTCATTGTTTTTTTTTAGGGTCTACACAACTATTGCGTCCCCACGATAGTTACCTATGGAGCTGAAACTTAAGGATCATGCAATGTGAACAGGAAAGGATTATGCTAAACATCTCATGGAGAGATAACAAGTCAGTACATTATGTATATTAGAAAAGATACAGGGATCAGAGATATAATGATAATAATAATAAAATGAAAAAAAAAACATTAGAAAGCTCAAATAGTGATGGACAGGCCATGTTGCAAGAGTGGCAGACGACCACTAGATATCACGACTCACGACGTGGAACCCCAGAGATCGAATGTGAAATGGTGGCCAGTAAAAAGATGGTGTGATGACTTAGACAAGTTCAGAAGGTATTGGTATTGTGATGCCCAGGAGCAAGAAAACTGACAAGTCTTTGGGAAAATCCAGCACCAGACTTTAAAAAAAAGGCTGATGATGTTAAATAACGTGCAGGTACATTCTAAGTGCGACGTTTGATTTAAAAAGTGTGTGGGAAATACGAAGCGTGTTAATAATCTTTCTCTTTCTCAAGGTTTTTAATAAAGCAAACCTTTTTTTCAGAATGTAAGCCTTAGCATTGCAACTCATCGCAGATGTATACCGAGGAAAGAAAAACAGATATAAGGTAGTGAGAAGTCTACGATGATTATATGTTGCGTGTATTTGTATATATTTTTTTTGATAACACACTAAATCAATTAAATAAACCATGTTACTAAAGAGGAATAGCCTATTCAATGATAATATAGGAGAGCTGTATCCTTTACATACTTTTTCTATCATCTACGTCTGAAAAAGGGTGATATCTATCCAAATATTTCACGTGTGGCCTAATTTTTTACAGCACAGGCGCACTAGAAAGTAAAAATATGAAATGTTGCCTCTGAACATTTTATAAAAATTCCCGTGTCCAGATAAGGTTTCACTTTTAAAATAACAGTTTATAAATTGATTACTTTTAAAAACACAGCATGAAGAATCATCAATTTATGGAGACTTTTTCCCTCATGTTTTAAAGACAATTGAAGATACAAAAAGAATAGCATATCAAATGTGATCACTATGGAGAAAAGACACTTTTATTCATTAATTAGTATAAACCAACTCGATATACATAAACATTTCTTTTGTGTATCGCAAACATGCCGATAGCAAATTAGATATACTTACTGTCACGTATTTCTAGGGCTAAAATGAGAAAAAAAAGATAGGAAATATAAATTCAGAATTCAACAATTTTATACGTTGTCAATTCTCTATCCTAAAATGTTTTGCATAATTTCATATATTTGATATCTAAAAAAAACAGAAAAAAAAATGTATGTATGTATGTATGTATGCATGTATGAGGAAGTGCAGAGTGGCCTAACAGTTAATGGAAAATAGAATCGGCGAACCAAGTTTAAATTCTGGTTGAGGTAGTTTGTGATTACTTCGTATCAGGAAAAACCACGAATCCACTTCCTAGCCCCAGCTACA
Source organism: Thysanoteuthis rhombus (assembly GCA_963457665.1). Lineage (NCBI taxonomy): Eukaryota > Metazoa > Mollusca > Cephalopoda > Oegopsida > Thysanoteuthidae > Thysanoteuthis > Thysanoteuthis major. Next base: position 11,557,944 of record OY735205.1, read on the forward strand.
TACAAAACTAGACAGTAAGGCAGTTTAAGGGAATGCTACCCTGTCAAAAACCTACAGTTTGACAGTCGCCTTGGTCGTCTTCGTCCGCCGAGCTAAAGAGTGGACTTTTAAAAACACACCAGTGCATGCAGAGGGGGGGGGCACTCCCTGTCTTCGCAAGCGATGAATAAGCCAACAGCAACAATATGTACATACATATTTACATACGTACATATCAAACTATTTGAGTTGCATCAGTGCAACGAGAAAGTGTATGTGCATGGTGCAAGCGCGTTTGTGTTAATCCGTATGCATATTTAGAGAATAATTGGATGTAACCTACTGTATTGCAAAGTTTATAGGTTTAAACAAAACCAAAATTTGTAATCTCCGAAATATGAACCAAGAAGTTTAGAGAAGCATGGGAGACAATATGTTAATACAACAATTGAACACGCTATGATACACAATAATTAACTTTTCATTTGATACACAGATTACATCATATTGTAAAATGAAATAGTTTTTCAGCTGTCTCTCCGTGACAGAACGAAAATTCAAAACGTTTTGCAAAGTTTTCAACTGATTAACTAATTTTTTAAAAATACTGATCACTGATTACCGAAATCTGACATTGCAAAAAGTATCACATTACAAAAAGCGTAAAGTTATAACTCACCTTGGCAGCCGATATTCGATATTGTTCTTGCAATGGCGTTTCCAACATTCTGGGCGTCCAGTTTGAAAAGAAAGCGAAAAGTTGGTTTACTCGCGATCAAACGCATTTCACCTCTGTTATTCACACCCTTCGCTTCAATTGCAAATATTTTCACGCCTTGAGATTTCAATTCTTCTACAATTGGGAAAGGGTTGTCTACACTTTCACCGTCTGTTATTATTATGGCAATTTTCGTGGCCTCTTCACGAGCAGGTGGGCTGTTGAAAACTTCTGTTTGTAGATAAGTAAGTGCCCTTCCGATTCTCGTGCTCCCGTACAAAGGGAAGACGCTGCTCATCGATGATAAGAATGAATATTTGTCTCCTGTTAGATCAATGTTGAGATAAAAATAATCGCTGAATGTTGCCAATCCAACGTGAATACCATTCTTTTCTAAGTCTAGTTTATTAACAACATCAGCAACGAATTTGAGTTGGTCGGCAAAGTTCTTTGTTTGGATGCTGCTTGACGAGTCCATCAGAAAGAAAATATCCGTTGAACCACGTCGACATCCTGAAAATGCACAAATGATTTTAAAAGATACATATAACGAAGAAAGTGTCAGTCTTTCGCTATTCAACTCTAATATGTGTACACTACAGTATACGTGAGTGTCTTTGCTTAATAAGGCTTAGTATATATACATGAGAGTAAAATGAAAATTTTTAATGATAAATGTCTCTTCATATCGGCGTTTCGCACATTCAGAGCTTTTCCCAAGAAAATAAGGTGCTACAAGAAACTGGGTGTTTGTAGAGTTGGTCTGTGAGTTTATGGTGGGTTGGCAAAGTAGTATGTTGATAGATCATGTGTATGGTAAGGTTAATGGTGATATGTGTGTCATGACCGGGGGGGGGTCACCTGCTGGGCTTTTGGTCATTTGTGCTGCTGAACTCAGACCATCTACATAAAAACCCGGTTTCTTACAGCACTTAATTTTCTTGGAAAAGCTCGGAATGAGCGGGACGTATATATATATATATATATATATATATATATATATATATATATATATATATATATATATATATATGCACGCTCGCATGTGTGTGCATTTTGCTACTAACGAAAATGGTGAACTGAATATGACTATCATACAATGATATACTCGGACTAGTCTTCTACACATCACCTGGTGAATAGAAAGCGTTGGTTAAGCGTATTTAGTAATCTAACGGTGGTCAAGAGTTCAATCCCTGGGCCGGTAAGTATAAAAAAAGTCATATACTCCGGTTCAGTGGATGAAGCAAGCAAGCGACATTGTAAGGACGAATTACCGACGAAAAATTAACATGGACAATGGAATAAGAACAATTCATCTCTGCAGATTGAAGGAAGGATTCGGTTAGTATTTCCCAGAAGGTTACCAATTCCGACAGACACCTGAAGAAGGCAGGGGTACAACGGTCGGAACGATGTGGTTGTAAAAACGAGGACAGTAGTCCGAGTAAACCAGTGTATATAAATCATAATTTCTCATCTTAGAAATTCCGACAAGAATTTGGCTGGTGCAACAAAACATGATCTTGTCAATGGAACATATAACTTCACAGTTATATATGTTGCTTTTAGGTTACTTTGTAGCCCCGAATAGTGACTCCCATGACATTAGAGAAGCGATTTAGAAAATGTATGTCAGGGCGAATATTGGCTTTGCTTAGATCCATTCAGTCAACCATTACAATATACAAATACATTAAAAATTGAAAACGAAAACGGACCTGTTTTGTATGGTAAAGCATCTGTTATAGTGATGGTGATCTGAAATATAAAAGAAAATGTTAACATTTGAAAATTTCATTCAAATTGTTAATACAATATTTATCGTGACTGTATCCAACAAATGAACAAAAAGTGACAATGGCTTCAATATAGGATGTTTAGCTCCAACAGATTAGAATAAAGCAAATGAAAAGGTTTCCTGTTGATATCAAAGAATTTAATCCTCCTATTGAGAAACTAGAAAAAGAACTGAATGCGTTCAAAACTTGCAAAAAAGTTTATACAGTCTTTGACAGGATTTGTCAATATTTGTTTCTGTTAAAAACAATTCATTTGTTTTCAATTGATCTTTCAAGTTAATACCAGTTAAAATGCATCAGAAACAAAAACGAAAAACATTGATTTGTCCGAAATGCAACGTAATTCATTGGAAAATGAAAAAGTTATAAATGTATGTATAAAGTGTATACATTAATTATGAATATTGTATAGTCTTTCTTTGTTTCTCCCTCTCCTTCTCTCTTTTCTTTCTTCTTTCTCATTCTTTCTATTTCGAGAATTTATTCAGAAAAAAAAAAAATTATATGATCTACCATGACGTAAAAAACGAAACCTCCCCCGTCCTTCACTTCTTATGAACACTATTAACCGATTCAAATTTAGTCAAAACAAATAAACTTTTTGGCTTTCTTAGAACTGTCGACTTTCGTTGCAGTTAAAATCTGACAGAAGACATTCAAACTAAGACACTGATCAGTTATGAAATGGATTCTAAATTAGGAACGGCTTATTTCAACAGTACGATTCGACCAGTACATATTTATTTACACAGACCATGAAATAAATTTTATGCACCGAACCTTCCAGCAAACAAAGACTACCATTTCTTCAAAATGATGATCCTCAATAAGTACAGGTATTATTTGTAAATCATAACTATCATGTATTAATGATATAGAATGCATGTTTTATGTATTAATAATATAAAATACGAGTATCATATACAAATAATATAAAGTGCCGGCAATATGTATAAATGTATTAAATATTATAACGAACGGACATTATGTACAAATAATATAAATTAAAAACTAGAAATCATTTCGAAGTGATCAAACATACCACTTACATTTGTTTACAATTATCAAACGATGTAGGAAGAAAACGGGAGTCTGAGACATTAGAGAAACTATAAGAAAACTTTAATAGCAGTGAGCAGGCCATGTTGCACGAATGACAGACAACCGATTAACATTATGACCCACAACATAGTTCCCCAGAGATCACATGCGAAACCAAGGCCGACAGGATACAAGATGGAAAGATGAACTTGATCAATTCAGAAAATACTGGCTCTGCGACGCCCATGATAGAGAATTGTGGCGAACCCTGGGGAAGGTCTATGTTCAACGACGGACGTTAAAAGACTGATGATGATATGAATAATTTAACAGCAAGTTATTAGATGCACTATTGACTGTGCTAGATCACCAATACCTACTTATAGATTATCTTACATATTAATACAGAACTGGGGTTAGTAGAACCTTAGAGACACCAATGAAGTTTATTGTAGACTGTATATCACAATGTCAATATAGAAAGCAATCAATTTTTTACGCTGCTTTCTATTTGATAAACATATTTCATTCAAATATGAAAAAATATCTAAAACAGGTCTGCTCAGTCACTCAATACAAACCATCATAATACAGTATGCCGTGTTGGTGGTGATCAATTAAAAACTGGAAAAAGGGGTGATCGATGAATAAGTCACTTTTCTCGCCTTTTGTTTGGCAGTGATCAGTAAAACGTCAGAGTTTTCACAAAAACAAGCTGACACAGTCTTAGGAATCAATTTAGCATAAACTTACTTTGTAGATTCAACCTACAACTGAAAACATATTTAGGGGGAATCTTGAAAAGAAAAACGCTTTTTCCAAAGATAATAAGGAGTAGCTCTGACTCCTACAGGCGTGATACATACATACATAGTCAGCCAGTTAGACTGACCTGTTTAAAAACTGAAGAAACTTATGTTGACAGTTTTGGTGACAACATTGGCGAGGTTTCCTGATATAAACATAATAAACAAATAATAATGCCTCGTTAAGAATTTGGAGGAAAATCGTTGCTGTTCTCAGTAAAACTCGCTATGTGATTTCACTAAATGTTGAAATCTGTTGTGTGTACTTGACAAGATTAGAGTAGTCTATTGCGGGACCACGTTAGGCATGAGGCCTATTTAAGAGCAATTTACCCCATTGGATCAAAATCAGCCTTGCCTTGAAGTGAATAACACACATTATTCACTAACACCTGCATTTATTAAAGATCAGTAAACGATATAAGCCATTTTCTTAAGACAGCGTTTCACTGCGATAATTCAAGAAAAAAGTAAAAAATGCTTACCGAGAGAAATATGAGGAAAACGCCGGACATTTTTGGAGTTCGATAATGCAACAACAGTTATGCTTTAAATACAGATCAAGTAAGCCTTGTTATTAATGATGGCAAGAAATAAACAAGTCTGTCACCGTAAGTACTCGATACAAATACTGTGTTGCGTCTGATAAGAAGATTTGTGGTGCATGTTGGAAGGAAACAGGCGCTTTTAGCATTCCATAAGTAGTGAATTGTTTTCGGAAGTTGACGAATAGGAAGCTAAACAGTCTGTAGGGAAAAAATTCCATGAAGATGGCCTAACGATTAAAGAATGGGATTGGCAAGTCGAGTTCAAACTCTGGCTGAGGCAGTTTGCGCCCATTTCACATTAATGCCCCTAGGAGAGTCATGTTTGTATCCCTTCCTCCTATTCCCCAATAAGTCATGGGCAAGCATGGTAAAGTAAGGCTCATCACCCTCTACGTCTGTTTACTTTTGGAAACGAAGTCAATGTCCCTCGACGGACCTCGCAAACCAGAAGTGGATTGTGGTAGATTGCTCATGTAAAAGGAAGGAAAGCCTCCCCACAACACTTCGTGTATAAGTGGAAGATTCTAAAAAAAGACATTCTTTCGGAATATGTCACCAGCCGAAGAAACCATTTGGCGGAAATACTTAAATTTATAAAGATGGAAAGTATACAAAAATATTGAATTTTGAATTGAATATCAAATTATTTTATTAGATATTGAATTAAACCTATCATCTTACTTTTCTTGATAGATCATTCTTTTATTCTTATTTGCTTTATTTTGTCCTCTTATTTTCGTTTTTCATTTTCTTTGATTTTTTTTGTTGGTAGCAAGCAGTGTTGGATAATACTATGAAAATAATTATGAACATAATTAAATGACAAAATCATTGATGTATTTAGGCATTTCCGCCCTTCCATAGATGATTTCGACAATGGCTTGTTCGGCTAAAGACATATTCGTTAAGAATGGCGAAAGAAATTTACATTGTCTAAATACACGGAGTCTTTGTTATTTCTTTCATTCTTCTTAATAATTAACGAGAAAGAGGGCGTTGTCCATAAGTTGAATGAAACTGACTATTCGCTGTATGAGTAGAACTAGTGCAGTGCCCGTTCCAAAGGTGGATGTTTGGAAGGGGCTGGTATGCGACCATTATTCGTAATTGGTAAAGAGCGAAAGTCAAGGGTGATAATTTATATAAATTGTTGTAACTTATTGGTCTCAGCCAAACTTTAAATCGTCAACCACAGCTGTTGTCGATCTTGAGCTGAAAAAGTGAATTGTTTTCAATCGTAATCGGGACTTAGTAGATGGGAGAGTTTTGTAGAGCTCATCTGTCGCAAGGCCGATCATAAACCAAAGCTTTCGTTCGGGATAAACTGTTTTTATTCTATGGCCGATATGTAGCTAGCGTTATAGAAAAATGTTGATTTTTAACAGATTTCTCGGGAACCGATGATGCAAACAACTTCAAACTCAGCACTCCAATGCCCCGAGCGTTGACGAACATCAACTAATATTCGTACAACGGTCATTTTTCAAGTGATCGTGACACACACAGATCTTTTCAATCTAGGTGGTATTAGATTTGTAATAGAGTTAGGAAAAGAAGCTGTCGAAATTTTCAGTAATAGTACAAAATGAGGGATTTTCATCATCAAATTTTGGCTAGCTTTTCTTTTGAATAACTGTAGCCACCAAAGGTGTCAATCGCTTCTATCCTTACTAATATGTGCGAGTGTTTGTATATCCAAGCGCTCCTGATGGGTAGGCGGGAAAGGAGGATCCAATGATAATCCCCAAACTTTTAACAATTAAGCACGAAACGCGGAGTAAAACGCCTAATGTTTCTCTTCTCGCTAGCAGTTGGACAAATTCTGTGTGTATGCAGATCCCATAGTTTACAAAATTGGATTCAACAGGCTGATTAAAAAAATGTAATCACCTCAAATGCATGTTATTTCTTTATCATCTAACTTACACACCTTTTTTTAGGTTGTGTTTCCTGGTGAAATGATATTTATGGCTGAGTGAAAAATAAAAATATATCAAATTGTGGTATGAGACCCAATCTTACGTCATGGTCTGTCGTCAGTTCAATGTCAATATACTTGATGCACCAAATAGTATCATTCGTCTGTTCTGTGGTTAGTTCAATGTCAATATACGTGATGCACCAAATAATATCATCATACTGAAGTTTGTCAAGCAGTTTGAAGAAAATATGTCGTGTGTGAATGGGTCAGCCAAATGCTTGAACACACTCAAGGACTTTTCAGACGAAGCACACTTCCACATCTACGGCGCAATCAACAACCGTAGCAACATCTTTGAGGACTCTAAGCGACCATAGGAGATCACAGAGAAGCAACTGAAAAACCCAAACACCACCGCCTTCGTGGCCTGCAATGTCAGGCATGGATTAATTAAGAAGGTAGTCGAACTATCACCATCAATACTGACTGGTATTGCGATGTGACCAGGCTGTTCCACAATGACCTAAGTGCAACCCTCGTTCCAGGCCAGTTTCGTATGAGGCTCCACCTCACACTGAACTTGACACCATTGTCTATCTGCATCAGCTATTCAGCAAACGCCTCTTTACTCTCGGCAATGTTCAAGAATGGGTGCATCATAACCCCCACTTGACCCCACAAGACTTCTGATTTGGGGGAGCTGCCAAGGGATCTTTGTTTGCTTAAAAAAATTGATACGGAGAACAAGCTAAACCTGAAAGGGGCCAGCTACCTCAAGCAAGTCACGTCTGAGGCCCCGAGGAATGTGGGAAACAACTTCGGTGTCCGCATCGTGTCTCAACCGCCGTGGGGTATATGTAGAGAATGCAAATCACAAGATTTTTGAATAAATGCTGATTTAGGACAAACTGGGTGGAGTTATTCATCTCATAATTACTGTTCTGAAATGCCATACTAAGTTCTTTCATAAAATTTCTAGTTCAACGTTGTATGATTTATCATTTTCTCAGAATAAACAATTGAAATGTTTGCACAATAACTTTACATAATAATTCTGACAACTGTTTACCTTCTGTTTTTATATGCTGAGCAGTTGTAGGTTGGTGCAGAATATTTTCCTGCATTCTTTCCTGTTAATTTGAATTTTGCATCTTATCCTCCAAGTTGGCAAGCTTTCGATAAAGCCAGCTCAACCTTCAAAAACAAGAAAATTCTATTAATCCTAAAAAAATGGATATGCAACCGATGCATCCGCCCAATAGTCACCTATGGAGCTGGAACATGGAAGCTAACCAAAAGATTGACCCTCAAGCTTAGAACCATGCTGCAGGCACAAGAGAGAATCATGCTCAACGTCTCATAGAGAGATCACAAGATAACATTAGAGAAAAGACAGGAGTCATAAATATAATAGAAACCAGTAGAAAACTCCAATGGCAATGGGCTGGGTATGTTGCAAGAATGGCAGACAACCGATGGACAACGTGGATCAGCGGAGAAAATGTGCCCGGCAAAATATAAGATGGCGTGAGGGACTAGACAAGTTCATAAAGTATTAGCTCCGTGACGCCCATGATGGAGAGGTCTGGAAAATCTTGAGGAAGGTTTATGTCCAACGACAGACGCTAAAAGGCTGATGATGATGATGATGATGAGGAGGAGGAGGAGGATGATTATGATGATGACGATGATGGTGATTATGATGATGACTACCTTCATATGCCAACATCCACATTATCAGTTCTCTCATAGCCTATTGTCAACTCGTTCACAAAATCTGACAGAAATTCAGTGAATAACTTTTGTAGAAATCTTGCAGACAGGACAAAAATTGGCGATATTATCAAGTTTCCATGAAATTTTCGTGATATTAGGAGATATAGCTATGACATAGGGGTTGTTATTGTGTATGGATCTTCTCCAAAATTCAATGAAATACATATGCCTCCTTCTCAACTACATTGAAAGAGGTAAATAATGGACTCTTCTACTGTAACAAGATTTTTTAAATGTCTTTTCTAAAAATAAATCTTCCCCAAAATAATAGAATTGAATTTCTGGTGGTACCCTTCCCCCATCCCCTGCTTTTTGAAAGTTTACTTCACGTCTCTTTTTCGCTTCTCCCCCTAAAGGCAAGAAGCGATGGTAATGTTCAGCTTCTGTTTTGCAGTCAGCCAGTATAGAGGCAGCACACACCCTCTTTCTCCCCTTTCTATACCCCGAGTGTCTTGTATCTCCCATGCTCGCAACAACAACCTCCGAGGAATCAGCACAGATACCATCCTCACCATTTATTTTGGTCTGACGACGGTGAAAAAAAATTCTCTCATAGTTTCAAAATAAAAATTATCATGTAAAAAATATGGTTGATTTATTTACTTTCTTCATGGTGTGAAAAATATCTTTTACACTTAGGTCACTTTTTTTAAAATTAAAATTCAAAAGCGGTTTTATTTCAGTTTATTGTTATTGACAATGTTTCCGTTTTGAAACGCAGGAAAATGATAACGTTGATAAATGGAACGGAAAAAGTCACATTTGAAAAATGAATAAGAAAACTTGAAAAAGGATAGAATGAATGAATAATAAAAAATTTAACCGGTATTGTCTGCATAAGTAAAATGAATCAAGTAAAACAAATGGTTTTGGTGAATAAATGGTGAGTGTTAGAAAACTCAAGTTTGAATCCCTTTCCGTTTTGTTCATTTTTCTTCCTCGCTTGACCTCATTACGAGTGGCCAATTTCTGTGTGTCTGTTTCTATGTACCCCAACCCCATCACATCCTGGAGCATAATTCTTTTACTGATCCTCATTCAGACAGGACTAGCATTTTTAATACATCTTGGGTTCTTTTGGGGATTTTAAGAAAAGTTTCCAGGGTTTTAGAGGGGTTCTATTTATAACGTAACCTTGATGCTAAGCTTGACCCTTACTTTCCGTTCAATAAAAAATTCACAGAAAATTTTTTTTTCAAATATGTATATGCTACATTTTCAGTTATATGTCTTCTTAATTGACATCTTTTTTTCAACCGTAACAATCAGCAAGAACAATCTTCACTGAATTCAGTGAACTCTTCAGTGTGAAATTACCAGTCTCCAACCGTGATTTGAAATTACGACCAACTGATTGGGAGGAGGCTCTCCTACCGCCCAAGCTAAGTTGACAAGTTGTGCGTATGTATTATGTTAGGAATACTTGAGGGCTTATTTCATTCTAATTAATGAATTCATTTATAAAATTAAGAATTCCCTAACGTGATTTGAAACCACAACAGAATGATTGGTAGCCAGCTCTCTCGCCGACTGAGGCAAACTGACAAGTCTTATATATTTTCGAATTTAAGTTGTAGTAATCATCTTCAGTCGGAATAGGAGTCAGAGTGGAGTTTCACCTTGCAGAAGCCAGGCTTGTTAATTTTATTTCGGATTTTTCCTTTCCCATCTATTCTTTCATCTATATATTATTCAATCTATATATGGTAAATAGTTTTAGTCCCACCGAGAAAACGTGGTGTTATGGTAGAAGAATTATTTTTTTGTATTCTTGAGCTTAACGAAAAACATATCCATTAAAAAATACTGACCCTGTACCCATCCCATGGACAGATTATTCGACTTATCAAAACTAAGACATAAGTTATCTGCTGGTTGTTTTGGCAGCATATATCTACGTTAGCCCCATCATAATAAAGAAGACGCAAGTTATCTGCACGTAGTTTTGTTCACATGCACTTACGTTATCTCCATAATATTCATACTCACGTTAGCAGTTATGATAAAGAAAACTTGAGTTACCTAGCCGTAGTTTTGGTTACATATGATTGCGTCAGCTCCATTATGACGAGGAAGACTCGAGTTATTGACCCGAGTTTTGGTTACGTATATTCAAGTTTTTGCTCTCAGTTTTAACTTTATGCTCGCTCCATTATGGTAAGGAAGACACTACTTATCTATCTGTAGTATTCGTTACATATATGTACTTGTATCAGCTCCATTAGATTAATGATTTTAATAAAACCAATATGTTATACGCACTACTAACTGAAACACGAAAGAACTGATTGTTGCCACAACCTGTAAGCACTTGTCAAGGTATGTAATTCGATCGTGCCTGTAGAAATCGCTGAACCGTTAAAAAAAACGCATTCACAGATTTCAATTATATTTGATTAATTATATTAATTTATTAGCATAAACAGAATTGAAAATTAGGTCAAGAATGCTATAAACCGGTTAAAATTTTATTGAAAGTTGTTTGGAAATAAAATAAGTTTAACTTCAAATGGTCATAGACATTTCTACATATCCAGCCACAGTTACGACTAATAATATCAAATTGACCGTTTCGAGCAGTTTCTGGCTATCTCTTCTTTTCTCCTACTTAATTCAACGGTGCCCTCAGATTATAGCCGCTTTTGCACCAAATCATAATCTCATAAGCAACTCATATCAATCTCTGACCATCATAAGTGCAAAATTGCCTGACATCATCCATTTTTCATTATCGGGACGTGCTCAACTTAACACACAAGATTTAAAACTTCTACATATATAAAGACCAGTGTCCGTAGCAATAGACCCTTCTTCTTGAACGTAACAATTTTGCCGACAAAGCATCACCTACCAACCTTTTGAATTGATTTTTCACTGAAACGAGTTGTTTTCCTTAGAAAAAAAATCATTTCATAAAAATTAAAACAAATCCAAGATTTGTTTCGGTTTTTTTTACGGGAATTAACTGGTTTTCAATAAATTGCATAAATTCCAGTTAATGATCTTTAAGGAAAGCTTTAAATTTCAAAAGAAAAATGGAATATGAATGAATCAAATATAAGATGCTAATGTTGTGCATCATTTACATTTGGTAAAAATTACTACACTATTAATAGAAATAGTCTACTGGAGAAATAATCTGCAAAATAGTCAGAAAGAAGTAGTCCCCGATCTGGTGACGTAATTTCATGCAGTCCCTAGATATAAAAACAATAACTTCCGTTTTCCTTGGCTCACATTCAGTCTGATCGCTAGCGGTGACGTCTTGGTCTCTCTGCCCAGTTTACTTTTTCATGGCCCACTTCTACCCCACCGCTTGCAGCATAGCCCTGGGTTCGTTTTGTTTTTTGTTTTTTTTACCAGTACATGTCTTACTAGATTTACATAATAAACACAGGTCTACCGACCAAAATTGATGTCGCATGCTTTACCAAAAACATGCATATTCTTTCTCATCGTTACTTGGATTACTTCCATCTATCGGTGTAGAGTTACCTGAAAGTTTCTCGGCGACCTAAATTGGAGTGTGCGTTGCCACGCCTCATTAACTCTGCGAGTATCCTCATCCTGAAGCGCCATTTTCAGTAATACCGCTCTGGGTCATGTATCATCATCATCATCAGTCTTTTATTGGACATAGACTTTCCCCAGGAACCGCCACAATTCTCTATCATAGGCGTTGCAGAGCCAGTATTTTCTGAATTGGTCAAGTTCATCTCTTCATCTTGTATTCTGTCGGCCTCGGTTTCGCATATGATCTCTGGGGATCCACGATTTGGGTCGATTGTCTGCGATTCTTGCAACATGGCCTGTCCATTGCCATTTAAGTTTTTTAATAGAATCTATGATGTTTCGGACTCCCGTTTTCTCCCTGATATACTGTGCTGTCTGTATTATCAGACATTATTAAAACTGCATGTTCGGTTTCTGTGTCATCAGATAGAAACACATGTTTGTTCTGAATGTACGTCTACAAATATTAGCATTTGTCTCTATTTCCCTTTGTACGGACTTCCTTTCATCATACAATTTTATTTTACCGCTTGCCCGGACGCACGTGCTCTAGCTATCTCCCGAAAACAAAGATGGTCGACGCACGTGGTCTGGCCTGCTTATGAAAGCTGGCACTTACTTCTCCTTAGTTATTCTTCTTCGCTTCACTGATATATTATCCCCGAACTGAGAGTATTTTCCCACGTGGCAATAGACATGGAGAATTGAGTATTTCCTAACTCCCAATAACATCAGCACCTACCTACAACTTTATCAGCAGTTATTAATATAATGCTTTCCTTCAATACAAAACCTCAGCATGCATTATACTAACATTTTATCTACTTCACTTAAACTTTTTCTGTTACCCGAAAAGGTTTCCTCAAAACAACTCGAACATGCATATCGAACATGATACTTTTCATGTAGGAAGCTATTGTAGCCTGTGCACAAGGAAGTCAACCTTATTATTTCAATTTATTAGTTCATAAGTTGTTTTGTTTTTTACAAAAAATTGATTCCAAAGACAATTCATCATCATCATCATCATCAGTCTTTTAACGTCTGCCGTTGGACATAGACGCTCCCCAGGATTCGCCACAATTCTCTATCATGGGCGTCGCAGAGCCAGTATTTACTGAATTTGTCCAGTTCATCTTTCCATCTTGTATCCTGTCGGCCTCAGTTTCGCATGTGATCTCTGGGGAACTATGTTGTGTGCTGTGATGTCCATCGATTTTCTGCCATTCTTGCAACATGGCCCGCCCATTGCCATTTGAGTTTTCGTAATAGTTTCTATAATGTCTCGGACACCCGTTTTCTTCCTGATATACTGTGCTGTTTTGTGATCTCTCCATGTGAGGCCGAGCATGATTCTCTTATGCGCACGTTGCATGCTTCTTAGTTTGTGGGTTTGTCTTTTGGTTAGGTTCCATGTTTCAGTTCCATAAGTGACTATCAGAAGAATGCATTGGTTGTATATTCTTCTTTTTAGGATCAATGGCATTGTCTGGTTTTTGAAAGTTGAGCTTGCTCTGCCGAAAGCTTGCCATCCTAGAGTGATTCTTCGCTTGATTTCCTCCTCTTTTGAGAATCTCATGGAAATTTTTTGTCCTAGGTAGATGTAGTGGTCTACCTTGTCGAGTTTTGCATCTTCTATTTTGACAGTTATGTTCTTACTCTCAGTATGATTGTTGCACATGATTTTCGTTTAACTGATGTTCATGAGTAAAAGACAATTACAATGCCCCAAATTTTTTTACCTGAATGAAACCCAAAATATATTAAGCAAGCAATCTCTTGACCCTATTTACCGGTTAAAAATAGACTACCATTGAACATTTACAAATCTCATACATTTTTGATTTTTTTTTAATATATGGATCCATTTTAGCATTGCTATTTCTTCGCAATTTTATAATACTTGGTGGTTGTCGCTCACACGTTATAATAGCTTGAAAAAGATGAACACGCCAATATTGTTTCATTTGAAATTGCCACAAAAGGCGAAACATGTAAGTAGAATAAAATGACCTTGAATGTAACTCCAACTGAACACAAATCTTATACAGGCAAATGGCCATTTTTTGCGTTTTTGGTGGCATTTTTGTGTTCTGGGAAAATTTCTGACTTTTTAAATTACAAAAATTTCATAATAACATTATCAGCATTCGACAGAAACTTGATCAGAATAGTGTTCTTTTGACTGCGTCAAATGACAGCACACCTCTTCCTTCTTTCTTATTTCTGTTGTTAAACATAACTGAGACTGACTGACATACCGTCCAAAATGCATATAATAGAGATGTGTGGACATATCTAAAAAAAAAAAGTATAAATTTAACATGTTATATTAACAAAACGACCGTAATTTTATTAGTCTGTTTTTTTACATTAAAAAAAAAGAACTATGAATGACATAATCGTGGATAATAAAATTCGTATGATAGAAACCGGCCAAATAGGAGAGCCGATGATAAATTACGTTTAATACTCACTATAACGAACCTCGATGTAACCAATTCCGGCTTTAACTAACACGTGGATCTATCCCAATTGAATTCTGATTTACCGAGCTAAGTTCGATAATCGCAGTGAACAAGTGGATCATAATAGATTTGGCATTATCCTAGTTGCGTGGTCCAAGTTTTTGCAGCCGTTAGATCAAAATCAAAGCGCAGTATCTGTTCTTCCCACAACAATGATACGTACCATTACCTTCTTGTCATCAATTTTAAACGTTATCATGAGTATATTTGATTTTTTTCATCATGAATCCATCTACACTAAAAAGACTATATGCAAATAAGCTCATGTGTTTTATCCTTTTTAGCAAAATCAATAATTGTTATCAAGCTAACGTTGTAATTTAACTTCCCGCATATCCAACGACAGATATCTTATCTTGACTGATTAGGGGCCTCCTCAGTCGGATTTATGTGTGAGTCTGTTGGGGAAATGGGCTTCTCACACTAAAACCTATACGGTAATGAATTCAGTGTTTTGTGACCATCTAAAAATGACGTAAATATGACAGAAGAGGGAGAGAGAGAGAGAGAATTTTACGAGTTTGTGAAAGGAAGAGACTTGAAGCTTTCAGAACAACGCTCTGTGAACAGGGGTTATTTTTTCCCGTTAACATTAATAAATGTGTTCACTCGAGGAATTGTGTACACGTTGTTGTTTATAAGAGCATATAAGAGTTGAGGTTCTTTCAATTCGGAAGACAAAGATGGATTTATCAAAATTTGCAATACTTCTTTCGTCCAGAGAATGTGTTTTTAAATAAATCAATAAAAAGTACTTTTTAGCCCAGGTTCTAAATATGTTGGCCTTTTACAGGAACTAGCTGGAAAATCCTGGTCATGGAGAGGATTTTCGGCTAATTTCAGTCTAATTTCAAATGTCTTCAACTCGGCAAAAACAATTTTCTATGAATCTTATTTTCTGTTGTCACTGAAAACTATGTGACATAGCATTCAGTTTTAAATTATGTATTTTACCCCCCTCGCATTTCTTACTGTGAAAAAGTCATTTGAAATCATTTCAACAAATAAATCTTCATGACTCTTTTTTAACTCATCTTTAAATCATTAAGTATTATTGAATTTTGTATCAGAATAAACTATTGTTTGTTTTGTATTTTCATAATTGAATTATCGTTTCATACGTGAATCAATTTTTCAGAAAATTCAACAAGTTCCAAAAAAAGTATTAAAATACAAACATGATATACCTTTTTTTTCTGTCGAATGAATAAAATTTCAAATTAGAGTTCACGTAGATAACGATTAAAATACAGTATTAAGTTTTAAAATTGAAAACAAGAATCAAAGATACTACACTTCTTCTTCTTCTTCTTCTTCTTCTTCTTCTTCTTCTTCTTCTCATTATCATTACTATTATTATTATTATTATCATTATTATTATTATTATTATTATTATTATTATTATTATTATTATTATTATTATTATTATTATTATTATTATTATTATTCACCAAACGATGAGAACCATGCAAAGTGGACATGAAAGAATCATGCTCAACCTCACATGGAGAGATCACAAGTCAGCACAATATGTTACGGGAAAACAAGCGTCCGAGACAGCATAGAATCCTTTAGAAAATTCAAATGGCAATGAGTTGGTCATGTTGCAAGAATGGCTGACAATCGATGGACGTGATGTCCATCGATTGTCAGCCATTCACAACATGGATCCCCAGAGATCACATGCGAAACGGATACCAGCAGAATATAAGATGTAGAGAAGAACAAGGCACGTTCAGAGAGTATTGGTTTTGCAAAGCCAATGATAGAAATTTCTGGCGAATCCAAGGAAGGTTTATGTCCAACGATGGACGACAAATAACTGATGATGATGATGATGATGATGATGATGTAAGTAGGGGTCGAAAATAGAAAAAAGCCTCTTTTTTACCGAACGAAGGACAGCCATCGGATATGACGACTTTCAGCTTTAACGATAATCTCTTCCCCAATTAGTTTTTTTGTAGTGCGAGATTACAGCACTGTTAAGGTTGATTTTAAGATGTTCTGTATATTCAGCTGGTACATTTGAAAAAGGGAAGGGGTGATAGAAGCTGACAACGGCTGTGGCTCTTACTGAGAACAAGCCAGGGAAGTTGAAATTTGACAGCGGTTGTCTTACTACAACTAACACTATATATGATTATCCATGAATATAAGGAAAAACTAGCAAAAACTTGTCGAAAATTATTTTACTATAAGGGATGTTTGAGCCATTCACGAAAAGAATGATTGGCGAAAATTCTGGTATAAAATTGATTTATTTTTTATGTTTAGAACCGAAGATTGGTTACAGAACGACATCTGTTGACCTCAAATGACTTCGAAGATTAGCCTATGTGGGAAGACAATGTCTGCTGATTCTCCATTACAAATGTCAGGTCAGCCATTCTTGTAGTTTTAGCGAAGAAGAAGCACGAACAAACAAATAAAAGGCTCAAATGTTAGTATAGATTTCTTTTGTTATCAAACTTGATTTAGTGATTTATATTCTCTTATTTTCTATTCATTCAACTTTTTTTTTTTACATTTTTTTTCTGTCAGGAAAGGAGGTACGTGAAATATTTTTTCATCAATTCTATTTTGAGGCGACTTTTAAAAGTCATTAAAATTAGACACTTAGCCGACTGTCTGTATTCATTTGCGTGAAATGAAGTCCGAAAGCTCAAAAAACGAAAATACTGTGAACTATGGTGACGTCAGACAAATTGACTTTTCCCAGAAAAATAATTGTAACTCCAATCTTACTCAGCAAAATAATATTTTTGCTAGAATATGAGTAATCTGTACTCTTCAGTATAACCCATTGCAGAGAGCGCAGCAAGGGGCTTTTTTTTTCAACATAACGTTCATTTTGTTGCTGCTTTCTATGTCCGAGTACAAATCCAAGTGATATACCGGAGTTCTATGGTTTCAGACCCAGATCTGATTAACTACTTAATCGGATCATCAGACGGTTAGATTATGCAGTGAGACGTCAAAAAGCATTTCTGATCAACCTATTATCTATCAGGGTCTATGAGAGGCAGATGCAGGGACCCAAAAGGGGCTAGGGGCCAAAGAAAGTACTTTTTTTAAAAGTAAATACCAAGCGTATTAGAAAACGTCAACAAAAACTGTGAAAATCAACATGGGTTTCTCAGGTTTTCAAGTTAGTCTGTATGACTGGCTGGCTGGCTATGTACGCACAGGTCGCTCCATAGAGTAAGAGGATTGAAAATTTGAACCTGATATGTTTAGAAAAAACATTTTTTACAACCCCCCCCCCCAAATATGGCGTCAGTTGGGGTGGTTTCATTTATAATGCAAGTTTACGTTGAATTGGTCCATTAGTTTGTGTCCAGCAGTTTTTACGCTCGTGTTAGAAATTCAAAGTTTTTTTTAACAAAATGCAAGAGAAGCAGTTTATTCATTGATCACTCCTTTTTTCATCTTTTTAAATGATTACCCCTAATCTGGGAGTAGCTGTCTACAGCCTTCTATGAATATTTTTGTGCAAGAACATTGTCAGTATGAAATAAAATCTTTGAATTGTTCAAGTTCTCTATGCTTCAGACTTGGACATTTTCCCCCCAACAAAACAAACTTTTTACTCAAATCTGAAGAGAAGCAAACTTCTATATTTCGACAAATTCATTTCCTCTCACTTCATGAAACACGCTGTCATCATGGTCTTTGATTTTCAATTGAAGCCATAAAATACGAAAAATATTACTGCATGAAGCCGATCGAAAAGTCACCTGTTCCGTTGTCGACAAGCCAGTGTTGCCAAATTAATCATTTTTGGGTAGATCTGGCTGAAGTTTTTTCCAATTTATTCGATAAAGATATACAAGAGCCGAAAAATCTGTCCAATTTTTAAAAATAATTAGATTTTAATAAAAGTAAACGTTCCAATCTCATTAATGATTTTTTCTGGAGTCTTGGTTATTTTACTTGATAAGTGGACTTAAAACGAGTATATAATAATTTGAGCATTAAAGTTAGGGTGGAAATTAAAAACTTCCGCCGATTTTAACCATTTTCAAAGATAGCTCCACCTATAACTTTTTCAGCTCGCTTGTTTGGGAAGTTTCGGAAATTCTCCCGTGAAAAATGTGTGCTCGTCGGAAACTTGGAACTCTTTTGAGCCCTGCTGCTCAGATTTGCTGACACTATTATTCTTTTGATAAATCTAGGCTGCTACATTTCTTGAGAAAAAAAAAATTCTCCAATTTAAAGGCAACTAGAAAAGATATGAGATTTATTCTTTTTCATTTCATCCATCTCTGTATCTTAGCGTCTATCACACACTATTTTAGCACTTTTTAAAAACGAATTGCAAATTAAATATCTCTTTTGAGAGTTTAAATTTTGAAGCACTATCTTAGTTTCTTGGTTCAGACTTTAGTTCAAGATCAAAGTGTAGTATCTGTTCTTCCCACGGCAACAAAACAGCAGTAATTTCGCGTTTTCAATTTTAAACGTTATCACGGTTGTAATAATTTTGTAACCCCTTAGGAGTCCATGGCTCCAGGTTGGGAATGAATCCCTCCTTTTTTTCTTTCCTTTTTTTTTCTTCTTTTTTTCTTTTTTTCCCTGTAACTTTGCTACTTTACAACAAAAATATATGTCGCAAAAATGTCCTTTCTGAAAAGTTGCACCCTGCCCCTCATTGCTTCTGACTGCAGCAATTCAAATCATGTTGATATTTTTTCAAACCTCGTATAAAACATTGTATTTTACATAAATACCATTTTAATCAACGTAGAGGATAATTATATGGAGACTTCGAAAAAAATACTCAGAGCTTTCCTGAATTTCCTTATGCTAATTTCATTACAAAATACGCATTAGACAAACAAGATGAAAAATGTGACTTGAAAATGTTTGTTGCACCTGGAGAGAACATCACGACTATAAACTGAAGAATGAATTTGGAAAAAAAAACACCCTTTTAGACTTGATTAGGATCATAATCAGATTCCCAACCAAAAGTAAAATTAAAATGGCATAAACAATCTGAAAAAAGTCAAAAAATATTTTCTGACCAATAGAAAGTAGAGAATCACATTTCAAACAACTCTCCCTGGAGCCAACTTTACCCTTTAAAAGACGCTCACAGAGCTTGGTCAGACAGTATGAATTTGTTCGTCCTCGGGATATTGTTCCGCTCAAAACGACATTTCACAATCACACTTTGCTACCCACTTTATGTTTGCTAGAGTCATTTAAGATTTACTACACCCATGCGTGCACACGTGCGAATATTTACTTTCTGATATTTTCTCGGGTGATTTTTACACATCCACTCATCTAAAATTTTACGTGTATTGTATATTCAACTCCAGGTTCAACAGATCCAGTAAGTTAATCAAGCAAATTTTCTTTAGTACACATTTGGAAATGACTTTCCTCTCTAACATACAAATGATGTACACCACTGGCACGTTTAGTACACCTCCTGCCATGAAAATTTCCACGGCTAACATACGAAGTATGTATTAATTCCTATTTTACCTTCATTTTATATTGTGTCTATAGATCTATTTGTTGTCTTTACCATTAGGGAAGTCTTGTCTATTTGATTTACTTCCTTTCAGAATTTACTTCACAGATTGCTTATCACGCTTTTTTTCGTTACTTGCCTCAACGCAGAACGGCTGAGACAAAGGCACCAAAGTTCCTGCGCACACACTTCACTTGAAGTTAAGTTAGTATAAACAAGCAGCTGATTAATGAACAGATATCAATGCATTTGAGACCTTTTTAAAACAATTTTTATCACTCGAAGGAACAGTACAAGAAAATAGATTCAAGTAACCTCAATGCAACGTGCACATGACAGAATCGTGCTCAACTTCACATGAAGAGATCACAAGGCAGCACAATATGTTACGGGAAAACAGGAGTCTGAGATAACATAGAATCCATTAGAAAACTCAAATAGCAATGGGCTGGTCATGTTGCAAGAATGGCAGACAATCGATGTACATTACGACTCACAACATGGATCCCCAGAGACCGGTAGAATACAAGATGGAGAGACGAACAAGACAAGTTCAGAAAGTATTGGTTCTGCGATGCCCATGATAGAGACATCCGACGAATCCTAGGAAGGTCTATGTTCAACAATGGGCGATAAAAGACTGCTGATGACGAGTTTTGTCGATTTTTGTATTTTGTTAATAGCAGGTTCACTATTGATACATCCAAATCTTGATACACGAATGCGATAATTTTGTGACTCGCTTAATTTCTTTTTTTTTTAAGGTTTCGTCACGTATAACACATTTTATGTTAGCAACAGACGCTCACTTTGGTCGGCCACTAAGCCAAGATGTACGAGGATGGAGCAAGGAAAGATGTAAGAGTGAGAGAGAAAAACGATAGTGTTTAAAGGCCCATGGGTAGTGAAGATATCATAGCAGCGGTATAATAGATTCGTGATTTTATTTTTGTCCGGCTTTTAAAAAAATCAACAATGGTTACGATGCAAAATTACACAATATTTTGATTCCTGCAAAATTTTTTTTGGGTGTAAATTCCATTTGAAGTTTCGATATCAAAATAAATGAAGCGCTCCTAGTTTGCGAATGAAAAACTATAGTGAATAAACCGAGATAAAATTAATGATAGTTTTGTAGTTATTTGAATGGCTGCACTTTCTTCCACATCAACAGCACCGATAGCAGAAACAAAGATTAGTGTTTTATCTCTCTCTACTTTAACTCAATTCTTACTCCTTGATTTCGACTGTTTTGATTTTGATTTGGGATGGCTTGACCAACAAAGATGTCACTTGAACATTCATGCAGTGCGTATAAATGCGAGATCATGCAGCTTCATAACGATACAGATTGTTCTATCTCTTATTCAATAAGTTTCATTGTGAAAATTGGAAACCATAGAGCATTGTTGAATTTATTAGAGGCAATGATAAAAATGTGCATGCACATATTCATTCATATTGTTGTGCTGGTAAGATATATATATATATATATATATATATATATATATATATATATATATATAAGTTCGAAGCCTTGAGAGTGTGAACGATAAAAAAATAAACGATATGAACAATAAATAATGTGAATCAGATATTGAAAGAAACAAATAATGAATGAAAATCAGAATCCAACTGGAAAATTGCCAACGAGTTCTACTTGAAAAATTGCCATCAAGGTATGAAATAGACTCTACAAACAATCAATAAACAAATACATAATTAATTATTCACTTGAATTTATTTATTTAAATACTCTCTTCATGTAATATTGCTCCAACAAAAATTTTTTAAAAAGCAGTAAATATACATGTGTGTGTGTATGTGTGTGTGTGGGGGGGGTGCGTGTGAGTGAGTGAAAAAAACTCTTTTTGTATAAAGAAATTTTATTTTCAGTATATACAGGCAAAGTACCAGGGTTTAAAATAAATGTTGAAAAAAAAACTCCAAAATATATGTTTGTAGGTTCTTCCATGACTCAAATTGTCAAGATTAAAACGGAAGAAAGTCATGTGCAATCCAAATATTAAATAGAAAATATTAAGAGTCCCTCTATAAAAATGTATTTTTTCCACTTGCCAATTCACATGCATATTTATTTATAAATCCTCTGAAGGACATTTGTCATGAATACTACCCGGATTAGTGTGAACATACGAGGGACATAGTTCAATATTGCGCCGCTAGGAGTCACGAGTCGACGCCATTCTGAACTAGTCTGTCACGTGGTGCGCTTCTGGATTGACTGATTTGTTTACCCTGGCCTTTTTTTTCCACTGTGTGCAAACGCGTTTGGCAATGGCTTATAAAATGGAGCAGTGAGTGTGCATAAAGTGAGTTTTATTTTGAGGAAAACTGCTGCTGAAACTGATGTAATGCCTCGATAAGCCTTCAAGGAAGAAGCTTTAGGTAAAACACAAGTGTACGAGTGGTGTTCGCGTTCCAAATGTGGTGAAATGTTACTTGGAGACCAACCACGATCTGGTTGACCTACAACAAGCAGAAATGACGAAAAATTCGCCACGCAACCAATGAAGATCGTTGTCGTACCATTGATGAGATATCTGAGGTGGATGGTTTGTCTTGACGTCCATGCCAACGAATGTTAACAAGATTAGAAGATGAAACGTGTTTCCGCAAGATCTGTGCCTCGTTTTCTCACAGAGGATAAAACACAATTGTTTGAACGTGTGCCACGATTTGAGAGAACAAGTTCGAAATGACCAACTGATTGATTTGTTGTTGTTTTTCTGTTTTTTGCTGTTTTTTTTGTTTTTTTGCGTCGGGGATGATTTCATAATCCTGGTTTTTATGGGGCACGGCCTCGTATATAAACACTTTTCATAAATTTAGTATATTCATGGTACTTGCCTCCCAAATTTTCTAATTTAGTACAGAAATCTACATGTTGATGTGATGTATATAATTGACAGATTACACTGTGCAATACGATTTTTGTTCCTGGGTAGTGAGTGTTATTTTTTAATTGCTTATATGTAAAAACCATTGGAAATGTCTACTTTCCCCTTTAAACTCTGCTTTTGTGACCAGAACAGTGATATTCATATGTACCTATTTTTCATTTGCCCGTGGTCCGATTGTGAAGTAGATTTCAGATTATCTCTGTCTTGGCCAGAAAAGCAGAATTTGAAAGGAATAATTGTCCTTTTCTATACTTTTTAAATATAATTAATTAAAAGACAATACTTATTACCCAGATACAAAAAAAATAAAAATGTGTTGCACAGTGTTATTAAGCAGCCTATGTTCATGATTTAGTTTATGGTTCGCTGTTTAACTATACGTATATGATATCTGGGATGGTCGTCTACACAACATATTAAAGAGCCGTGGAGGCATCATTTCACCTAGTGTATCAAATGAAGGGACCACAATAATGTTGTTCCCTTTTACGATGTTATATCGTATAAAATGCATGGCAACCTTCCTACCGATGGCCACAACGTATAACTCTACTCCTTCCAAAACGACTTCATTGACTTTTTGTCGAAGTTCCCGATCATGCATGTTCATTGTATGATCAAGGAAGAACACTGCAATCTTGCGTACATCCTCACCCGTCGAAGACTGGCCAGACATTTCCTCTTGAATATTCGTAAGAAGACGATCGAAAATAGACCTGATAGGTTGGTATTTGAAATCCACGATTTTTTTCATCAAGTCGTGCTTGATATTCACTGAACCAGGCATCAGATCCTGCTTAATAGGACAATCGTCAAATAATGTTCCTACCGAGAAATCAGATTGTGTGCCCAGTCGGTCAACGACTTTAGCCACAGACCACAGAGCTTGTTTGGTTTTTACTGCACCAAAATAATTAGCGCTGACCATAAAAGTGATGTCCGTCGCTTGACCAGATTCACAGGCTGAAAGTAAAAATAAGAAGATAAAGATAACCATAATGCATGTATAACTATTAATCAATCCTCCTTTATAAACGTTCGATCGTTGAGATTGCTTGGGAATAACAGCCTTATTTGACGGTATATAAGACCCCGGACTAGATCGCAAAAGTACTAAAGGTGCACTCAAAACTGAAAAAAAAATAGTCGTTAGAGTGTAACAGGGCACAAATTTCAAGTCTTGCCTTGGGTGCACGAATCCCAAATAAGCTAAGAATGGCTAGATTTATCTAGGACAGGAAAATAGTTCAAAATTGGCTAAAATTGCTGGAAAATATTGCTAAAATTGCGTCAAATGTTGAAATTTCACGCTGCCAAAAGAAGAAAGGCGCTAAATTGTTAACACTATTCATTGTGTGTCCCAAAATTTCCAATCGTCACCTTTCTTTTTGTTAGCAACAATATTATGTGTCCACACTGTTGAACTCCAGTTTGAACCAGGAGTTGTCATTGTGGGTTTTTTTTACCGCAACAAGAACAACTGTAATTAACATTCCTTTACTTTGATTTGATATCACGTCTAACTGAATTGTAGCTGCATCTCTTACCGACTGAGTTGAATTGACAAGTCTCACATTACGACAAAAAATTTATGTTAGAAATGCAGAAGGGCTTATTTTATTCTAATAAATATATACATTTATGAAATTTAAAAAATCCTACTGTGATTTGAAATCAGTTTAATTTTATAAATGTTTGACTGAGCCAAACTGACTAATTTTGAATAACTACAAAATTTATCTTTCAGATATACGAGGGTTTATATTATTTCAATAAACGAACACATTTATGCTAAAACATATATTTTATGAATCATATTATTTTGAAAACAGCAAGTCCGAAATATCCCCCTTAAAAAATTAAATAAAGTAGAACGTTCGTCGAAAATAAAAACTAATTTATATATATATATATATATATATATATATATATATATATATATATATATATATACACACACACACAATAAAAAAAGTTGCTGTAATGATTTTCAGTAGGAGTAGAGGCAGGAGTGGAGTTTGACCCGGCGGCAACCAGTCTAGTTATCTTCATCTATTTTGTTATAATTTTTTTTTTTAGCTGATCAATTCTCTGGTCTTTAAATTAGCTTGCAGGAATCGGGAATGAAGAAGTAGCTTAGAATATGATGCGAACTCGCATTCTATACCAAAACCCACTCAAGCAATGGTTAAAATTGCGCTTATGAAGTAAGTGATATCACTTTAGGTGCTTATTTCCCCTAAGTCTAATTCACTTATCTCAGAAGGGCTGAGTAAGTAGCTATGTGATATGGGAATCCAAAATTGGGACGACTGAAGCCGTAGTCAGCATAAGAACAAAAAACAATATTCTCACTCTTGTAGTAATCTTGAGATGAAAGGAAAAAACAGTCGAAAAATGTGTGTAATAGGAAAATGTTTCCGCTCAGAAAATCAAAACAACTAAGGGGTTGAAACACTCCTTAGGTTGTTTTGATTTTCAAAGCGGAAACATTCTTATTTTACACACATTTTTCGACTTTGGGGCGCAGTGTTGTCAAGGGATAAAAGGCACGAAGAACAGACTCGGCGATCCAAGTTCAAACTCTGGCTGAGACAGTTTATGTTCACTTCGCACTAATGCCGTGGAAAAGGCATAAATCCACCCTCCTCCCGTTGCGCGCGGTGAAGTGAAGTGAGTGGTGCCACTTCGGATACTTGTCGCCGGTAAGTATTTCATACATTGCAAACCGGAGCCAAGACGAAGGAACTTGTCTTGCGTGCAGCCAGACCAAGGACAGCTGAAGCCGAAGCCAGCGAACGGGCACAAACTAATTTAAGAGCGTTAAAAGCGTTTTCTTTTGTATGAATATTAACAGATTATTTCGCCTTCTTTATGGAGTGCGTAGAAACAGCCTCACGGTGTATGGGAAGAAGAGAAAGAGTTAAAGATACGAGGAAAATGAACAATCATCAGAAAACATAGGTCGTACGTACAGACAGGCAGAATAATAGAATAATGCTTACTCTTTTGATCATGGTGGAGCGTTTGATTAGCGGCTGCACACGCCTTGTAAGTTAAAATCTTGGTGGTACTCTGCAGAAGATCAAAACTGGTAACAGAATGAACAAATTCTTGAGTAGGTTCGCTCGCGATATCCCTTATTTCAACGTGATCCGTGTAGGGGCCGATAGCAACCACAAATATCTTCACGCCAGAATTCTTCAAGGCACGAGCTTGAATCTTCGTGTTTTCATAATCACTTGATTGTCCATCAGTAAAGACGATCAAAATCTTTTCAGCATCAGGACGCATTATTGACGGAGTAAAAGTCTTTTCTTTCAAGTTTGTTAAAGCAATTCCAGTCTTGGTGCCTCCTCCTTTGTACGTCATTTCTCCTATTGCTTTAAGAATAATCTCCTTGTCTTGACGATCATTAAAATTTATATAACGATAATATTCGTGGCTGTAAACAGCAACGCCAACTCGAATTTTGGTGTGACCTATATCAAAATTACGCACGATGTTGGTAATTAAATTAACCTGTTTTTGAAAATTGTTGACTTTGATGCTTGAAGAACTGTCCAGTAGAAAGAAGACATCAGCCTTTTTGTTCCAACAGGCTGGTGGCAAAAACAGAAAATATACACATGTATTAGAAGATTAAATGAACGACACAGAGAAAAATCTTTGTAAAACAGCAAATATTGTAATTATGTACTTGATGTTAAAATTTGTATGGTATTTTAAAAAAAGATTAAAATTTTATAAAAACAGAAATAGTAAGATTCTGTATTGGTTTAATTAGTAAATTGTCTTGTGTCAGACTAAGGTAAACTAAATATTTATAATAGGTAACAAATATGAATTTATATTTCTACAGTCGGTGTAAGATTCTATTTGTTAATTTAGTTATGATTGAGTTATAATGTGAACTGTGACGTGCACATAGCCGTATCCATCTTTTAAACCAAATTTTTGCATGCTATAGTCCAACAAAGTGGCACAGATAGCAACAAGGCTGCTAAGTTTGACAAGAGTTTCTTTCTCCAGGCAGATGCTCGAGCTAGCTATTGGCATCGGCCGCCCTCCGAGGGAGTCTTCCAACTGTATGGTTGACCTGAGTCATTAAACCATCGGACGTGATATTTTCTGAATGATATTTAATTTGAAAGAAAATATCACTTCAGTGGTTCAAAGCAGAATATCTACATAATTGGGTAGACTAGCCGAATACCCATCCTACAGAGGGGTCATTCGGCTACTTAAAGCTAAGACACAAGTTATCAAAACATAGTATTGGCAACATATTCTTACGTTGACTCCTTTAGAATAAAGAAGACAGGATTTATCTACCAGCCTTGGTTACATATGTATGCTCCATTATAACAAGGATTTCTCATTTTACTTTTAAACGATGCTTGAATTGACAAAATAAGAAATAGTTAGTCTATACCAAAATAATGTTGGTGCTCGACGACTAGAAAACTTGAATGCACGTATCAAAATGTATCGGAAAACAATTAACTAAGCGGAGTTGATACTTAGAGACCTTTTTGGTGACAGGAAAGTTGTTAGAAACAGGGTTGCTATATGTCTTTTGCTTCACATGATCAAATTTGTATTTTCTGAGGGTCAAATTAAGTAGCTTCAGTATCCAAATATTCGAATAACTTGAAATCTACCAGCAGACCAAAGTCGTATTGTCTCAGGACAAATTGAATAACTTCCTGACCAAAATAATAAAATGAATTAAAATCCATCATCGGCCCAAATTTTGCATGGTCTTGAGGTAAAATTATGTAGCTTCAGTACCAAAATAGTTGAATAACTTAGAATCCGTCGAATGATTATATTTGATGTGTAAGAGATTGTTATCTTTTGAAAATTTCCCTTCAGTACCAAATTTTTATTTTCAGAATCAAATGGCTTCGTTTAGTACCAAATTTGCCCATCGGTTAGAAACTACATGCACATAAAATATCTGTTTTGTTGATCCATTGCAATAGTGGAAGTATATCAACCTTACCATTCTCTTCACTCTGCGAGGGCGAAAGTGCAGGAACTGTAAAAGAAAAAATATATATTCATGAATTGAAGATATGGTATTGTTTTTATAATGAACAGAATGTGTGAAAATGAACGCAAATACGTATATCAGAAATGGATGATTACAAATTCAGTTTTAAATCCAAAGCCCTTTGCACATAAATATTCATAGATATAAACTTTTTTTTTTTTAATTTCGCTTGAACCAATATTTTCATTTTTTTTTTAATCATTCTCCGTTGTGACAGAACAGTTTAATTACTCTAAGGGGATTCACGATTACTCAGGCCGATTGGAATTCGGCTGGAAAAAATATTTCAACCAAGCAGTTTTCACTGCACCTAGCTGTGTCGGGAATCCACTTCATTCTTTTTTTAAAGGGTAACGAACCCGACGGACAGAAGTTAGTTCTACTGGGGACAACTTACAAGCGTATGTTCCTGCTAGATTTTATCATAGTTGTCTGTGCAAACTCATTTGAGCTGATTGATCTAAGACTGAACCCCCACTGCATCGTTCACAACATCAGTTAAAGATGAAGCTTCTTTACTTGTTTTTCCTATGTCCCCATATACTTCTGGTTTTATAATGAATTTCTAGTAGCAATTTTTTTTTGTTGAAAATCTAATTTTATGATCAACAGAAAAGTATACTTACGTGCCAAGCGACCGGGTTGAGGATATCTATGGTTCGTTGTTGTTAGCACTAAAAGATAAAAATCAATGAATAAATATCTTTTGAATGATGGGTAAGGTCGTTATAAAATAAATTATTAATTAGATGTGTTTACCTAGATTTTTATTTGATTTTTATCGTACGTAAGTGCATTTCGCATTAGAATTGACTTTCATAAAATGTATTTGAAGTATTTCTTGAAAATTAAGTTCTTTGTTTTATAAGCTAGATCTATTGTTTTTATTGTTTCCGTTGCTATTTTTATACTGCTGTAGAGCGTAAAAATCCGACTGTCCAAAGTGATCGGTTTTTAAATTGGTTTTTAGTCAAGAATACAGAAGAAAATTAAAACATACGGTGAAATTTGGGCATAAAATTAACACTAATCTCTTCTTCTGCGATTTTGCGTTTATTGACGTAAACTGATCCCATAGTACGGCCATGCATCGACTTACATCCGGGTTATGCGCGGGTAGTATGAATGCATCTCTGTCTTCATTACGTTTGGAAAGTGACGCACAATGTGGTGAATAGGAGAATCGGAGTTAATTTTTGCTTTTCACTTCCCAAAGTATCTGCTATTTTGCATTCTCGTCTCCTCTGCCTTGAGAACTTGAAACAAACGTAACGTACATACTGCATCTTCTTTAATAAGCTAACAGTAAAACAATGGGAATTTTCGTCATACGCAATGATAGAACTGTAACGATTAAAAGTCCCATCATCCACAATTAATGAGTGGGGACGTATCTACGATCAGACGTAAGTTGGTCGGTCGTTAGTAGGCGCATGTCTGTAATTTGTCACTTTGAACAGATTAAATCAAAACAAACAGTTTAGTAGAAAGAGAAATTATTTACATACCAAAAACGCAAGCGCGAATCTTGAGTTGACTTTCTATGGTGATTAAGGAGCTGTACGTCGGGCTGAGAATCAGAAAACTTTCTGTTGGTGAACTTGCGATTGCAGTTAATTCGTTGTAATCAATGCGGTGTCCAATACCAATCACAAATAGATCGATACCGCTCTGCTGACACAGTTGAGCCGCTACTTGTGTAGCAGTCGTGTTTTGAGAACGACCATCTGTCATGAGAATACCAATCTTTCTTACGTTTGGTCGGGCTCCATTTGATTTCCCTAAGATTTCATTCATGACCGTATAGAGAGCATCGCTAATATTAGTGTTGCCGCTTATTTGATCGATTTGCCCCACTCTTCTTATCAGATCGTATTTGTTTGCAGATTCTTTCAGGTGAATATCGATATGAGCTCTGTTACTAAACGACACAACACCGATTCTGATCTTGAAGGAGAAAAAAAATCGTCAATAGTATTTATTTTACTCGTCTACCCGGGCCGTTGAAATTAACGGCATGTATGAAATATTTATGAATGTGTTATGAAATATATGGATATACATTATTGCGTTTTATATATGTTACGCCGAATCGGTGAAATATCCAATTTAACGAAAATAAATCATTTGAAAAAAATGTTATCGTGGTCCCTATTGTTATACTGATTGAAGAAATTTGTTGATCAAATGAAAACCATGCACTTATCTATTTTTTGTAAAATGTTAGAATTACGTATTTACTTATCTTTTATGAAAAAGTTTTACTTCACTTTGATTACAAAATGGTAAAATTTATTTATTTTTGTAAAAAAGAAGTTTGATCGTAAAAATGGTTGTTTTTATACTTGTTTTTGATTCTTTTTTAAAACTTTGATCAAATCAAAACTTTTCACTTATTTTTTTTTTGTAAAAAATGTTGAAACTTCACCGATTCGGCATGACATATACGTGGATAATAGAAAAAAATACGCAATGGACGTAACTCTCCTATATCATCATTAAGTAGGTTACGTCCCTTTAGTAACAATGTTTATGTAACCGATTTAGGTGTTACAGACTGAAAATACTGCTCCGAGACTACAAATTTCTGAGAATGTTTTGCAGCATAAATACACAAAAAAACCTAATAAATTCTATGACATTGAAGCATGAGACTTTGGACCACGACAGAATCCAAACTACTGGTCAAACTAATTATGGGACAAATGAGAGCAGAAAATTTGACCATTTAAAACTGTATTTTTATTAAATCTAACTACAAAGGATATGAATTAAGGTTAGTGTTTAGGGTTAGAATAAATTAAGGTTAGTGATTTAAGGTTAATGTTTCGGGTTAGTGCCAGTATTTTGGTTTGGGCTTGCAATTAACAAAAATAATTTTTTTTTCATATTTGTAACACTAAAATGAATACACAGTGGAAGTTAATATCATAAATTTATTTATGTTAATATCAGAGAAGTGATTTATTCAATTGAAATTACCTAAATTGATATCATAAAAGTCATTTTTCTTTGTCATTTCTCTAACAGTATTTCTCCACGCGAACTCACGCAAATGAGAAGAAATCAGTCTTGTTCCAAATTGTCTGCGTAATTTATCATGTACAGCGTCTATACCAGATAGCTTCCTTTTTTTCGAATCTCATCTAAATGTTTGCAATTACTCCCTACATCAATGAGAAGATTAAGTCAAGCGGCTGCAATAAAATGTTAATGAATTAGCGAACACTTGCTGCGTTTATAGTGAGTGAATATGCATACACGCCTTCGATTTATTTTCAACATTGTTAACTAATATGAATTGGTGGGCTGGTGTGTTTGGAAAGGGATAGTACATTAGTTAGGGAAGTTAGGTGGTTTAACAAGAGGTTAGAAGGAGAGAGGAATGAAAAAAGTTTGGTAATTTAATAAGAGGACAGAAAAAAGTAGTTTAATAAAGGGGTAGGAAAGAAGAGGGGGAAGAAAAATTAGGTAGTTTACTGATGGGTTTTGGAAGATCTTGGCATATGGAACTAATCAAGGTTTGTATAACATTAAGATAAAAATATGGATGGACAACTGAGATCGGAAGGTAAAAAGGGGAGAATGAGAAGACACATACATAACATGAAAGAAGGGCAGATGCATGATATAATGGATATTCTTCGTTATCAACACCCGTGGAATTTCCACGTGTTCAGCTAGTTTAGGATAAGTCATTTTAATACATTTTTAATCTCTAAATCCAATGATAACCTCATAGGATCTACCTATGCAAACTTTATTTGAAAGAAATACATTTTAATATATCTGAAAAGATTATACCAACCTGATCCCAACGGATGCCTACATCGAATTGTCCGATCATATATTGGACAAATTCAATCTGTTTTTCAAAATGTGGCGGCCAAATGCTTGTGGAAGAATCGAGAATGAACACAATGTCTGCGGGCATTCCTGTACAATTTATTTGACCGTGGGCTATAGAGAAATAAATATAAAATTTCAGGTGATCATGAGAACGTTTTGGGCTCTTTGCGTGTAAAAAAAGAGACAGGAATGATGGCTACAGTCCTTGGCAATTCCCTACATCGCACAGGAATTCAGACGTCTTTTACGTACTCTCTGTGCATCTCATACTTACCATATCTGACCCCGAGGGTTCCTGGTGCCTAGTGGTGTAGTGTTGAAAAAAATGAAGGAACACTAGTAAGCGTAGCGAACCGGTAAGCAAAGCAAGCCTCTACAATCGGATTTTTCTCTTAGAAACCGTCAACCCAGACTGTCACTGAAACAAAGGTTTCTCCAGTTTTCAAGTCTATCTAGCTGGTTGGCTGGCTGGCTGGTTGGCTACGTTTGTATGTTTGTATGTGTATATCGCTAAAATTCCAACATTCACTCATTATGTATAGAAAAAATGTTTTTTTTTAATGAACATTCCCCTGCTACATTGGATTTTAGGGTGGGGAAGTAATTTGCGATGTAAGTTTATGCTAAAATGATCCCTTAGTTTGTGTCCAGTAACATTCAGTGATTATCGCCTAACAAAAGGCGTGAGAAGTAACTCATCATTGATCATCTTTTTCTCCTATTTTTGATTGATCACCGCCAGCACAAAGAAGCCAGTTGTGTGACGGTTTCTATTGAGAGACAAACCAGACCTGTTTAGTTGGCATTCTCTTTTCGTTGTGCATTTTAGGGACACGTTGATTCAAGACATATAGCTACACTTTGGGAGTAAAGACAGATGAAGAAAATGGGGATTTTTGTTGTACAGGGTGTGAACCCCCCAAAATAAGTGAACGTCGTTATCAAAACACTACGCCACTGCTGGTACCCCGGGTCAGCTGAATTGCAGCGCCCTTCAAAGTATAAGAACATTTGAAATATTAAACCCATTTACTAGAGTGTGAAGAAAAGTATACGATATGTACATAAAAGCACAGATCAAATAATCATATTCACGCAATATCTCAGTCATAGACATTTGCGTTAGCGGTGGTGTAATAATTCCTTTCAAACTCATTTACATTTGTTGATAGTACTACATTTTCTGGTAATCTATTCCATAATTCTACCACTCTGTTCCTAAAAAAGAATTTTCTGATATTCAATCTATTCCTATTCACTAACGCCCTACATGCATAGCTTCACGGCCCTTGCACTCCTTTCGGTTAAAAAAAACACATTAGGATCAGCCAATTCTATACCACGTATAATCTTGAACATTTGTATTAAGTTTCTCCCCTTTTGTCTCACAATGTCAACCATTACTCCGTCAACCTATCCTTACAACTCAAACTTTTA
Source organism: Thysanoteuthis rhombus (assembly GCA_963457665.1). NCBI lineage: Eukaryota > Metazoa > Mollusca > Cephalopoda > Oegopsida > Thysanoteuthidae > Thysanoteuthis > Thysanoteuthis major. The sequence continues at coordinate 11,591,333 of OY735205.1, forward strand.
AAATTCTAGTTCTAACTTAGTTGCTCGTCTCTAGACTTTTAATAAGAGATTCTAATAAGAGATTCTCCAAGTACAGTGACTAGGCTTGAACATAGTGCGCCCGGATAAAAGTCTTGTATAATACAAAGAACGATTCCTTGTCTATGTAATTGAAAGTATGTTTGATCAGACCCAGTAGAGTATTATCTTATTTTGTTTATATTTCACAGCGAGGAACACAAAAATATACACGAATAAAATGTTTATTAAAGTAAACGGGCATAGGAAGACATCACAGAATCTTCTTATTTTGGCTTTTTTTATTCTGTTTAATTCATTGATTTTTCCGAATTTCCGTTTCTATTTGTGAGACTCACTGTCTCGGACACATAACAGTCGCTCTTATGTACTTGGCACCCTGGGCGACTACCCGTATTGTCGCTACCTATGACCGGCCCGGGTACCTACTACTATCTTTTCTTATTGTTCAGTAGTGTAATACAACTACTAAAAAAAGAAAATAACTGAAACAGAATCCAATTATGACGCTTAGCCTATCATGATTCAAATTTGAATATAGGATCAAATTGAATTTCATTCAACCCTATATTTAAGTATAAATTCAATTACACAACTATGTTTAATTGTTTTTATGATTTCTTCTTTTAATATATTCTTCATTGAATTTTCCACTCTTTAATAACCAATCTCCTTTCCCTCACCTTCCCGACAATCTAATTATGAATAATATTCGAAGAAATGCTATTTGATTTAATGAAAAATGCAATGCAGTATATTTCGAAAAAATTGCTAGTATAGAAAATTGGAAATATTAAACCGTTAACTGACGAAAATTTCCGTCATTACACTCCTGCGGCTAACTTTCCGTTTTATTGCGACTGATGGCAACTCAGTCCAAACATGTGAGTCAGGGTTTTTATCTCGAAGTTGATCATCTTGCAATGGATTATCTTGCAATGGATTATCTTGCAACAGACAAGGATGTTCATCTTGCAATCGATATCTATTTCTCTTCACCGCCTGTCACTGTTAATGGGTTGAGTAATTCGCTAAGATGTGAGCATACAATATAAATTATGCAATGAATATGACAATAAAATAATAATAAGTTTATTTAAGTTAATAATTATACTCAATAGAGTTTTAAAGAGTAATCTAAATATACTAGTTTACCGATTCCGTAGCTGCAGTAGTGAGAAGGGTTCTATTTGAAAACATCCTCCGAACCTCTAATGGAGGGGCCCCCAAAACTATATGAATAAATTATGGCTCGCTTATTGCATTTCTACTGATATCATACAAGAACAAAGACATATTTGTACATTCATGAATTGCAGTCTTTCGTGTTGCAATCCGCCAATTAAGTGATAGTGCATGTCTATATGTTGTGAATGGTCCCTTTTCAGTATCTCGTCTCCTAGAAAAGCCTTGACAATTGATACACTTGCTTGGTTCTCACTGTATTTCTGTTTTGGGAGGTCAACAATACCCTCGATTCAAATTAACTCTGAATTTACACTTTGAAGTGAGATACGTTTGACAAGATATTGTTCATTGATAAAACATTAGAAAACATAAACTGTAAATACTTACAGGGTTGTCTTCCGAATCCTAGGATCGGGATCTAAAAGAGATGGGAGAATTTAATCAAAAATAGATCCATATATTATTTCAGCTTATATTTTGATACAACAGTACTGAAAGAGAGAAAGAGAAATGTAAATGTTATGCCGAATCGGTGAAATTGCCTACTTGGTGATATTTATTTATTTATTTGTAAAAAAAGTTTGATTTAGCTTGGATTACATAAACTTTTGATCGCAAAATACTTGTTTTATATCATTGTTTTAATTGAATCACCTTTTGATCAAATTAAAATTACGTATTTATTTATTTTTATAAAAAAGTTAAAACTACGTCTCGACTTATTTTTTATAGAAAAAAGTTTGATTTCACATACTTTTGATTGCAAAAAATACTTATTTTGTATCCTTATTTTGATTGAATGAACGTTTGATCAAATTAAGATTACATATTTTTCGGTGAAGTCGAAATTTCGCTAGTTAGGCAATATATATATACATATATATATATATATATATATATATATATATATATATATATATATATATATATATATATATACGTGTGTGTGTGTGTGCATATAAATCGGGAAAGGACATCTATTTGGAACACACACATGCACGCGCACATACATATGCGTACATACCCTTCACACACACGCACACTCACATATGTAAGCATACACCCACACTCGCACACACAGAGAGAACATGATTGTACTGGAAAGTTGGTTGATAGAGTCAATAAAGTCAACAAGAGAAAATTGATCCAAGCCCAAGTAAAAAAAAAAGTCTTTGATCGCACTTTATCACGTACGTGCGGATTTTCGAATAATGATGTGACAGTTGTGTTGATACAAAAGAAACATTATTTCTCTTAATGGAAACGGAAACAGATAGCGATAGGAATTCTTACGTCATTAAAAGATGACATAAGCCATCAATTTTTGTAAAGCATAGGAAACCAGTCAAGATGGCAAAAGTTGGAGCACGAAAGTAATGCGCTAACTCATCTGTGCATTGAAGGTATAAAAAGAAAAGTAACTGTGTGCAGATGGCATTTCACAAGAGCAAACGTTACTGTTAATCGAATGCGTCGGCCTGGGCCTTCGAGAGGAAGTTTGTAAGGCACTGTAAAGCCCACTTCAACGCACACTGCACAAACATATCGTTTAGTCATCCTGCTTTCATTTGCTTCTGTTGGGAAAGGGAAAAGAGTGCTTAAATCGGTCTTAGGCGGATATTTTGCAATTCAAATTTTTGTCAACTTTTTTGTAATTATTGGACATATGGTAATGACTTGGAAGATTCAATATACAGCTCTACCCAATAGACTCACGGCCCCTTGGCCCTTCAGGCCCTTCTACGATACACCCGCTTTGTTACGTCAGTCTCTCGAGTGGGGTAGGGCAGTCTGACTAGAAAATGTACATGTTAACAGCGGGGAATATGATATACAACTATTTCAGCCACGAGACAGGCCAAATCATTCATTCTTTCTCGGTTCACATTTCACTTCCCTGAAAGAATGAAACGATTTGAATTTGAAAGAGTGAGTGCATGTGTCAACATTAATTTATCGCGTACAAACTATGGAGGATATGAAATTACACTGGTCAACAACAAATCTTTATCAGGCATGTGTTTTGTGGTGTATTTCATGTAGTTTTGGATGCCAATTTCGAAAATAAAAATCTGTTTTCTTGTATCGCATCTAGTTTTCATGATATGATATAAGCTGTATTTTAGCTTGTAGTCCCTATGAAGCACCACGGGGGGTCTAAAGCTTCACGTTTGTAACTTGCCCTTCTACACAATATCTTCTTTGTATATCTTTCATTTTCTTCATCAAAAAGTTCTAACTCATATAAATCCTGTTCTCATCTAGCATTCGCCTGTATTACCTCATATACAGTCGAATAGAAAACAGAACGTGTCCATTGCAAAAAAAGACGTGTTTGGTTGAAACGGACTCGAAATCCGTAATCTGCGTCAAAAATTTATCTAAAAAAAAAAATGAGAACCTCAACCTTGATGAGAAAAAGAATTTCAATTTTGTTGACCATTGTTATTATTGTTATCTGTTCATGAAATTTTCTATTTTTACAGAAAAACTTTCTTTTCACCTCTGCCAACGAAGTTGGGTATAGATTGTTTATTCATCCATGCATTCCTATCTATCTGTTTGTTTGTTTTTTTATCCATACAAGTTATCAATGAATTTCGATGACGTTCTTTTGAAGAATGGGTCAGGGTCCAAGGATTAAATTTTTTAGCGTATTCATGAATCGTTCTCCTATTTTATGAACATCGCAAGATGTGACAATTTCCAGCTTTTCGGGTGTAAAAGCTCAGTAATGACTAAATTTACTCAGTCTAAAGGATCTCAAGTATTGAAATGAATCAAGTTTCAAAAGGATATCACTGATGAATAATTATTACAAGGTTTAATCACGCCATAGGCTTGGATTTATAACCTGAGTGTCCAGTGTGCGCTCTCTCGGTGCTTTTTAGTTGATCTGTGCCCTCAGATCTTAGTGCTTCTTAGACACTTGAATCATAGCCCAGTTAGGTAATAAAAAGAGCAAAAAAAATTCTAACTTTTTTGAAAATTTTAATAAACATTAAATATTAAATTCCTTAAATTTGATATAAGATTAATAGGTGTTTTGTAATTGTAACCAAGTGTAAGCTTTCAATCGACCCGTAATTATTTTCGGCGATTGTTTCACCAAGTCAAACAAATCATAGCTCAGATCGGCTTTCGTTTGAACTCTTTTTCTTTTTTTAGGCACCATCCTAGTTGAAACGTTGTTCGAAAGAGTTGGATGAAAATTTCATACCGGCAATATTCTATTTTTTTAAAATCAAACCCCCGAGAGAATATATATATATATATATATATATATATATATATATATATATATATATATATATATATATATATATGTATGTGTGTGTGTGTGTTTGTGTGTGTGTGTGAAATTTCTGCAAAACTGATAAATCCACAGATAACATAAAATATCCCGGATACGATGATAGTCAATAAAATGAAGTCCACTTGTGTTGAATCCTAGTTTCACATACGTCTTTTGATCTCAGTGTATATGCACATGTTCTGAAAGGCTTCTGAGTCTGCAATGTCGAGGGACATTACCGAGCAAGCGGTGCCGTGAAGAGCTCTAAACAGGTCAGAGACAAAGTCATGGAGAAGTACAGACCAGGGTTGTGTTATAAGAAAAATCCCAAACTTCGAACATCCCACGGAGCCCCATTAAATCAATGTTTACAGAATGGAAATTATACGGCACCAGGACAAACCTGCCAAGAGAGGGCCGCTCACCAAAACTCACAAACCGAACAAGGAGGGCATTAATCGGAGGAGCATAAACGAAACTAAAGATAACCCTGAAGGAGCCAAAAAGCTCTACAGCGGAGATTTGACTGTCTGTTCATTGGACTTCTTCAGGTTGTACAATGAGCTTTATGGGAGAATAGCACAAGGAAAATAGGAAAACACGTGTAGTGTGTAGAGTTTTAGAAAGCAGGTGGGAGAATCCCTAAAAATAAGTAACAAGGTATTCTGGTCAGATAAGACTAAAATTAAACTATTTTTTGCCATCAACGATAACGCTCAAACCCAACACCTCTCATCAAACCGAGAACACCATTCCTGTGGTGAGGCATAGTGGGATATTTTTTTCATCGACTGGGAAAATGGTTCAAATTGAAGGAATGGTGAACACCGCTGCCTTGAGGGACATTCTGGATACCATCGCATCTTACATAAGCTGTTGGTTTATGACGTTAGATCATTTGACAAGTATATGAGATACTATCCCATAATTCGAGCAATTGATTTGTTCATCTTTCAAATTATCCAGCATTTCTCGTGTCTTGCCGGATATGCGCATATCTCTTGAAATAACTCCACCACATGAACATCCGATGGGGAGCAGGTATGCAGGGCATTACCGTCCCCACCTCTGCTGCTGGGTCAGACCTTTTCACCGAGGGTGAGGGATTGAAAGACATACTTAATTAATAATAATGAAATAAGTTATCTTTTCATGAGCTAAATGTTGACGATAACAGCCCTCTATCTCCACGGATGGAATTCCTATCGTACTACATTTATTTCAAATACAGGTATACTTTGATCAGTGCGATTAATTCGTTCCAATTTTTTCGGTACTGTTCAAAACCGAACTGATCATATTTTACCTCTGCTGACACACTTGAAAAGAGGTATATATATATTCGGTCGAGTCTGTCCGTCAGTCCGTTCGTCTGTTTACACAATATCTCCGAAAATACTGAATGGTTCCAACATTTCGAGGAAGGATGGGCAGGTGGGTAGGTAAAGAGGTGGTAGAATTTGGGGGTGGATCCAGGAAATTTCTAATTGAGAGATATTTTTCCGTTTTCTTCTTCTTCAATTACATACATGTATACACTCATGACTGTTCATGCAATATCTCTGAAAGTTCTCAATGATTGTCTATGAAATTCTCTTGAGGGGTGGACAGTAGGTTACGGGAGTATGAAGTAAAGAGCGGATCCGTGCATAATTATCTCTCCTACACCGTAGTTATATTCCAAACCACATAATTTCATGTCTGTCCAAACGGTATCTCCAACAGTTCCCATATAAATTTCTATGGCATTTAGTGGAAGGCTGGAAAACAGGCTACGGAAAAAAACTGATCAAATACTGGTGCAGATCCTGGTATAATTACCTCCCTTATGTCACAGTTATCTGTCTAAACCACACAATATTGCCAAATTTATTTGCCCCAAGTGTTATGAATGAATTTCAATAAGATTTGGTGGATAGGTAGATAATCAACTACGAAAGAACTGATTAACTTTTGGGGCGGATCCATGCACAAATACCTACACTACGTCGTAATCATATGCCCAAGCCACATAAGATAACCAAAATTTCATGTCTTTTCATACGATATCTCTGGAAGTGCTCAATGAATTTCGTGAAAGGGAGAAATATGGAGTGATAAAAAGAGGTCGGGAAATTTTGAGTAATTTTTACTTTAATGTGTTTTTCTTTCAGATCAAAATCAGTGACATTAATTTGAACAGCAATACTTTAACTGCATTAATCAAAACTGCACTACTCGAGGCATCGTTGTATATCCTTTTGCCCCCTACTCCGTCCCTGGGAAAGTGGCAGCGGATGTTGATAGTCCACCAGGAAATTGAAAAAAAAAATTTCTTTTCATTTTTTTTTTTCGTTTTTTGAGGAAGCCATTTCGCGCCTCCAGTTCCCCGAATTTTGGGATAGCACCAACTATACCCGCCCACGCGCCTGCAGAAATGGATAAGTCTATGCTGAAAATCTTAGATATTTGCCCATTCATCCAGTTATCCTCCATTGGCTCAATATCTTCATGATAGCGATTCTCTGTAAATATGTTTCACCGATAGATGGGAATGCCAAAAAATCAGAAGACACATTGTGAAGGGCGTCTAGAGAAAAAAAAACATGCTTGGAGATGGTTCAAAATGAATACCAAGCGACTGAACACAGTCGCTTGTGTCATCATTTATTCACTGTGAGGCTCAAGCACATTAGATCCTCTGTTTGATTCTTAGAAGAAGAAAAATAAGTCACTTTTTACCAGACACGCATTAATAATAAAGCCTCTTTTCTTTTCACTAGAACCCGGCCAATTAGTGTCTGTGAATAAGAACATTGGAAGCATTCTCTTTTAAGACTATCAATTCAGATTTCGCTTCCTCTTTAATAATTCTTTCGGAAACTGACAACAGGATAAATGAAACCAGTTACACGGTTTCCCCGCTATCCGAAAGTAGAGCAAATCTGTAACAACCTTTCGTAAGCCGAAATGACGGAGACGGGATTAGTGAGAAGTGCAAGGAAGTGTCTGGGGAATAAAAGAAAGCTGAAATTGCGTAAAGCGAAGAGGCAATTACCATTCATTTATATGGAAATTTTGTTTCACCGTTCCAAGACCCATCCCCAAAATTGAGATGATGGTATGTTAGGCTGAATTATTGGGGATTGGGTTGGTGAGAAGCACGGGAGACTGGTGTGTAGGAGGCAAGGAAGAGGGTGCACGCTGCTGCTATAACTGCTCGCTGCACAACAAACTCTGAACGCTATTTTTGCCCTTTTCATGAAAGTGAAAAAGTAGCATAAAGCCGTCTTATGAAAAACGGGAGAAACAATACGATTACTTTACTTTTTTATGAGTGTTGAAAGTTCAACTGGGTCAATTTTTGCCACTAGCCATATGTACGCGTGTGGGGCCCCACATTAAACCAGACCCTGTATCACATTAGCCCTCATGGAGAGGCAAATAGATACCATCTTTGACGATTCAGGATTATGGTGAGGAATCTGGATGCCTCAAGCAAAAATACCGCGAAAATGATGACGTAACAAATGTTGACGTTTCGCCGAAAAATAATTGAAACATTTATCTTTCTTGGTCGATAACTTTGACCATACCACTGTATGTAAGAACATACGTCAAACATAGCTGTTCTTGGCCTGAGGTACACATACCCACGAGTTATGCATAAGGCAATTCGGGGTAGGGGTACGAGAAGAGGGTGCCAAACAAACTCTTTTTCATTTCATCGCCGGATTTCAAAGTTAATTGAGAAAAAGCAACCAGCACATTTATTTACATAAATATCTTGATACAGGCTTTTCATTTTAACATCTGGTGAATTTTAAAATTTTGTTATTTACCTTTTTTGATATCAATTTTTCCAACTTTGACTTTTCTTTTAATGTATTTTTTAGCCTTAAGATTAAGGAGTGCCACAAGGATTTTGAAATTCCGACAGGGATGCGAGCCGTTGATACAAAAGACTGTAAGGATGTTGCTGACCTTACCTTCTTTCTTAAAAGGAAAATTGAAGAAGCAAATGATTTTTTAAATTTTTTTTAGATGAAGTATTTTCACTATTATATCACTAGTTTTAATCCATCTCATTATTGTTGCTTTTTTTAAAAAAATTGTGATATCGCTTTATTTTTTGTTCTAGCGGTTGAAGAGTATTTTGACCATGAATGTTGTGATGAAAAGCAACAATAATAAATTGGAGTAAAACAATTAATAAAATGATTATAATGAAAATGCTTCATATAAAAATCTCTGAAAAAAATAACGAAAAATGACTACTGTTACTAAGTAGTGAAACAGAGAATCGGGAAAAAAATTCGCAGAAGAATGGATAGTAGAATGACAACAGATTGTGCTTCACTTAATCATTGAGGTTTCCATGACCAAAGTGGTCAGGGCAACGTCCATTAAAATCTCATCGGATACTACATTCTTTGTTTCCATATTTGTGTTGTCTATTCAAGCAGTCGAATAATGTATAATGCGATGGAATAAAACTAGTAATAAAATAATAATTAACAGACAAGTCATAAACTACCAAAATCATAATAGGAATTATACAAATTTATAATCGTTTAAAATGGATTTTTTCCATCTATTTCAAACAATCGAGAGAAACGCATTTTTACTTATCGATTTGAAGATTGCAAAAAGACAATGATTGCGTTGACAATAAACATTTGTATAGTGAATCTTCACCAACTTTACAAATCTGACATTCGCGAAACCTTTATCGAATATCTCACTATTATTCACTAAATGTATGTCGGTCTGTCTGTATGTGATAGTGTAACTCAGAAACCATACATATGATTCTTATGTGTGAACTAATAGGATCCAGGCATGTTTTTTCAAAAATCAATAATGATATTGTGGGGTCTATATTCGCGCTCACATCGTTAATAATCAACTGATTTTCGCCTGTATATCTATCTTTCTATCAATTACTCATCTTTCGTCAAATATCTCAGATATTTAAATCAAATGTTAAACAAGGGTTCATGGTGGTGATGATTTTCAAATAAGATATTATTCAATAAATACCTAATTCAAACCCATGATCTCTTATTGGGCCTGAAGGCTTTATCTAAGCTAACCATAGGTACTAGCCTAAATCCCTTCTGTAGGGTGGATTTTCAGTTAGCTTACGATATGCAAGAAGTAAAATGTGATTTACTGTTAGATGAGATTTTATAAGCATGGTTTGTAAGAAGTAACCAGGGTCTCTGTTAACAGCGATTATGAAATAAAACCACAAGTAATTTCGTCACATGCATACATATTTGAAGGTTACGGTAGCAGTCAATTTTCCTTTCATGTCTTGTCATCGTTAATCAAAAGTAATAATCATAAAAACCATTTGCTCTCATTGGTGTTGTAATTTTATCATTGCAACCTGCTGTACAACTAAAAGGGGAATATTACGAGATCTGACAATATGACTACCTGGAAAAAGAGACAAGGTCCGCACGTTCATTTGTGTTGAATGAGTTGCGAGGAAATGAATTCATTCTGGATATTTTTAAAACATTTATATTACAATTGAAATGCACATTTTTCATCTTATTCTGAAATAAGAATTCTCTGCATGAAAGGGGGCCCTTTCTTTCTCTCTCACTTTTTATAATTCGATGAAAAAAGGGGATTTTTAGGACAAAAACGATCAGAATTGAGAACCCTGAGCTAAAAAAAAGTAGACCACTACATCTACCTGGAACAAAGTATTCTCATAAAAAAGGAAGAAGGAATCAAACGAAGAATCATCCTCGGTTGGCAAGCTTCCAGCAGATCAAGCTCAACCTTAAAGTTCCAGAAAATCCTTTCAGTTTCAACAAGAAAGGTCTACAAACACTGTGTTACCCTGATAGTCACCAATGGAGCTGAAACATGGAACCTAACCAAAAGATAATCTCTCAAACTAAGAACCATGCAACGCCCACAGGAGAGGATCATTTAAAGAGGATTATATTAAAGAACAACAGAAAACAGAGATATCATAAAACCATCAGAAAACTTAATCAGCCATTTTGCCAGAACGTCACACAATCACTGGACTCACAACGTGGACCCCCAGAGATCATATATGAAATCCTGGCCGACAAAAATAAGATGGTGTGGCGGTTTAGACAAGTTCAGAAGGCATTGGCATCATGCCAAAAAAGTTTGGCAGATCTTGGAGAAGGTCTTTGTCCAACGATAGACGTAAAAGGCTGATGACGAAAGGGTATTGGGTTTTTTGCGTGAAAAAATAAACGATGTGAATCAAAGCAATTGTGTCTTATCTAATCGTTTCCATGAACATTGAACTCTAGGTTTTCATGTTTCCGTCTGTACAGCAAGAAAAATAAAGCATCAAAAGCAGCCATTGGATTTGATACAATAAATAAATGTTTAAATAAATATCTCCAGATCAAAACAACTGATGTTTTTAATTTATGTCAAGATTAAAGTTAATAAGTTTCCAATACATTTTTAGAATAGTTCTCTTTAATACAGGATCGATTGTTTTTGACCGATTTTATGTCCATACTTGTATAAATGATATGGTTAAAATCAAAATACTGATATATCAACTCGCAATTACAACTGCAAGGTTCAATGATTACATGAAGAAATAAGAACGGAGAAGTCTTAGATTCCGTTTTAGATGCATAAGGGAGTTAAAATAAAGTACACAAAAATACATACACCGATGACAAAGAAAACTGTTCTAGAACCAAGATGAAAGACTAAAGAGCTTATTCTGGTGACCAGACCAGTAAAATTCAAGACCGTTTTATTTTATGAGTAATAATGTGCGCTGTGATTTCAATGGAATTCTATATGACCTTGTCAATTTTGAAATTTGATATCTGTTCTTGATTCAAATATCGGATTCCTTTCAAAACTTTTTAATTCAATTATTATTTATACATCAACTGGACAATTTCCTTTATCCACATTTGGTTTGAATCATGTTTTAAGAAATTATTCACCTCTGCTAACGAAGTATTCAACCGTGTCCTTCCGTCCGCCTGTCTGTCTCTCTGTCCGTCCAGACGAAATCTCCTAAAGTTCTCAATCAAATTTTGCGAGAGGATGAGTAATGGGCTACGGAAGAAGTGATTAAATTTTAGGGTAGATCCATTAAATTTTCTACAGTTACCTCCCCAGCATCGTAGCTATTCGGGGAAAGACTGTTCCATTAAACCATACTGATGAATGAAATTAACATTTTCCTACCCTGATTCGAAATCACGACCAAGTTATCCGTAGCCAGCTCTCTTACCAACTGAGTCAAATAAACAAGTCGTACATATCCACAAGAATGTATGTAACAAATATGCAAGGGCTTATTTCATTCTAATAAATAAAAGCATTTATTCTATATATACATATATATATATATATATATGTGTGTGTGTGTGTGTGTGTGTGTGTGTGTTTAGAAACATGGAACCTAACCAAGAGACAAACCCGCAAACTGAGAAGCATGTAGCGTGGGCATAAGAGAATCATGCTCGGCCTCACATGGAGAGATCACAAGACAGCAAAATTCATCAGGAAGAAAACGGGGGTCCGATACATCATAGAATATATTAGAAGGCTTAAGTGGCAGTGGGCTGGTCATGTTGCGTGAAATGAAAGACAGCTGATGGATAACACGACTCACAACATGAATCCCCAGAGATCACATGCGAAACCGAGGCCGACAAAATACAAGATGAAGAGATGAACTAGACCAATTCAGAAAATACTGGCTATACAGCGCCCATGATAGAGAAATGTGGCAGATCCTAGAGAAGGTCTATGTCCAACAACGGATATTAAAAGACTGATGATGATGATAATGATGATGATTTATTATATATATAGTACAAAAATTACAGTAGTCATCTTCAGTTGGAATAGAAGTAAGAATGGGATTTGACCCTGCTGCAGCCAGGGTTTTCATTCAGTTTTTAATCTTGGTGTTGGCCAAGGTATGCACTCTCAGAGTGCTTTTTAGTGTCTACTTATACAATGAACTGTGTGATTTTATTGGTTCTCAGTCTGTAACCATTAACTCTTTCATAATTACTGATAAAGATATCTCCTACCCACCATTTAGAATAATGGACTCTTCCACTGAAATGAGTTGTTTAGTTTCTTTTCCACAAAAAATCATCTACAAGAATTTAAGTACAGGTTGTCCCCGCTTTTTGAAAGTTCGCTTTACCAGGCGGAAAGCGAATGTAGTGTTCAGCTTTTGTTTTGCAGCGAGCCATTATAGAGGCAGCGTAGACCCACCTCCTTTGTCTTTTACACCCAATCTCCTGTTCCTTCTACCACCACCGCTATCTCCGATGACTCAGCCTGACATGCCATTTTAACCATATTAGGGTCTGAAAGCCCGCAAAAAATGTTCACTTATATTCAATTACACTTCGCTTTAAGAGATTCCGGCTTACGAAAGGCAATTTCAAAAATACACTATATTCAAATAACGGGGCAAACCTTAATGTCCGTGATTTTTTTTCGCGTGAGGTTAACTAGTAAAATTTCATGTTAAGACCAGATTTGAATTAGTCAACTGCGTATTTTAAGGAATTAAGTGACCCAAAAAGAGAGTGATTTAAGAGAGATTGGCAGCGTTTGTAATAAAAAAAAATAAAGTTGTTATCTTGATAAGAGGTGGGGTTTATAAGAGAGAGAACGAGAAAGATTTTTTTTTCCTAGCCACATTATGTCATATCATTCCTCTTTGAAAAATCAATTCCTGAGATAAAAAATAGAATACAAGAAAGAAAGACGGAAAAGAAAGCAAAGTAAACAGTGTTCATAATTGATGTATACACTTATAACACATTTCGGACGATATGTTTCCTTTTTTTTATGCAATGATTAGTTATTTTTATTTCAGGTGTTTTAACGTGAATTAACTTTCAAATCAATTGGAAAGAAATGTTTTTTAATATCATTAATATTTTTATTATAGAAACATAAATATCATTACAGAAAAATAAATACTGCCAAATGCTATCAAAAATTATATATATAACTTGGCAGGCTTTGAACAGAGTCTATTTTTTCTGCTTGATTTTTTTAATGTGCTTTGTAATTTCAATGGAATTCGATATGACTTTGTTAATTTCAAGATTTGATATTGCTTCTTGGTTCAAATAACGGATTCATTTCAATTTTAAAAAATTCAATCCTCCTTTATATATCAAATGGACAATTACCTTAATCCACATTATTTCACATTTGGTTTGAATTTTTTGTGAAATTGTTTTGAATGCAGGGGTGTCGTACCGTTGGAACGCGTGGGAGGGGTCGTTCTCTCATAATGTATATGCTTCTAAAATACTCATTCTGATTATACCCTCAAAATAGCCGAAACGGTTTATTGCAGCTACATATTTTTGATAAAGTTATGTACCTCTAAAATGCGTTAACTTAGAGAACGCATATAAAAAAGGTCCAGGTGCAATCGCTTTAGCTGGCATGACTGCTTTTCCTCACTTCTTTCCAACACCGTTTATTAAATGCTTCAGAAAATCGTACAAAATAACTATGCCTACAGTAATCGAGTCACTATAATTGATGAGCGAGAAAAACGTATTGACCTGTTCTTTAAACATTGCGCCAAATTTGTTTTGATCTGTCATCAAATCTCATCTTTTTTATAATATTTTGTTCTGATGAGTAACGAAATTTTAACATTAAACTTGAAATTTCGTATAGATTTCAGTAAACATATAAAACGTTCAGGGCCCGTCAATTAAGCGAAATGTGGTGGTTGCCTAAGGCGTGAAGGTCCTTGGGTTGCTCTTCAAACAGAAAAAAAATTAATCGTTAGAATACAACCAGGACGTATGGAACCCTTGCACAATTTTTTCAAGTCTTGCTAAGGGTGCATGAAACTCTTGAGCTGATCCTGAAACCTCATTAAACGTCCCAAAGAATTCAAACGATTTTTTTATTTCTTTTCATATCGATGATATGGTTGCAGCGAAGAGCTTCCAAACTGGTATCACAACCAAAAGACCTTTTATATAAAAGCCTACCAAGGATACTACAGCCTCTCACTCCACAATACTCAAGACTGAGAAATGACCTGACACACATTTAAAAGCTAACGCACAACAACGTACAGAGGGACACAGATGATCACTATATGAAATGCAAACATTTACGCTACACACAGCTCTAAGAACAACTAACAGAGGTTACAGTCATAAATATAAAATACATCACCACCCCGGTAAAAGAAACAGATCCCTGACTTCAAGATCCCTTTCCCTACTGTAACTCCCTTTCAGATAAAACAGTAAACTGTTTTTCTTAACGCCTTTAAAATAACTTATCTAAGGAATCTAGCTTATCACATGAGTATCGGAATTTCTAACAGGATGATTTATGTATAGATACAAGAAACTCACACCTTAAATGTCAACCTCTATTACATCATGCATCTCCTCTTGGAAATTGTAAGATATAGATTTAAGATAAAGATTTATTCTGCAAATGTACGCCAATAGACCTTTCCACAAGTAACAGTGATGTTAGGTAGATAGATTGACCTCCACTCACTATAAACCTATTTTCGAAGGATTTAAAAAAAAAAAAGTTTTTTCTAGACACAATGAGGAGTTTAGATTTTTCAGCCCTCTAACTCCATTTGTGCAGCCTGTAAGCGCAACACATACATAGGCAGCCAGCCAGACAGCCACAATTACTTGAAAACTGAAGAAACCTATGTTTACAGTTTTGGTGACAGTTTTGCTTGCCGGCTTCTAATAGATAGATAGATAGATAGATAGATAGATAGATAGATAGGGTAACAAATGATATGTCAAAGGTTTAGAAACAAGTGATTCAACAAAAATAAAATATTATTCACTGATTTACTCGGATTAGTATCCCTGTCTTGGTTGTTATTGTCTTAACGTTTCGGTCGCAGTACCCTCCGTCTGGATGGTGCAGTATCCGAAATGTTGTAACGATAACAACCATAAAAAGATTAGTGTAAATAAGAGAGACACTCGAAGAACACATACTGCTGCCCAAGCCATACACTAACGAAATCGGAAAAAAAAATACTGGGTCCATCCCACAGTTTAATCCTTCTTTCCTTATCAATGATCTACCATCCCGACAAACTTCAATGGAATTCTCTGAGTACTTTTGGATGTATCGCATGGATAGACAGGCAGGTAGATGGAAAGACAGAAAGACACGGGTTAATGTATACACCTCTCTAACTTCGTTGGTAGAGATGAATAAGAATAATTCCTCATTTTAGAAATCCATAACGAAAACAAAACAGAATAGTTCGTTATTTAAATGAGAAGATTTTGCGAAATCTAACAAACAGATGACAGGCGACAGATGACATAATTAGAAACCGTTAAGCAAAACTGTCAACATAGGTTTCTTCAGTTTCCAAGTAATTGTGGCTGACTGGCTGGTTATGAATGTGTCGTGCGTACAGGCTGTCCCAATGGAGCTAGAGGGCTGGAAAAATTAAATATTTACTCCTCGTTGTGTCGAGATAAACGCTTTTATTGTTTTTTGTTTTTTTAAAATCCCGTCAAACATAACTGTCATAGAAATTGTCAAATACGTTTCTACAGTTTTCAAGTTGGTCCGGCTGACTGGCTATGTATGTAAATGATTCCGGGGAATAAGTTCAAATGAGTGCTGATTGGTGTTAGAAACCGTCGACCTAAACTGTCAACACTGGTTTCTTTAGCTTTTAAGCTGGTCTGGCTGTCTGTCTATATATGTATTGTATGTATCGTGAAAACAGGCCACACCAATCGGGCTAGAGGACTGAAAATTTCAACATTTACTTCTTATTATGTCTAGAAAAAACGTTTCCACACCTAAATAAGTTTTTAGCTTGGGGCGCAATTAACTATGTAATGTTATACTAAATTGATACCTTAGTTTGCGTCCGGCAGCATTCACGCTTGTTTTTGTTGTTGTTATGTTTTGATGTTGTTGTTGTTGGTTTTCTTCTCATTTTTTTGTTTTGAAAATTTGGACTTTTTGTTCTACTGATCACTGTCCAACAAAAGGCGAAAAAAGTAATTTATTCATTGATAACCCGCCTTTAATCATTTTTTAAATTGATCACCCGCAACGCGACCGGCTGCCAATAGACGTTAGTCACATGACGGTTCCTATTGAGTGACTAACCAGAACTGTTAGTTTGTTTTTCGTTTTGTTTTTTGGCTCGTGAAATTAATGATGTACACTGCAGAGGAATAGAGAGATTACTGAATTTCTTATGGAATATATCAAGAATATAAACTCGCCAAAACATTACAAGCTCTTGAAAACCAATATTCTTCTGACCTGGCCTACTAATCACATGTACGCTTGTTTTGTGAATGTGTGACTTTACATGTGTTTTATGTGCTTCAGCGTACAATGAATTAGTTTTGGTTACACTATTTAGAGAGCTTTAAATATAGCCTGGGGCGGATCGAGGAATTTGATCAGGGTGGGTTCTAGATGAAGAAATTTATTTTTTACAAATAAATAATTGGAAAAGAAAACAAATTTCAAACGATAGAAACAAAAAAGTAATATGTGATCACACTTTCATTCAAATCGTACTACCACTGTCCCATGATAGATGTAACATTTAGTAGTGATTTCTCATGTGCAAGTGTAATAACTTTTATGGGACAGAGGTTGTAGTTTTTTTAGCACTAGAATTGACAGAAGAGTAAAGTGAAGAGAAATGATAATCAAAGAAATCTACAAGAGAACCGATAAAGAAAAATTATTAAGAAAAATATGAAAGACACCTTATGTTCAGTGATGGGCATAGGTGGGGGCTACGCGGGGCACAGCGTATACCTACTTCACATTTTCAAGGTTTTTTGTGTGTTCGATATCTACTTATAGGGACATTACTGTACACCTGGTTCCCAAACCTAGCCTTACCCTATCCCTAGTTCTCACCCACCTTCTATTACTAGTTATATTAAGTGGAAAACAAAATAATATTTTTTTTTTGTTTTATGGTTAATCAATGATCACTAGGGTTTGCTTGAGGTTTTTTTTTTTCATTTAATAAATTTCTTCATGCAGATATCTAAAAAAAATCTAATTATGATTTATCCGGACAGAAGGGATACCGCGTCTGTATTGAACTTATAAAATTATTTTAACTAAATCTAAAATTCGCAAGCAACAAGTTTCGTTTAGTTTTCAAGATGAGTCGAATTGGATTGCAGTTGTCAAATGAAATAAATTTGCGATAAAACAAAAATATTGAATCTACATACGAAACACAGTAAAAAAAAAATAAAAGAGAAAAAGTGAAATATTTTTTACGATAAAAAAATACATCCATCGTATGAAGATGATATAAATATGAAATAAAAAAATTAAATACTTACAAAAAGCGCCGAAAAGAATAAAGTGTATATACAGGGATTTGCCATATTGAAAAACGAAGTGTATCTGTATGTGTTTTTGGTGACGGTATTCATGTTATATAGTTGGTTGGAACTGTTACCCAGGCCTCTTAGTGTCTTTCATGGAAATATATCTTCTAAGTACTTTGACTCCACTGACGTCACAAGTTCTGCAAGGCTAAACTAAGATAAAGAATTAAGTGTCAGAAATGAAAGAGTACTTTATAGATATGTGCAGGTTTGTGTGGGCCAAAATGTTAATTCATACATACACACATACATGTATGTACTGTGCATTGTAGGCAGTTCGATTTCAGTCAACTAAAATGTATGCGTAGAATTCTTTTTATCATCTATATTAAATAGCAGGGAGGTCAGAGTGACGTAACCATCGCCGGCACGAAAAATTGAATAGGTGTGTCGAGTTCAAGTTCTGGCCAAGGTTATTTGCGTTCGCTTCGCTCTAATGCCTTTCAAAAAGGCATGAATCCATATCCCCCCCCCCCCAGCTATGGATAAAATAACTGGACAGAATGGGCTCTTTAATCTTATTTGGCAACCAGTCTAGGACAAAGGTAACCAGGACTGGAATTCACTGCTCCTGCAGTAAAAATAGTAAAAAAAAAATCAGAGTTGGGGCTTGCAATCCCACGCAGTTAAAAAAAAACAGTTGCTAAAGATGACTGGGGCCCAAGTAAAAGGATCAATCGGACCCAGGATATTAAATAGAGGAATTTTTAATATACACTCTGATGCATGCCAAAAGTTTCTCCTAAATGGAAAAATCTAGAATAGGCACGTGCTTTATAAAAATGGTAACCAATTAACCACATATTTTTTTCCGTCTTACATATTAGATTTTAAATTTACAATGAATATGCTATCATATTTCATAAACGTGTTTTATATTATGCAGAAAAAGCTATCAACTTGACAAAAGCGAAATAAGATGCTACTTTGTACGTATTAACAAGTAAAATGTGTTTGAGTTGAAAACTTTGAAATGAAAGGTCGGTCCGTTCATTTGGCGAACATGGGCAGTCGCCTTGGACGCCGTAGTTCCTGGGCGCTCTCAAAATGAAATAATAATAGTCGTTAGAATTCAAACAAGGGCGCAAAATGTCAAGTCTCCCCTAGGGCGGATGAAAGTATAAGAAAAAAGTGCATACATGTGATTTGAAAATAACATAACATTCAAAAATCGGGCTTTCATGCGAATTAATAAATTGATGTATGTTAGTCGGAATAATGTTACTTTGAATTCAAGTTATGGCGATTATCTTATATCGTTAACACATGCCACCAAAAATGACGGCGTATACGAAATGTATGGATACACATTGCATTTTATATAAGCAGATAATAGAGATTTCTATTGCAGTTAGCTAGGGGAATAGTGTTCAGTTAACCATAAACGGATTTTTTCTTATTGTTTGTGTTTTTATTACTATTTTTCATTTTTATTACGTCAGTGGAATATGAAATTCTTTTTTACTGTGTCAGTTGCATTCCTTAGCGTAGTAGAAGACATCTGTTCATTCCTAATTATTACATGTGTGGATTTACGCTATGGAAAAATTACTCTGTTTGTATCTCCGTTGCAAAGGACTTTTCCGCTTGAAGGTAATAATTTTGCTGATTAAAGTATCTCTTACCCACAATTTGTAGTAATTTATTCATCTAGTTAAGGTTACATGTAACCTTACGTAAGGATTATTATTACTATACACAGAAGGTATATTCTCTGAATTGTTCTAATTTTAGTACATATATATATACTGCTGAAACAAGTAAGTCTGAAAAGCAGTCTATCGTTATCGACTAATTTTCATCTAAAATCTGTTAATAAAACGAATGAATTAATCAAAATTTATCAACAAAGAAAACATTTTTTATTCACCTACATTATAAAGCCAACGGACATCAAGTATTAGCAGCAGTTTTGGTTACATATCCTTACATTAGTTCTATTAGTAAGAGGATTGAGGTGTACAATTCAAATCATACATTATAATTACTTTGCATGAAAATGAGATGTCAGTCTCGGTAAGATATTCTTTTGGCCAAAAATGAAACCCAGCATAACGAAATATTGTCAAATTGTGGTTCAAAATCAACCGAGAATATTAATAGAACAGCGTGAATGCAGCGAGTTTAAACATTTTAGTTATGAAATGTTAATTTATTTGAGGCCACTCAAGAATAAGATTATTGTTCTAGTATTAAAACTTGGGAAGTAATTTTTTTAAGCTAGTAACAAATCCACACAAGTGAGGATATAATCCTTCCTCACTAATACAACGGATGTTTCTGATGTTCTTTCATTCAGCGAGAAAATATTCAGTAAATCTTTATCCATTACGGAGATGCATTAAAAACAAGGTAATCCTTGCTTGTACTCGTGTAACATAACGTTGTTCCTATCTTATGTTTAGACACTGTCAAGGATTATCAAAAATGCCTTACTTCACAAAAAACAATATAATGCCCAAAGTACTAAAGAACACCGCACTTGTTGCATGTGTAATAAATCTTGGAATAATAATGTCCTATCTATGAGTGAAACCCCTATGTTTCTATTTTCATTATTTTCCGGGTTATTAAGCTCCAAAAGGCATGGTGAAACCGCATGTTTCTATTTCTATTAGTTCCCGAGATATGGGGGCAATACATTTGATAGGAGCGACTTCTGCCGAGGGCGAGGTTTCAATAAGCAAAAAAAAAAAAGATCAGGACACACAGGTCTGATACACTGAGCCTTTGTAAATTCTAACATAATTTAGATAGCATTTGTCGCGAAAATACCATTCTTATTAACTCGCCATTATAATCAATGATCGGAAAACCGTAGCGTCAAAATCTGGAGTCATGTACAGAAAATGAATCCATTGAATGATAAATATGGTTAGAATAAATTCTATTTATGACATCACTGGCGTTTTCCACCCCAAAAGCATCAAAAATAGAGTGAAAAAACATCTAGAAAAATTCAAATTTTTGAGAATCTAGATGTTATAAATAAACCTGTTGAAATGAGGTTCAAGAGGTTAAAAAATCTTTCTTTTTTTTCCAAAAAAAAAAAAATTTCATTTTGAGAAGGGAGTACTGATGCTAATTTTTTAGAATGAGGTACTGATGTCAATTCTAAGTCTGTAAACAAAACGGTATGGAACAATTTTAAAAACCTGTCAGAATAAGGCCCCCAAAATGACAGAAAAGCTTTTTCCTCCAAAATCAAGAAAACGTATTTAAAGGGGTCTAGCGGGGTACTGATGCCAATTTTCAAATCTGAAGACAAAACAGTACAGCCAGGAGCATTGGAACACGCAAAGAAAGAAACATCACAATAAGGCTAAAAAACATTCTAGAGGGGGTCAAGGGGAGTACCGATGCCAATTTTCAAGTTTGTAGACAAAACGTATGGCCATGGGCGCTGGAACATCAAACAAATACACGCGCATATAAAAAAGAATTGAACTTTTCACCATCTTTGATGGCTACACTTGTTCAATATCAGATTGACTAAAATAGTTTTCAATAATCTCTATTTATCTCTATTTAATCACAGCAATATATGATACAAGGTCGGGCTTAATGTGGGGAAGATTGGAGAAACTCTAACAAAAAATGGCTCCAGCCGACGCAACTTCGATTGCCTAGTGCTCCGTAGAAGCAAGACAACCTCCGCCAAGAAAGCGTCCACCAGGGGACCTGCTCCTTTAAGTGCAATGGAGCAGTGCTGCTCCGGGGTGACGGATCCCCGGCAGCTGGGCTGAGTAATAATAGGAGAGCCGAAGGACGAGTCCAAAGTTTTCAATAATCTTTACTTTCATAAAGTTGGTTTATTTGTAGTCTCTATGGAAACAAAAATCGGCAAAAAATTCATCTCGTGTTATAAGCGTGTTGCGTATATCATTAGAAAAATGTAATTTTAAAAATTTATGCGTTCCTCCTTTCATAGCAACTGGTTTTCCAGTCATAACTCCAGTATCATTCATCGAGGGAATAATAATGACAAAAATAATAACAATGATAATAATGATAATCCTTTTAAAGTCCGTTATTGGATATAGATCTTTCCCAAGATTCGTCAGTTCTCTTATTCTCCAAGCGTCACGGTGCCAATACCTTCACACCTTCTTACTTTTGCCGGTCATGATTTTGCAAATGATCTCGGATAATCCACGTTCAGAGTCTTGATATCCAATAGCTGTCAGTCATTCTTGAAATATGGCCTACCCACTGCCATTTGAGTTTTTTGATAGTTTGTATATCTCTTACCCCAGTTCATTTTCCTGTATAATGTGACTTCTTGTGATTCCTCCATGTTATATAAAGCATGATCTTTTCCTGGGCACAACGTTGGATGGTTCTTAGTTTGAGAGTCAATATACACTTTTATGATAACTCGGAATGGCCTGTATTGATGGCCCAAGTCGATAAGAGGGGTACCGTATCCTTTAGACCAGTCATTCCCAAAGTTGGTGGTACCCAGGGGCGCCCATTGCCACTTATCCAGGGGAGGGGGATAAAAGGATATTTATCAGGTGGGGAGTATATTCGAAATATACCTCAGTGGCGACCCTATTACCAATGAATATTAATATAGTCTAAGTGTATGAGAACATTAAGGCTTACCTGAAATTGTACTGCATCATTAGCCCGCATTGACTATAAAGTTCTTACTCCTAAATTCCATTGCCCTCGTTGAGAAAGCATAATCTTGGGGTCGGAGCGCATGTCCCGTCTGCCCCTGCTTGCGAATGCCCATGGTACCGGTACCGCCTCCACTGGGGGACGTTGGAAATATTGAAGGATGCAATGATAAAAATGGAGCGGCAGGGTGACATCAAAACTGAGGTAAAGGGGCGTTTTTTTTTTTTGGTTAGTTTTTTTTTTACAAAACTTTAATGAAAAAGTCCAAGTCCCGGACACTTAACATGCATGCTTTATAAAGAATGAAATTAACATAGGAATAAACATAGAAATATATACAAAAACGTTAACTAGGAAACATCAAACATGATATTGCTTACATGTTAAATGTTTTCACAAGGCTTAACGAAGATACTCAGCAATTGAGAGAAAATTAAGTTGACCTTATCAAATCAGTCCTGTTCACGTTTCTGTCCAGGTAACATGAATCCAATACTGCAATAGAATTTTACGCAATAAATAGAAGAAACAGAAGCAAAATATACCACAGACACTGCAGAAAGAACACGAGAAAAACTTCTCACGAAGAATTGTAAATAATTGGAACACCCTAGTGGATTATGACCCGAATAGATCGGAAATAAGCCGTTACCAACTCCAAGGACAAATATTCTCCATGTCGTAAATTTCTTGTGGTATTCAAACATTATATATTGCTTGTCGTGAGCTCTTTCACTTTTGGGTCCTCTCTGCATTGGAGAAGGAGAAGAACGTACGAGACGATGACTATCAAGTGTATTGTGCACACCTGGGTGAACTGCAAACAAACATGTCTGAAAGAATTCCAGGGTCTTTTTTGCTTTGAAATACCAGACTGAGTGATCAGTCCATACCTAGATAACAGCAATGAGAAGGCAATAATGGTGATGGAAGCATTGATTGTACTCTACAATGACATTAATGGATTAACTATTTGGCTGAGTAAGCTTAAGCCTAGGGACCCGGAAGGAAGGAGGTCCGAGAGCAAAAACGATTTAATTGAGTGTACTAAAATGGTTCAATCGAGTGTGCAATATGGTTTAATTGAGTGCTCACATGAGTATTATGAATGGTAATTCATTACTTTTGCATAGACAGTTGATCCCTTGATATTTGTGGGTTTTTTAGTCGCTGTTTCGACATTTCGTGGTTCAGTCTTGAACAATTTAATGGAAATGTTGGGGGGGGGGTTGCAACGTAACACGAAAGAATGCATCATGGAAAATACGCTGTGTAGAGGGAAAATGTAAAGGGTTTTGGGAAGTTTATGAAATCGTAAATGTATCATAATCATATATATGTTATCAATTTATTTATGTAGACAGTCTAAACTTGGTTAATATGCGGATTACACACTCGCAAACCAGTCAGTCGAACGATGTTTTAGACATAGATTTTTTTTCCAATTCACTGGGCTGTAAACAGATTTGGTTATTTATTGTTTTGTAGATTAAGTTTGATGAATCTTCATTATTATTTTCTTCTTTTTATGCTTCTATACGGCATGACAAAAATATCGGGATGAAAGTAAAAATTTATCTGATGAACAAAGATAAACAGATAAGATATTTACCTTCATTCTAATATTTTTGTTGCTTTCAATCGCTACTTTTCTCAGACCAGATAATTTTTTAAAAAAGCAAACAAAACAGCAGAAATATCAAAGTTAAAGTGAAAAGTGCCATAAAAGGGAGAGAAAAAATTGTTAATAATAACTGTACTGTAGTTTAATGACATTCATGGTTTGCGTTAATTAACTGCATTTTTTCTACTTGCATCTACTTTTGAACGATCTTTTAAAACGTAGTGCTATGATTAATTATCTTCATTGAAAGTTCAATTCTGGCTATAACTGTAAAAAAAAAATAGTGTAAAATTAGTCGTGAGAAAAAGAGACTGTACTCTTATGTACTCACAGAGGATTTCTGGGCAGCTGCTTTTCGCTTTTTGACTAAAAAAATATCGATTCCTCCATAATTGACGGATCTGTCACCAGAAAAGATGAAGTCAAGTAATTGAACTTTTAATTTCTAGCGTGTTCTATACTTCATTCATTTATTACAAGAAAATAAATGAATGCAGTATTTTACAATTTGGGAATGGTAAAGTGTTTGCTTATTATTGAGTGTACAAGATTCAAAGGTTATGGGGGATCGAAAGGGTTCGGGGAGAGGTCAGCAAAAATCATTCGCTGATTTTCGTATTCGTAGCCCCCTGCTGCCTCTAACCCCCGCGAATATCTAAGGATAACAGTATGTTATACATAAAGTACAATATACATTGTACGATGATATAAGTTATTTAAAGTGACTTAACGTCACTTTATTTTATTCAACAAATTGTGAAGAAAGGGGGCAAGGCCAGGGGGAGCCTTACTAAAGATTAGCCCAGGGGTCCATGTAGCAGATGATCCGTCACAGTCAGAGCCCAGAAAGATATGAACATTTTTGGTTACAAAACCATTTTAGATTGTACCGTGGAGCAAGGTCAAGGTGTATTTTTTTTGTCTTCCCGACTTCATAGTAAGGCTTCGGTGCAGTTGTAAAGCTTTTATCCAAAACTGGAAATTACTGAACTTGGGGGTCTAAGACTTCTTCTTTGTGCCTTCCAGTCTAATGTTGAGAAGCTGGTCTTCCTGCACCAAAGGCTTATGATGAGAAGTGGTGCTGCCAGTGTACAGCACCGGAGCCCGGGGCTCTAAGAGTTTCCAGGTAGAGCTGTGCATTGAAACTTCAAAATCAATACGATGTGTCAATTAAGGAAAGCTTGACTATCATTCACCGATGAGCAAATATATTATTGTATACGGTAAAAAGGGTTATAGCAGATGAAAGCAGGATGGCTAAAGGATGAAGGTTTTTGTATAGTAGATGTATGGTAAGGGACTGAAAACAGCTTTGTACCGCCTTATGAAATTCCCGCTTGCACCAAGCACATCTCTCATCTTACAACAGCGAAGACAATGTAGTTACAATTGAAATGTGAATTTACCCTTTCCTATTTCTAAATAAATTGGCTTACTTGGTTAGGTTTTATTTATGAAATACATACGTTTGTTTATATTGTTAGATTAGTTGCTGTTTAAAATTTGCAGCACCCTAGAGAGGTGTCTGTTTAATGTATGTATGGGGGGTTGCTAAGGATCCTGCCTTGGAGCCAAAGGTCGGTAGCCAGAAAAATCTGGGAACCACTACCCCAGAAAGAATCAATTTAGGGGGAATCAAGAGTTTTACAATTTATAGAAGTCTCACAAGCCAAATATCAAATGTCAAGATATTACTAATAAAATCATTTAATGTGCTGGCTGCTGTTGCCTTTTCTTAATTAACTTTGAAATGCATGGCATCTTGTTGCAATAGAAAGAAAAGAAGTTTGCCACCCTCTTCTCGCCCCCTCCAAATTGTTTTGCACACCACTTGGGGTGCGTGCGCCCATGGTTAAGAACCACTTTTCTATCATCATCAGATTATAGTATTTCAAAAAATGATAAACTTTTTGTGGCGATAGCTGATTGTTGCTGGCCTATCAAACTGACACTTGGTTTCCAATGGGTGTGTAACATTATTTGAAAAGAATGTTTAGGTCTTTTTGTAAGTCCCCCACCAAAAGCTTACTTTCATAATTACAAGGAACAGAAACCTAAAAAGATAAAAATATTAAGTTGCATTTTCTATCCGTGGGTCTTTTTCGTGAGGCCTCTCCACAAAAACGAAAACCTCAAACCTAACCTTCACCCTGACTCTAACCTCTAACATCCTGATCTTTTCTCCGTCCAGAGCAACAAAAATGACTTCCAGGAATACAGTGTTAATATGGTCTATTAAGGTAGACTACCAGGTGTTTGTGGCATAATGTCTCTGGGATCTAATTAGTCCAAGTTGGTCGCCGCTCTACAGACTCCCTTAGATATTCATCAATAACTGTTTGGCCCAAGGGCCTGCCTCATATTTCAGGGACTAATAAATTGCTTGGTATTCAGGCTGCGATGTTACTGGTTGGCCAAAAAGGGAGACTTGTCTTTCTGGGAAGCTTTCAAAACTTCAAATGAAGAAATCCTAGATCTTTTGGGAAGACTTGGATACCTAGAAGAATTTTGATAGAAGTGTTAATTTGTCAAATTTAATTATCTGTAACAAAGATATCAAAGAACGGTCTGATCCGTTGGTACAAATTCACCAAGAAAGACACACAAAGCAAAAATCTTCCAACAACAAGATCAACTCAAACACCATTAATTCTAAGACCTCATTACCAGGTGGTGGTGTGAAAACATGCTGATCAGCCGCGCCCAAATTTGCAAGACCCACCTCGTTTAGGATGGGATATGAAAGAGCACAATTACACGCCACTAATGTCTATCCTTCCTCATGCTCCACAATCAGTCATTCAATTAATAAGATGATCCTGTCTCAAAGACGATGTGCTGTGAATTGCAAAAGTCGAGCTTTGTTGCAGTGATGTACGGAATAGTTATGTGTGATGGTGACGAAGAGCTCTGCAATAACAATGAAGTTGGAAATGATGAGATTGACCTCCGAGACTCTGATAATGAGTTTTCAAACATTAAATATTTTCTTTAGATACTAATGCATATTTCAGTTTAATACATTATAATTTCCGATGTGGAAATTTAAAATTCCTGTGATAAATGATCCAATAATAGAGGTTGTGCGATGCAATTTAGAAGGCAAGTGCTTTATCTTGTAAACGATGAGAAATACTTGAAACAAATCCCAACTAGAATTGAGGATACAATGCTCCCACAACTACGCAGTGAATGTTGACATTTTTTCACAATCACATTGTAAAGTTTTGATACCCAGAAAATACTCGCAAAAAACCGTTTCTATCCATTTATTTGCTGCTCTAATGTTATTCAAAAACATATTCAGAACTTCTTTATCTGTTCCTGAAATACGCTAAAGAAAAGGTAATCTTTGCCTATAAGGATGTAAAATAATGTTGTTTGTTTGCTGTATTTAGCTAGAGTATTTTAAATCCATATAAGCAAGGATTGGCTGCTTCAGAAAAAATACCATAATTCATCAACTACTAAAAACCTCCACACTTTCCACATACGTCATAAATCTTGAAATACTGGAATTGGTAAAAAAAAAACAAAAAAAAAAAACATGCTCCTATCTCCATTAGTTTCTGAGTTGTTGGGCTTTGAAAAGCGAGACGTACAAACCGGTCCGGCCATTTTTCAACATATAAATTAATCTTTAAAACAGAAATCATCGAATAGTGAAAACTGCGTGCTACTTTCTTTTATGTTTCCGATATATGAGGCAGTACTATACATTGGATAAGAGTGACCTCGCCTACGACTCACTCGCAGTGAAAACATAGCTATTAATTTTTTTATGCTAAAGAAATTACTTCCTAAGCAATTTTGAAAAAATCTAGTTATTGGTGAATATCTGAGAGATTCCTCAGAGCGGCGGTCAACTTGGACTAATGATATCTTATATATATTATGTCACAAATTCAAGCAAAACATTAGGTAGTCCATGTTCGTAGACCTTATTAGCAATGTTTTCAAGGCAGCCATCCCTTCCCTTCATTTAAATTCACATATTTTGTGATATTTATCCCTGAACTGAACCCAACTAAAAAAGATATCAAGACTGGCCGTGCGGGGGATAAGGGCAAAATGTTTGAACTCCAATATTAAATATTAAATTGCTTCTTTTTGGGCTTCCGAACTTAAGAATTGTGAAAGTTAGCTTTCTGTTGGGACTAAAAAAAAGACCCAAATGTTTCCCTCCCTGAATATCAAAATCAAAATTCTACTCTAAATCTTTTTTGGATTTAGGCTAATATACACTTACACGGATTTACGCTAATTTACGATTAACTTTATGATTTCTATCCTGTTACAAAGAAATGGTGAGGGTGATATGCCAGGATATGTCATCAGAGGGCGTGGTTGTGGGAAGTGCAGAAGACTGGAATGTAGAAAACAAAAGCAGATGGTGTGCGCTGCCTCTATGAAGACTCAACGCTTTTCTTCTGAGAAAGTGACGAGAGCGAAACTTTCGAAAAGCCGAAACTACATGTATTTGAATTTTCTGAGGTGATCTTTTACAACAGAAAAAAAACACATTTCATTATTTAAAAGGATATATTTTATTAGCAAAGTTGTTACCTCAAAGTAGAAGATTCCATGGTTCATTATCCAACGAAGTTGGAGAGGTATATGTATTCGGTTGTGTCCGTCTTTCTGGCTGTCTGTCCACACGATATATCCAAGAGTGCTCGACTAATTTCAATGACATTTTGTGGAAGGGTGAACAATGAAGGAAAGGTAAAGTTGCTTAAATTTTTGGATTGATCCAGGAATTTGTTTATGATTGAGAGATATTTTTTCATTTATTTTTTCATACATTTTATGTATAATCTCATGTCTCTCTATGCGATATCTCCAAAAGTTCTCTATGAACTTCAATTGAATTTTGTAGAAGGATGGGCAATGTGCAACGGAAGAAGATTTAATTGGGGGGGGGGGCTATGCACAATTACTCCCTCTGACGATTGCCTTGGCAGAGGGGTGAGTTCTCCGGGTGCTTTCCAGTAGTTTTATAGATTATTTCCAAACATATGGACAATGAATACAAATGTTAGACAATGGTTGAGGAAAGATAATCGATGAATTAATGGTCAGGGGAAGATAATTACCTTATTAATTATTAAGAAAAGGTCATTAACTTATTAATGGTTAAGGAAAGGTAATTGATTTATTTATGGTTAAGGGAAGGTAATTAATATATTAATGGTTAAGGAAAGGTAATAAAGTCAGTTGAACCTACTAGAGTTACCCTCCTTGTTCGTCTTGTTATCATAAACTGCAGCTGCTGTCACTACAAAATGGCTGACGTTCCCGACAGCGGCTCCTCAGAGGGAAATCTAACCGAGTCCGCCTCAACTTCAACAGATTCCGAGAATGATGATCCTTCTCCACCGCCCCCAGCACCACCAAAGAAGGTGAGATTTTTTTATTAGATATGGGTGAAAATAATATCTAGCTACTGTTCGCCTTTCCATGAATCAGTCTCGTTCTTCTACAAGTTTGTTTTTATTCTTTAAATTTCATTCTTACTTATGTCTAGTCAACTTCCCTTTTCTTTCTTTTTGAATTACTATAATGTATTACACACGTTATTACTCTAGAACTTAATGTAATAATGGATATATCATAGCATTTTTTGCATTTACCAAAAATCTCCTTCTTTTTCTTCCTTACCTTCGTTATTCATGTGACCCGTTTTTCACCTGTTCTGATTTTATTTTTTCACTTTATTTTGCATTGGATTTTGATTGAATAAATTAAAAGAATCCTTCAACTATTAATGGTTGATATATGCTTAATTAATAAATCATTAATCAGCTCCTTTCATGTTAATGATTACTGTCTACTGATGGTGTTCTGATGCCCGATGTGTTCGTTTCATTCATTCTTTTGTCCTGATTTGTTCTAAAAATTCAGTTATTCTAGTCGGGAATAGCTTTTCTCTTTTTTCTTCCGTTTTCAATCTTTAAAAAAAATCATAATTTCGATCCTTTTCTCCCAACTGCCAAATGAATATTGGAGGGAGATACCTTTTATTAGAAGAAAATGTTTCAGAGGAGGCGGGGCTATACTTTTTGTTTTGATAAATGAAGTAAACATTTTTTTCGTTTCATGTATGTAAATGGGGAAACAACTCGCACTTGGTTAATACAAAGAAATATAAGCCTAGCATCATTAACAATTTACTAATACTCATTTATTGACAGTAATCGTGAATTATTTTCAGCGAATAATAGTGTCCAATCTAATGAATTAGATTAATGAACAAATTGTCACAAAAACTTCGACGGAAATCGAACTCTGTGTAAATATTGTATATACCTTACTCGTGTATAATACGATTAATTTGATATTTTAAAAAAATTAGGGTCAAAATTGCGGGGGTAGCATTTAATCTCGGACATAACGGATGATTATACTATTTTCGTTAATAAATTAATAATAATGATTTAAGCATTTTATTTTGTTTTGTCATCCAAGTTGATATCAGTAATTACATCTAATAATAACCCACTGATAAGTTAGGATCAGTAATAGCCCCGCTTGTTTCTCTGCTTGCTTTATTTTTTCTTTTTCTCTTTTTTTTTCAATTGACTGCTTGGTGTTGGTGAAGAAGGTGGTTAAGTCTGTGGGTGGGATCAGTCTTTGGATTTTTGTAGCGAATTTTATTATATTTTGATCTATGATAATTGTTAATCACTCTTTTGTGTTTGAAAGACTTGATGGCTGTTTTACAAGCTTTATCCAACTTGATTGTACAGTAAGGTTCATCCAGCTTACGATCCAAATTGAGACATCTAATAATGAACCCACTGATAAAAGAAAGAGGATCAATATTAGTCCCCATTTTTTCCTGTTCTTTTCGTTATGAATTGATGCATGAAAAGATGATTTTGATTCTATCTGTTAATCTATAATAATGGTTAATCATTCTTTTGTGTCTGGGTTCACCCATTCTTCCATATTTATAGAGAATTCGATTGTTTCTCTACAACAGACTATGCTGTGCCAGTGTTTAAGTTACGTTTCCCTGGTCTTTTGATTTTGATAAACATTGACTTTGTAAGCATCAATACGATTTTATACCCAGTGAAAAAGCTTATGCGTGAAGATAACTTGACATCTGTTACGTGTTGTCTACCACCCGGGCCCTTGGGCTGAGCTTTGGTTAGGCTTTCCCCCGACCTTGCCCCTCTATCCCACTCTTTATTGAATAATTTGACGTTGAGTCATGTTAAATAGCATATCGTTTTACTACGTCTAATGAACTTCATGTGTAATAAGCAAAAGTACTGAAATATCATCCGAAACTCATGTGTTCATTCAAATCATTTTTTTGTACGCTCAATTAAACTATTTTGTTGCTCTCAGGCCCCCAGACTTGAGCCTACTCAGCCTAATGGTTCATCTACCACTGCTTGCTTGTGAGAACATATTTTGTGTTTCAACTCTTGGACTATAAATTAAATAATCTAAATGTGTTTTTGTTTATTTATTTGCTTCTTTTTTTTTTCTTTCTATCTTTCCAGACCCATTTATTACAATGGATGGAAATTACAGTCTCCGAACCAGAAAAACGAACAACACCCTCCATGAAAATGCAAGATACATACATTGTGTACCTTGTAGAAACAAGGTCAGTGAGTTTTCAATTGAAAATATTGATGTTCACTTTGAATACAATGTTAATACAACGAACCTATTTGAATCCAAGGCGTTTGCAACAGAACTTAGTGCGTTACGTAGCAGGTGTGAGTGTGAAAATTTCATACCAACGCAGAATCAAAGTTAAAAATGGCACATAAGCAAAAAGAAATAAGAGAATTCATGAATGAAAGAAAAACAGTAATGTATACATAAGTTGCTGTTTCTCTCCATTTCAATAGATCACTTATCTACACAATGTTCAATCTACAAATGCTACTGGTAAATAAATTCATAATTGAAAACACAAAGCATCTGGTTAGTCACCCAGAAATTGATGATTTTTTTTTTTTTTTTTTAAGAATAATTTAGAAAAAATTGGTCCTTTGACCAATGTTTTCAAGCAGCATGCCATGTTGGGAGTAATCAATCAAAAAAGTAGAAAAAGGATTGATAAATGATTGTTACTTCTCTCACATTTTGCATGGCAGTGATCACTAAAAACTTTGAATTTCAAAAGAACAAACAAGAATGCTGCCATACTCAAACTAAGGGATCGCTGTAGCAAAAACTTGCTTTGCAAATCGAATCCCCCCCCCTGAAAACCTATTTGCAGTGAGAATTAAAGAAAAAAAAAGCATTTTCCTTACTCCTTGAGTAGAGTGCGTGTGCAAAATTTTATATTTCTACTACGGATATTTAGAACTGGGCAGTTTCGATACATGAAGTGTCAGAACATATGAATAACCTGATACACAGAAATGGTGTTTAAACCAGTCTCTTATGGGTACCGGTGATGTATCTGTTGTTATATATGCATACACACACCAAGATATTGTTAGGATTTGCTGGATGCATTGAGCATTCGGCAATCATATTGAAAATATATACGTAGTAGATAAGGACCTCTTTTTTATTTCAGAATAAGGTTAAGGTTTCATGTGATATGTTTGGAGTGACACTTGGTTGATGAAACAGATTTATCAAGATTCACTTCCTGGTACATTACTTTTAAAATGTTTGTAACATCAACCTTCACGACCAGCTAGACATGCAAACTTGATCTACTGCTGTGTATCTACTGTGTAGGGTCTGTCCATGATATTGGGTACCAACTGCCTTCCAGTTTTTCACTGGCTGCGATGGTAGACTATCACTTTCACTCAGCAGGACCAGCCCTAGGTTCCCTAGTGCTCTAGGACTTTGATGACCTTTAAAGTGTTTTTTGTTTTTGTTTTTGTTTTTATTATTATCATTTTTTTTTTTTTTTTTTGATTGTTTGTTTTATAGCTAGAAAAATAGATATGTTAATAATGTGTAGGAAAAGAAAGTCCTGAGAATTTCCTTTGCCGATAGCTCCTCTTAGTTCGACTGCAACTGACATTATTTAACTGACAGATATTTCTGGAAAATCTGATTTTTGCATCCTGGAATTTTCTTATTTTGATTCGTTTTGTTCTATTTAATTTATTCATTTTTCCTTAGGGTCAAGTCCTACTGTCTTAGATACGTGACGGGCACCCTGAGCGAATGCCCATTTTGGCCAGTACATAGGAATTTTTCACCTGTGTCCATTCTTTTAACTTCTTGGAAATTCATGATTATTTTCTAAAATTTATTTTCAGGGTTACCGATCGGGAAATGAAAGGCTTTGGAGATGGTACCACTTCTGTGTGGCGTCGTTACAGTGAATTTGAAATTATTCGCAATTACCTTGATGCTACCTACCCAGCTGTGGTGGTACCACCTCTCCCAGAAAAGAAGGTAAATTTTTCTTCTCTTACAATTCTAAGAAGTTTATTCATATTTTATTTAATAAATTCACGTTTCAAAGAAATTTCTTTCTTTTCTTATTATCATTGTCAATTAATTAAAGTGTATCTTAGAAAAATAAAAGAAAAATGTCAATTTGAGATCATGTAAAAATACTTAGCACAAAAAACTTAATCATTTTAAGTATTTTTCTTTTACAAAGATCTTTTCTTCTTTCTTTTCTTCTTTTTTTTCTTCTCTTCTTCTTTTCTTCTTTTTTTTCTTCTCTTCTTCTTTTCTTCTTTTTTTTCTTCTCTTCTTCTTTTCTTCTTTTTTTTCTTCTCTTCTTCTTTTCTTCTTTTTTTTCTTCTCTTCTTCTTTTCTTCTTTTTTTTCTTCTTTTCTTCTTTTTTTTCTTCTCTTCTTCTTTTCTTCTTTTTTTTCTTCTCTTCTTCTTTTCTTCTTTTTTTTCTTCTCTTCTTTTTTCTTCTCTCTTCTTTTTTTTCTTCTCTCTTCTTTTTTTTTCTTCTCTCTTCTTTTTTTTTCTTCTCTCTTCTTTTTTTTTCTTCTCTCTTCTTTTTTTTTCTTCTCTCTTCTTTTTTTTTCTTCTCTCTTTTTCACTGTTTCTGTATCCTAAATAGATTTTATAGCATATATGTTTTTTTTTATCTTGAATATTGCATTATTGTGGAACTAAAATGCAGCTTTTAAAAAATTTAATATAATAAAAAAGAAAATTCCTTTTTCATTCAGGCAACATACCTCTGGCAGAATGCACCGTCTGATAAATTCAATTTGGATTTCATTGAGAGGAGGAGAGCAGCTCTTGAGGTAAGCAACTTTTTCTTTTTTTTCCCTTTTTTTTTCTTTTTTTCCCCTTTTTTCCCTTTTTTTCCCTTTTTTCTTTTTATCCCTTTTTTATTTTTTTATTTTTCTCCCTTTTTTATTTTTTTCCCTTTCTTTTTTTTCTTTTTTTCCCCTTCTTTCTTTTTTTTTCTTTTTTTCCCCTTCTTTCTTTTTTTTTCTTTTTTTCCCCTTTCTTTTTTTTTCTTTTTTTCCCCTTTCTTTTTTTTTCTTTTTTTCCCCTTCTTTCTTTTTTTTCTTTTTTTCCCCTTCTTTCTTTTTTTTTCTTTTTTTCCCCTTCTTTCTTTTTTTTTCTTTTTTTCCCCTTCTTTCTTTTTTTTTCTTTTTTTCCCCTTTCTTTCTTTTTTTTTCTTTTTTTCCCCTTCTTTCTTTTTTTTTCTTTTTTTCCCCTTCTTTCTTTTTTTTCTTTTTTTCCCCTTCTTTCTTTTTTTTTCTTTTTTTCCCCTTCTTTCTTTTTTTTTCTTTTTTTCCCCTTCTTTCTTTTTTTTTCTTTTTTTCCCCTTCTTTCTTTTTTTTTCTTTTTTTCCCCTTTCTTTCTTTTTTTTTCTTTTTTTCCCCTTCTTTCTTTTTTTTTCTTTTTTTCCCCTTCTTTCTTTTTTTTCTTTTTTTCCCCTTCTTTCTTTTTTTTTCTTTTTTTCTCCTTCTTTCTTTTTTTTTCTTTTTTTCCCCTTCTTTCTTTTTTTTTCTTTTTTTCCCCTTCTTTCTTTTTTTTTCTTTTTTTCCCCTTTCTTTCTTTTTTTTTCTTTTTTTCCCCTTCTTTCTTTTTTTTTCTTTTTTTCCCCTTCTTTCTTTTTTTTTCTTTTTTTCCCCTTCTTTCTTTTTTTTTCTTTTTTTCCCCTTTCTTTCTTTTTTTTTCTTTTTTTCCCCTTTCTTTCTTTTTTTTTCTTTTTTTCCCCTTCTTTCTTTTTTTTTCTTTTTTTCCCCTTTCTTTCTTTTTTTTTCTTTTTTTCCCCTTCTTTCTTTTTTTTTCTTTTTTTCCCCTTCTTTCTTTTTTTTTCTTTTTTTCCCCTTCTTTCTTTTTTTTTCTTTTTTTCCCCTTCTTTCTTTTTTTTTCTTTTTTTCCCCTTCTTTCTTTTTTTTTCTTTTTTTCCCCTTCTTTCTTTTTTTTTCTTTTTTTCCCCTTCTTTCTTTTTTTTTCTTTTTTTCCCCTTCTTTCTTTTTTTTTCTTTTTTTTTTCCTTTTTTTTTTCCCAATACAAATTTTATAAATCCTTGCACTTATTTGTCATCTATAATTTGTCCACTCAGCTTAGTTTTCTTTTTCTCTTCCAAATGATAATAAGTAGATACTTTATATATTCATTCAATTCTTATTTGGCTTTGAAAAAGTGGCTGTTAAAAAACTTTAAACTTGCCATTAAAGTCTGTACAACCCTAGCATCAAACTTTGAAGTCATGTAAAAAAAAAATTCCATCTAAGGATATAGTCAGAATGAATTCTATTTATGACATCACTGGTGTTTTCCACTGGAGAACTTCTAAAATAGAATTAAAAAATCTTTTTGATTTTTGGAAATCTGGATATTATCAACCTATCAAAATACTGTTGTCAATTTTAAAGTCTAGACAAAATGATATGGCAAGGAGCAGTTACACACACACACACACCGTATTATAAAAGGTGGATACGGTTGATTCTTTCTTTAGAATCAACATCATTTCTCAGTGATTAGCGAAAAAAAAACACTTGACACCATTATAGATTACTTTGTCCTTTTGAACTAAGCAATGTACAGTGATTTCAGTGTAAAAATAGATATCTATACTATAATTCAGCTTGTCATGATCTACAACTGATACGCTCAGATTGAATGCAGATGTTTGGATATAACAGCCAACAGGCATCAAGACTGTTTTGTGAAACAGATATTCTTTGTTCATTTCTTTTTTAACTAAATGGAATTACAAGTGTAAAAAAAAAAGTTAGGATTTCATTCAGCCAATTGTAGTATTGTTTTATGAAAATGTGTTGCTTTTTTTCCTTTTTCTTTTTTCTGTAAATTGAATCAATAAAAATGATTAGAAATGTTATTTCATTGCTATAAATTGAAATTCTACTTATTTCATTTAGAAAGGAAGGGAGAACAGCAAGAATGAAACTGCTCCATAATATTCAGATAAACTCATGGACTATCAACAAAAATTGATAGGGATTAGGGAGAAAATGAGAAAATGCTGGCCAAGGATGAGAGAAGAGCAGAGGCATGAGATAATGGATAATCTTAGTTGTCAACACCCGTGGAATTTCTATTTGTTCAACTTGTAATTTGTTAAGATATTTTTTCTTTTCTTTGTATTTCAGATTTTCTTGCTCCGCTGTGCCTCCCACCCAACTCTTTGTGCTGACAAAGTATTCATGAGTTTCTTGCGACAGGTTGGTATTAAATTGGAAATTTTCATTCAAATATTAACCAAGCTTTTCTGTATTCAGTTTAATTCACCTCTGAAAATATTCCAGCTTTAGTATCAAAGTATGTGTTGAGGTTTTATGATTACTAAATGAAAGGTATTAGAAGATTGGAACCAATGAATTCAAGATTACATTTGTCCAGATGAATGAGCAGATAGAAAGATTCAAGCAGCAATTGATAAACCTGTATTTCTGTATTCAAAAGATGAATGTTTACACAGCCAAAGTACTTGGGAGTGAGTGAGATCCCCCCCCTCTTAAGAGATACTTGAACCTATTTGTCTTGAATATTACAATTGTTCCAAAGAATACTATGTAAAAACCGTTGTCACTTTTTCTGTTTGTTGGTTTCTATCATGCTAAAGTAAACATATATAATTAATGATACTCAGTCGTGATTTGGTTGCACAACCCTTGAACCAGCAGTCCATTTGTGTATCCTTTAGACCTACTTCACACAGCATAAAAATAGAGTGAAATCAAGTTTACAAATGGAATAATCAAACAGTAGACAAAGGTCAATTGACTATTGTTGATAACAGCTTTACTATCATCCCTTGTTTACATCCGGTACATAGTACCGCAAAAAATTAGAGGAAAATAAGGGTGAAATGAGCATGTTGCATCAATCCATTATTTTTTTTCTTTTCATACTCAGCTGGTATGAGATATATTCATGAATATTTAGTATTTTGCCTAATATGTATACAATCATAATGTATTTTGTGATTAATTGAATGAGAATTGTACATAATATGAAAACTGCCAAAATTCAACTAATTTATTTTTAGCATAATGCTGATATAGGGAATTCTCCAACCTAAAAATAGGGGATGAGGACATCCTCCCTCCCACCTTGAAGGCAGTAGGGTACAGAGGCTGAAATCTTGTATTCAAAAGATGAATCCAGCTGACAGTCCCCCCCCCAAAAAAAATCTATGCATATTGATGATCCCTCATCAAAAGAATTCACACAGATTATGCCTGATCTCTTTTATTATAGCATATATTTTCAATTTTATTTTATTGTTCACTCTAAACTGTTTAAGTGATCTATCTTATGAGATAACTTTAGAAAATCTGTTCAAGTTTTTTAATACACTTGTCTATTTGCTTTTTAACATACAAAGCAGAAACTATATTTTGCTTTTTCTCAACTATTGGAGTAGATTCCATCATTATCAAAATATATGAATTTTTATTAAATAGCAACATAGTTCTTCATTTTTAATGCTTTATAAAACTGAGCTTCTCAAACTTTTTTCATTCACAACCCCTATTGATAAAACGGAATTTTTCACAACTGCCTCACACACTGTTATAAAAGCCATAGGTACCAAGACTATATTTGATTTAGTCTTTATCAGTAATTTAACAGTAACTGAACATAGAAACAAATGGCTAAAAAATGTTAAAAAATTGCAATGCATTTATAATCAAATCACCATAGCCCCACAAATGGCCTGACCAACCAGCCAAGTTGGCCAAAGATTCTTCTCTCTCTAAGTGTCTATACATGTGCATGTGTGGTTCCAGGTGCTTGTAATCACATTTTGGGGGGCTACAACCTTGAGAATTTACATGAGTACACCAGTAGGTACTATGTAAAATATTTCATACTCTTCTTTTATTTTTATTTTTTTAAAATTTTTTTTATTTTTTCAGAAAAAAAATGCTTCTTTAGGTCTCTATGATCAATTTGAACCAACAATGCTTAAAGCTGGTATTATATATATATATATATATATATATATATATATATGATCATAATAATAATTTTTTTTTTTTTTTTCCAGATAGATAGATTATTTGTTCTGGTATATGTGTGGGTTATGGTGAATAATTTATGTGTAGATGCTGGTATCTATATTAAGTTTTATGGTGTTTATCAACGAGAAAAAATTATTTAAAGAAATAAATTAGTAAAACTTGACAAAAAATAAGTTTATTTTTAAAAATCAGTTCATAGCATTGTGCCATTTCACAATAAGCCCCATTAGAAATATATATTTCATATAGAAATTAAAAAAAATTTTTTTTTTCTTTCTCAAACCATGTTAGGCATTCTTTAAAATGTATCCAAGATTGACAATAGCAAATGTAATGATTAGGATTTCACAAGAATTTGTTATGCCGATCGAGAGATACAAATTTCATTTCCTTGAGGCTGAAAAACTGAAGTATAGGTTACTGTAATTTGAGGCTTGATGTTTACCAAACTAAGGGCCATAACAAGGTATCAAAAATATATGTCACAGATTCATCTGAGTGTAAGAATTATACAACAGGAAAGAGAAGTTATTGAATTACGTATGAGGAATTCTGTCAGGATATAAGAATCTACTCTCTGATTATGCTTGCCCTAAATGCAATTAAGAATTATCACTCACAGTTAGTCAAAAATATATATACACTAGTATCTTTTGTGGGGGGAAAAATGTAAACGTACTTTTGCTTGGGAGTTAGTCAAAATTCCATGGATTGTTTGACCTTTGAGAGTGATCTGGATTGTAATTGCAAAATAAGGAACTTTACATAAAAAGGAAAGATATTTTTGATGAAGAGGTTTTTACCCAAACTGAAATATGAATAAATCACTCGACTAAATATGACGTCATAAGTGTAGCTCCATCTTCTCAAAGCAATGGTGTGAGGAAATGATGGCTAGACAAAAATATTATTGAGTCAGATCTGGAAATGCGTATAGTTTGATCAGGGACTAGCAGTCTCCCAATAAATAGCGGCAGACCACAGGAAGCCGACAAAAAGCGGACTCTGCAGATGACCTTACAACCTCATGACCTTGAGATGAAGCACTGGATAAGTTTGTGGTTGAGTTGAGATTTCATCTGAAGACACTTGATCAAGTCCAGAGCTACAAAGAAGTACTGACCATTTATAATTGAAAGCTTGACACTGTTGTTCCCTAACAATGCGTATTTCACTGTTCTTTGCCACTTCAAGTGCTTTGATCTCAGAAAATTAGCCCCGTACAACTGACTGACCATAAATCATTTAATTAGATGGAGCACTGCAACAGGAAGAGTTTATCAGTAGATTGTAACCTTAAAATTGAATAAATGCCTTTGTTATTGTTTTGATTTTCAAACCCACTCTAACTAAAGATGTTTCAACCAACTTTGCTAAAAACCCTTCTTCAGAGACGCATTGGCAGGGTGAGATCAAACTGAATAGAGGGGATAGCTGTCATAAAGGAAAAAATTTTCAAATATTTCTGTAACCTCCTATAATCTTCATGCAATCCCTAGAGGGTCCTGGCTCCTACTTTGTAAAGCCCTGTTCTAAAAGTTGTACTTTGGTATTTTTCCTAGGCCTATGTTATTTTCTCTTTTGATGATTTAATATTACTATTTATACAGGATTCTGGTTGGAAAGAGTTGGCTTATGCAAGTGATTACCAGAATAAGGTAATGTTTTTATTAAAATACTTAATCTGATCATTTCTCAGTTATAAACATTTATCATAGAATTTTATAAAAATCCATCTTTGTTGGTATATCAATAAGTCTGTAGACTAATGATAAAAACATTTTGTTTTACACAACAAATATTTGATATTTGATTGGGTTTGAATGACATTCATAATTTTGTGGCACACTGACTCCTATGTTCACTTATTAATTCTGAAGATGCACTGTTTCTATCATATATCAAGAAAAAATCACTGTATTTAGTCTCGTAATACAATCTCTTGTATATTTCAATATTTTCTTCACAGGCTGAATCAAGACTGAAGAGTTTAAGTGCAGCTTTTAGACTAAAGAAACCTGACAGGTAAAATTGTTTCACTTTTTAAATCGGTCTCATATTTAAAGACAAACTTGCTTTTTCTGGTTACTGTACTTTGAAGTATCTTTGGGTTTTTTTTTGTTTGTTTGTTTTTTTTTGTTTACAAATTATGCTTATTAGTAATATTCATAAAGAAATTGAATGGTTTGAAAATTGGACATTAAATTAGTTTTTTGCCAGACTTTAACACTTATGATTACCATCATCGAAGCAACAGGTCACGTATGAATACTAATGAAATATGATTTTCCTTATATTTGTATAATTAGGATAATTTCAATTTCTATTTATCACCATTACCTGGTTTAAAAATTATTGCTGGCTTTAGGTTATACATGTGTACTGACTTTTGGTTAATCGATATGGGTTTTTCAATAACCAGTATACAATACCTATATTGTTTTTTGTTTTTGTTTTTTTTTTGTTTGTTTTTTGCATCTTATAAAATACAACAATTTGAAAGTAATTGAAAATGAGTCTCAAAATTGCTGAACTTATCTGACTGCATTGTCTGTGGGAGTAGATCTGCAATCTGTCATTGCAGTGCACCAGCTACCAGAGATGATGCTTTAGTTCCTCAATAATATCCTCACTCTCTTCCTTGGCAGGAGTTTGATGATGAATGTGAAGAATATTTGCATACATTTCCTCAGAAAGACAAGAGGGTTCCTCTTCCTCCACCCTTTGTTTAGGATCTGTTCCTTGGTCTCCAGTGATGGCTTCTTGTTGTTCAGACTTGGAGGCAGTGACTTATTCCTCTTTTAGTCATTGTTTTGCCATGTTCAATGTGTCCTCCCTCTGCTGCAAAGACATGGACCTTGTATCAAGGATCTAGCACCAAACATCTAGTCTCCTCAATCTTGGAAAATCTTCTCTGCAAGATCTGCATCATTGTCTACCGGTGTGTTCTGACCCCCTTAGTAGTAGAACCCTCTGTCTGAAGCAGCATCTTCAGCAATGTAATACTTGGTCATGATGCAGAAGACCCAGGTACCATGCATAATTTTAAACATTTCTATCAAGTTAACGTATGTACTTGGAATGTCTACAGATGCCACCAATCAATCAATAAGGCTGAAAGTTTTGCATTAGAACTCCACTAGACTCATTCTAAAACATTTTCCTTTCAAATTCCTTCCAAATTAGGTTCTTGGTAAGCAGTTCCATCTGAAATTAGATTTCAAGCTAGATCAGTCATTAGTTTGTGCACAGCAGTCTGGAACATCTATAGGTGGCACCAATCAACCTAAAGGCTAAAAATTTACATCAGTACTCAACTAAATAGACCTCTTCTGGAAATGTCTTTATTTTAAATTTTAGAAAAAGAGCTTTTATTTGGCTTTTGGGGCCCTGTCCAAAAACCCTCATTTTTTTAAAGGTTTTAAAAGTGTGGAGGCTGCACATAACACATTTTTTATGCTACAGCATGGAAAATTTGTATTAATAGTCTATTACGCTCCTTCTGAAAATTTTTTTTTTTCCTTAAATTATTCCCCATATAGATTTAATCTGTAATTGAACAAGTCACTAGTTTATGCCCTCTTGTTTGTTTTTTTTAAAATCAAACCACAAAAGGAGAGGGAAATATCTCCTCCATTAATCACCTCTTCTACCAATTTTTCAAATCGATCATCCTCCATCTACTTGTTCTTCCCCTTTTGGCTGTGGGCACAAAATATAACAACAGACAGGTTTAATTGAAGTTAGTAATGTTAAGTCAAGATAGAAAAGCGTTAATCAAATAACAAATTCTACATTGTAAAGAACAGTACAGTTATTTTTTGATTTGACATTACAAACCTGTTT
Organism: Thysanoteuthis rhombus; assembly: GCA_963457665.1. NCBI lineage: Eukaryota > Metazoa > Mollusca > Cephalopoda > Oegopsida > Thysanoteuthidae > Thysanoteuthis > Thysanoteuthis major. Next base: position 11,633,762 of record OY735205.1, read on the forward strand.
GTTGCCATTATGTTTTGTTTGGTTCATCTAAAATAATGTTTTTGAATGGGTATGCAGAGAGGAAAGAGTTTTTATTCAATAGAAAAATTGGTTTTACAAGGTATTTGAGTACCAAAATTCACTTCTGAAAAGTTCTTTTCTCTATTTATTTTGGAATATTTGACTTTAACCACTTTTTTGTTGATAAAAACGGTTTTGACATAGTTACCCTTATTTCAAATTTTAAAAAAATAAAATTTCTATTAAATCATGACTATCTTTTTATTCATATATTATGGTTATGTGATGCCAGATTTCTCTTCAGTGATTTGAGTATTGAACATCTCAATCCACTCTAAGAAAAATACAAATCGACACTTACCAAAAACCAACTCGAGTTCAACTTGAGATTCAATTGGCAATAATTTGATTGGAAAATAGCTTTACAACACTCATGTGAACTTTCAGTTGAAAGAAACAAGAAAAAAATTGAGGACACTTTTTTTCAGGTGTTAATTAAGTTTTAACGATAGTGTTGATTTATGAGCTCAGATACCAGTCAATCCTAATATTGTCAGAATATCGGCCAGCCTAGGTTCTCACATTTGAATGTATCTACATATCATCTGGACTTTATCCAGCTATTACTGTTCATAGTACAAATTTGAAATTTTGTACTCTTACACACTCTCATCAATGTCTGGGGAAAATGTTCTTTTTGTTTTTTTTGGGGGGGGGGTGTATACTGGTGATCTGTATTTTACAAACTCTGAAATGATTTCTTTCTCCATCAACCTATCGATTCATTCAATAGTTTGTTTGTTTTTCAAACAAGAAAGTTGGAGTATAGATTGATGCAACTTCTTTTTTCCATTGTGATTTGAGATTTTTAATTCAAATTCAAACTTGATAATTTTTTTTTTCTCCTCACACAGACAATTCGAAGAGTTGAAGAATTACAGCAATGAATTACAGTCAATCATATCAACTATTCTAAAAATAAGAGCAGTAAGTCAAATCTTTCTATGATTGGAATACTAGTTCCACTCTTAAATTCATGAGCCACTTGATACCGCTCCAAATGACTGCGGAACTCTTCTGTGAATAGAATGAAAAATTTCCTCAAATGGAAGTCTTCTATGAATAGAACTTTTTTAGAAATTGAAGATCAAAGGGATGTAACATTATTCAGCAGTTATTCCTCTTGAAATTCAAATTTATCTATAATTGATTTTTTATGTACACTTTCATTTTTTACAGTTTTATCTATTTTCATCAAATGAAGTATTATAAATCATTATTTTAAAATTTTATAACTGCTTTCCACTTTCATCTTAATGTAACTTTTACCGATTTCCCTCTGAATGTGAGTTATCAGTGTTGATCAGAAATAAAGACTAAGTGTGAGGTGGGATACTTATATATAACATTTTTCTATTGCAATCGAACAATTTTAACATTACTAATGAAAGATATTCATATAAAAACCAAGAGATTACCAAGTTAAGTATATTTTTGTAGGTATTCAGCTTTTAAATGGCTGCATTGTTGTTATGTTTCAGAAATTAGCTGATCGGCTCTATGGCATTCACAAAATCCATGCCAACTATGCCCGAGTTTACGCTGAATGGAGTGCCTTGGAGAAAGAAATGGCTGAAGGTCTGAAAGGCTCAGGACATTACATGGATGTGTAAGCTTCAATTGAATTTTAAGGCTTTACCTAGAATTTATTGTCACTACAAAAATATGGGGGTTGGAGTCAGACACTGATCTTCAAAACTCACTCTCTATCAAGACAGTCATGCTCACCTACTGACCATTCATAATTCTGCAAAATTATGGAGGCAAGGAATTATCATACACTCATTTATTCCAACTGGTGCCTCTATCTTGGTTGTTATGGTCACAGTGTTTTGGCTCTTGTACACTTCTTCAGGGATCTTTTGTATTTAGGACCCCTCTGGTAATTTTGAAGCAAACTTTCTATTCAATCTAGATTGATTATTCTCTCTCAACTGTTCATACTAAACGATATTTTGTACAAGTTAAATTTTCTTAGTTAATCAGTCTTTGTTTCACTGCCTGACCCAAGATTGAACTCCCAACCATTAGATGAGCTGCATATATTTAGCTTCTTGTCATTCTTCTTGCTACTGATGTATTTGGGCTGCTGGACCTTGAAGAACTAAATCAGACAGCATCCAGGAATTCTGTATCACATGCATATCTAATTGATCTTTTATTTTTCAGTAGCTTTATCTTGTTTGTAGTAGAAAAAACTGTCAACATAGATTTCTTCAGTTTTTAAGTTGGTTATGTATATATGTATGATGCATACAGGCTGCATTAATGAAGTTAGGGGGCTGAAAATTAAAATACTTCCTCTTTATGATGTCTTCTTGTTTGTTTTTGTTTTGTTTTTTTTAGTTTTTAGTGGGGGTCAATTTACAATGTAAGTTTATTTTAAATACATCGTTTAGTTGGTGTCTAGGAGTATTTATGCTTGTTTTCTAAAAAGTGATCACTGCCCAACAAAAGGCAACAGAAATAAGTTATTCATGCTCACCCCTTTTTTTCCAATTTTGTAGTCAATCACCCCCAATATGTCATGCTGCCAAAAGATATTGGTCCTGTGACAGTTTCTATTGGGTGACTACTAATCAGATCTATTCATTTTTGTTTTAATTTTGCTGTATTTCATTAATTTTTTATTTCTAATCATTTTGTTCCAACATTTAAGACTAAGACAGGAGTTTCAGCTCATAGTTTTAATTAGATATATTTATGTTAGCTCTGTCATAAGGAAGACAGGAGTTATCTGTCCATAGTTTTGGTTACTTGCCATTAGAAAAATGGCAGTATCAAGATAATTTTGCAATTGCATCGTACTTATAAAAAGAAAAGAACATTATGTTGCTCTGCATTTTCTTCATGTTCAAACAGATTGGACTAGGATTCTTTATGTATTTGCAAAGAGATGAGAAAGACTACTTTATTAGTATTGTATGGTCATCTCCCTTGACAAATGTTACAGACAAAAAATAGATATGTGTCATATTATGTAAGTTGATGAAAACTGAAAATTGCCATTTTAACATAGGATCATTGTTTATTTCTTTACAGGTTTGCTAATTCTGTCGATTCTATCTTGGAGGAAGAGGAGCAATATGCTGATCAACTAAAGGAATATTTGGCCTTTGCTGATTCTTTAAGGTGATTACTTCTAATGGAAACATTTTTAAAGAAACACTCCTCGTATATTTCTTATTAAAGAAAAGAAAGTGTACGTAAAGAAACAATAATGTGTGGGTGAAGAAAAAGTTGAAATATTAGCAACTTTAATACAAATCCTATGAGATGATTTTAAAGAACTGAATCATTTAAAAGTTAGAGAGCATTATAACAATAGATGAAGCACTTGATTCTTAATCGAGTTTTTTTTTTTTTTTCTTTTTTTTTCTCCTTCCTTCTGTACTTGAGGTCACCCAATCAATGCCCAGGGGCTACTGTAGGTATAGGGTCAAAGTGATTTCATGATATGTTAGTAAGATGTTTGTTGACCTGAAATTTAAAGAAATTAATATGATGTCCAGCAGGAAAGCACTCTCGGAGTTTGTTTCAATGAACAGCAGTGGGTGCATTGAATGGTCAAGAAGTCTAAATGGGATTCATTAGAGACTAGAAAATCTTGTTTTTTCATGGAACCAGATAATGGGGCTCCTCTGAATACTTTCCGTGAAAATAGTGATAGAGAAATGCCAAGCTTGCTACATTACGTCTGTGGGAGAGATGAAAATAGCTCCTGACCAATTCATCCATGCAAGAATAGATAACACCTGCTAAGTGGAGCCTGCCCAGATGTACGCGGTATTTAATTTGGGGTTGCATTTGATTTTTGTAGATGGCAGGGGTATCAGATATTCTCTTTAGCAGTATAACAGACTTGACATTTTTGCAACGTCCAAAACTACTAATATAGAAGTTCCATTTCAAGTCTTGTTTGAACTTAATGCCAAAGAGTTTGAGATTAGTTCCATCCATCAGGGTTGGGGGTATTTGAGGCGTGATATGATGATGGAAAGATAGTAGTTTGGTTTTTAGTTGTATTGAAAGTTACAAGCCACTTTTTTCCTCAATAGTTCGAGATAGATCAGAGGAGACCAGATGCCATGTTCTGGCAGTTGAGGTCCCTAGAAGAATAGTTACAGAATGTGATATCATCGGTAAAGATGTTGACAAAAGACCTAATGATATTATTAGGCAAGTCATTTATAAACATTAGGAAGTGAATAGGCCAAAGGGCAGAACCCTGAAGTACACCAGCATTGATACCACGACTCCCCGTGGACTGGACATTAACAATCACCCTCTTGGTTCCCCCAGGCAGAAAGGACCATATGATTGAATGCAATCTGCCATACAAATGCCAAAGAACTTACCATTTGAAAAAAAGATGGCAGTATTTGAATAATTTTGCAATTGCATTGTACTTATAAAAAAAAAAAAAAACACAACATTATGTTGCTCTGCATTTTCTTGATTTTCAAACAGATTGGACTAGGATTCTTTATGCAATTGCAAAGAGATAAGAAAGACTACTTTATTAGTATTTGATGGTCATCTTCCTTGACGAATGTTACAGACAAAAAATAGACATATATCATATAAATAAATATTTCAATCTGATGAAAATTGAGTTGGAAAACAATATTTTTTTTTTTTTTTTTTTCTCTTAGGTGAAAATGTCTTAAATGTCCTAAGCTAGACTTGTCATTAATGCTTTCAGGTCTGTCTGCCGGAAGTATGAATGCATTCAGTACGATCTAGAACGAACTGAAGATTGCCTATCTTATAAGGGAAGCCAAAAAGATATGTTGGTAAGCCATTCTCATTTCAATGTCCTTCTCTTTTATTCTGTCTTGATATTGTTTATCAAATTGTTCGGTCTATAATTTGGAGAAAAGTCATTAACATTCCAACTTTTGTTTGGGAAGTTGAATGTCATCTTCCCATCTTTGAAGTAGTCAACACAACATTTGAGCCGGTCCATTCTTACGCCCTCATAAGGTGTATAATTTGAGAAAAGAGACAAAGCTCTTTTTTTTTTTTTTTTTTTTCATTGGCTTTTCTTGAATATTACATCTGACAAGGTCTGAAGAATGGTTCGACCAAAACATTACGGTGACAACATCAAAGAGGGAAGAGCTGATTCAATGTCCATAGGATGTTTTTTCACAATAACATTTTCAATATGTATAGATAAATTATAAGTAATTTATATTTTAGTATAAATGTATTATATGCAAAGAAAAAGCACAGACAATTGACATATTTTCTTTTATTCTTTTTCTTTTTTTCCTTTTTTTCTTTCAAATGATTTTGAAACAGTAAGGTAACAGTTGAGTAGAAGGTGAATTTTCTTTCTAATACAAGAAAAGCATCAGTTTTATTCATTAAAAATCCAATATATTTGGTTTCTTCCTATCATAAAGACATCAGTTGTAGTAATGTAGTCATGAACACAAACACATAGCTGTTTGCTTTGGCATAAGTCAATGCACAGACACAAGCTTTGCATTACCCCCATCCTCTTTTTCTGTTTGCTTTATACTGGAATGAACAAACAAATAAGTCTTAGCAGCTTTCATTTTAAGATACTTTTTCTCAATTAACTCTAAATGGAATCACGATGCTGTATGAATTTGAGTTGCTGGTAACTTCTCTGCCTACTGATTTGAATTGTTTCTTTTTTTTCTTCCAGAGTCAAGGAAAGCAGCAAGGAGGATTTACTCTATCAAATGTCAAAACTAAACTTTTTGGTGGTGACACACCTGAACAAAAAGATCAAAAGATCAAAATGCTTGAAGAACAAATTCAAGAATCTCAAGTGGAATTGAAGGTTGTTACAACTGATACACAGTAAGTGTCTTTAGTGTTATACCTGGATCTACGGAAAAATATGGAAGAAATTCAATTAAACTTGAAGATACACTAAAAGTTTTTCCAAAAATAAATCAAATAAATTTAAGTAGAAATAGTTTCAGAAGAATCTTCAAATAATATTTTATAAATACATATTGTAATAAATAAATAAACAAATTAGTCAAAAAAACAATCTCATGAGCCAAGGTCTGTTCAAGAAAATATCGTAATTTAATCATAAATACAAAAACTTTGAAAAATTGGATTATCAATATCATTTTATTTATTTTCAATTTTTATTTTTAAAATTTTATTCTTATTTATTCATAAAATATTTCTAAAAATGAATAAATAAAAAATAGTACTATATAAGAAAATATATAGGTAGGTACTGCTTGTAAGTCTTTAAGCCTATTTTGTATAAATCAAAAAAATTTATCATTGATTTGTTATTGTTCACTTGATGAAATAAAATTTATTCTTTTCTTTTTAAACCAGTGGTTCTCAAAGTTTATTATATGATGGTACATGGAGAAATATATTCAATTTACATGGCACACCGACTCTTTACTGCATTAAAATATGAGTTACTCTAATTATGGATTAATACATACTATCCTGCTTCCACATAGCAGTAAACTTTGAATTTTAAAGATGAAATGAATTTGACAAAAACATTTCAGTTGTCAATGAACAAAACTTTTATTTTAGTTTAGTTTATTTATATACCCATTACCCCTTTTTCTCTTCCAAAAATTCATCATTTCATAGATTTTTAGCAAGAAAAGCATAATTAATATGAAAAGCTGAAATTTCTTGTGATCTGTTGTTACTTATAAATAAAAAGGTGTTCGTTGAAAAAGTTGAAATTCTTGCATAGGTGGATTAATAAACCAGATAGTTTTGTAATGTTTTCATAAATTTAATAGAAAAAACGAAGTACTATTTTTCATAAACCTCAAATGTTTTAATTGTTTGTATTGATGAATTTTGAAAATTTCTTTCTATAGGATTTTCATGGAGCAAGCTCTGAAGGATATTGATCGATTTAAAAGACAAAAAGCCAAAGATTTGAAAGAAATCTTCACCAATTATGCCATTATGCAAATTAAGCAATCCAAGAAGGTAGGCCAGTTTTCCTTAAGACCTAAAACAAAATTGAAATCTTACAAAATCTAGTTTTTATGAAACGGCAAATTACCAATGCCTAATTATTCAGTTTTCAATAAATCATACTTTTCTTCTCTGTTACTGAAGTATTTCTCAGTGCCTAGATGTTTGTTGCTAGATGCATTCATAAATAAGAGTTGATTAATTAGATTAATTCAAAGAATTTTATAACTTGAAACTGGTGTAGTTGTGAGTGGGGAATGGATTACAATATATTTGACTTGAACATTTTTTAAATAGTTTTAATTACTGAGCTGTGCTAAAAGTATTAAATAGAAGTCGTATTCTTGTAAAAAAAATTCTTTTACTATGCAACTTTTGACTTGTATGTACATGTTCTTAAGAGTCATTTAACAGGATCTTTTCTTTTTACCTTTTCAGGGTATTGCCATTTGGACTAGTGCTAAGGACTGCTTTGGCAAGATGTAAATAACACAACATAAAATTAGTCACCATGGAACAGCAATCGTTTTTTGCTGCCTTGCTGAATATATTTAATCATTGTTAATCTTTACCTGTTATAGTAATATTTAAAAATCAAGATCTCATTCTTTTTTTTTCTTCTATGAAAAAAATGAAAATGTAGTAATTTATTTTGGAAGATTTTTTCTCTTTTCATTATTTGACTAAATTAAGTACAACTCCGGTTTGCTTATGATGAAATCACGCTGAAAGCACCGGTTCTCGTTCAATCATTAAAGTTATGAAGCGTCAAGCCCAATCAGTATTTGGATAGATGACTGCTTAGGAATACCAGGTACTCTAACCATGTGCTACATGCACATGCATATATATATATATATATATATATATATGTATGTATGTGCGTATGCTTCCACATTGAACTGACCTTGTGTGAAGGTAGTTGAATTACTACAACTCAGGGTTTTAAGTCTCAGTTTATTAAGAACAATTCGTTTTGTTCTTATAGTTTATTTTTGTTTTGTTTTGTTTTTTGTTTTTTCCTAAGTAAGGCTGATAAATATAAAATGATTATCACTCCAAAATTGAGAAATATGTGGAATAGATATTGTAAGGAGTCAGTTCTAGAAATTCAGTCATACTTTATTTGTTTCTGTTTAAATGCTACTTCAAATAAATGCAACATTACAGTAGTTGATGTCCTGGAATATCGATCCAGTCAGATATCCAGTGTCGGATTGAGATTCTGATACATCACAGTATTACAGAATTATTTCAGTTTCCCTGGCTGCACTATTTTAAGAATTATTAAAACTGTACTAACCACTCAGTGTGGCCCAGTGGGAGAGTGCTTGCTTTCAGTTCAGTCTTGCTGAGCCATACCAAAGATTTTTGAAATAGTATTCAATGCCTGTGCTAAGCACTCAGCATCAAGAGTAGGATTGAGGCAGCCTGAAGAGGGCTTGGCCCTGCCTGGCTCTCACACCAGGGACCGAAAATCTTGTACTGGGTTACAGGATTCTAGAATGGAAAACTGTGCTTGACTCCCCCCGCCATTTCTGATATAAACTGGAAAAAATTATATAATTAATGATGAAGCAAAATTTGATTTGGAAAACAAATTCTTAATTAGGTTCCTACTGAGTTCATTTCATAGTTATTTTGGGATCTAAATTTCAACGTTCAATTTTTCACTCTAAAGTTCACTTGTAATGAAGATGATATTGTAAGTGCCTGTGTATAAGAATATTGTAATTATTACTCAAAACAAATCTATCACTGTGTATGGGATAAGTTTTTTCACTGGGGGAAAAATTACCTTTGTGTCGAGGTAATCAAATAACTTCATTAAATTTATCACATACAACAATTTCTTATTTGTCTGCAAGTGTAAAACTAAATCCGATTCTATTTTGATTTTTGCTGACATTCCTCACTTTCAGCAGGACTGTTTTTTGGGTGTGTTGGGAGGTTGTTATTAATGCACCCTTTTTTTTCACCCAACTGCAGTGGTTCTCAGTCCCAGGTCACATTCCACCCCTTACAGTTCCAGGTTCCCTCAATTCCCCTCCCCCATTTTCAATTGTCATGTAGTAATTTCAAAGTGGATGAGCTATTAATACAGGGCTTTCCGAACTGTGTTAACTGTGTTGTGTCGCCCATAATCTCCAGGTATGTCGCAAAATTAAGTATAATTTCATTCCTAGCAATGCCTTGAATAGTGAGTTATTTTGTTGTTTTTTTTTTTTAATAGCGTATGTTCTGATACAGTATGGTTCAGGTATTGCTGTATAAACTAACGTAACTAAATATAAGCTGGAAAAAAATTCATTATATCATAAGATCTTGAATAGTGTGGTTTTGAAGTGCCAAAGATTTGGGATTGAATTACCCACGCTATTCAGGGTATACCAGTATCTTTTATGGGATAGTTTTCCTGAGTCAGATGAACTGCTGAGTTGACATTATATATTTAGCTTGGCTAACAAAAATGTAGGTATTGTCTCAAAAAGTTTTATTTTTAGAAAGTGTGTCACCAATCCAAAGAGTTTAGAATGCTCTGCGTTAATGGCACAGATAATGTGATCAGTAAGCAGAGTTCAAACTCTGTCCAAGATAGTTTGCATCACTTCACACTGATGCCCTTGGGAAAGGCATATATCCATATCTTCTCCCCTCCAGCATGTTATGGGCCTGCATGGCAGAGTAAGGCCCATCATCACCACCACCACCTAATGTCTGACACTCACTCGGCCTATGTTCAACAACAGATATTAGAAGGCTGATAACTAAATAAATACATTGTTTCACCATTATGCTTTCCATTAAATGTTCCTCCCTTTAGGAAATTAATCCATTGGGAGCCAAGTGTCTCCTGTTTGAGAACCACTGTTCTACTGTCAAATTGAATGAACTGTCCCATAATAGTTGTTGCATTTATATATACATTTTTATATGCAAATGTAACAAATATGGGATAGAGGTAATGAAATCTTTTTTCACCTGAATGGCTTCAGTTTATTCTTTTTATTCTATTTATCAAAGTGATTGCAGAAAAATTGTTGAATGTTCTGTAATAAGTCACTGATTGAATTTGGGGACTGGGTAATTCATTTTTTTTTTTTTTTTTTTTTCCCCTGGTAGTAAAAAAATTGTCAAGTTGAAAAGTGTTTTTCAAGGCGGTGAAACTAGTTTTTCTGACCATCATCACCATAGTGTTGGTCAAGCATCAGCATTAGAACATTTCTGGAAGGAACACTTTTTATTTCACAAAATAAATTTTTTTTTTTTTTTTCTTCTTAATTGTTTTGATGTAAATTTCCTGAAAGATTTTCTCATGGAGAAATAAATATATTGTGTAATCATGAAAATTGTTTGTTTTTCCTTAATTGATCAACTATAACCACTTGTAGAGAAATCGACGGACAGACACAAGTTCTCAATGAATTCCAATCGAAATTTGTGAAAGATTGGGCAATGGGCTACAGTAGAAGTGATTAAATTTTGGTGCAGATACAGAAATTGAGCTATGTTTATTTTGCTAGAAAAGTGGTTAAAAACTTACAGTTAATTAAACATGTACACAATTCAAATTCTAAAGGAATCAACTTTTTTTTTCTTTTTTTTTTTTTGTTGCACATTTGAAAATCTCCCCCCCCACACACACACCTTTTTTTTCCTGTTCATTCCCCTACCATTCAGTTTTTAGATGCATTCATGTGCATCTCTATAAGAGGGTCTGTAGGTCAGTCAGTCTGTTTGTCCCCAATATATTCGAAATCTATTTTCAGCCCATGGTTGAAAGAATCTTTTTTTTTTTTTTGTTCTGTGTATTCACCATGCTCTCACATTGAGAATGAAACTAAATCTGGTGGTTTCCACCTGTTACCTCATGTTTTAGAAAGCAGAGTTCAACTTACTATACAATTCAACCTTGATTTTATAGCCACATGAGATCATACAATGAATGAAAACATTCTCTGAAATCATAAAAAAAAGAACAATACAACCCACCAAGGTCATAAAGGACCCCAGCATAGGTGAAAAATCTAATGATTTTTAGGTAAAAATTAAGACATCCCCACAGAGTTCACACAGCCCAGCATCCATCTACAGATAACATCCAGACTATACGCCTTGACCAGTAATTCATAACCACCAGCAAAACACATAGTACAAGCTTAACAAACAAAAGGAAAACTCCTCCTACCTAGTAACACCCATAAAAATTCCCCCAAACAGGAATCTATAACACATGTATGTTTCTGCCCTCTTTGGGCCTTTTCAGGCAAATGATTATTCATTCAATCATTTATCAATTTATTACATTCATTTATTGATCATTCACCTGAAGAAGCCAAAAGAGGACAGAAACATAAACAGGTTTGTGTAGCAAATTGACTTCCTACTTTTCCTATACATATATATATATATATATATAACTTGCTATTGATACCATATCAATACCATTTGTACTGGTATCCTCGATATAGCAGTTCGCAATTTATACATATTTTACAGATCAAAAATATTTATTATGTTGATGCAAGCATCCTCTGATACAACACAGTTCATTTTATATATATATATATATATATATAAATAAATTTGAATCTTGACTTACTGCATTGTGGAATATGGACACATCATTGAATTAATGTCCTTGTACAGCATTGGTAGAGGTTTACATTTCAAGTGCTTTCTAGTCATGTTTATACCAAATACTTTTTATGGTTGCTGATTTCACTGTAAAATCTAATTTGAATTATGAATTTATTGAAATAATCAACATCATTTTAATTCAACTGAAAACTTCTTTTGCTGAAGCAGGATAATACCTGAGAGTTTTGATTCAAGGATGTTCAGATGTGTGTTCTAGGGTTTTTTTGTTGTTTTTTTTTTCCCCAACAAACAGCATATCTATCGCTGTGAATCCATCGCTAACATTTTTCTCTGAAAAAGAGGGCTGGCCCCCGTTGAAATGCATCAAACTGTGCCCATGGAATAATAACAAAAAAATTTTGAGGTGTAACAGCTATCTCTCGAGTTTTTCACTTCACCTTCCAATTGTCATTAACATCTACATATTTATATTTACAGATCAAAGTGTAATCATTCTCTCTTTACTTAATTCATATTTTCTAGTTGCTCTTTACAAAAACGTAAACATATAGACACTAGTTTATTTTTGCACCTCTAGTTAAAAAGGGAGTTCATCAATTGATAAATAGGCTGTAATCATTTTTTTTTAGAAATGTGTTAGTTGAGTGCTTCTACAACTATCCATAACAAATTGGTGGCAAAGGTGTTATTATTGAAATCAATGAGTCACTTTTTGAACAACATTAACATAATGTTGGCAGAATTGTACCTGAGTGGTGGATATTTGCAACGAAAGGGGGATTTTTATTTCCAGTTACCTTTTGTGGACACAAACACAGAGATCACTGTTAATCAAGCGGATGTGATGTGGCAATGTGGTTAGGTCATGAATGGGCCCACAAACAGAGACAGAAAGTATTACCTTGCTGAATTTATGCCATTCTTCATTTTATTATTTTTGGCATCAGATCATATCTGAGCTATACATAACGTGAAATATTTTGATTTTTTTTTTATTTTTTTTTATTTTTCAATTGTTTGTGAATTTTTTCAATTAAAATGAATAATCAAAATAAATAGAATTTTTTTTTTCTGAAAGAAAAAATCCAAATCAGCATTGAAGAATATATTCCTCGGTACGAGGGTATTTGCATCCTATACAACTGTTTCCTTGTTAGATGTGTCCTGGTCATTTGTGCTCAAATGTATGTATGTTTAATATTAGATGTAATTGTTTTATTGCCTACAATTACCTTAAGTAATAAGAAGGTAGTTTTTAAGAAAATATAATGATAGTTTAACCTTTTTTTTTCCTCTTTTTTCCAAATGAAACATTACATTAATATGTATATTAAATATGCATATTGGTAGGGAAATGTTCAGAACCCAGAGATTTTAGATGTAATTTTTCCTTATATATATATATATATATATTGTGGGACAAATGTTTGGATTGCAGAGAAAAAAAAAAGCAAATGACTAGGATGCATTTTACGAAGACACAGTTGTGCAAGACACAATTGTTCTGTCACCTACTTTTTCTTCATGTTTCATGGCATCAGAATATTCTCTTTTCAGTTCTTATGGTCTTGGCTGAAGAGCAGTTGCTTACATTTAGAATATAAAGACTGTCTAAATCGGTACCTCTAAAAAAGAAAAACGAGAATTTCTAGAAAAACTCTTATGCAGAGGTTTGTGTTGATTAATTGAATCATTTGGAGTGTGTTATTCATTGATTGGGGCAATTGTTATTAGTAATAAATGCAATTTTCGTTTCACTTTTCGTATCTTACCACAACCCATTTAAAACGTTTCCATGCAAGGGAAAAATATTTAGAAAAAACTCAAGATGAAGTTGTCATTTTTTTACCAGGCACAGATTCACAAATGGATTATTTAAAAATATATATCAATGTCTCACTTTTAGTCGCTTCCATTTTTTTGTTGTTCACGTGCATAGACCAACAATAGAAGAATAGGGATCCCTCAGAGACTAAATAGCATCACTGAAAAGCAGATAAGACAGCACAGTATATCAGAGAAGAGACTGGAGTCCAAGATATCATAGAAACCATTACAAAACTCAAATGGCAATGGGTTAGATATGTTATACGAATGTCAGACACCCGCTGCACATCACAACTCACAACATTGGTCCCCAAGGATCATATACAAATTTGCTACTGACAGAAAGTAAGATGGTGTGACGAACTAGACAGCTTCAAAAAGCACTGGCCCTGTGATGTCCATGATAGAGTGGTCTGACAAATCTTTGGGAAAGTCTGTGTCCAATGAGGGATATTAAAATCAAAATGCTAAAAGGCTAATTGAAAGCAGATGTTAGTCACAACAGTGTGCAGAGGACAAAATGATGACAAGTTGTGAATTTCAAAAAAGTGAATGTTATGTAATGTTGTATAGTACTTAACGGATAAAGTAGTGATGATGTTAATATCTTTTGGTACTGAACATGTTGACTTGCTATAAACTTGTAGAAAGAATGTATAAAAGCAGTTTGGATCAATTTTATCTCATTAGAAATATTAAAAGGGAAACAACTCGGGTGACTCACTATTACGCTTTTTTTTAATAATTATCATATTAAGATAAGGTTTTGTGAGGTTGTTGCAGAATTACCACCTCAAAAAGGAAGAAGATTAGGGCAGAGAGAGAGAGAGAGAGAGAGAGGGAGAGATAAAGAGAGAGATTAAGCAGTACTAATAAGATGACCTGAATCTGAATTATTCATTGATAATACCTTTTACAAAAAAAATTGTCACTTCGTTCTTAGGTACGCAATTGTTCAGTTTTATGTCTATTTGATTTTAAAATGTACTTTTAAAATTTCTATTCAATCTTGCGATTAAAAAAACATTACATTTGATAGATTTATGTTGATAATCTGCTCCCTTTAGATTTGACGGACGTGGCTGACCTAAAGAGTGAAACCGATTCTTCTTATTGACAAATGTAAGGGACATAACTCATGAACAAATGACACCAGATTGACAAAGTATTTGAGACCCATTTCATGAAGTAGTTACTGTACTTTCAATTCATAGGTAAATTCCTAATTGCTTTGTTCCAAGTATCTAAAAGATTTTTAATGTTTTAAACCAGAAACAACTTTTTTTCAACTTGTCTTGATATATACTGAATTATTTCGAATGTATTGTGAATAATTGAAAAGTACTTTGAGACCTGAATTCTCTCCCTTGTATTTGTTGCAGAACGGTTGTTCGCATAAGTCAAGCTATGACTGTTTAATATCATTTAGCTCTCAAGATAATCTGTACTAAGTCTCAACCACTAAGAACATTTCTTCTTGAAATTGGTGACTTTTATTTGGCCTTTGCATTACCAGTGGGCTGATTAGCACAATGGTAAGTGCATCGCTACGTTGAAGCGACTACCCTATTGGCGGCAGGTTTGATTCCTACAGCAGACCCCCCCTTTTTTTTCAATTGTTTATTCTATTTACGTTGTCTAAATAGAATGATTTATTAATCGTGTAACGACGGGAGATCATTTCAAATAAGTTTCTAAATAGAGCGTGCGTAAGTTTTCATATCTGCATCAGATATTTCAGAATTATTGTCTTAGAGAAAAGCACAATCTAATGTGAGGGCAACAATTTCATCTCAACCTGGAATATTATTCGGTTCAAAATCATGAGGCTTACAAGAATCTTTTTATTCTTGGAGAATATTTGTGCATATTTCTTTTTTTAGTCGTTTGTAATAATTTTCAACTATGAAGTGAGTGCCGTATAAAAATTCATTATATACTTTGCGACCGAATATAATGCCGTGGTTATCCCTTTCTATGGGACAACAGTTTTGTTCAGTAAGATTAGTTGCATGT
Organism: Thysanoteuthis rhombus; assembly: GCA_963457665.1. NCBI lineage: Eukaryota > Metazoa > Mollusca > Cephalopoda > Oegopsida > Thysanoteuthidae > Thysanoteuthis > Thysanoteuthis major. The sequence goes on from OY735205.1 coordinate 11,649,221, forward strand.
GAGGAAAATATAACGGAAAGCCATTTGCTGTTATTGTTTTGTTCAAGTATAGCACCAAAAGTTTGCATGAGTCTTTTGTTGTAAGTAAATTCAAGTCGTAAAATTGTAGCACAAAATAATTAATAATCATTTCTTTGAGTCTTGTAATCGCTTCAATTTGAGGTTTGTTAAATGGCCAAGCGATGTCATCCTGAAGAAGTAGATGCAGGGGTGTCGTTATCCCAGTGAAGTTTGGAAGAAAGAGATAATTCGTCATGCCTGAGAACCTTTGCAAGTCTTGTTTGCACTTGGATAGTGCACATTGATGATAGTTTCCATTTTGGATGGACCAGACTTGAATTCTTCGTCAGTGATAAGCTAACCCACGTATCTGATTTGAGATTGAGTAAAAATACATTTGGATTTGTTCAATTTTAGACCTTTTTTGCATATTCGGTCAAAAATGAGTTTTGATTTATCTAGATGCTATTATAGTATTAGACTGTATCATAATATCTTGGGAGTTTTTGTTCTTCTGATTCCTTCAATTATTTGGGGTACTCCGATTTGGAACACTTCAGACATTTTTTTACGTTTTGTAAATGAACTGGTACAAAATTATTTCAAATGAAAAGAAAATTTCAAATTTCTTTCAAAAGAAAGGAAAATTAAAATCAATGATGAGTTTGTTTGCACAAAAATTATTTGAACTCTCCCGAAACATTTAAAAACCATAAGTTCAACAATATGTCACTATTCGTGGTTCTATTAGCATAAGGTGGAGGAGGATGATAAGGAGGAGGAAAAGAAAGTTGTCTTTCTGTATGTCAATTGATTCTAATACTTGTAAAATATAGCGATATGGAAATATTATGCAAGTATCATTTTCTAGAAAAATTGTAAGCGGACATTTTTGGTGTTTTTTGCGATATTTTGGCTTTTATGCGGACTTTGATATTATATTATGACATCATTAGCAACTGATAGAAAAATTGATCAGGATAATTGTTTTCCTTTTAATGACGTCATGTCTTTTAATGATATCATACCTCTCCCTTCTTTCCTACTTCCGTAATTTAACATAATTAGGACAGACCGACAAATCAACCAAAAAGTGTCTTATAGAGATGTGCAGACACATCTAAAACATCTGTAATAAACATTTGTACATTTCTTCACTTATGTCTCTTCTAACCAATGAAGCTTGTTTATTTATCTGTCTTTAGCACATTCTTGTAACTTACAACTCCTTTCCTTTTTTAAAAGTTTTGCCGCTCAGTCTATGCAATTCACATTGCTACAAATTACAAAGAAGGTATGGTAGGTTTAAAACTAATTCCTAATTAGACAAATTGCATCATAATATCTTACAGTTGTAAAAATTCAACTTTTAAATTCATAAACCGCTTGTCATTGATAGTGGAGCTCTCTAATGAATAGGATTAAAAACAGTGAAAATCTTCTGCGAATTGAATGAAGTTTTTTTTAATTGTTAAATGGCCAAGGCAGATAACTATAATCAGAAGTTTTTTGTTCTGTTTTGTTTTTTGTTTTTTTTTTGCTTGAAATTGACATTCTATTTTCTATTCATCCAGATAATAAAGCAAAGAAAAATGTGATTGTGACTTTTTAAAAATAAGATTTCTCTGAGAATAGATTTGCGGAACCTATTAAAGACTTATTCTTTGTAATAAAAAAAGTCCACCATTTGGCGATTAATATAGAAATGTTTTGGTCTTTCTGAATAAAAAGGTTAAGAGAGATGTTTGAAGACATTTGAAAGCCAAGAATGTTGATTTTTGAAACCAAGCAGGGAAGCAGCCAATATTATCTACTCATACCCGCTTTGTAGGATAATGGATTTCTCTGTACAGTTGCTCATCGCAGCTTGGAATGGAACGAAAAGATGCAAGACTCGTGTCGGGAATCAAAACTGAACCTTTATTTTTCTTCTTCGACCGATCAAAAATACATAGTCTTCGACTGGACACTGAACAAAATCCTTATTCAGAGAGAGAGAGAGAGAGAGAGAGAAGCAGAGGGAGTGAGAGTTCAATGTCTTTCTACTGCCAGCGGCCAGAGGCAGCAGTAGCCTGGTGACCGTGGTACTCTATGTCTGTCAGCTCTAGTCTGTCCTCTCTGTGTAGTCTATTCACCAACCTCTGGTCTCCTTTTTAAAGGCAAGGGTCTCTTTTCTTTTGCCATTTTTCCACTAAATTATCTTGCCCTCTTCCTTTACCTGATACCGGAACTAAATGATCATCAACCCTTTTCTTTTCTATTTTCCCCCTGCTTTATTTCATTTCTCATGCAATTAAACTTAAAATCTACCTTTCTTACTGCCGCCGATAGAATCCTTATACACCGTCCCCTTTTTTTATCGAACTCTTTTCACTTTCTTTCTCCTAATGTCATTTTATTAGATGGCTGTGACTGGCTATCTATCTGCAGAGATTCTAAACAACCACGCTTTATCTAGTCAATGAATTTACTTTCGATGTTTCTATAGTCCTTTTGGCCAGTGAAAAGGATTACAGTGTAACTTCTCATTTTTGATCAGGTATTCAAGTATAACTTCACTTACATGCACGCCAAAATTATCTCTAAGAAAAAATGCTATTTAAAAATAGAATGAAATATTCAAGAATAAAATCAAATATCAGATTAAGGAGTTTCGTCAGCCCTTATATTGTAACAGTTTCCCCTCATTTGAACTAATACCGTACTAAGCCAAGTCGAATGAAATATTAAAAAGTTCAAGAGGAAGACTTACTTTCAACGCTGGTATTCAGAGTCCATTCAGCGAACCAAGGCGGTTGCCTAGGATGCAAAATTCCAAGGGGCACAATCCAAACTGAAAAAAAATGCTAGAATACAACGGGTCGCAGATATTTTAAATCTCGCCTAGGGGTTTTGACCCCTTGGCACCAGTCCTGCCTTGATTACATCATAGTCTAGTCAAGAGAAGACAATAAATAACAGACTCAAGTCGATTTCTTTCGATGATGTTTAATACATGAGTGAAGATCTTAGATAATTGAACAAAAGCTGCTCTTTTGTACTTTCCGAACGTCTCTCTCCAGTTGTCTCGGTGCGCATTTCCTTTTTTCCCCTGTTGGTACGGTGCTAGCCTTTATTCGTTGTTTTGCAGGCTCTGAACGCACAATACTTGTTTTCCTGTCCGCAGGGGATGGCTCACCAATCAATGCTTGATGGAAAGAAGATTTTTTTCTTTTAAGTTTCTCTTGATTCTGCGGTGAATGTACAGAATCGGTTGGAGAACGGGGTTTCGATGATACGGATGGCCTTCGAGTCACTTTTTCGTTCCTATGCCGCAGATTCTCTTCTGCCATTTCCTCGATGCACGATTTACGCCGTTGTACCCCACGCCTTGGTTCTGAGGGCATGTCACCATTGTCTTCTGGCTGCCGGTAGGAAAGTCTTTTACTCAAATTGACATACTCGGGATCTTTGGACTTTCGCCGTGATTTAGGTTTTGGAGAAACAGTTGGCGATGGAGATATTGTAGAACCAGATTCGTCTATCGATGAACCTGCAGTAGGAATGTCTGATGGAGTTTTTAAACTAATTAATTTGTCTGACATTCGAGCCATTAATTGTACTTTAACAGAATCTTTTCTTTGGTCAATAGTCAAAGATTCACTTTCTTCCGTTGGCTTTTTTTCCTCGTCTTGTGCCTCTTTCTTTTCTTCTTCTTTTCCTTCTTCTTCTCCTTTTTCTTCTTCTTCTTCTTTTTCTTCTTCTTCTTTCGTCTCCTTTTCGTCTCTTTCCATTCTTTCCTTTTCTTCTTTTTCTTTCTCTTCTTTTTCTTCCATTTCTTTCCTCTCCTTTTCTTCCTTTGCTTTCATCTCTTCTTCTGTCTTTCTTTTTTCTAGTTCTTGCATTTCCTCTTCTTTTCTCTCCTTTTCTTCTTTTTCCTCCTTTTCCTTTTCTTCTTCTTCTTTCTTTTCCGTTTCTTCTTTTTCTTCTCTTTCTTTTTCCTCTCTTGCTTTTCTCTCTTCTTCTTCTTTCTTTCTTTCTTCTAGTTCTTGCATTTCCTTCTCTTTTCTTTCTTTTTCTTCTTTTCCCCTTTCTTCCTTTTCTTCCCTCGTTTCTTCTTCTCCTTCCCTCTTTTCTAGATCTTGCATTTCCTTTTTCTCCCTCTCAATTTCTTCCACTTCTTTTTCTTCTTTCACTTTTCTTTCTTTTTCTTCTTTTTCTCTTACTTCGTCTGCCTCCGTCTTTTTCATTTCCTTTTCCTCAATTATTTCCTTTTCTTTTGCATCTGTAATAATCGGAACTGTCTTGGTGGGCACACTTTGTGCAGCCAAAGGCTCATCAAAATCTACTAAACCAGCTCGGGATTTATTTAATTCTGTTTCAAAATCCAAGTCATCAATTCGTTGAACTATATCATCCCAATGTTTACGGTTTTCTATGCAAGCGTCGTGTAATCCTAAAAAAGATTCGTCGAATTCTGCCATCGTTTGAAAAGCCTTTAGGCAAACGACATCAATGAACTCTATCATGAGGGCAGGAATTTTGTTACTTTCATTTTTTTTCAAAACTGGAGCTTCTCTTTCTGATTCTGGTTGTTGGAATAAATCTAATGTAGCTGCCAAAACAATTATTTTATGATTTTTCCATGGTTTTGAAAATGCTGTAATGTCACAAGTGACCATTGTCAAAATAATTAGCATATCTTTGTCTTCTTCATTTTGAAAAGGTGCTGTTTTTTTCTTGAGTTCGCCGAAATTTCTCTCATTAGTTAGATACTCATAAATGTCAGTCGCAAAAATTGCTTTCTTGATTAATTCCATGCCTTCTCTGTATTTATCAGCCGTGAGGTTTTGGAAAATGTTTGTCGCTTCAGCATTTAATATCATTACACAACGGCCTAACACTTGATGTTCAGAAGAACACGTTGTATATACCTTTGTTAATAGGGTGGCATCTTCCAGATTTTTACCCATATACCCTTCATAATCAAGATCATGGCATAGACCCGCGATTAACAGACAAATGCACTCAAAAGGAGAGAAATATTTCTTCAAAACACCTTTGTTTAAAGCGCAAAACATTGTCTGAGAAACATTGAGTGCATGACGCCAATTGTGGTACAAAAGAGGTCTGTAGTTTTTCTTCACTGTCAATATCCAGTGATATAGATGTTCCAGACTAATACCTAAAATATTCAGAGTATTCAATTTGACAAACATCAAAGCACACGCCTGAACGGTAGACACGTCACTCAAAACAGCATCGTTAAATCCGAAGTCATATATTTTACACTCATTCGCAGAGGGCATTTCTATTTGTACAAATCGATCAACTTCTCTTTTTTCTGATGTCATATGGTAGGAAAGGATTTCCAAAAGTATTTGTTTGGTCGTCAGGGATTTAACTGTCCTCTGATACAGCTGGCAATTATATATACCAAGACCACAATACACAGCAAAAGCTTCAATCGTGTTGCTATCAGCTTTGTTAGTAATGGCGTTTATTTTGCCTGCAAACATAATACAACCAATACATTTATCTGACGGATCATGAATAGCCGTACTGAGAACCCAGTTGGCACCTTCTTCGTAAATCTTCTTCATATTCTCGCTATCGTCGGTAGAATCTTGTTCGGACGTAATTTCTGCACAAGCAACGAACTCTGGATCGTCGCTCAGATTTGTAAAAAATATCCTCTCATTACTTTGTAAGCATTTGTTAGCCATGTCAGCGTATACATTCTTTTCAGTTTCTCCACTGGTGATTTTTACGTCTGCGTCAGGGTCGTTCAGACGATAAATCTTGTCGAATGATTGACCTTTTCCGTCAATTAGGTAAACACTTGCAAATTTACACCTAATAATTTTCAAAGCGTGTTCTAATATTATTTGGATGATTTGATCAATATTGCTTTGTCCGATGGATATTTGCCAAGCCAAATTCAATAACATTTGATTTCTTTGAATTTCTTCGATCGACATTTGAAATAGACGAGCGTTATTAATGCCGATTCCACAGAAATTGAGGTATTCACTGAATAGAATCTCGTCTTTTTCTGAAAAACTGTCGACATCTTTCTTGTTCATGATCTCAGCCACGCCAACTACATCGCCGTCTTTGTTCATTATTGGCATACAAAGAATACAGCGAGTTTCATATCCGGCTAATGTATCAATATCAGGATTATAACGGGGATCATTTTGAGCGTCTTTTATATTCATAGGAATTTTCGACTCAGCAACTACTCCAATAATTCCTTCACCAAAGGGTATGTGAATTGCATGTTTCTCGTCGTGCATTGTGTCATCTAGCTGAGATGTAGCAGTTACATCAAACAGCTTAGAAACGAGATATTTTTCATCAACTCCATCCACAAGATAAAGCCTGCCTCGATCACTTCCAGTTAGATAAATAACATTCTGCATGATTTTATGACTCAAAGCGTTCACGTTTAGTTCGCCGGCAATGTCTTTCACAAATTCACCGAAGCGCTGGTTTTCATCCATGGTTGCATCAACAATGTTTTTCTTTTGGACTCTCTGCTGATTGACCAGTTTCTCCACGCATTTAGACATAGACAGTGTTGGTGCTGATCCCATGTCATGAATTCTCTGGCTAATATTTTTGGATACATCATTCTTCGCCAGAAACGTACCCAAAAAATCAGGGTTTGCATTTAGAAATGTTTCTACTTCTTTGAAGTCTAAGTTATTTGTGTTCGAATCATCTTTTGCAAGACGTTGTGTCAACAAACTCAAAGCCATATCAAAACGTAACTGATAGAGAAAACTGTGGTTACAAAATACAACTTACTATGTCTAAAACCTTATTAGTAATTCTTTGTTTACAATTACTGAAAATATTAGAAAAATTCTTGTTCTAATTCCAGTTCTCTACAGACAGATATTGTTTGTTTCGTACAAGAAGTTTCCCATCAAGTGATATTTTAAACGTAAATCAATTATTCATGAATCTGGTTGTACAGTCCGGTTCGGAATATTCAAATGGTATTCAGATAGGAATAAAATCAATTAATATACTAGAACAATGTTTCGATGATACCGAAGCATTCTTTTAGCGAGAGTAAAGGAATTGAATTTTGTGACGTCATTTCCGCCTCTTAGCTAATACGTAACATTCCAAACATATTCATGAATTTGTCACAATAACCGCTGAGTAATATCATATCTTTCATAACTTTCGATTTTCTGCTTAACAAACAAAACTAAAAGACGCTAAACCAATTTGATTTCGCTTACTTATGCAGTAAAAATAAAACGACGAATCTTTATAAATGTTCCTTATTTACTGCAAAATAGCATTAAATTCAAGTCTCATAAAAATGTATAAATGCAAAATCTATTTTCACTGTGAAAATGCAGATAGATTTTTAAATATCTAAAATCAAAAGTAACTCTAACTTAACCCAATACAAATCCAAGCATGCTGTTTCCAATGTCATTTAATGAAATTGTAATTTCATCATTCTGATATTTAAGTTTAACTACGTTTTAGCACAAAGCTACAAATGTGGGGCACCCTGGGGGGAACGGACTCACTAATCAGTATTAATGTTCGCCACGGAATGAAATAATTAAATCATGGTCTGTGGCTGGCTATTTGCTTACAAACGAAATTGAAAAAAAATTATGTGGTTCATCGCGAAAAACTGTGAACAATCAGTCGGTATTATACGTGCTTGCTTAGCGAGCCATTGAATTTCTGATTGTCAAGTGTGAGTCAAGATTTCAATGAATTCTTCTTGAGGTGTCTTTGAGACAAACTTGGCCCAATCTATCTTATATTGCAAAATTTCTTTCGGCTGCATAGACTGGATTGAGAGTGGAGCCTGGAATAGACGTTGAAAATGAAGGAAACCTGCTCACAGACAAACGAAAGTTGATTTGAGACTTACGCCTGACTGACTTACGTCTTCTCGCATACACGTCCTCACAAGAGCTTAAAACCCATTTCTGTGGGTGGCGGGGATTCAAGTCATTGCAGTCCAATAGCTTAAGTGTGAGTTACGAAAGTTTTCGTCAAGTTTTTGTTAGCTTGCTAAAGAAAACACAGTGTATACGTCATGTTTCTTTCAAGTCCTTCAGGTAAGGAAGGCTAGAAGAAGGTAGAAGAGCAGGCACCTTGCTGGCTTAAGCTAGTGACTTGGAGAAAGAAGTGTAATGGATTACATTTGTTCTTTCTATTCAGAAAGGCAAGGAAGACATATGTATAATAAAAAGATACAAGTAAATAAGTGTCATGATACCTGCGGTGCGTTTATTTCACTTTATCCAATAATAATCGACTGACGCCCTGCTTGAGTTGCAGCCACACCTCCATAATTGTTACACGATCATATAAATACTCCAAATAGCTAATAAAATTGCTACTGCTACAAACGATAACTAATAGCACTAGTACTAAAAAGACAATTACGACACTTGCTGTGACGTTACTTATTTACACAACACACAGATGTCTTCTGTCTAATCAGTTTTATCTCGTGCCTTATTTATCCAATCACAACACATCCATACACTGTCCGTCAACACACAAAATGGTATCAGAAGTCAAGAGCAACCCATAATCCGCACGAATACCGGATTATTGTCAGAATATGGATTTTTCATCACCTCCGAAACCACTAAATTTCTACCAGGAAAAATCTCGCGGGGACGTGGTGCAAGTGGAAAATAGAAGTCAACCTGTTTCTACGAGCAACGAACCAGATTAGGTTACGACTTCAAATCGACATGCATAGGACCAAAAATATGATTGAAAATTCGACTCATACTGACCACAAAGAAAGAACTTGACTTTTCAGACATAAATTCTTCACTTACAAGCAAGCAGATGGACAGAACTTCCATGATTATATCACTGATCTCTACCTCAGAGCATCGCAATGCTAATTCTGAGATGTTTCCGATCGTCTTATTAAAGATACTTCAATACGTGGTATCTCATGCTCCAGCCTAAGAGAACGTCTTCAAAGGGAATCCGGGCTAACTCAAGGGCCACACAAACAGGGCAGGCAACTGAAGAAACAAGACAACAGTCCAGAATCTTAGCTGCCTCAGCAAAATACAACTGCAATGAATCATTGACGCAGACAGATACGCGCAAAAGAAATTACAAACTATCAATCCAGAGCTGAAAAAGAAAGCCTACTAAAATTAAAAACTATATCCGCTCCTATGAAATTTGTGGTGGTAGTCATTCAAGAAATAATTATCCAGCATACCAGAAATATGTAGTAAATACGACAAAAAGGACTTCAAGAATGACGATACATAAAATACAAATATCTCAGAAACTGAATCTGATACCGCAGACTTTTTCTTAGATACGATTGGCTTCAAGAATCCTCACCTAGAGATCAAATTTGAGTCCACACAATAAGTAACGATGGGAATTCCGAATGATGGACAATAAACTTAGAACGGCAATCCGCAATAAAATTTTAAACAGAATCGGGTACAGAAATAAACGTGTTATCTCCGAAATACTACTACAATGTCCCCTGTCCCATATTAAAGAATAGATCAATGAAGTTGACAGCATAAAATAACACTAACATTCCTGTATTAGGAAAGTTGGCAGCCACTCTAACTCATAAACATTTATAACTCCCGTACTCTTCATCGTTGCAGATACAGAATCCCAACCAGTACTTGACGTAAATGCATGCAAAAAACTGAATTTAATCTGACTTTTTTTAAAAAACTCGATCACTCAAGTTTACTAAATCTTCTACTGAAGTATGGTGATTATTTCTCTGAAATTGGCACTTTGCCGTTCACTCACCACATCACTGTAGGCCCAAAAGTGACTCCCGTGATCCATCCTCACAGGAAATTGCCATTAGCCATAAAAAGCAAATTTTGAAAAAAGAACTTGAAAATGCAAAAAATATAAAAATCAGAATAATTGCTGGACGGATTAAGCTCCCTCGTTATCTAACATCCACACGATTTAAACAAAGCAATAACACATTATTAACTCTCCACCGCTGTGGAAATATTTGCCAAAATGCATGGTCCAAACTAAATGCCTTTTACGGATTTTTGCAAAATCCTTGTTGATAAAGAGAGTAATCGAAAGAATACTCCAAACTCCAAAGACGACATTATAATACGGTCCAATACCATAGAAGAGCATCTGGAGATATTGAAAATCATTTTTGACTGATTACGTAAACATAGTCTAAAATTAAACAAATCCAAATGTGTTCTTGCTCAATCTCAAATAACACATCTGGGTCATCTCATCACTGACGAAGAATTGAAACCTGATCCATACAAAGTGGAAACTATCATCAACGTGCACTACCCAAACGCAAACAAGACTTGCAAAGGTTTTTAGGCATGACAAGTTATCTCTGGAAATTCCTTCCAAACTACTCTGAAGTAACGTCACCTTTACGTCTACTTCTTCAGAATGACATAGTGTGGTCATTTGACAAACCTCATATCGAAGCAGTCACAAAACTCAGAAAAATAACTAATTGTCCTGTTCTACAATCTTATAAAGTAAATTCATTTACGTTAATAACAACCGACTCAAGAAAACATGGAATCGATGCTATCCTTGAACAATACTATGACGGCAAATGGCTATCCGTTACATTTTCCTTGCATGCCACTACTCATACCGAACAAAATTATTGTCCCATAGAAAGGGCTATCCCCGGCAAACTATTCGGCTGTACAAAAAAAATTATATATATATATATATATATATATATATATATATATATATATATATATATATATATATATATATATGAATTCGTACAAGGCTCACCATTCACAGTCGAAAATGATTAGAAGCCACAAAAGAAAAAATAAAATGAAAAGCAAAAACAAAACGAAAAACGATTCACAAATCTCCTCTAAGAATGTAAAGATTTTCGTTAGCCTTACAACGTCATGATTTCGAACAGAATTACATACCAGACCGTGGTGCAATTGTTCCAACACATAATCTCGTGTTTATCTCCAGGACAATAATCTTGAAATATCTGATGCAGGTATGAAAATTTACATACACTCAAATGTATTGAGAAAGGGACGTATATGGTCCGATAGAATGATTATAAATTGCGTTATATTATATAAAAAACGGATCTTTGCATTAAAGGCTGCAGTTTAGCTCAGTGGTAAGAGAATTGCATAGTTGAAGCGGCTACCGTATCGATGATAGGTTTGATTCCTGCTGCAGACCGATTTTCTTTCATTGTTTATTCTATTTACGTTATCTAGGGTGAGTGATACATTAACTGAGTAATGACGGGAGATCATTTCGAATGAGTTTCTGTATAATACAACGCAATTCATAATCATACACTCTAATGTGAACGTTTTTCTGATGAGTGACAACAATCTCAACTCGAGAAAGCTGCTTCATGAGATTCAACTTTGCAATTACTCATCGAACACACAAAAAATGGTAAGCCTCACAGAGAAGGAAAATCCTCTTCTCTGAAACCCTATGTTTCTATCTGCAACGAAATTTCAACCGTACAAGGTCTTATATACACAGATGTACAAATAATTGTGCCCAACACTTTGCGTGAATGAGTTTTACAATGCAAAAACTCACTCACTCATGCAATCATATTTTCTCCCTATTCCCCCCACTTTAAAGACTCAGCTTATCAAAAAGGAGGATTTTACACAATCGAATTAATACTTTTATCAATACAGCTGCAACTGCTACTAACAATAGCTTATAGAACTTTGATAAAAAGACGATTACGCCCCTTTGCTGTGACGTCACTTACCTACACAACACACAGTATAAAAGATGATTTCTCTCTTAACTGCATGCTTATCTCGTGTCTTAGTTATCAACCATCTTAATCTAATCACAACTCATTCACACACTATCCATCTACATACAAAAAAAAAACGAAACCAGAATATAAGTCGATGCATGGCTTTACGCATAGTTTTCTACAATCTTATGATTGAATTTCCGATTTTACATTAAAAAACAGAAAATGATAGAATAGACTCAATGCCTTTATCTTCGTTTCTAGTTCATTCATTTAGCTTGAGAATTCATTTTCATTTTTCTATATTTTATTCATGAAAATAGAAAAAAAGAATTTACACCGAATATTCAAATTTGACGAGTTTTTTTTTTCAAAAATATCAATGACCGTTGATTGGTTGAAGAACAAATTTTCTTTTCATCGAATAATTTTTACTTTTAATAATGTTATAATTTGTATCGATGTAAACTAATTATTATTGATTGATTATAATTATAAGTAATTTTTAATTCTCAAATAAGTTAAATAGACTTCGTTATTCTCCGGATTTCCCGATTGTAAGTTAACTGGTTATTTCGTATGTTTTTTGGGGGTTTTTTTGTTAAAAAAAATTATAATTTTGTGTAGTTCTAGGATTAAAACTGATCATAGAAAATATTGCAGTTGAATTTTTAATGGAAAAACGTAATTCCGAAGAGGGTATTTAATCACATTCGTCCGTTTTTTTGGGTAAATTTCTGCTTATTTACCTACTTTTCAGGTAAATCATATTTCCATTTTGGCCATGAAACCATCTTCTTATTTATGCAAGTAATTTTATCATTTTAACATTTTTTGCTTATCATTCAAGAAAAATTCAAATAATTATTATTCTAGAATTTTTCTTCCATTCAAAGAAAAAAATGTACCAAGCTTCTTTTATTGTTTGAAAGTTTAAGTTTATTATACATTATTATACATTTTACGCATGTGTGTGTGTATGTGAGTGTATAAATTTTTAAATGAAAGCTTTGCGATCTAATTTTGCGTAAAATTTATGATGAAAAAATTGAAGACTAAAAATAAAAAGAAAGTGTCTAAAGGTAAAGGTTCGGACGAGATTTGAACTCGCGTCCCAGGGGTTCATCCCATTTCAAGTCTTGTCGGAACCTATTTTTTTTTTTTTTTTCGATTTCTTATTTCATGTTGTTTGCTCTTTCGATTGAAGTTCATCATCAGCCCGAAGTGTTGATCACATGCAATAAAATGAAGTGAAAATTAAAAATGAAATAAAAAGTAATATGGGATCTTTCGTTATAGGAAGCCATGTTGTTTTATTCAGTTGTTCAAATTTAAAGTTGTTTAATTATTATTTTAAAATTGGCAGGTTTAGAATTTTTGGATAAATTTAGTTTAAAAATTGTACGGATTTTGAATTCTATTCAATTATTGTTTAATGTTTATTTCGATCTCTTGAAGATTAAAACACTGAAAATTTATCGAAAATTTCAAATTCATTTTCTGTTCAAACTTGAAATCCTTCAATGGCTGACTTGGATTCTTTCTCTTTTCAATGCTTATTTATTAAATTAAAAGAAATAAAGAACCATAATTCATTGACTTCTAAACCGTTTATATTTTTTCAAAATTTTCATAATTTTATAACTTACACTCACGTAATGGTTTAAATGTTAACTTTCTGTGAACAATCGTTTTTAGAGGAAGCATTTTCGCTATTAATAATTGGCTATCTTTCGTAATAGACACCTATGTTTTCAACTGCAAGAACAAAGCTAAAAAATTGAATGAATTAAAATGAAACAAATCTTCTTACTTTTCTTTTTTCATCAAAATGATTGATAAATTCTTCAGTTTCTTCATTTTCTTCCCATCGTATATTTGGGCGCAGATGAAGTAAATTTATGCGTACTTCCTCCTCTGTAGAAAATAGGTATACTCGCAGACTGCGCTGATGACATACATAGGAAAAAAGTATTTGTGTAATATACATCTTATAGAACTGGATACTGGAAACCAATACTTTCTGAACTTGTTTAGTTTGTCTCTCCATCTTGTATTCTGCCGGCCTCAGTTTAGCATGTGATCACTGGGGATCCCTGTTGTGAGTCGCGATGTCCATCGGTTGTCTGCCATTCTTGCAACATGACCAGCCCATTGCCATTTGAGTTTTCCAATGGATTTTATGATGTCTCGGACTCCTGTTATTTCCCTTATATATGATGCAGTCTTATGTTCTCTCAATGTGCAGTTGAGCTTGATTTTTTACAAGTGCACGTTGCATGGTTCTCAGTTTGAGGGTTATTCTCTTGGTTAGGTTCCATGTTTCAACTCCATAGGTGAATATTAGGAGGATGCATCGGTTGTATACTATTCTCTTTAGGACTAATGGGATTTTATTGTTCTTGAAGTTTGAGCTTGCTTTGTCAAGGCTTGCCATTCTAAAGTGATTCTTCATTTGATTTCTACTTCGTGGAGGATTTCATGGAGATCCGTTGTCCTAGGTAGATGTATTGGTCTAATTTCTCCAGTTTTTCATTTTCGATTTTGATCATTGCTTTTTTATTTCCGATGTGATTGTTACACATGACTTTAGTTCTGCTGAAATTCATGTGAAGGCTGACTTTCTTCATTTATTTCATCTAGCATTAGTTGGAGATCATGAAGATTCTTTGCAAAAAGAATGATGTCATCTACGAATCTGAGGTTGCTTAGGTATTTGACATCTATTCTAATTCCTTTATTTTCCCAATCTTGGTTTCGGAAGATCATCTCTAGGCAGGCTTCAAAGAGTTCAGGTAAGCTGGTATCACCTTGCCTTACCCATTTTTGGAGCTGTAGAGTGATAGCCTCAGTGACCTTGGGAATTTCCACTGAGTCAAAGGCCTTCTTGGAGTTGATAAATGCTACAGTGAGTGGCATTTTGTATTCAGCTGATTTCACTTCTAGCTGATTTATTGAATGTAGATGGTCCATGATCGAGTTGCTTCTTCCGAAGCCAGCTTATTCCAGTGGTTGGTTTTCATCTTGTTTTTTGGTGATTTGGTTGGTGATAACCTAAGTGAAAAGTTTGTAGATGAAGTTGAGTAGCCTTATTGATCGGTACTTGTCTTTCAGGTTTCTTTTTTTATATAACAGCATTATGATTGCAATGTTCCAATCTTCTGGGACATTTCTTTGTTTTAGGCATAAATTGAATAGAATGGCTAGTTTTTTTGAGTAAGTTAATTCAATTTAAAATTCTCTATCATTCTTCCACCAACTGTCAGACATCAAGATTTATGTCATTCTAATGAACCAATGGTGAATTTTTAAATAAAATAATTTTAAAAAAAATACTGATCCGAGTAATTTTTTGTATATTTTTTAGTTGTTTTTTTCTATGGATGGTTTTACTGTAATATCATCTTGCCAATCACATGATTTCTGATCATTAGAAGGAAACTGAATCAACCCCTTTTGTCTTTGAATGCTGAACACCTGAAGCTGTCTTTTGTCGTTAACATGTAACTGTGAAAAACTCATTGATCTGCAATTAATGATTACAACCCCTACTGTTGAAAAAAAGCTATGTCTTATTAGGTTTTTTTTTCCATGCAGCATATGACAATTTTTCACCACAGTTCTGTTGAGTAATGATAAAGCTAACTTTTGCATAGTAAATTATCTTCATTGTAAGTGTTAATTATTTTTAGTAAATTTTTGAATTAAAGAATTTCAATTTTTAAGAAAATTAGGATCTGTCAACAAAATAGCATCAAAATCATTGATTTATCAATTAAAAAGTGAACATTGATTTCAAAAGTTCAATTCTACATTGCAATTTATGAATTTTTTTTCAACAATTATTTGGACTTTTCTCCTTATTACGTTTTTAAAAGTGTCAAAGATTTCAAAAGTTACATAATTATGCCTAAATAAAAATGAATCTGATATCTGAAAAAAAAATAATAATGAAATAATGATAAATGAAACTTTGAATTAAATATAAAATAGTTTGATCACTTTTAAAACCAGTTTTTTATACAAAAAGTGTATATCTGCAGTGATTTAAAAAATTTGCATTAATGGCCCTTGTAATTTGAGATTATAGTGATGATAAACAGATCTTCTTTCCAAAGAATTTTTCGGCCATTTGAATGCTTGTTTATGCTGTTCACACAACATTTCAGTGTTATACGTAATATCCAGAAGGGAAAAGAATCTCTGTTTCTGGTCTTTTTTTCGAATGAAAAAAAAAAAACAAAAAGAAGAGACCAGAACCAGAAGCACTCTTTTCTTACAGGTATCATATATTATACCTGGAGAAGGCTGGAAGATGAAGCACCTGAAACATTATGTGAATAACATAAACAACAAGGAGTCCAATTGTCCAAGAAAACTTTTTGAATGTTAATGACCCTTCTCAAAATTATAGTCAGATTTATTTTACCCATCGCTGGAGGGAGAAGAGATGGATTCATGCCTTTATCAAGAGCATTAATACGAAGTGAATATGAACAGCCTTGATCAGATTTACAACTTGGCCTGTCAATTCCATTGTATCTGCTGTTGACCTTTATGCAACTTGCATCTCCTTAGGTCACAATGAACCTAATTATACCACCTTCAAATGGTAGGCAGCTGATGATGTAATTAAACAAGTTTGAAAGATTACTCTGTCAAATATGGTCAATTGTTATTATTTGGGAAAATATTAATTGTAGGGATGATGCTGTAATGGATAAGTAAAAACTAAATAATCGATCTTTAGTAAAGTAAAGATCTCCTACTGATGAACTACAGGAGATTTTAGAAAAGGCCAAATAAGATTTTTAAAAAAGGTGGAAATTATTATTGTAAATAACTAGAAATGTCATTATTTTTCAATCTCAGATACTTTATCACAATGAATGAATATGCTGTGGAATTCGACCAACTTCTTCATAATTATGGTGAGTCAAACCTATAATCGATTTCCCATTCATTCTGAACAAATTATTTCTAATAACCAAATTTTAATGTTGTTTTTAATTTAACAAATAACTGACTTTCGTGTTCTTTTCTGGAAAAATTATTAGTAAAAACAGGTTACCCATGTAAATGAATGAATTATGAACTCTTTGAAAAGATTTTCATGTGAAGTATGTAAGTCCATATCTATAACCACATATCTTTTATTTATATATACTTCAGCTTATATGCTAATTCCACTCCTGGTAAGACTATGAGGGTGGTTGATCTATTATTTTGTATAAAAACTTGCAATACATCCAATTGTGACATATTACATATAAAGACTCACAAGACATCCAGTTGTGACAAAGGCTATGTGAGGTTTATTTTAGTGGTCATTTGAGATCTCCAGAGGTAAATTTTAGCCAATGGAAGCAATTTCTAGCAAAAAAGATATTGAGTTTAATATGAAATGAAAAAATATTTTTACCTCACAATTGTAGGGCAGATAAGGTCAACTTCAACGTCCAAGATCACATAAGTTCATTGGAAGTAGTTTGTGGCCTTCATAATCAATTTTGTAGCCAAAGAATTACATACTTTGAGGTAAATTGTTTCCTAGGGTTAACTTGGCCAGAATAAAGGTTCATTCTACACTTATAATTTTACTTGTACTGAATGTTGAAGAAAAACAAAAGGTTTTTTTTAATGTGTGGGTAATTTAAAATTGAAACTTTAATTTTTTTGCCAATTTTTCTTTGCATGGAAAAAATGATTCTAATCATGATAATTTTCTATTATTCCAATTTACAGAATATGACAATCAACAATACATAAAGTCTATTGTGAAAGAAAATCAACTTATCAAAGGTATGTTAATTAAAACATGTATTTTGAGAAAATAATTGGGAAAATAACGTGAATGGTCTTGAAGGAAAAAATAACAATTCTATTCAACTTTCTTTATTGGTTTCAAATATATATATATATATATATATATATATATATATATATATATATATATATATATATATATATGTATATATATATATATATATATACATATATATATACATATATATATATATACATATATATATATATATACATATACATATATATATACATATATATATATATACATATATATATATATACATATATATATATATATACATATATATATATACATATATATATATATACATATATATATATACATATATATATATATATATACATATATATACATACAGGAGGCAGGACAGACATCATACCCATATTGGACACATTCAAGGCTCAGAATACATGTTTGTGTGTTTGGAAAAATTGATGCGGCACACTTGGGAAATAATTGCAGTACACGATTTTGCTGTTGCACACACTTTGAGAATCTTGTTATTAAGCTGATGGGTAGGCCAATCCCATCTAACTGTCCCGAGATACTCTGCTTTTCATTTGATTGAATTTGATCAAATTAATAGGAGCTTATTTACTGAGTAATGTACAAAATCCTATGGAAAATAAACTTTTGCTTCTTTCTGACTTGAACAAGAGTAATTTTTGTATTTTCCAGTTGAGGGGAAATACACATTTTATTTGCACTTAGTGATGACATTGTTGGGGATATCCAGGCTGGAAGTCGACAGTTTGTAGAAATTAGGGTTCTAGATAGTTCTAGTTGTTTTCACTGAGGAATGGGTGCCTGCTGGAATTGTGGGCCCATGTGGACATCAGTGGAAATGTTGATGAAGGAAGAGAGACGTAAAGAGAACGTGCACGCCAAGTACGAATGTGGACGCAGATATTAAACAGAGTAAAAAAGACACATACAAGTATTTAGATGTGAAAAAAATGAGGGATACATTTAATGCAACAAATAAAGAATGTAAATAAGATATATATAATGGAAACATTAATACATTTGATTGTGTAAAGAAGAGAAGAGTAAAGAAAAAGCCTTTTAGTTTTGGGTTATTCCTATGCCTAAAAATGAGATTTAGGTTAGAATAAGAATTTGGGGGACACGTGGCATAAAGGATCTAAAGTTGTCTCATCTATCTATCGAATGGAGCCTGATGAGTCATGTCTGTTATAATGAGTGGTATAGTTAACCAAGCTGGATAATAAAAAGGCAGTTAGTTCAGGATAGGTGCAAGAAGGAACTAAAAGGGGAAAAATAATGAACACAGCGTTTGTGTGATTGCCAAAAATAGTAGTTGCAGTATTTGCATTTTATAGCTATAAAGTTTATGTGGATTCTCATGTCAAAGAAAATGAGTGACAAGACAATGTATATATATAGTCAGGGTCAAAGAATATAAAATGTATCGGCCATGAATTTAGAGAGAGGTAAAGGGAAATGAGCAGTTTGTGATGCCGAGGCCAAATAGGTGATTGACCATGTGTCTTCAGGGCTATTACGTGGGTTGTCAAAAGGTTGTCAAAAAATGTTTTTTATACCCAGCTAAAAGAAGGGTTTCATATTTAATTCTACAACATAATCATATCTCTTATATTCAATGTTAAATATAATAAAAGTTGTATTGAAGAGCATAGTTTAAAGCCATCAAAATATCTCACTTAATAAGATCTTATACAGCCTGACCATTTAGAGGATTTGGTGGGGGATGGGCTTTTGGCTTGTGTTATTGAGTGTTGTGTAGTGATTGGTCTCCACCTTAGGAGGGATTAACGAAATCGCCATTGGAAACTCTCTACGTGATTCCCAGATGCTGTAAGCATCTGGTATACCTGGTTGGTCATCCATCTAGGTACTGACCAGGCTTGACGTTGCTTAACTTCAGTCATTGTACAAGAACCACTGTATTCAACATGATTTGGCTGTAACCGCTCTTTCTAGTGAAGTTGATAAAGAACATTCATGGTGATATCCAATTCCATTGCTTTCCTCTTTGATTTGAGTCTACATGGGTTTACGTTTTGTTTTTTTTTATTTAATTTTTTATTGTACCCACATACTGAATCATTTTCAGATAATGAATTTCATTTGTTTTTGTGCTTATGTTTTTTTCTTTTTAATTTCATTTCAGACTTAAGTAGAGACATTGAAATGACAAAGTTATCAATTACTAAACTTCAAGAGAGTGTTTCTGAAAAGGATGAATCTACAAAGCGTATCCATAAACAGTATACCATGAATCGAGACAACTGCACAAGGTAAAATAATACAAGATAGCAGAACTATCAAAAATAGAATTTAAATTAAATAATTGAAAAAAATGTTATTATTCTTAATTTATGAGTAATCATCCATCATGTAAGCTTCTAACATGCTAATTCCTTTAACTAAATATTGATAAAAAAATATAGGAGAGCATGATTAATACTTAGGCTTGGTTTAGTATTGAGCTTTTACAGTAATCATACATTATTTTTTCATTCTAATCTTTTAGACTTGACTACAGCAATACCTTGAATAATGTGGTTTTGGTGCAGGCTTAGATATAGTTTGGTTAAGGTATTTCTATACAAATTAATGTAACTAAATATAAGCTGAAAAAAAAAACCCATTAAATTATAAGACTTTGAACAGTGTGGTTTTGAACCGTACGAAAAAGTTTTGAGTTTTAACAAAACAAAAGTTTTGTTAACCACACTAATCAAGGTATACCTGTATTTGACAATGATTTGATTGTTTAATTATTAGGAGGTTTTCTATATTGATTTGATAGTTCTTCATTTCCATGTTCACTATTGAGGCATGAGAATTGCTGGCTAATTTTTTGTCTTAGGTCTGATTCCTGTTTAGGTTGAAAAAATATCTAGAAATGATTATATTAATAGATAAGGTCTGAATTCATCCTGTATCAGTTATATTTCATTTGCTTGCTCAATTTTGTAAAAACAAAAACAGTAATAAAATTTATTCAGGATTTTTCATTAAAAGTATTAATCTTCATTTAAAGAATATCACAGAAAGCAAATTCATCCAAATTTCAGATCATCTGAACAAGATTTCAAGGTTCAGTAATTGTATTCAGTAAGGCTTCCTTTTTTTATGATCAGACAAGTTATTCTAATAATCAATTGTGCAAACAAAATATTCCCCACCCACCTTGTTCAGGTAATCAATTTTTTTCTTTATATATCAAATGAGATTAAATTGCCTGTCCTATTTTTTTAACTTTTCAAAATTGACAAATGTGTATAGTAACAATGTCAGCTTTTGGAATGGAAAATCTTTAATAACATTTAGAGAGATCCTTGTATAGTCTTTTTAAATTCTATTTGCCAGCTGTAAAGATAGCTGTTTTGTTTTCATTGACTACTTTTTTTATTATAAAAATGTTCTATATGTCCATTAAAAATAGCTATTACTCTAGGAAAACACATTTTCCTGATTTGTTGTTTTTTTAAAATTCTATGGTTTAAAGATAAGCTTAAAATTTTGTTTAAATAATTCCATAAAATACCTTTGATTTTCTTCCTAGCCTAAAGAAGACATCAGCCCTCTTAACACAGCACTATGCAGCACTGACAACAAAACTTGATATATTTAGCTCTAAGTATAAGCAAGAAGAGTGAGTATTTATTTAAATATTATTTACTCATTTGTTTGGAATATTTTTAGCTATCTTTGCAATGATTATTTTTGGATGATTATTTGCATTAAAATAAGCTGTCTCAATTTGGATTCTTCAATAAAATGAAAAAGTTTATCAGGCCAAAAAATATGACAAGTAAAATGTTCTCATCAGATATTTAATGCACATAAGTCTATGGACTTCTGCCAAGACAGATTCAGCTGCAGAATTTTCCAGCCTCCTCAACAATTTGTTATACTAACTACTGATCTTTCTATGAGCATAATTTTAGATGTCAGTGAATGAAATCTTCATATTAATGAGATTTGCCTCATGCAGTACATACATCACACATGACCTTGTATTATACATGCATTGCTTTGGGGTTTTTTATGAAACAATCATATCTCCTTTACAACCAGCTCACTACACCCTTTCAAAGTACCTGAATAAATATTCATTTATAACTATGTGATTGGAAGTTCCTATATTGTATAAGGGAGAATAGTAATGGTAGTTAGTTCTGTGCAGTGAGATGATTGTAGTTGCCGAGGACAAAGGAATATATCCCAAATGTTTTGAATTTACCACCACATGCTGACAATATAAATGTTGAGGAAGGAGGACGCACTAGTCGCCATGACAGTTCTTTGTTAAGAGGGAGAATCTATGTGTGCCGTGTATGAATATTGATGTAGCAATTAAGCAGTGTTCATAATCAAAATAAAGATAAATACAAATGTTTAGACAAACAAATAGGATATACATTTAATGAGTTGACAAATAAGATATGTCTGGGAATTGCATTCAAAGCTGAAAGGAAAAGACGTGTAAGTGTTATGAATAGTAATACAATTGTTAATAGGATAGGCCTGATCGTTAAGTAATTAAGAGAAAGATTGAAGTTTGTGCTTGAGCAGATGGACAGAAGCTCTGTGCAAGTAGTCATAGTAACCATGAGTTATTATAGCAGCGATAACTCAAATGCTTTGAATCCATAAGGCTTGGTATTTCAATGACCAAGGAATAATGAAGACAGGGTTATCAGTGGTACGCCTTACTGCCAAGTTGGAGGTGATGTACCACACCTGAATTTATGATTGTCAAGAGCAACTTGGGAGCCATTCTTGGATGTTGAAAATCAAACAACAGAAAGACTATTCAAGTCACAGAAAACTGATGGGGTTTAAGCCATATGCCCTTCCTGAAGTAAGGAGGATTAGAAAATAAGATAATCAAATGCATTGTCATTTGATTTACGAAAGATGGAGATATGAATATGCATTTTGAGCTAGAGAAAAGTACATGATTGATTAGCTGAGCATATGAGAGATATCACAACATCTGTGAAATGAAATTGTCTATGCTTAGGACAGTGATTGGAAAAATGGTAAAGTTTGAATTAGAATGCCAGTCTTAGAGAGAAGGAAAGGAAGAGAAAGAGAGAAAGTACTGACTAAGAAAGTCCGAGCAAATGAGCAAAGGTACAACTGCGTTTAGGGCTTTTATAGACAGTAGATAAAGGAGGTGACATATTGTATGTGTTGCTAGATTTAAGGATGCATGTATAAAGCTAATACTTATTTATTTTTGTATTTTATTTAACTAAATATAAAGGAGTCGCTACATTATCTCCAACAGCAGGAAAGAAAACATTGATATAAATCGACTAAAAGGTACTTTCAAGAATGACACTTTTTTCAGCAACTGATATTTTCTGATACTCCAATGCTAAACTATTTATATCACACACTAATAAGAGTATTTTATAACCCAACACAAAAGATGAGATCAGCTGTCATATTTACTGTCAAAAAACTGCATATGATATTTAAAGAAAAAATTAATTTCTCAATCAAAGAAAAGAATTACTATAGTAGTAAATAGCTCTTATCTATGTCTAGAGAAATGAGACTTTATTGAATGAAGAGGAATGTGTAAAAGAAATAGTAAAGTTATCATCAAATAAGAAACAAGAAATAAAACTCCAAATTAGAAAACATTTTAAAATACTCCTGTATAGATTATTAGATAAAAACAATTGATTCTTCTTTTTTTGATTATTTTGTACACATTCTCACATGCAAAAACATTAATACTTTTGTTTTTCCACCTCAGCACTATGACATTCTATGTGAAGAAAACAAATGTAAGCTATGAAATTTAAATAATCATAGTTCTTGAACTGTGAACCCAAATTAGAAACAAATTACACGGTCATAAAGGTTGTTTATTCTATCTTCCAACAAGTCCAAATTTTTTTGATACACAGTAGGAAAAAGCTCTTGACTTTAAAATTAAGAGTCCAGGATGCCAGAGATGTAGAAAGGTGGGTGGTGATAGAGGGCACTAGTGTGAAGGGACACAAAATTTCCTCTGGCCTATAATGTTTGTTAATCAATTATTAAATGAATTATTAGGAGATTGCACAACTGTGCTACCATACCATATTAAGGTGCAAAAATAGAATTGACTTCATAAATTCTGTTTATATCATAAGGGACTTTGAATTAGTTGGAAAAAAAATAATTTGGTCATTCTGGATTGTGTTATTCAATTGAGATTTTTTTCTGTTTGTTCAGAGCTGAAAATCAGAAAACGTTGGATCATTATTGGAATATTTGGAAAGATTACGATACCAAATATCAGACCCTCACTTTTGTGCAAATGCTGGAGAAAAAGATGAATGAGATGTCCATTACAGAAACTCATTTGAAAGACAGAAAACAGGAAAAACAAAAACTGATGATAAACTTAGCTAATTTGCAAGGTAACATTCATATCTTATGATCAATTGTCAATGGAAGAATTCCAATTTTCCAGTTTCAGTTAAACTCTTAATGTCATAAACTACTTGATACCACTCCTAACTGATAACAGAGCTCTTCAGTGAAGAAAACAAATTTTATCAAATTCATTATACGAGAGGGAATAAAAGAAATGAAAAAAAATTAAATCAGTGTGTTCACAGACTTTTTAGTACAGATTTCAAAACATTGCAATAATTTGAATATCTTCTTTGAAGTTTTAATTTTGGTTTTAATTGCAAGAAAATAGTGTAAAGTTAGTCATAAAAATGATAATTACTTTTGTGTATGTAAAGCAAGTTTTAGACTGTAAATGTGTTATCAAAAATTAACTTCAGTTAAGCCATGATGGCTGTTTCCTGATAGAAAAATTTCAACTATGTAATTAAAAATCTTTTTAAAATAAAGCAGCCATTATAGAAATATAGAATTTGACAAAAATTTATTAATTTGATGCTCACTTGACTGGATTTGAAAAAAACTGTTACCTACTTTTTACTTAAAATATTGTGAAAAATGTATTTGTTCACAGCAGATGTCTGTTGAAAGCTCAAGTAGGTATTGAGTCAGCTCTCTCTACCCATAGGTGATGGAAGCTCGATTAGATTTATGAGCATCTCATGGAAAAGTTGAAGTATGGATGACCAAAAATGAAAAAACTTGATGTTACCCACAATGGCAAGAGTATGCTCCCAACATTAAAACTCTGTTTTGTGACTAGCAACACACTTAATTTTTAGATGATATTTATAACTTAATCAACCCTATTTTTATGTAACACTTTTTTTTTCTTTTTTCAGGTTCCAGACCATTAAGTTGCCAAGAATTAAAGAAGTTTCTGGTGGATTTGTATTCTTGCTTGATAACTTTTTTCAATTTGGAATATATTCTGTATACTTTCTGAGTCAATTTAATGCCAAAAACACTTCATAGTACTTTTGATTTTGTAAATAATAACATGACATACTTATCATCATTAGTTCCAAGTTGCTAGTTCATATAATTCTTTTTTCTACAAATGTCAAAACTGTTCTAAGATCCCTGTCATAAAATGAGAAAACTTTTTAAAAAAAAATTAATGTTTTATTGAGTTAAAATTAAGACAGAAACAAAAGTTATGATAAAATAAGACAATGTCATTTATATAGTTTGCTGATACTCACTCATAGGTTTTTGATTTTATTTTACTTACCATGAAAAATTTGGGCTTGATTCTTTTTTCTTAATTATTTCATCTTTTCTTGTCAAGGCACTCAATCCAGGGGTCAATATTGATCACATTGATTGAACATTATACTGTGAAAATCTCTAAAAGAAATTTATCTAATAACTAAGTGTCAAGATGCAGACATTTTAACCCAACTTCATATAAGCAGATGTTACAAAATATTTCTTTTACACATCATTCTGAAACATTTTAATCTTATTTTATTAGATGAAGTATTATAAGTGTGATGGTTCCTATATTGTGTGAGGGAGAGTAGTAATCGTAGTTAGTTCTATGTAGCAATGAGATGGTGTAGCTGTTGAGAATAAGGGAATTGGCACCACGCATTTTGTTTTTATAGCCACATGCTGATATCACTATTTGTGTTGAAGGAGAAAGGTAGTTGATAATCGCCATGACAGACGGGAGAATATACGTGCCAAGTATGTATATGAACCTGAGGATTAAATAGAGTTTGTAATAATAATAAAGGCACTTACAAACAAATGTGACATTTATTTAATGAAGAGACGTTTATAACGATACATACAAGACTGAAAAGAAATACATGTAAACTAATAAGATCAATCATGATAGAATAGGCCTGTTTCAATTAGATTATTACATTGCATCTTTATAGAGGAGAGAGAATTGGTTATTAAGAAAGGAGATTAGATCCATGATCTATAGTGTAAACTTGTAGCTAAGTAGAAGAAGAAGATAGAAGATAGTGTCTAAGTGAAAGGTAGGAGCTCTGTGCAAAGGAGTTGTTGTAGCTGTGCATTAATGAATTGAGAATAAATGAAATGCTTTGAATCCATAAGGCTTGGTATTTTGGAAGACCAAAGAATGATTATGGAGGCTGGGTATCAGTGTTATGTCTAACTGCTAATTCTCAGATGCTAAAAAAGGCTATTGTAGATTTTTATTGGCTGTATTGGAAAGAAAATTCAGTCAGGTCAGCCTGAGAAAAGAGTTGATTTAGCAACAAGTGACTTTTCAATTGGGTTCATGCAAGAACATTTTGTCATATTCAGTTACTGGTTTTCAGTTGAAGAACAAAAGACAAAATTGATGACAGGTTGCTTGTTTCATAATGTCAGGGGAAATAAATTTGACACATCAGAAATGTTTGCTATTGTATAGATTTAAGTAATGAAAAATTTAGAATCTGTAAAGTATGGACAACTTAAAATTCATCAAATTTCAAAGAAAAAAAACTCCAGAAACACAGTCAGGTATGGAAAAATGCAGATCTTGGTTTAATATCTCAGCGCTGGCAGCCTTGCTAGCAGAGTATCTGTCAAGAATGACTGGATTATTTACGTATGAATTTGTTATATGGCTAATTATCCACCTTGTTAAACTGTCAACCTTATATCTAAAAAATATACAAGACCATAAGTTAATTTTAGATGCGTTCATCATCTTGAAAACAGCATTTGAAATAAAGCAGATTTTCATTAGCCAAATTGGGAAAGAATCAGCCAGATGTAGCCAAAAAATGGCTATTTTGGCAACCCTGTGTTATAAAACTTGCTGGGATTTTTCCACACACTTTGTGCTTGATCATGATGCTTCAGAAATTTTTCAGTGAAAAATTTGTGCTCTTTGGAAACTTGGAACTTTCTTGAGCCCTGCTAATAAAACTCAACTGGACAACAGAAGTCCAAATAACACCCTTAAACTCATTCCTCCTTCGGATGGGCAGCCATGTTTGTTTACATTCTAACAGTTTCATTTTCATTAGATGAAGTATTATAAATCATTATTTCAAATTTGATGTCTACTTTTTACCTTCATCTTAACTTATTAGTTGCTTTTTATTATGTATTCATAAATAAGTACATTTTGGTAGTTACCAGAATTGTCAAGACTTGAACTCATTCTTTGTGTTGCTTTTGTTCTTACCTCAACATTTCAGCCCATTCATTCTGTAGCCTTTTTCAGATGTACAATCCATAAAGAAAGAGAGATATCTCTTCTTTTTTTTCTTTAAATAAGGAATTCTGTTGTGTTTTACTGAATAATGGTGTTAATATCCTTACCAAGTCCAGATCTAAACTCAAGTTAAACAGCATCAAACAGCAAGAAAAAATTTCTCTATTAGAAACTAAGATCAAGCAGAAGAATATAGAAAAACAGGAAGCCAATAAGACTTTCAGGGTAAGTCAAATATTGACAGCTACCGCATATGCCAGACTATAAGTAGAACAGTTTAGAAAAGTATTTGGAAGACTACTGCTCACTGAAACTCATCCAAGCTTCATAACTGTTCATATTGAGCACGTTGGATGCAGTATGATATTTACACGTCCAACTTATATTCCAGTATATACGGTATCTTTTATTTATAAAATGTATTCACCAATGTTTTATCAATCATTTTTACTCATCTTATAGTTGATTTTTTAGTATGTACATGTTGTTTTTTTTCATCATGCTTGGTGTAATGGAGTAAATTCCAACTTTTGTTCAGACAATCAGATTTCTTCTTCCAAATTTTGATGTTACTAACACAATGTTTTGACTGATCCATTCTTCAGCCCTCATCAACTGTATTATTCAAGAAAGAGGCAAACCTTTTCTCCACACAAAAGGTTTCTTCATATGAAGATAAAAAAGGGTTGCCCCTTTTTTTTATTATAAAAATGTTAATGATTCTTGTCAAAGTAATAGACAGTAAGGGTGTAAATCTTTCCATGTTGTCACTTGATTTGAGAAAGCCCAAAAGATTCTTGAGTAAGGTGTTTTAGAAAGAAAGGCTTCTTTTCAGGAAAAACAACTTGTTAGCAAATCAATTAAGATGATCAACACATCTTAGACTGGATCAAAAATAACTGATTTGTATTTGTCAATTATCAAATACTGTTACAATTTAGAAAGAATTCAATACTTGAATAGAATACAGCTATCTCTTACTTTTTGAAAGTTTGATTCATACCATGTTAAGGCTTTTACAAAGTAAAAAAGTGAAAATAGCATTCTGTGCTTGTTTTACATATACCCCAGTTTCCTCTACCTCTAACAACCTGACATACCCTCATCACCATTTTGGGGATCTGGGAATGCTCAAATATTTTTCCCATAAAAATTAATGGTAATTGCTTCTTGGCTTTCAAAACATTTTTATAGGAACTGTTTCCCTTCAGATAGTTAGGGGAAACCTGTTTGTGAAAATTTATGTCCCATGTTTACTGTGTTGATGATATATAATCATCTAACCAATTTCAAATAACAACATTTTATCAAGGGTAATTCTTCCCCTGAAGAACCTGAATTCAATCAGAAAAATATTCAACCAGACATGTGTTCAGCACCAGAAGAACCAGATATTCCTGAAAGAATGGATGATCAATTCCTGGATAATGTGTTAGTACAAAAACTATCTTCTCTTCTGATAAATATCCATGGTTTTATATAATTACCAATCATTTCTTTTTCTGAAGTTTTATATTCATTGAATATAAGTATTTAAAAAAGACTCCATTAGAGAGGAGAACTGTAATGTTACTATGATGAATAGCCCAAAAGTTCAGTTTTCAATCTCTTTCTCATCCCTTTATCTCTTTTGTTGATAGCCATTATTCTTATTGATATTTTATGGATGCCTATTCATATGCATAAGCATATGCAATAAAACCTTGAGTATGTTTGCATATTTAATTACAAAGACCACCTTTTTAGGCAAAAGCCATTGATCTACAAATATTTGTTCAACATCAAAATAAAAGTTGGCATAATTTTCAGTATCTTTTCATTCTCACTCAGTTTAATTCAAGTCATGGTTCTTTCGTTATGCATATACACATTAGCATGTACACACTTCATTTTTTGTGTTTGAATAATTCAAAGAGCAAAATTTTCTTACATTGTATGCCTTCTTTGTCTTCAGTTTGTCCATTTCAGCGTGTACAAACTTGAAGTCAATAACCAAGCAAATCGGAAGTTTCAGCTTTACATCTCATAAATGATAACCTGAAAAAGGGTGATATTAAAATCCTATTAAATATTTGGTTAGTAAATTGTGGTACAAGACACATGGAAATTTAAATTTTGCTTTTTATTTTTCAATTTGGGTATTTCTCTGTAAAAGTAAAAACAGTTCCTGGTAACTAAATAAAAGCTAAGATAAGCTTGAAGCTATTAAACATGCTTTAATTATATTGTGTATGCATATACACTTTGGAAAGTATCATATTGTAATTGCACTTGTATTTGAAGATTAGTCAAGAAAATGTCTTTAATCATAAAAATGAACAAGAAAACTTATGAAGCAAAAATTAAGCTTGTAAATGGGAGAAAACATTTTACTAGATTTTTTGATCCATTGTTTAGAAATTTAATGAACAAAGTTGACATGAAAAATGAAAACATTTTTGAAAAATCGAATGCTATAAAAATATAAATTTAGTAAAAATAAACTGAAAGTTTTTCATTTGTTTCTGTAGGGGCAATGATTATGGGCCTTTGAAGAAACCTCAAAGTTTTGAAGCCAAAATGAATGTTTCCTTGCAACTTGGAAGCTCTAGTATAACTTGTGGGAAAAATCTGTTCACTTCAAAGACTTGTAAGAAGGCCAGTCCGTCATTTCAACATGGCAGTTTATTTAAGCAACCAGATGTGAATTATGCCAAGAATCAAAGGAACAATCCATTAAATACTAAGGTCTGTATATTTCTTCTTCTAAAAAAACTTCATTATGAATTGTACATACTGAGATATGAACTCATCATACCATTTTCCTTTCATCTGTTGCTAAAAAAGGTTGAGATTTCACATTGGCAACTCTGGTGGAAGTGGGACAGACATAATTAGACAGATCCAAGGTTTGAAATACATGTTTGCATATTTGGGAAAATGTATGCAGCACAGCATAGTGCTGTGGCGGACAGTTTGAGGACCACTAGTTTAGGGATTTAATTGACAAGAGGAACCAATGATCTTATCTACCAGGCATGTTGCATGGACAACTAGCACTAGTCTTTCTGCTCTACAGATTCTTAATTCATCATGATTCATTTCATGATTCAATGTATTAAAATTTACCTATAAATTGTTTTCATCAATATTAAAACAATTTTGTTTGAATTTTAATTTTTTTTTAAAGATTTTTATTAGGTGAAGTATTATAAATCATTATTTTTCTGAATTTTTATGACTAGTTTTTACCTTCGTCTTAATTTTATTAGTTGTTATTTGTTGCAACTTTTGCTCAGACTGATTGAATTAATAGTGTTGATCAAAAAACAAAGAATGACCTTAGGTAAGATTAAACCCGCATTCCTAATAGGAAGCACTATTTAGCCCTGCATGCTATACCAATTGAGCTACCAAGACTCAACTGGAAGACCCAAGTCCAAATAACTCCCGTAAACCTCAGCAGCCATGTTTTACATTCTGGTAGTTTCAGTATTTTGGTGCATAGCTGCTTGAGTTTTGGTTGTTGAATTGGTAGAGTAGGTTTCTTGTGAGGAAATGAGTTTGTATCCCATCTAAGGCTTGTTCTTCATTTTTTGATCAATGCTATTCAATCACAACTCAAGGGGAAACAGCCTAAAGCAATGAAAAGCAACAAATAAATTAAGATGACAGTAAAAAGTTGTCACAAAAATTTAAAGTAATAATTATTGAATTCTTGAATTTTCAATTTTATCATTTGAATCGCTCTAAGAAACAAAAGAATACATTTCTTGATTCATTGTTGCATTTCAAATATTTTTTTTTTCTCTTCAAAGCAGGTCTCACAACCACCAGTAAGCACTATTAACTCATTCATTCCTGAGGATATAATAATGTCTACAAAGCCTAGTATTAGTAAGACTGTAGATATACTCCCTGATGCAAATGCAAGGCCAACTGAAAGAGCTGACATTACTATTCCATCTCTACACTCTCCTCTAATCCAAAAATTGATGTTAAATCAGGTGAATATTTAGGTTTTGTCTTTTCATACCTTTAATGGTACTTTAGTTGCTAAAATTAAAAATTTTATATTTTTCATTTGTTATTTTCTAGAAAACCAAGCAAAATTTTGAAGAGATTAAAATTTTAGGACTTTTATTCAAGTAGCATGAAAATACAGTTGACAATTCTATTTTACTGAACAAAGAATGGTACATATTTGTGTGCATGTGTGTGTGTTTCATCTATGGAAAAATTTCTCATGAATATTTATTATTTCTGTGTTCCAAAAGCAACTTCTTATGAAAATTGAATTATAATCGGTTTTCTGACTCAAAGGTAACATAATGTTGCAGATTTTATATATATGTATACATATATGTATATATCTCATTCTATTTTTACAACCAGTGGTTCATTCTCAAGATTTTTTTAATAGGAAGCATGAATATTCAACCATTTCATTTTATTTTGTGTGATTGATTAATTTATTAATTTTTGGAATACACATGTTAGTATATATGTCTTTTAAACGAATACATTCATGGCAAAGTATCGTAGATAGTTATCAATTGTAAGGAGTTTTTCTACTTCTTTAATCCTGCTGTATCTTTGGTATTATGATATTATTTCAGGCCTCTCCAGGAAATTTCAATCAACTGAGTAAAGACGACTCTGATCGTAAAATTATTACAGCGCCATCCACACCAGTTGTTCAGCCTGTAAGCCATGCACCCAACCAAATTCAAGCAGAATTTACTCCCCTTTTCCCACCAGGAACACCTCAAACAACAATTCCAGTAACAAACCTTAATTCTAAGTCTTCTCTAATGACAACTTCAACTCAGCAACCATTTTCATATACTCCTCCACAAAATGCATATATTCCTACAGAAAATAATGAAGGTAAGCTTAGATTTAACTACTTTCTGTATTTCCATTCCTATAAGATATTGTGAATGAAAAATGATAGAACCATACTATATTTGAAGTATGTTTTTCTGAATAGTCAACAAATGCGAATTTAAGTAAATGAAGATGTATCTTGTTTCCTGTGAATAAAAAATATGTCATGAAAAATCATTAGAGGATTTTTACTGCTAAGATTCCATTGATCAATTCAATTTTTACTTAATCAATTTTGTAATGCTGTATATTTTTCTTTGTTATGTTTTTTGAAAAACATTGGAAATATTCATGTCATAATTTATCAGACCAGGCTAATTTCTAGCCAGGATGTTGTGCCCCCACTTCCACACTGGATGACTTTGCCTTTCAGCTGCTCAGTTATTACAGCTATCACTTACAACAGAGGGTCGCTAATTAACTGACTCATTTAGAGTAAAAAATTATTTCAGTCATGGAGTGAAAGTTGCCAAGTTCACACATCATCACCTAGGCTCTTCAGCACAATAAAAACTGGAGATTGTTGATACTCAATGAAGTATTGACTTGGACAATGCTTTTCAAAAATCACCTTGGAATGAATGACAACACAACTTGCCTCTACATGCAGACTGTTCAACAACAGTGACATCTGTGATGTGCATGGTTTACTTGTCTGTTTAAATGTAAGTAAAGGGAAGCAACTGCACCCACCTGTAGCCATAACGTAATTCACTAGCCGAGAGCTGTGTTCTAATACTGGAAGTTTCTAGCCAAGAGCTTAATTCTGAATAGCTGAAGCTGGCACTTTTCTATCCATGGTTAAAACCAATAGCGGTTTAAACCATCTTACATCTAATGAACCTACAGCAAGCAAAACATTACAACATCCTATTGTCCATTGATGTATTCAGTAACCAGGACTGACAGATCATCTCCTGGTATGACCTAAACAAGCTTGAAACGTGCTACACCAAACAATGACCTTTTTCCTTTGGCTTGTAATCCTTTATATATAATGCATTTTTCCACAACTGGGTTGTGCAAATGAATTAATGCATTACTAACCTGTGATTTATCTAGAGAAAATTGTTTGATTCAAGTGGCAAATTATTGAAATTTACTTTTGTATTTTCAAATTACTAAAATTAATTGATCAAATTTGAGGTTTTTTTTAGAAATTGGAACAGACAAAATCGTTAGAATCTGTTGTTTTACATTATATGTAGGTACTTTTGATTTTGATGAACATCAGAATTTCTTGAAGAAATTTCATGCCTCTCCTGGTGCTCCATCTCTCAGACAGAGACCCATGTTTGACCTGACAGATCAAAAGACCAATGATGAAGTAAGTTTTGTTTTATTTCAGTTTTTTATATTAAATTCCAAGAAATATCGGCATCAGGTTTCCACATGTTGGTTGTGTTTTCTTTGTGAAAAGATTATTTCAATTTTTGTTGAAAAAATCTTGAAATATAAGAAAATATCAAACCTTTTTAGTGCATATCTTGTCTGTAGGATGATCAGCTTCAGACTTCTAAAAAGGAGTACATCAGCCCAGGGGCCCCCCTTTGGGTCTTTGAGGGGGTCATTTCCAAATTTAAAAAAAGGTGGATATTGCAGACTGAAAAAAAAAACTTGGACAGATTGACTCTCTTGGAAGTGCTATTAATGATGAGTTGTAAATATTATAAAGTTTTGTATGATCTTTATGATCTATATGATCTATACAAAATACTAAGAATTGTTGATTTGTCATATATCCCTTTAATGCATGAATTCACTTTTGTAGTAATTTTTGTAAGGTTCCACCAGAAAACGAAAAAGGTTTTCTGAGTAAAATTGCCCTTGGATTGACCCTTTCCAACTTGCTGATTATGTGATTCTAAACTGTGGCTTATCAGCAGTGTTGAAAATGGCAACAACAGGTAATAAAATTACATTAACAGTTAACTGTCAATGTATCTCTATAATATAAAGTTGCTATTGGCTTTCACTTCCCACTGTTTAGTATATCTTGAATAATTTGAATATGTTTTTTCGTCAGTCCCAAAAAAAGATGTCCAGCACGACCTTGAGCAGGATGGAAGTCAGAGTGCTCAAAAGTCTTACGTCAGGCCACCTTATTCAACTGTAGTATTTCTTGGCAATCATGGAAGTTTTTTTTATCATCATTGGATCATTTGAGTGGAACTGATTTTGACACTTCATCATCTCAACGTTTGTTTCATGAATTGTTTTATTTCTTTTTATTCATGCACCATTTTTAACATAAGGTGAACATGGGTGTGTCAAAATTCCTTGCATGGTTATAAATGTCACATAAATAAAAAGGAATAAGAAAATTCATGAAAGATAAAGTGAGCAATTTAGTTTCTGCAAGAGACTGAAGTTCCCATTCAAATAATCCAACTACAACACTTGAAAATTTTATGCTTGCCCAATTCTCTTTTGAATATTTAATGAGGAGATAATTTCTTTTGACATCTCTCTTGATATATCCTATGCAAATTGATATGCAAGCTTTTTTTATTTTTTTTCACAAGGTTCTACCCAAAAGTTTGGGGTATTTGAATAGCTCACATAAATAAAATGTAGTACAAACTATTGCTGCTACCCTTTGCGAGCATTACTTTAATGCCTAGTTTTCACCATCTCCTTAAGAGTATAACTTCAAAGAAGACAGTGGAAACTAGATGTGAGAATTAGCAAATTTTTTTTCTCCGTCAAATCCTCACACTTTTTATTAGTGTCATGAATATGGTTTATTCATTTAATCTTTGATATTTTTTTTCTCTTGATAACTTATATTCCTGTATTGCTAATGTTCAGTAAGCTGAAAACTTATTGGAAAAATTTCTGTTGGTTCAATGAATAAGCATTTCATCAGCCTACGACCATACAAGCTAACTAATTTTTAATCAGAATTTTTAATCAATTTTTCTGAAGTGGAATCAGTGGAAATTATCTCTTTTCATTGTCTAGGGTTGTTGCAATCAGTAGGAGAAAATATCAACATAGATTTCCCAAGGTTTTTAAGTGATTTTAGCTGACTGGCTCTATCTATCCATCCATCCGTCCGTCCGTTCGTTTCTACAGGCCACACTAATGCAGTTAGATGGCTGAAAATTTGAACATTTACTCTTTATTATGTCTAGAAAAGAAAATTTTTTTCTGTTTTTTGGATATTCCCCTATCCAAAAAATGTTTCATAGTTTTAGAGCTGATTTTTATCCATTTTTCCAGGTGGATGAAAAGAAAAGAGTTGAGAATCCATTCTTTCTACAATCATTTTTCAATGAACAGGTTGGTGTCTTTTAATATTCATACCCCTCGTGGTCACGACTGTATTTGTTCATATGGAAAGATGAAAACTTGTATAATCTAATAATACATAAAAATAAATTTTATTCAATAAGTTCATCATGAATTATTGAATTGGAAATAAATCTATCATAAGAAACAGATTCGTTTGCTTGTTCTAGAACTTTTTCTGATTAGCAATTGTTTCGTATTGGAACAAATTTTCAGATCATTGTTTAATTGTTGACTCGTCAATTCATGTAACATCAATATATATTTAAATATAATATTTTATGTAATAATGTTTTTTAAATATATATAAACTATTGTAATAGTCAACAGCGTGGAAAATTGAATTGTGGATTAAAGTTGAATTTCAACTTGAGCCGTTTATATCCATTTTGAAAGGAAGAGATCTGCTTTCCATTTTCAATGTTCAATCATCAAGTAACTTGAAAAAAATGCCCCATCACTCACCTACCCCAATGATTGATGGAAAATGAAAGAGTGAGAACTTGGCCAAACTACTTTTCCCCAATTACCTCCCTTACCCAAGTAGTAGTAGCAAAAAAGCTCTAACCCTCATGATCCAATCATTTCTTATCATTTTTTTCTTCTCCATACTTGTGCCCCACAAGTATCATACTAATTTGTCAAAACTTTGAACATATTGGACTAAGTTTTTTTTCTATTCCTGTTCTTATAATTTTCTTCACTTTATCATCTGTTCACATCATGCAGAACTAACTTTCTTTTAATGTCTTTCCATTCTGAGAATCTCATTTTCCACTTCAAATGAACCCAATCTTTACAATATAAATATCCTATCTCCAAAACATATCAACATTATATTTTTTTTTCAGATTTATACCCATCATGCCTTACAGATAGAAATTCTTTTACTTCTAATCATTACTTTTATTTCTAAATCAGTTTCGTTGGCTGCTAAATCATATTTGAATAACAAAGTAATCATTCTGTTTAAATTCCCATCCTGAGAAAGTCATCCTGAAGAACCCCCATTTTTAGTTCTGCCTACGCTTAAACTTCTCTACAATGGCTTCCTCATACCTGCTGAAACACTATTTAATCTTATAAGCGAAGGCATTAAATATACCTACCATGTATACATTCTGACAAAAGTTGATTACTTCAGCTCTGAAGTATTAATCCAGCCAGCTATAATAACAAGCTGATTCACAACTTTCCTATCAACCTAAATCATTTGAAAAACTTATTTCTATATAGTGTTATCAATTCTGTTGATTTGTCTGTCAGTCATGGGGGACCAGGGAAGATGTTATTCAAAAGCTGCAGAGCAAAGGGCAAGTGACTGCAAAGTAGCAGGCGCACCCTCAACTCCACCAACATGGCAACCCCCACCTCACCCAGTGTAAAAAGTGGAAAGGGGAGAGGCAGGGAGGTTATTTTGTTTAAAAGTAAAACCATGTAAGTTATCAGTACAGTTGAAAATTTAAATAGGAAGGTGATCTTTTGTTGTATACCACGGGAAATTGTAGATCACTTTGACCTGTTGGAAAAAAATTACTGATAGATTGATAGCATACAATGGGCTACAATTGCAAAGAATTTTGATTAATTATTATTGATTTAACATTTAATGGCGAGAATTTTCGACTGGTTCTACCCTAGTTTGTACTGTCCATCCCACTCAGTTCATCAGTTATTTATTTCTTAGAGCCTTCTTCCTATATTAATCAACTGAGAGTCTCATTTTCAAGAGGGGACATCATTCTGAAGATTTGTATTTGCGAGTTATTTCCCTTGCTGCAATGACTACACAAATTGGATTTACCGTTGTGTCAGAATATGTCATGACACGGCAATGTGAGAAAAAAAAAGTATATCTTCTTGAAGGTTTACTCAGAAAAAATCCAATCAAAACATGTATTTTTATGAGAACTCAATCAAAGAAATACTATAAAATATGAGACTCAATTACTTTGCTACCTTTGTCTAAAAATCACATGAAATCTGGTGTCTCGTATGCATTCTGAATATTTATTATATAAAAAATATAAGATCTTAGTCTATTTCAGCCCCCAAAGAGAAGTACATCCGTTTTATTCTGTGTTCACAAATTTGGTATCATTTGTGTGTACTTCCAATCATAAACTGGACCCTTATTTTGTGTTCGTCTTCATGCAATTATGTCTGTGAAAGTGAGAGTTGCTTGTCAGTTTATAGTTGTTTAGAAAAAATGTTTTGAATAAATTTGACAATTTTTTTAGGATATTTTTTCATTTTTGAAAGTATTGAGTTTTAAATTTATGCCCACATATTTATTCAAAAAGGTTGAATTTTAGCTCTAAAGCCTCACTTTTCCTCAAATTTATCAGTTTGACAAAGGCATTAATTACTTTGTATATCTTGTAATTTTCAACTAAACCATTTGATTGTTTAAGGAAAGCAAATCCATGTCTATATTTTCTGGTTGGATAGACATCAGTCTATTTGAGTAGTAAGAGGGATAAGTGTTTTTTTTACCTCTACATTTAGATATTATCAAGTCTTATTCAGCAATACTTCATATTTGAAAATTGGGTTCCACAATTTTTCTCATACATAACTTAAGTTCTTTTGATTTACAACAAAAACCTTTGATAAGTAGTCAGTTGAAATGTTTCTTATTGAAATTCAGAAAAAAGCAGCTCAATACAAATATCAGTTAAGCAGTTATTTCTAAGAATAAAAACAAATTACATTTATGCACAAATTGATCATGCTCTCAAAATTGATATGTGCATGCTCTTAGTATTCCTGATCAAATAATTTATAAGTCTTTTTTTTTTTAAATTATCTATTGCATGGAATAATTTTTTTTGAAGAGCAACAATTGTACTCATTCATGACAAATATTAACAAGTTGAAGAAAGATTTATTTGTTAATATACTCTGAATTTTGTCTTTTGTAGGATGAAAAAGATACTCCAGTGACCGTTAAATCTCCAGAGACATCTTTTTCATCATCATATGCAGATCCTTTCTCTGGTTTTGGTCAGAATAATGGTATTGTAGTTTGTATAATTATTTTTATTATTAATCTCTGACTTCAATTTTTCAATGAAGAAATACATGTGAGAATACAAATGAGTGAAGGAAATGCTGTATATAAGCTGGAAAATAAACAAATAGTTTACAAAAGTATTTGGTAGACTACCGCTCAATGCAACATGTCCAAACCTTGTACCTGTTCATATGGAGCTTCAGTAGCTGGCCCCCTAGTCATAATTCCAGTACATTGGGTACAGTTATGTTATTTGCATAGTTGTTTTTTATTGAATGTCAGTCTCATTAACCAGAATACACAGTAAAACAAAACTGAAAATAAAGAGTGAATAAGTAATTTTTTTGCAATTATCAGCAGGATGCTAAGATCTTAAGAAAGAGAAAGAGTTACGACTAAATAAAAGAGAAAATTC
Source organism: Thysanoteuthis rhombus (assembly GCA_963457665.1). Lineage (NCBI taxonomy): Eukaryota > Metazoa > Mollusca > Cephalopoda > Oegopsida > Thysanoteuthidae > Thysanoteuthis > Thysanoteuthis major. The sequence continues at coordinate 11,688,007 of OY735205.1, forward strand.
ATCTTAGATATGTAACACTTTTCAGTTTGACTGATAGTAAGACATCCATCTACTGATCACTTGGTCATGATTCAAAATCATCGTTGGGAAATATTATTTTTATATATTGGTTTGGTTTAATGTAGCAGGACAGATGAACAGTGAAAAGTTTAATCCCCTGAATTAGGTGAGGATTGTTCTTGTTCTTATTACGTTTGAAAAACAAAGTCATCTCCATGCTGTTTTGGATAGGCTTTCAAAATTGAAAATTGGAATAGGAAAATAGCCTGTCTATCTTAACATCTTCAAATGACAGTTGGATATTACTAAAATCCAAAAAAGTATGTTTATTTAAATGACATAATTTAATTGTTTATTACACGTTTTTTTTTTTTTTTAAACTCTAATACAAGTTGGAGGCTAGAGTTGACTTTGTTCCGTCATCATAACAAGAATCCTTGCATAATTTAGAGGAGTAAATTCTTCACTGTCTGTTAACTCCATCCCTATAAACCAAACTGGTACTTATAATTATCATTTCCCTTTTGTGATTTGAAATCACTATGAAGTGATCAGTAGTCAACTTACACGTTTATGAAAATTTAAGCTACAAATATGTAAGAGCTTATTTCATTCTAATAAATGAATATATCTATACTAAAATGTATATTTTTCTGATATTTCATGTACTTATATATACAATACATAAGTTGCAGTAGTCATCTTCAGTAGGAGTAGAGTTTGAACCTGCAGTAGCTAGGCATTTTATATATTAAATCCTTTTTTTATGAACTTGTTTTGTGAAAAAGTGGTTTCGGTAAATTATTCAATTGTATTCCAATCTCGGTGATGAAAAGAGTTTCACTTGTTTGATTATCTCACAAAGCTGAATTCGGTAAAATTATCTGTCTAAATAAGAGAGGAAATTTGGCTAATATTCTCAGATTAATTATTCTTCCAGATTCTCAAAGTTGATTAAACATTTTGAAATTCTTGTTTTTACAAAATACAAAACAAACAATAATATATTTTCATACAAAACAGTTTGATGATAATTTGATATAGTATTCTGATTGTGCGCAGCAGTGAATAAAATTCATAACTCATGTTTTTGTGAATTGAAAAAGATTTTTCAAAATTCAAAGGCACAACGTAGAGAAGGTGGTCCCGAATAAAATTCCACATCCCACCACACTCAATGTTAAAAACAATGCACAAATAGAAATAATGAATAAACTAAGATGTTAAATGTATTCTTTCTGCGTGCCATTTTTAACTTTGAGTAGGTGAGGGTGTGAAATTTTACAACTTATAACCAAGGCCATATTCCCTACATTGTGCCAAATTGAAATTCAAGAGAGGGAAAAAAAAACCCCCCAAAAAACCCCAATTGAATAGTAGACTTATACTGTCAAGGGAGGTAATGAAAATCAAAATAAACTTGAAAATTAGGTGGGGTCACTGACGAGAGGCATGCGCCCTGAAGCGGTCATTAATTCCCTTGTTTTTTTTTTTCGATATATGGAAAATGGCTGATCCACCACGTGCTCCAACCACTTTTATCAAAAATTTTTAATTCTGTCATTTGCACTAAAGAAATTTGTTTTATAATTTTTGTTAAATGAATAATGGAATGGACAAAGTTAAAATTCATTCCAATAAATTATTTTAAATTAGTATAAACCTGTCAAAAATGAACCCCCATAATCATTTTTATTAGCTATGTTAATCTATTTTATATGGACCAATCTATTATAACTTCAAATTATAACAGACCAGGAGTGGGCATGCAACCATTCAATTATATGTACAAAATTGCACACATGGCTTTTATATGGATAGATTTTAATTCAAATTACGAAGGAAGGTATTCTTCAAGTTTCATATAGTTTTTATTATTCCCTCCCTTGACAGTAAATTTTTGTTCTGTTGATTCAAGACCCTGAAAGTCATAATGGGAAGTCAATTTGAGGATATTTTTTCCAGCTATCTCTCACATAAGATGTTGTAAGCTAATCTCTCTGGACCCTGTTCTACTGATAGTGCTAATTCACCATTACAGTCTTTACTTGAATACAATTCGATCTCTGTACCCTTATCTGTCATCTTGGACTTTACCCTCCTACCCTAGACAGCCACTCCACAAAATATCCAAATAATTTCTTAAGGAGTTTTGAATAAAATGAAAAGCCCAAATCCATTTCTCTCTCTCAACGACTTGACCCAAATTCATTGATTTTCTTTTGCATTATATATGAGCAAATACAGCATTACTATATTTTGTATTAGCAAATGTCCAATTTTTAAAAATGGTACACTTCATATTTTCAGGAAATGAAATAACAGCATGTCCAATGGATCTTGGATTTAGCAATTCACTTGCAGAAACATCTGAAACAAATTTCTTCTCTTTTGATTGTAATTCGCAAGCTGAAGAGTCTACGACTGGTTTCAGCTTCAACTTCAATTCTACATCTAACTCTGATAATGGTAAAAACACATTTTCCTTGTTTTAATATTTAGTTTTTATTAATTTTAAAAAATAATTAAATTTGATAGCAGAGATATTGAGAGAAATCAAAAGCTAACTTACCTAAAACAAGAAGATTAAGTTTATAGTACTTTTATAACCATTATTAATTTTTCAACCAATATTCTCTTTTATCTTGAATTTTTTAATTGCACATCTTATTCGGACCATTAGTCTACTGCTACAAGTTAAACAGCGCAGATTGGAAAGGAAGAATAAGCTCTTGACTGGACACAAACTTGTTTCCCTTCAGGAAGCAGCATATTGCATGGTTTTACCAGCTGTACTACTAGAGCTTTCATTGCTGACAGAAGATCAAATTTAACCTTTTCTCACCGAGAGCTTATTCTTTATTTCTGATACCAGTCAACTCACTGCTGTCAACTCAATCTCAGTATGTTGCATTAAATAGCAAATAAAAAATTCAAGATGAAAGAAATAACTAGTCAAGAATTAATAATGGTTGAAAATACTTCATATAATGAAAAATAAATCAGGATAATATTACTACTTTCATATAGTATTAATAAACATAGATTCTTGGTAAGTAATCTTACTGTTTGATGCCATTAATTAAAGGAAGAATTAAAAAGAGAAATAATCTTTCTTTAGATATAGTTACCTATTGCTTTTCTCAACATCTCATTTGTTGACTTCAAGAGTTCTTGGCCATTCAATACCTGTTTTTGTGAAAATTACTTATGAAATGTGAGAATATTGTTCAACATCAAAAAACCTCTGGTAAATCCATCAAAAACTATTCTCAATTCTTGCTAATGCAATTCAGTGCAAGAAAATTGTTTCCAAATAGGTCATCGGAAAAAAAAAAAAACAAAAAAAAACAGACGAAAACTTGAAACATTTCAATTCAAAGAAAACAATTTTACATCACTCTTCAGAATTTCTTGAAGTATATTTTAAAATGGTTATTTATTTCATTCCATTGAATTAATTTCTCTCGACATAAGTATTCACTTCTGAATTGTATTTTGGTAAATAAAGATTTGGAAATGTTTTCATTCAAAATGGAGTGAATCTTTCATGAGGAAGAGTCGTGTGAGAATTGTTCAACTAAAATACCTCAGAACACATTAAAATAGGTTTGCCTCATTTATAAATTTCTGTTGAGTGGGATCCATTAGTCTTGATTTCGTCTTTGAAATTTTGATTAAAATTCAAACTGTACATCAGGCAAACTACTTCAAATCAAAGTGAAATTCAATTACCATGATTTGGAAAACGGCAACTACTTCCTGTTTTATGCATGTAACTATTCAATTACAAGATCTTTCTGGAAAACTCTAGTTCAGTTACTGTGAGATCTGTTTTACAGCATAACTTGAAATAAAATACCCAAGTGCAAATGACAACCAGACTTAGTGTGAACTCAGTCACCATGAAACCCGGATGTGAGGGTGTCTCTGATGACTGTGAGATCTTGCTCTCTCTTTATTCCTGGTGTGTAAAATTATACCCCGCTATCAAATATGGATATATAAGAAAATGGAAGAGAATCTGACAGCAACATGGAAAGGAAGAGAAAAGCAATTATTAAGTAAGCAGTAACTGAGAAAAGCTTTGAGTTATTAAACAACATTTTGTCCATGCCAGCAATGTGGGCTACAGTAAGTAAGTCAACGGTACACGGAATTTCAACCAGGAAATAGGATTTTGTAAGAAATGCTATGGAAAGGAGGCCATTGAAAACAACTTTAATTTGACAAATAATGTGCATTAGAAGAAGCAGAAGACAAAGAAGAATTAGGAATGAGTGATCACTAAAAAATATGAGCAGTCAAATACGGATGAATACTTTTCACAAAATAGTTTAGATGCATTTATAAAATAAATGAAAAAATATAATTATTGTTTGTATTAACCTCAAGTTTTGCAATTATATGCAGCTGAAGGAGTGTTTACTGCCTTGATGGATAATTATTGTATTTATTATGTATAATTATTGTAATTATTACCATTGATTCTATTAATCACTTAACTTGTATAATACTAATTCGCTCTGAGATAAATTGTGTAAAGTAGGGTTTTCCTGAATTGGCCACAAGGGGAGATAATCCAAGTTTTACCAAAGACTTACACAACACAGACATTGGAATAGCATTTAATTGAGCTAGTCTGAAAGCAGAGATTCAATATTTTCTCGCCCCAAGGTGGGTCCATCTCAAGAGGCTAGTATTGAATTCCCTCATTCAACATTATCCTTGTGTCAGTGTGGTGTAAATCTCTGAAATAAAGCTTGGATCCCCCCCCCCTTAGGCCAAATCTGGCAACACTAAAATGATGCATGCCAAATCCCTGTATACAATGGTGGGTAACTTAGTCTTCTTACAAGCTTACATAGCTTGAAAATTATATTTTCATTGGGTGCCTGTCCTACTAAACTTAGTAAATATCTACAATTGTAATATAATACATTCAGGTAGATGTAAGTTTAGTTATATAGTTATGTAAGTGAGCCTTAGCACTTGTTTGAATACTTTGCGTGTAACTAAAAAGTGTCAGGAGTTCCTGGCAGTGATAAAATTACATCAGTAAAATCAATATCAATTCATAAACAATATTCAGACTCTTCATTCACATCGAAATCAAAATAATAGATCAAATGAATATCTATTCTAATAAAAAAAAAAATTAAAAAAAAATTATATACACTATTTTAATAGAAAAAGTGTCTTGAACAAGTGAAAGTCATCAAATTTAAACGTACAAAATCTGTGTTGCAAAGTATCTGCTTTCCAGAACATGAAGTTGCTAGTGGTCAAGGCTGAGAAAATCTGCCAAAACAAATATTATGGTGTATAATGAGTGGAGAGGGGGGGGGGGGACAAGAAAACAAATGGTAAGATGAAAGCCAAGTACAATTCCAGGAGCAGGACTTCATATACATTTATATACAAATCTAGAGCTGAGTGTAGCATAGCTTCAAGAAGGGGAGATAAGTCCATTTGAAGTCACCAAGAAATGTTATTACATATTTGCAGATGGAGGAAGGGATCAGTATCCTCTCACCCTCAGTTAATAACTGCTCTCTGATTAATTTCTGCCTCTCTTACATGGCCCTGATGGTAGATTCCTTTGTGTGGTTCTTTGATGACTCAGCACCACAACTGACCTATCCCAGTATGACACACACAAACTGCTCATTTTATGAAAGGGAAGGTGTGGAGCACCAACCAATTCCTATGTTTCACTATTGAGAGGAGTGGTGACCTCACCACAATGTGCAAATACATTTTTTAAAACTAATAAAAAACTGCGTATAAACACTAAACCTTATTCTTAACCGGTTCTGAAGATATTAAACTTTGATTCAAGATTCATTTTGAAAAGCAAAATCTTAATCCTTAATATAGAAACAAATTTTAGGATGGATATTAAAAATAAGAACTTTTTTGAATGTTACATTTTCCTTTTCAAATGAACTTGAGCAAATATTGCTCTTTGTAAGATGATACATTCAAGCTAAAATAATAGTGTAAGCAGAATTGTACTATATACTATTTTCAGTTTTTTTTCTATCATCAGGATGAATTTTGAAATCTTGAATTTTATATTTTCAACAAAAGCAAATTTTATAAAAGTTTAGGTACCAAAATAAAAGTTATTGTAAAATATTTGTGTTATTTCTGACAACTGGAACAGTTTGGTTCATTCGTCAAACAATTGTTCCCTCTTATGTGATGAAATTTCCAAGGAAAATAGGTTATTTGAAAGAGAATGAGAAATTATTCTGCCACTAGTTATAAAACTAAGATTAAGTAAGGCCTTTGTCAGTCTAGACCAACTTTGGCACAAGACCACATTCTACAGCACTCAGTGATGATCAAACTAACATTCAACAGCTTGTAAAAGCAACACACAAATAGATTACCAAGTTGCACTTACAGCAGTAAATATATTAGTTACAAAAAACGCAGCCTTCACATTTCAGAGAAATATCAGAAAAGTGAATTCAAGACAGGAGTACTTTAATTTAATTTTGACAATCAGAGAAAACTAATCATTTATTGGAAAAAAAATCCTTAATAATACAATACTCTTTGTATATCAATTTTTTGTCTGTAACATCCCATGGTACTTTGAGAAATATATTGAATCAGGTAGTACACTAACTGTAAAAATGAAATGAATTATACAAAACATTTCACCACATCGATATGTTACTCTTCACCCTTTTTTTCCTTTCATCTGTTGTGAGTGTAAATCTCATGATAGTAAATGATTTAACAAATATCAATTTCATATATGCCATCATTTTTGACTGTAAACACTACTTGCTGAATTACCAGCTGTAGGGAATAAAATTGAGATATATCAAAATTTCTTTTAAGGAAGAATTCAAAAATTAGAATATCATTAGAGTACTAGTTTATCAGTGCCGTTAAAAATGATGGCATAAATGAAATATATGCAATGCCAGGCATATCGATATGCTGTGAGCTTGGAGGATAGCATTCTTTTGACCACAAACGGATTTTATTATTTTTTTCTGTTACTTTTAAAAAATTTTCATTCTTAAAATTCAGCATTTTTATTATGTCATTAGAACAAGAATGAAATTCCATTTTAGTACATCGGTTGCATCACTTTGTGTGACAGAAGACATCTGAACATCAAACATGATAATTATCAATGTCAAATGGGTGATTAATTACTTGAGGCTTGCAATAAATGGATACAGATCACTATAAAGGATGCTCAAATGCCCAAGTTAATCACCAAGAGTTGAACCACTGTAAGAATTTTAACAAATTTTGTAGAAGAAACAATCAAGTTGAATGTGAAGATTCTTCAGGATAATCACAAAGTACTGCACAGACTAAATTGCATATATATATATATATATATAAGATTTTTTTTCTTTTCTTACTTTCCATTGATGATATTTCAACCTTGCTGATCAATGCCATTAAGAATTGTTTCGTCATTCTGACGAAGTTGTTAAGTCATCCTTTTTGTGAGCAACATCCAAGATTGCATTGTTACTAACTTCCCTTTGAGACAATTTTATCTGAAGCTGAAGATATTCTTTTACCTATCCTCTCAATCTTCATAGACTAACTCCCAACCTTGATGAGGGTAGCGAATGAAATTTACATTAGAGAAAGAATTCCTAAAATGAAACCTGTGGCTGCATGTATGCTGCCTACAATAATGCCACTGGGGTCCTGAAATTAGCATCAGTGGAATCAACAAGAGTTTCATTCTTGGCAAACTTCTAGCAACCTTTTTCTTCTAACTCTGGCTGCTGCCAACGTCTTTCCAGTAAGTGGTGTAGCCCTTGAAATAAGCATTGGCAAGTACATTTACAATTACTTCAAAGCACTGCGAGAGTACGTACCCCTGCCAAGCACATAATCACTAAAAACAATGAAAATCAGTTCACAAATTCTTACGATGCATAGGATGTAACTGGAAATTCCTCAATCTGTTCTAAATTTCAATAAGATTTTCCTCAGCACATGGTCAACCTTTTGACAAAATGTCATAGGAATTCAATGAAATCTTGGAGATACTGTGTGTTGTTCACATATAGCAAAGATGCAGGAGGAAATATAAATGGATTTGTCTTAAAATCTAATCACTTTTACCATATTCCATTGCTGATCCTTCAACAAAATTTTCAAGAAATTCATTGACGACTTTTGGAGATACTGTGTGGTGTTGACATGTAACTACAATGTAGGAGAGGTAAGCCTACATGGATTAGTCCCAAAACTTATTTACTTTTTCCCCATACTCCATCCTTCAACAAAATCATTGAGAACTTTTGGAGATATTGTGTGGACAGACTGAACAGACATAAGCAAAATACATACACCTCTCCTGACTTCATTAGCAAAGGTAAATGGTCGTCGTGAGATTTACCAAAAGAATTGAAAGAAAATCAAAAAGAAAACAAAGACTCTTTAGTTGATTTGATATTTAATGGATGATTTCAGGCAGAAATGCAAATGACTTCCACAGTGTAAGTTCAAAAAATGTACAAAACATCAGACTAATTTACAGCGCATTAGTTCTGTATGAAGGTTAGTTGTAGAAGTAGTAGGACAAGAGGGAATTGATTGACAAGGTTGTATTTACCATGGGTTGGGGGAGGGGGGTTGTTGTCTCCTTCCAATGACATCATCAGGTGCTCGACTATGAACAACCTCTCTCAGTCTCTCCAGCAGCACATTCTGAAAGACTCAATGCATTCAACAACTTTGAGGAAACATCTTGTGTTTTTAAAGTCCAGCACTCCAAGACATTCGACGAGCGCAACATCAAGGCCACAACAACAGATGTACAGATTAGCAAAGACAGAACAGAAGGAGAAGGTTGGGAGATCCACACTCATCCACATGAACAAGAAAAAAAAAAAAAAAAAGAAAATTTTGTCAGTATTTTTAAAATAAGTTTTCAGCAATGCTCATCTAGTCAAGTAGACTGTGCTGCAAAGCCACCTCCTTAGCCATCAGTCAATTGCTATTAAGAAGATAAGATGGCTGAAATATTACCATGGAAATGTTGATGAGGCAGACAAAAATGCCAAAATATTCTATGGTTGATTTGAAGAAAGAAAAAAAGAAGTCCAAAACTACCTTCCTTTGCAGAAATAATGGCTTTGTAAAAGTTAGACACAGGAAGTTGGATGATCAACCGACTATACATTTGTCAGAATGCAAATTGTCAAGATGGCAGATGCCGAAGCAAAAACATGACTGTTGCAGGAGGACAATTTTTCACATGTCAACTATAAAAGAACAAAGAGCACTTTAAGAAAACCTTTGAAAGATGAGCACCAGTCACAGTTTCTGATACTGAGCAATATTAACTGTAATAAAGTGATGGAGAGAACAGGTAAAAAAAAAGAAAAAATATTAAAGACTAGGAATTGATCAGCTTCTCTCACTTGGCCTCAAGAGAAACTCATTCTTCACCTTTCTGCCTTTATCAGCCAGTAATCTACACACATTAGAAAATTCTATCAAGTCAATCTAAAGAATTCACATCAGGGATTATCTATCTCATTCTACAGTCTTAAATCTTTTAATGGCCAACTATAAATCTTATGTCAGACCAATAAGTTTAAGGCCATTTACAATCAAAATAAATAAAATAATTTAGAATTTGGAAAAACAGCAAAACTGGGGCTGGAATGCAACCAAATGTTATTACAAAAGGAAACTACTCATGTCAAGGGACAACAAGGCCTTGACTAGAACATTATCACCAAAAGAAAAATTGACTACATCTTCAAAATAAAACTCCAAATTGGCTAAAATAATAGATTTTACTTGGGAGTATCCACACATTAAGGGTTCTTACAAGCTACTAAATAAATGTAAAAGATTCGAAGTAAGCTCTACTGTTGACCCCACAATAACTACAAACTATTCAGATGTTTTTGGAACATGAGCTTCGATTGCTAGGATTCAGATAATAGAGAGTTGCAGTGATTAAGGGGGAACACACTAAAAACTTTGGACTGCTGAAAGCTAAAAATGCAAGAAATTCACATAGTGAATAATAGCGAGTAGTTATGATTGGTGACGACAATCATATTTAAACAAAAAGTGATATCACCGGAAGTTGGTCTTCAGTTCCGTTTTTTTTTTTTTTTCAACAGAATTTTTTTACTTTCCATTTTGCAATCCAGAGAAGTTGTCAGAATTTACCACAAAATTAAGAAAAAAGTGAGAACTAAAATTGACACTATCTGGTATTCACAATTATTTCTGTGAGACAACACGAGATTTTAGAAAAGATTTCAATTACAACCTTTTTTCAAGGAGGCTACTTTGAAAAAGAAAAAAAAAAAAAAAAACTGTTGCAGTAGCCATTGTTAGCTAACAGACAGACAACAAAATGATAGATTCCTTTCAAGCCTGTAAAACAGCAATTATTTAATAAACCTATGAAGAATAATTAAGTATAAATGGAATTTGGGTAAGGTTCACAAACAAGGCTTGGTGAATAAAAACTGTAGTGTAAGAGATTATAGATGCAAACCTTTAGCATCTTCAGATAACAACAGATCATCAAAAAAACATCTCATTTCACTAAGTGAGTGACGGAAACAAACTGAAATGCTATTTCAAATGAAACAAGAATAAAGTCATCGATTTTCTCTCAGTTCTTGATGGGGGACTCATGATGCCAGTTAGGCTAGCAGGGTCCATCATGTGGGATTAGAAGATGATCAATGGCTATGGATTTGCCCAGAAAGAATAAAGAAATAGAACAAAGATTATAATCTCGCCTACAGTCATTCAGGCCAAGACAGACAAGTACAACCACTGAGATTTCCGGAAGTTGGCAGATAGTTTCGGTTTGCCTCGATGGTAGAGAAGTTAGCAACCACAGGTACAAAGAGATTACCTGAATCCAGATTAAAAGAACGTTGTCGGATTTCTTCCAGAGAATATGCAACTTTTAGCAGAGTGAAAAAAAAGAAAAGAAAAAAAAAGAAAAAGAACAAGAGGAAGTACTCCATATCCTGATGACTTTTTTTTTTTTCAACTATTTCCTTCCTCTATGCACTGCCTCTGACATCTTCCTCATCCCCATCATATCTCTCTCTCTCTCTCTCACACACACACACACATTTTTACTCTTGGGAGTCTTTAAATAAAGTCAAACTTCAGTAAACAATAAGTGCAAAAAAAGGGGAGAGAAAAAAAACAAAAAAAAAAAAACAAATCACAAAGAGCTGATTGCCAGTGTCGATTATGATAAAGTGGAAAGCATCCAAAAGTTGAGCGGCTGCCATTAGAGAAAGGTGAGCACGCCATTTGCCAATTGTTTTGAGTATTGGCAGACTGAGCGAGCACATAATAAGGAGAAGGAGGAGATGATGAAACACAACGTGTGCAGCACAATAATCATCCAGAGGAGTAAGAATCCGTTAAACAGGAGAAACTAAAAAAGAAAATATTGAATCTCTGGGCTAGAGCTGTCCTGAAAGTTTCTTCTTTTCCTTTTTTTTTTTATAATTTTTTTTTTTCCAAATATTTTTCTTTTTTTTTTTCCTTTTTCTTTTTTTTTTCTTCTTAAAAGAAAGAAAACGAGTAGCAGGTAATGATCCATAGGCAGAGAAAGAGAGAAGCTGTTGGCCAGTGTGTGGTGTAAGTCTAATTATTATGTGTGTATGCTTCACATGTGTGGATGTGGGTGTGGCCATCATTTCAAGTGGTAGGAGGAAAACTCCGTCAGCATACTCTAATATCTGCCTCCTCCTCCTCCTCGTTTCATGGTTACAAAAAAGAGTCACATGCACACAATGTCGCTTATTTACTGGATCCATTTCTATCATCGGCACATTTGGGAGAAGGATTCATTTTACTTTTTTTTTTCTTTTTTTTTCTTTTTTTTTTTTCTTATGTGATTTATCGATGGGCAATTTCCATCGGTTTGGGAGTCGACTGATTGGTTTGTTGGTTGCTTGACGCATACGCAGGAGATGAGCTAAACTTATCTGTCGTAGACAACTTGGACAATGCCATGAGAGCTTCTGGAAAGTTGGGAGGCGTTGCAGGGGTGTTGGCTGGAGTACACAGCTGTAGAAAGAAAAAATAAAGAAAAAACTTAAGATTTCAAACTAAATATTCACACAGTTCAGTTTCAATGTAAAAGAAGTCAGTGGCTATTGCAAAAATGTGCAAGATGGACAAGTTTAATTTTCAAAGAAGAGTACATTTGTAACTTGATACTGTTGACAAAGTTATCGTTGAATCGGATTGATATGCATTGGATCAGACAAGAATGGGTTGCATATGGTACAAACAGGTTCAAAAGCTGCTTCTTGTCATCTGCAGAAAGATTCATAAGAAACAGTTTCAGCAAATCCTATTCCACATCATTTCCTGCTAATCCAGGCAATTAAACTATCTATGAGCCTGTGAACTCTTGAATTCCATTTTCCAGCATTCAAAAACTATGAAATATATATATATCTTTACCTATCGTGTGCAGGATTGTTGGGGCACAACAGATGATTCCATCATGGGTGTGTCAAGGGCGAGATAGACAACTCTGATTCAAAACCTTCTGGGGAGGGATGGGCTCTCATGGACTCCTAGACTGGTTGCAAACCATCACTTAAGAGCCATGTCAATAATGTTATTTACCTTATAACTAGAGGGAGGGGGGGGGAGATGTGAATTAATGCTTTTCCCAAGGGCATAGATGCAAAGTGAACACAAACTATCTCAGCCGGAGTTTGAACTAGGCTCACCAACTCGATTTATTTTGTTATCCATTTGGCTCCAGTTATCTTAATTGCAGGTTAAAATCATAGATCTTAGTCACAAGCAATAAAACTAAATAGCTATTTTTCTCCCCACCATCCACAAAGTAGATAATAGAGATGTGTTCATTTGGATCTCAATGGGTTCTAATTAATTAATGTAATATAGAGCAATTTTAATCCCAGTTTTATGGCATTAACAGATTAAATCTATTGTGATGAAATTATACCCAATGCTTATATATAATTCACTGAAAAGTAATCTATTACTAAATTTTCTGTCTAAAACAAATACATGACATGCTAGTTAATAACTCTAGCACAACCACAAGTTAGAAAAGCTCTCAAGTTCAATCCTAAACTAAAAGCAAAACCATTGACCCATTATTTGTGGCAGGAGTAGCTCTTGCCATTAAATACAGCAGTAACTATGATAATACAGGGTGACACAAAAGAACCTCAACAATTAGTTCACTAGTTAAGGTAATTTTTTCTGCTTGTTTCTAGGTTTCTCTATCCATTTCTTTGAGAATGATGAAAACTTGTGTCATCTTCAATCAAGCCATAGAACTGCAATGACTGAAATTTCAGTCATCTGCAGTTAATGGGTTAAATACAATTTCAGATGTTCCCAGACTCTAAAGGTCAGCCAAGTTCATGAAAAGTAAACTGTGATTTTAAATAATGCTATTTTATATTCAAGAATTGACAAAAGGAAACAACAGGTCTGGTTAGTCAACTCAATAGAAACCATCATGTGATCAACATTTTTTGGGCACATGCCATGTTGGGGATAATCAATAAAATTGGAAAAGGATGGAGGGAATCAATGAATAAGTTACTTGTCTCGTCTTGGGGGGGGGGGGGATCACTAAAAAAGTCCGAATTAAAAAAAAAAACCCAAAATGAACGTCACTTCACAAACCAAGGGACCATTTAGTAAAAATTTCGGTTTTTAGTGAATTCAATTTGCAAAACATCAAAGGGTTGGAATTTTAGAAAAAACAAACAAACAAAAGAAACAAGCAAGCCGTTTCTTCTAGATAAAATACTGAGTAAATGTTTCAATTTTCAGCCCTAAACTATTCTTGCAGCCTGTATGTATGTATGATGAATACTTGGCCAGCCGGACCAACTTGAAAACTGGAGAAACCTATGTTTACAGTTTTAGTCGACTGTTAGCGATTGTTATTGAAGGAAAATAGGAAAAGAGTAATTGGGTAAAAAAATAGATAAACTTTATCTTTGTTGATGAAAGTAGAGGAGAGCTATTCCCTTTCAGTAAGAAGAAAAAAATAAGTACAAGCAACATAACTACCAGATGACCAACAGTGAACTTCTACCTGAAGCCATAGATATCTTTGCTTGAGATAGGAAATCAACAAAAATTCAATTTTTTTAGCAAGGGAGGCAATCGAATATAACTGGAATATGGAAACATCAAAGAAAACCTTATGGCTGGGTGAAGTTTTTCAAATAAGCCAACAGCAAAGGAAAAAAAAGAACGCAATTCTTAGAAATGAGAAACTTGATTCTGAACATTCAACAATAAGTGAAGTAGAAAAAAAGACCTGTAGAAACTCAGAGCCAACAGATAGTGTATATAAAAAAACAAAAACAAAACTGATTCACTTGGATGTGTCCTCATCTTGGTCGTTACAATGTTTAGGCAGTTGTACCCGCCAGGCTTCTTTCAGTTGGTGAATCTGGGGATTTCCATAGAATTACCTATGACAAACATCTGATGAGGGCCAGAGTGTATAACAACCGAAACGTTACTACATCAACCAAGCTCACGACACTACTTAGAGTAAATCGGTGCCTAACAATTCCTACCTCAGAAATTCAGATAAAAAGATTTGATTTTTAGCAGTCAAAAGTGACTTCCGTCGTTTTCACAAAAACTTGTTGGGCATTTTTAAGCAATGAGAGTTGATGTTACAAAATTCAAAATAGAATTTGAAGTTCATCAACACGATGGAAACGCTGGTGATAATTAATCTAATTGAAAAAACAACAAAAAACATGATAGTTATTCCTAAAGCTCACATATTTGTAAATTTTTTAAAAATCAACTAAGAAAGTAGAGATAATACTAATTTTCTAATTGGAGATATTTGGCGAGAGTTCCCAGAGAGAGAGAGAAACACGTATTTCAATTTTATACTGCCCCACCCTTTCGGTAATGATTCAGCATCTTGAAAGTAATTAAGATCTGTAATTGCAAAAAATGTAGGACTATACCATTCACCCAAGAAAATATAGCATTATAACTAAGCATTGTTATTTTATTTTGACAAGGCAACAGAACTGCTCCCCAGCCCTTCAATTTAAAAAGCTTGTTATTCGGCTGTGGAAAAAGCAAGGATTTAAGGGGGGGGGGCAGACGAATCGCTAAATTAACAAAATTATTACAAAACAAATCACAATATCGAAGCAGAATTATAATTGTTTCCCGAAATCTGTGATACATTCAACAAATACAAGTGAAATGGATTGTTAGTGTTCTACATTTTTACACACATTCTTGAACTTTCTATCTGTAGTGAACTCATTTTAAAGACTGAAATCTGAGTAAATGGTTTTAGAATCTGTATGAATAAATGAGACTATTAAATGAAGCCGAATAAAAAAAGCCGAAGTCAAACTGTGAGCTTTATATTAATCGTTTATGCAGAATCGAAAATAAATAAATAGTAGTAGACATCAACAACAACAGTGGAAACGAATTAGCAGCAACAGACAATGAGACAGAGGAAGGGGGAGGGCAATCAAGTGGGTCAGGTGACCTACTAAACACGCGCACGTACGCATACATGAAATGAACGGCGGCAGCAGCTGAATGAAAAGTGCAAAGCCGTTCAGATATTTATATCGCAACCTCATCAACTGCAAACATAGTGGGAGATTACCCACAAGACGATAATAATGGTCGAATCTTTCATCGTAATCTCCACCAGAGTCAATAAAATTGTGAACAGCACGAATTAAAAATGAGGAATGAATTAGTAGTCCTGCTTAAGGTTGTAGAATAAATCAGAACGTCCTTTATTTCTCGTAACCTCTATATTCAAATAAATGAAATTATTGTTGTGTGTGTTTTATACCATTATCATTTACTCATGTCTAGGTAGGATTACAATAAAATTTGTTTTCCTTCTTTTTGGTAATCATTTACTTTTTCAGATTCTTCGAGGATAAGAATAAATGTTAATTACAATAAATGAAATCATTCTTCACCGATTTTCCATATAACCTTTTCCAGTATTGGCAATAAAAAGACAGCTGATACACTCACAGACATTCCCCAGCGTGGTCTCTCATGTACTTCTCTACCTTGTAGTATTATGAACTTGTTACAGACATTGGGAAAGTTATAAATAAAATCGAATTAGGAGACTTCAGTTAGCACTAATATGAATTACTTGTCGATTTATTTGATTATCAACAAAAAAATAAAGTATCGTAAGACGATAAGTTTTACGTCTACTAATAGACTGGAAAATGTGGTTAACATTTTTCTGCACACAAGCGAAAAAAAAAAAAATCAATATTTAGATTGATCTGGGAGAGAGTAATTCATCAGTACCGGGGAGAGAAAGAGAGAGATGCAACGAGAAGCAGTTTTTATTTTTTTATTATCTCTATCCCATAGGAGTTGCTTCATTTGCATATTCATTTCATTTACTAAATATAACTTATTATGGAACAGAGATACCCCCCCACCCTAATTCTCACTGATTTGCAAAGATTTCATTCATGACAAGTGAAATTGATGCATGAACATATCTGCAGTTTTTGGTCAACTTATTGTGCATTTTAAAGTAAACTACCAATATTTTTGCTTCCTAAAACCATTCTGACCATGTATAATGATAGTGGTTTTCTTCAACACCAACTCATACTGATATTAAAGTTTCAATAGATTCTCAAAATATTCAATACAATCGTATACTCAAAATTTCTCAATATTCCAATTCAGTCGTCAAAGAAGATTACGTCTCGTGGAAAATAATGCATTTCTTCCATATGCATGCTGATTCTAGGTTTTCAGAATTTCTCTATTGCTCGTTTTTTTTAAATTCCATCACACTAGCATATCATTATGTATAATATACATGTATCCTACCTGTATCAACAAAAATAAGATTTTACAAAACTTCCATCATGTTTTGAAACACAAATGGTATTTAAAACTAACGTATGTTCTCTTAGAATTTAAACTTGCTAGCTTTTTAAATAAGAAAATACAGAAATAATTTAGAAAAAGTATCACTTTTGTAGGCTAGCTGGTTATTTTTCAGTGAAGCCCACTGGAGCCAGAAGTGATTACTGCTATGTCCGTATGGGAATAGGAGACAAGAGATGAGCTCAAGGCAATCAACCTCAAACACCAATGAAGGTCTTGACTTTCAATAAAATTTTGTGGAAGTGATTCATTTTGGGGGTGGATCCATGCACAATTACTTCCCCAATGTCATAATTATGTCCACATCACATAATATCACCAAAAGTTCCTCATAAATTTCAAAAAGATTTTGAGGAAGGGTGGGCAATAGGCTGCAAAAAAGTGGCCAAGTGAGGTAGATCCAAGCAAAATTACTTCCCCTGACAATTGGCAGATGCATGCGCCCTGAGTGCTTTCTAATTGTACAATTCATTCGTTCAGTTACTTGAAAATCATAGCGGATAGAATAATTCTGAAAACAGAATTGAGCATAAAAAGTACTATCAAAAGGTCCACTTAATTTAGTTTGTGGGACAAAAAAGTTGAGATTTCATTGACCAGTGAATCATCAGAGCTGGATTGATAGAAACTACGTCTTGACCAAGAGTGACGTAGAATTGAGCAAAGCAGGTCACACACACACACCACAACCAAACAAAAAAGCAAAGCTGATAATTTTGTGTAAATTTAGGCAATTTTCCCTGACCTTCAGCTGACAATATTTTTTTCAAATTTCAATCTCCTTAAGAATTTTCATTAAGGCAAAATCTATAGATTATGATTCGCACAACACTATCGTCACCTACTATAGCGCAATGGTTAGCAAAAACATCTCACATACCAATTCACTAGCATGGTGAGTCTATCTCTCATTAGGTGCTTCTCTAATAGTGTCGGATCAAGTTAAATCTAGTCATTTAGTAAATAACTCTATCAACATCACTACTTAGAAATAATTTTGTTTACAAACCATAAAATATGATTGAGTAACATATCAATCAACAGCAAGTAGAATTCAGGAGAGCTTCACTCTTTCAACCTCTACTTTGCTATAGATAACATAGAAGATAAAAAAAAACTGATCAAGCAAATTCAGGTCAATTCTACTTCTATTGGACAAAGAATCTTATGGAAAGAGGTTTAGAAAGTGTCAGCCAATTTGTATATCATTTCAAAGTGAGATTTTAATCTCACCTTTTTCTTTTTTCCACAATTCATTGCTACCAACTTTCCAAAAATGCAATTCTCACATCAGCTAATAATCCTTTATGATTATATTAAAAAATGTTGGTTTTCAGTAAATCAATCTTGAGAAAAAGAATAACAATGCTCACCAAACTAGTACTTGACTTTTTACAACAAATTTATCTCAGAAAATACCATTATACAGCTTGGGGGGGTGGGGTGGAACAAGCTTTGATAGCACAATTAAAACAATCTCCACATGTATACTCCACTTGGGGAATTGTTGGAGGGGGAGATTTTTCCATTTACATTGAAAAATCTTAAGTAATTAAATATTTCTATACATGAAGAATGTAAGCAAACACGGGACAGCAGTATTTTCTTGCATGTACATTAGCAATGAACAATTTATACAAATATTTTTTGTTGAGTGCATCAAGTGTTAAATAAAACATGTGCCCTGTAGCAAATGGTAGTGGAGTTCAACTTTCTTTGAGTGTAAAATATTTCAAGTTAATCTGAACTGGGTACAATTTAGCGAAGGTGGTCCCAAATGGAATTCAGCTGATGTCATGTAGACGTGATCAGTTGAAAATCTGTGAAGCGAAGCGAAACAATTTGAAAAATTTAATTTAATCAAAACTAATATGATTTAATTTACAGTTTTCCTTACATGAATTCTCTTGTTTCTTTTTATTCAGGCAACATGAACAGAGTGTATGCAGATGTAAAATTTTCACTCCGGATTCCAATTGGGACAACTTTTCTCATGTTGTGCCCCAATCTTTTCCCTTATTTTCGACAGGATAATTTTCTACAAATACTAAGAGTAACCAACCTGATTAAGGAGATTTTCACAACTATATGAAAGGGGATCAAATTGAAAATTGCAACAAAAAAAAAAAAATTAGAAAATACATATATATATTCAAGATGGAGGACGGGGGCAGTATAGTTTATCTTCCAAAACAGACTTCAAGAAGAAAATGGATTTGTAGAAAGGAAAAACTGTATCAAATGGCAGATCTTGAAATAAACAGGCATTTCTTTTATCTTTCTTTCCCTAACTAAAAGGTTTCCTGAAAATGTGTTTAACAAAGTAGGTCAGCCTGAAAAACAATCCACTGTAAACAATACAACCAATATCAACAATGAGGGGGGAGAAAAAAAAATCAAATAGAGTGAATGATAAATATAGAAAAACTTTACTCTGTCCCTGATGATAAACCTAGGAAATTTTTATTCTCTCAAACTGTTTTTTTTAAATAATTATTTTTATTGGATGAAGTATTGTAACAATGCTTTTTCAATTATCAATTCTGACTAGTTTGATAAAAACAACTAGAAAAAGATGAAGATAAAAGCTAGTTGAAATAGGTAATAACAAATATTGCTTCTTTGTTGAGTAAGAAGCAATTGACCAAGTACGAATTGCATGAGTATATTTCCACCCAAGTAAACAAACGTGTCTGAATAAAATGTATGTAACATTTTCTGGAGATGAAGACATCATAGCTGTTTAAAATTGGTAGAAAGCTAAGCCTGTTGAAAAAAAAAAAATTCTTCAAATTTAAAATATTCCAAAAGTAGCCCAACAAAACAAATTATGATCTGATATTTATTATAAACAACACATGAATTCAAAGTACAAAATAAAATTATTTATTTGGTGAGGATAGTTATCAAAATAAAATTTCAATTAATCAAATAAATTATTCAGAGGAAATAATCTGATAAGATAAATTGATAAGTTGATAGGTTTTGAAGGCAGAGTTGCCAGATTGGGCTGCAAGGGGAGGTGATCCAAGCTTTTATCTCCGAGACCTACCCAACAAAGACATTGGAATAGCATTTGATTGGTATATCAAGTGAGTTCAGAGGCAGAGGTTCTATACCTATTAAGGCTGGTAATGAATTTCTGCCTCCAGACTCGCTCAATTTCCTAATTCAACACTATTCTAATGTCTGTGTTGGGTAAGTCTCAGAGATAAAGCTTGTATTATCTCCCCTTGTAGCCCAATCTGGTAACCGTGTTTGAAGGTGGCAAAGAATTGTTGTCTAGGATGGAAAGCCATGGAATATAATCAATAGACAAGGTGTTATATTGAGAGTGCAAGAAGAGAAAGAGAGGCAGCAGGTAATGTCAACAACTTAGCATTTACAATAACAGCAGCGGCAGCAGCATACCGAGGTTGTTAAGAGGTGAGAAATGTGGCTGTTGCTACTACTGATGCAGCAGCTGTAGCAGTTTGTGGCTAATATACAACACACATTATTTACAAGGGAGTTAGGTGCACTTTACAATGCAGTAATTTTACTTTTCAGTAGGTGTGCCACTAAAACTGAAATGGCCTGTTAAATAAACTCCATAGGGACAAACATAGCAAGAAAAATAGAAATCTTTTTCCAAAATGAATTTGAAATTATTTTGTATCATTGTAATGGAGAAATTCTAACTGCTTTTTAAATGTCTGCACAAAATGTCGCGAAAAATTGAACAGGGAGAAAACCTTATGGATTTTCCATTCAACAGAAGGTATTAGAATAAGTCGATGCTAAGCTAACCAGTTAAAATTTCAAAATGAATATAAAATAAAGAGCCTTAAGGCCATCATAAAGATAATTATTTTCAACCTCCCAGACTCAACATGTGTTGAGCTTCACCTACATTGTAAACAGGAACTTCGCCTTTCTAGGAGGCCATATGTCTGAGATGTTTTTCAAGTGCCAAGTCCATCTAACAGCATATCACTCTGTACTGAGGAATTGAAAGCCTAGAAGTGCTAGAGACAGACAGCACTAAGAAACAGCAAGTTATAAAAAAATGATGAAGGAAGAGAAACTACTAATTATAGAGTTACCATGTTGACAGATGAAAATGAGACTGGACTTAAACAAACATGTGCAAATGATAATATATGTTACAGTAACAATATATTTGTACGCAAAACATTGTCATACTAAAACAACCATTGGTTGAGAAGGTTCAAATCTTGTAAATATCAACATAAAAACATCCTCAACATACAAATCAATTTTTCAATCAGCTAAGAATAGAGATAATTATTCCTCTAATACCTAATTTCTAATGCAGGTTTAGTATATAGCTGGTTTATTTCATTCAATTCTTAACTTTATAAATTCAGAATTTATACATGTTAGCCCAAAAGATTATTTCAGTGATTGAAAAGTTTCAAAAAGCGAGTAACCAAATTTCATTATAATGTGATAGGCAGAAATAATCGAATATCTATTTATATTCAGTTATACTGTTCTGATGCAAAGTATACAGATAAATTCATTAGATAATAAACTGATTCCAAAATTTAAAAAAACTAATCAAGTCACACATTATAGAATAAACAATGAAAACCTTGAGTTGAAATAAAAATCAAGAATAGATCAAATATATAAAACCAGTTATACCCTTCCGTGCAATTCATAAGGTCTGATACATCTGATCAAAATAGTTTGAAGAGGTTATGTTAAGTAAGACAAACTATTCACACATATCCCTCACTGATGCACAGGAAAAGTTCCAGACAATTTTATTTTTGAGTTTAGAATTTGAAGGAAAGATTTGATTCTGATTGATAATTCACCCTCTTAATAGACTATATATACTCTAGTAAAATAGCAAGTGCATGTCTATTCTTTTGTCTGTAACATCAAGGAAGATAACTATTAAATGCCAATTAGAACGTAGTCTCCCTTACTTCATTTTTTTGCAAAGATGTAAAAAGATCTGGATTCTGGTTGAACATAAGATGCCGAGCAACATAATTTTAAATAGTTTGTACATCTCTACTACCTAATAAAAGGTAAAAGGATTATTTCCAGGAAGATTACTTGTTCAACAGGATAAGTAAGTTCTGAATAGTATGTAGGTTCTTCCTTTTAGAAGTTTTAAAGAAAATAGTCTTTCTCACTGCACTCCTTAAAAATGATCTAATCTTGCAAAAACTATTTTCATTTTGGATTGAAGTCAATTTGTACATGTTGGAGAAGTATAAAGATTATAGTAAGATAGTGAAACTAGTGATTCAGTGAAATCCTTGAACATTTCAGTTATTTCATGAAATCCTAGTTTCACAATCAGAATAGAAATAGTAAACAAGCTTGTAATGTAGACCATTACTACCATAATAAGTTCAAACCTCACTGGGTGCCCCACTAGTGTCAAACAAGCAAAAACTAGGGAATATCAAGTAAATTCTGCTTCGGTATATACAGTGTACACAGCTTAATTTGACACAAAGCCACAGAAATGATATTTAGAATCACAAGTTTATCAACTATTACAACACTGATCGTGAACCTAAGGATTTCATGAATTAACTCAAAATGCTTGGGGGATTTCAAAAAATACTTAGTTTCACAATTCTACTGTAACAGACACTCAAGTATAGAGCAAAGGTTAGCAACCTAGTCTTGCAGACCATTGTTAGTTTAGAAAGTTTGGTCATTCTTAACTGTTCCATCATTGTAGTTTTGTACCAGGCTATGTTAAGCAGAATGAAAAAACCTATATTATCAAATTCTTAGTTTTCAAAATTGCTCAATAACCATTTTATTGTTATTTTTCAAGTTAAACTTAGTCTGGCACAAAGCCATAGCAGTGAGGTGCACAATGAGAATCAAACTTTAGCAAATTGGTTTACAAGATATGCATGCTAACCATTGCACAACATCAGGCAGTCATAACTATCCTATATAGTAAAAATGAAAATAAATTTCTAAAACTACTGCAATTAGTGAGACCACAGAACATGGATCTACAACGGTAATAATTATCTAGTCTACTAAACAATTACAAAATAGGACGAGTAATTTCAAAGAATATTAAAAGGAAAATATTTTGATAAAAGTATCAGCATATCTGATTTTAAGCTTGAATGACAAGGCTGAAAATCAAAGACAGTAGCTGAACTAAAATTTGGAAGTTTTCCACAACTATACATTTTCACAGATTCATGACTAACAAATTATAAATATACAACTAGAATCAAAATACACCAGAGAGGAGAGTAAGTTTTTTTAACTGCATAATTACATGAAGTTGATTTTTCTCACATGAGTGGCTAGACAACAGAATGGAGGCAGTATGTTCTCTTATTATGCAATATTCATCTTCCAAATAGACATTCAGAAATTCCAAGTATTTTGCATATAAAAAAAAAAACAATTTTCCTACATTGAGGCAATAAAAAGAACAGTCCAAATTGAGCTATATCTTTACTATCTCTAGCATTTTGTTTAAATTATTTTGGGGATTTACATGCTTATTTCAATAAATGCAACAATTACAAGCAGTTAAAGAAACGTTTTATTCATTATTGTTAAAAATATCCTATTATATGAGGCAAGTCATTTTTCAGAATTGAATAACTAAAAAAGTATCAAAATAAAAGGTTTCATAGTTGAAAAAAATACTAATTCTTTAGATATAATCTACAATTGATTGCTTAAAATCCCACTTTCAATAGTATTTTAGCTTTCATTTCCACAAAATATCACTTCTTTCCAACTGTTGAGAAAAGTACTTCCTCTTATTTCTAAACCAAACTTAGTTTTACTATCATGCCTTTACACCTAATTCACTGAAATTATAAATCTAGTCAGAACAAAGCTCCAACACATAGATTAAACTCCAAGCTTTCCAAACAATGTTGTGAGAATAAATTTCTTGAGGTTGCAAAATCATGTATATCTTTCAAAGAATACTTTTTTTGAGTCAACTGCAACAACATAATACATTTGGCTTGGCTGACAAAATTCAAGCATTGTGCTGCAAATAATTTCATTTTCAAAAAGAGTGTTGCCAAATGAAAGGCTTGGGAAGTTTAGTTTTATGTAATAGCATTAGACATTGATGTGCATATGTCTGTACCCTGATAGAATTTTTGATCTGGTTACAAGCTTTAATATAGACTTGCTCCTACTTTGGCCTAAATCTATAATCATAGTTAGGTACCCTGAAACCATAATGCAGGAGCAAGAACTTTAGTATTCCCAACCTGAATGCATTCATTAGAAGTAAACAATCACTTGGCTAGTTTGAACTTGTTGGTAACTTGGTTGTTTTTTTGTTTTTGAACATCAGGAAAAAAAAAGTGAAATTTTAAAAGCTTTGATAGTGGTAATTCATAACTTAGATTGATTTATTCATCTATTTTCACCAACTATTTCTTTGTATTTAAAACCTTTCGAAAATGACAAATTGGTTCAAGGCAATACCTGAAAATTGATTCGAACATTGTTAAAGGAATAATAAAAAGGGAGGAATCAAAATAAAAAAAGCCACAACAATATTCTCATTTTGAATGTAGATTATTTACAGTTGTGTTTGGTCACCAAGGGGCCATTTTAAACAGACTTACATTGTGAATTGACACCCCAACTAAAACCCACGGGGTGGGGTATCTTCTTTCTAGGCCTGAGGAGGAGGAGGAGGAGTGTATGTTGATATTTACAGCCCTCAAGCCCCACTGGCGTCGTCTACGAGCATGATACATACATAAATAGCCAGCCTGACGAATTTGAAAACTGAATAACCTATGACAGTTTTTAATGTAAAAATCTTAGAATGCAACATGCTAGATGTAAAAAATGATTAGGTGGGATAGCAATAGCAGTCAGTAAAAAAAAAAAAAAGCTGAAACGGCAAAAAAACAAAAAAACGTTGATTGAAAAACAGTCCCACATTAGTTTTTAAAAAAATGAACCAAGCCCGAAAATGAAGCTGTAAAGAATAAATGAATACGAAGCAGAATCTTGATTGGAGTGGCTTTATGTCTTATGAAGCCATTAAAAAAGGCACAGTCGTGGTTATGATGAAATAACAAACCAATGTGGGCCACTCGTGCCATTTCCTGTCCATGATGTATACACACAGTCAGTGCGTGTTGTTGACTAATAAGCTAATTCTTTATGTTGCTGCTGCTGCTGGGTGAACATTAACAGGAACACATGTCTGGGTAAAAGGTTGGGGTGCCGCCGTCACCGCTATATTAGGGTGGATCTGTCTGGGTGTATGTATTTACAAATAAAAGATTTCTTGTGCACGCACTTACATCCAGTTCATGACCATGTTGATTTTACTATTCTATTTACAAGATAGTGTTAATTTGAAGCTATTGGTTATTTTTGAGATCTTGAAAAAAAGTTAACTTGAAGAAAATTTAAAAAGTTTTAATATTGTGGAGGGAAACTATGCGTGGTATTTTTAATGGAGATTATTACCCTCCACTTTCCTTACTCCACTCAATAAAGAGTCCTGATCTCTCTCCTTTACCCCACAATAAGGAAAAGTAACCATAAAAAGCAATCTTATTCATTCAAATAAATTAGAAGTTGTGAGTAAGGATTATTCCTTTTTTTTTCACGTTTAAACTTCGAGGGAGAAACAAAATTTTATAATTGAATATTGTAATTTGACTCACTTTGGAGTACACGCGTAAAAAATAAAACGCAATTACATGAATATGTCAGGACCAAAAACAAAAACAGTTTTCATTCTCATCTGGATCGTTTAGTAGACCGAGGGAAAACAGATTCGATAACAAAATCATTCGTTGTATTAACAATGCAAACCTGTTCTTTGTTTATTATTATTTATCAAACATCGTCGAGGCCATTCTTTGAAAACAAAAAAACAGAGTGAGAGACAGGCTGTTTATACTCTTCCTGGAGAAGAGTATAGCAAAAATAGATCTTTAATAATGTATATATGACCGCAATGGGTGGAATAATAGACTTGATAAATTATAGATATTTGGGCTGTTAAAGTTTAGATGGATACGTTTCATGCTTCATATAGTCGCCATCCAGACATAAGAGACCAATTGTAGAGTAGTAGTCATAGTTGTAGTACTAATTGACATGTGTTGCCCATATAGACAGACTTGCTTACTAACAAAGCTTAAATGATTAATAGGGTGACACTTAATAAGTATTTCCTAGTTTATGTACATGCAATACACAAGTCATATACTTGCGCATTAGTATAAGGTTATATGTGTGAATGTATATACAGTTATTCTGCATGTTGTTGTTGTTGTTCTTGCTGCTGCTATTCTAAGTAACAACTTAACTGGCAAGATGATGACTCAGGATGATAGTAGCTAGACACACCACACACAAAGAACACATAGAAAGTAAACATAGTATAAAAATATGAGATTAAAAAAAGGAATGAAACTTCCGTTTCATACTGAAACTCCCTTTCAGATAGAAGACAGTCGCCTATTCTAAACGTTTAAAAACAACTTATCAAGAGAAACTTGCTTACCACACTATTTCTACTCACACCTTGAATGCTAACTCCTATTACATCTGTTAGGAGGTATCTGCAGTAGTTCATTTTTTTTTCTTTTAGATATTTGAGATAATGTCAAAAGAAAATTTATAAAAAAAATGATATTAAAACATCAAAATTTCAAAGATGAACGTATAAATTCAAATGAATGCTGAAATTGAAATAAGAGGTGAGCTGATGTTAAAAAAATATTATGCGCGGCGTACATTGAAATTATTTCAAATATGAATTGGTAAATGAATAATTTGTTTCAATGATGAGTTTATCAAAATATTCAGGAATATCCGGCATACACGGAAAAAAAAAATTATATATCAGCAACGTTGTTGGTAGTCGTAGGACACTAAGTGTAATTTGCCGACTACTATTTTGAAAACATCGATATCGAATTGTAAAGATATAATCCTGAACAATTATTATGACAATACTCTGTAGTCGGAAGATAGGATTGTTAGATAAATAGATAATTGCTACGTGTATTTATTTGTATACATTAGGCTGTGAGTTGGTAATGAGTTAGTATTTTTAGTAGAGGGTAAAAAAAGAAAGAGAAGAATGCAGACTTGCTATAAAGGAAAGTAGCCGAGTAAACATGGTGGAGCAATAGGATTTACCGTCGTATTTACTCGGCTACAATGCGATCTCGAATATAAGGCGACCCCCACTTTTTGGAGCTAGGATTCAGTAATATATTATAATATGTTATCATTTCCTCTTACACTTCAGTATAATGTTACTCCCCAATTTTAACCCTGATTTTTTTGCATCAAATTTCTCGCCTTATACACGAGTAAATACAGTATTATTATTATTATCAACATGATGACGGCGGCGACAACTAACAGATGATAATAGGGTCAAGAGAGGGGGGGAGTAACATTAACCACAGACAATGATAATTAAAAGATTGTCTTGAATTAGTTAAGGGGTCGAGACAAATAAATATACAATAAAGAGAATAATAAAGAAGGAAAAATCTCGAATTTAAATAGGACTACTCACCGGGTAGCTGCCGTTCGTATGGTTGCCATTGCATGTTCGACACATGGGAACGGACGAATCTTGAAAAAACATACTCAGAGCCGCCTGGAAAAACAATTACAAAAAAAAAAAAAAACGACTTGATGATATATCATATACACAGATTTCAAATAAAGAAAAATACCAAATATACATCAATAATATAAGTAGAATGTCCAGGAATGTCATAATTATAAATATTGTTGCCTTGAGTGAAATCATGATAAACATTTATTCGCCATGATGTTATGTGTCCCCCACACAACAGACATTTACTCGATTACTACTACTGCATCATATCTTTTATCCGAACACAAATTTACCTCAAATTGCCATTTTGCTGCTTGTAGCAATTGTTTTGCTTGTTCGGCATGGCATCCAGCCGCCAAGACAAACTGGTTTATCATAACTTGTTGTTTTAAATTATCCATTTTTGTGTATATGAACACCGATCCGTTGATCTTCACCTACTTACGACTCGGCCTTCTGATGTTGTTATTGCTAGTCGGTTGATTGACAGCTCACTCGGAATAGGCATCGCTGATTGGTCAATAATCATATTAGTGGGCGTGGCTTGTTATTCAAAATACCGATGCTGATGTTGATTCTATGAATTAAACGCCGACCCGCCGCCCTACTGACTGAAACGTGAATAATAGTCGAAAAAATGTAAATACGAAAAAAAATTATCTGAAAACGGAAAATTTTTTTCTAGTCATTTTTCCAAATATATTACCAGATTCAAGTTTCAACTGGTATTATGATGATCGGTGACAAAAAAAATGCTTTTTACAAATCTCGCATCTTGGCGAAGTTGCGATATTAAACTGACGTCTGCTGTGGCCGCCATTGAAATGCAAGCATAGAGTGTCAGGTGTGGAAAGTGATATTTTTTTGTTTGTTTGAGCAAACATCCAACTATTAGTTGGTTATGTTGCTGTTCATATCAAGCTAAGTTTACTGTTATGGTCAACAAGCTTGTCAGAATAATAATCATCTAAAGATGGGAGCTCTAGCCAGTCGTAGAAATGCAGGAAATGATGTGGTGGACTATGGCAATAATAATGCTTACAGATATCCTCCCAAATCAGGTTGGTGTGAAAAATCCTCTTTTAAAATTTTTCATCATTGTTTTTGTTTATTTCCTTTTTCCTGTTTACGTGTGATGCGTCTATTGTTTTTCTTTGGAGAAGACTTATCATCTTTGTTAACTTTTTTGTTTGTTTGTTTTCATTCATTTTTCATTCAAATGTCACGAACATAGAAAAAAAACGATAGGAACTTTTGTGTTGAATTCGACTATACAATAATATAAAACATGTATACATTTATTTTGAACCAAAAAAAGTATACAAATTGTATATACAAGCATATATCATTACATGTCTAGTTTTAGCCATTATTAAAAGCATTTAAGCATCTTTATGGTGTTGTATTGAATAATTATTGAAAGTATACAGTGTACACAACTAAAAATGGTTGCTGATGAAAAAAAAATGGTGAAGTTATCAAGTTATTATTTTGCCTCCTCGATTTTTATTATTTTTTATTAACTAAAGACACGAAGACAATCAAGTGATGCTTTCTTTGAATACTGAGGAAAATGCACATTGTTCAACCGTAAGGATTCTTGATGTTTCTTACTATTTGTTTTGCTTCATAAGACGAAAGAATTTCTCACACTGATGGATTGGATAATGAAACCAACACTTGAAACTACTTTTTACCACCTGCATGCTCATCTTTTTAAAAATCGCATTCCAGCAATTTGCTGTAATTAATCCGGATCAAAAAATGTATACTTTTCTGATCTATTCTTTCAGTTTTCAACAATTCAAGAGTAATAAATGCTCAGACAATGTTAAGGTTTTAAAACTCTAGCGGTAATTATGTCGCTAAACTAATTTGCGAACTGTCAGACTAATCGTGACTTGACTAACATTACGAGGTGTAATGCGAACACTCGAACATAAAATAGCTGTTCTGCTGGGTGTGTGGCTACTGATAATATAACTGCTACTGATGCTGAAGTGTCATGTCTATTTCATATTCTACCCAAAATGAATTGAATTTTAGTTAGCAGTACCTTGTGTTAATCTTTCAATTTGCAATCTGAACATAATGACACAGCTTAAGTATATTGTTAGCAAAGGGCCTTCACTAGTTTTGATTGATTAGCTCTTGTTTTGTTGACTTAGAAACTGATAAAAAATAAAACAAGATATCAAGAGCTTGGACTTTGATTTTTTGTTTAAATCATATCCAATTAAAAATCAAGTTTTAATCAGGAACAAGCTCAATATTACCCGTTTCTTCTAATAAACTACATTCCTGAAGTTTATGTTGTCCCAAAATGATTATGCAATATGAATCACAAGTAAATTTGTATAATGATCAACAATTTGAGAAAATAAATAGATTGAATGACCATAGCCACCTAAAGTAGCGATGGGTTCTATCCTTTTTTTTATATGAGCTTGTGTGTGTGGTACTCCTGGCCATACCGTTTTGTGTATGGACTTGAAAATTGTCATTGGTACTTCACAGAACCCACTTCTGAAAAATTTTTTTTTTATATTTGGAAATGAAGATTTTAGGGACCTTATTTTAATGGGTTAAACATACGAAAACCATCTAGATTTTGGAGAATCAAGATATTTTCTTTACTCTATTTCAGATCTTTTCTGGTGAAAAACCCCACTTATATTATTAATAGAATTCATTCTGTTCATATTCATTCTTCGGTGGAATTTTTTTTTTTTTACATGACTTCAGAATTTGATGCTTCAGTTGTTCGATTATTGACTGATGGCCAGACTTCATTATTTTTGCTCAATGAAAACAAATATGATTAATTTCTGGGTTCACATTATAAAGAACAGGTAAATATGCAATATAGCAGTCTTGAATAATTTAGGTTCATTAAGCTGCACCATTCAGCTGCAGACAAACAGGTGCACCTGATATGCATGAAATGTGGTGGTTAATTAAGATGAGCAGAACATCTACCTAGTTTAAGTATGCCTGCTCGTTATTTTATTTACAAGTTCATGCTTGCTGTTAAAAAAAAATGACTGAAATATTTAAGGAATTTTGCTGTTGGAATTATGTAAAACTTGGAATATAAAGAGTTGTGAAACTAATTCAATTGAAAAATTATCTCAGAGTTCATATGTTATTATGTACTATCATTTTTATCTTTCTAATAATGGAATAGTCTCCTAATGGGACTAACATTTGTGTAAAAACATGGAAGTAATTCTCCTTGTGATATTACAGACAAAAAATAGATGTACATATTTTTTTAAAGCTATACTTTAGTTTGGAAAAGAAACTTGGCAATTTTTTTTTTCTTTTTTATAAAAATCAACTTTGTTTTGTTTGAAACCTTATTTCACAACTACCATTATGAGGTTGAAATATTTTACTTTCCTTACTATTCATTACCTTGGTAAAAAGTATCCAGAACAAAGGAAATTACCATGAGTGGACTCTTCTGTGATGAAAAAATGTGAAGAAAACTAAATGAATATGTTCATCTGAAAAATCACAATGCCAAAATGTCTTTAAAGATGTCAACAACTGTAATTGATTTTGCTCTTATCTGTTCATGTGATACAATAGCTTTCAATATTCATTTATTCTATTGAATCTTGGAATCAAATGAAAAAATCATGGAAAGATCACAATGACCACCATTTGCAGATGGCACCTCTACTGGTTGGGGCATGTCTTGAGGCTCCCCACAACAAGATCTGCAAATCAAGCCATCAAATAGATGCCAATAGGCCAAAGATAAAGAGGATAGTCCAAGATGAGCTGGTGACAGACAAACAAAGGGGACTGATTAACTAAAGCTGGAATAACACCACCTGACTGGCTGAAAATTGTATGTGATGGAGCACCTTCCTGTGTCGCACAACGCAGGAGCCACTTAGTTTTAGTCTATTGAATCTTCTGATCAGCTTCTACACTTCGATTCCCAAAATAACATATCCTTGCACCACTTTCTACTTGATGTCTCTTCACTAGTGCTCATTTTTCTTGGTCCTAAAGAGATCAACTCAAAAAAACATTTCAATGAGAACAATTCACAAATTAACTCCATCAGTAATCTGATGCTCTTCTGTAACTTGCAATCTCACACTAGCCCAGAGCTAGTACAACGCATATGCAAACTGAACCACCACCTTAGTCCCCTGAAATCACCAGAGGGCACTCAAAAAAAATTGACTTAAAAAATAAAATGCAGGAGATTGTTGCATTTTTTTTCATTCGCGTATTTTACCTTTGGTTGATATTAGTTCTAGAAAAGAAGAGGCTGTGTATGCTTTTAAATTCAATGTGTAATGAGTTTAGTTCAACAGTTTGTGTGTACACGTGTGTTTCTGAAAATCTGACCCTAATTATCGACACATTCAGATTTGATCCTTAGCTTTACTATCATCTTAATTCTAAGCCTGCAGCTGAACTCCTGTCTCTGGCTGCATCTACCAGCATGTCACTTTGTTACTTATCTGTTTTAATGTTATTATAGGTAGCTACTTCAGCAGTCATTTCATTATGGGAGGGGAACGATTTGATATGACACAACCAGAAGCTTATTTGTTTGGTGAAAATCAAGATCTGAACTTCTTAGGAAACAAACCAATTCCTGTAAGTATATTCTAATCATTACTTAATCATATTTTATAAATAGATTTTCTCATTACTGTTCCTATGTATTTTCCATATGATAATAGGTTTATCTATTTTCTAATGATGATTGAAATTCCATCTTCCATGTGGAAAAGTGAATTATTTGTACTTTATCAAATTAGTTAACTTTTAATGTATCTCAATGAATATACTTTCATGATCTAGTTTTTATTTTATTTGCTTTTTAGAAAATTTCTGTATGTTTAGAAGGAAATGAGTAGTATTTGATCACTTTTTTATTTCAATCCTGGTCAGGCTACTTCTTTCCAATTATTCTCTTGTCTATATTTGCAGTTGTTAGTATCATAAGTTTTACTGATACAAAATTAACCTCTGATGATAATGCATAATCAAAAATATCATCAGAATGACAGTTTTTAATATTTTTTGTTTCCTAATAAGGTTAATTTTAAAGAAATATTGTGTGCTAAAGTGTTCTTTACTGGATATGTTTGGATCTACTTTTTTAAAATTTTTCATGGTTCATAAGATTATTTTGTGATATACATGATGAATTCTCTTCCAGTTCCCATATCCATTACCTCAAGGAAATGAACCAACAAAAACATTAAAAAGTCTTGTCAACATTCGTAAAGATACTTTGCGTTTTGTCCGGTCAGTATAATTTTTCTCTGAAATTTTTACTTCTTCTGGTTCTATAAATTCAGATTTTCAAATTGACCATATTCTAATTCTTTTCTACATGATTATTTTTATGCACATTTGATATCTAGCCAAGTGTGTTGACATCATATCAGACAAATTGTTTTGAAGCTATGATTTTTTTTCAATATTTTATTTTTTCTTCTGGATAGGGCATAATATAGTAAGTCAACAAAATGATTTGTTTTATTTTATTTAAATTGATTTCTGTATGCACAAGTTGATATATTTTTTTAAATAATTGTATCTTAAAACTCTAGTACACAAATTGGGAAACTGCTTGGTGTGTCAATGTTTATTACTTTAGGTGTTTCAAGAAGTTATGAAATTAATTTATATCATATCAATATTCCTTATTTCATATATATGAAAAATCTTTTACATAAATTTTAGAGTATAATCTTCCTTATCAATGCATTTAATACTCAATTCAGTGGTGATTATTAATCCTATAGATTGAACATTATACAGTGAAAATTTAAATTTCAGCTAATAACTGTGTATGCCTATGGACTTGTCAATACATTTTTGTGTACGTGTGTTATATATATATATAATGTGTAAGCATTAACTGGTTATCAATGGAATTGTCCAATTTCTTCATGTTTATCTCATGAATCATTAAATAAAACCTTAATTTTTAAATATATAATCTTGAAAAGAAAACTCTAGCCTCCTTGCTGGTGTTGTTTTTTTCCCTAGGAAGGCTAAAAAAAACTATGTTCAATAATGAAATGAACTATAAAAAATTTATTGAAAACCTCAGTGGTAATACCTGAAAATTACTATGTAAAATATGCTCACACAATTACAATAGGTTAACATTTGAGTATAAGAAAACCACATTTTATTTCTTACTGTCTTGTTGTACCATAGACTTATTTAATTTTTGTGTATTTGTTTTTGATTGCAGCATCAGTGATGCAGAAAAAGTTCCTCTTGATAGTTCTGAAACAGAACAGAATTTCAGCCACCACCGCTACAATATAGAATTCACTTTTGACTCTGATGTCAAATGTGCCATTACCATTTATTACTTTGCGATGGAAGAAATCAGCAATGGCCAATTAGTGTAAGTAGTACATTTTTTTTTTTTTTTTCAGTTCATTTTTAGTAGATAAAGTGATACAAATCATTCTTCAATTTTATGACTACTTTTTATCATCTTAATTTACTTTTCACTCAGCTCTATTACCTTTTGGCAGTGAGCAAACCTCATAAATAGAATAAAGAATAAGCCTTTGGTAGGATTTGAATCCACACCATTTATGGAGGAAGCACAGTTTATGCTTGCCTGCTGTACCAATTGAGCTACCAAAACTCAACCAGAAGGCTGAAGTCTAAATGACGCCCTTGAATCCATCTTTCATTCTGATCGGTGGCCATGTTTGTTTATATTCTGGTAGTTCCAGTTTTTAAATACATTTTCATTTGATGAAGCAGTATAAACCATTTTTTTTATGACTACGTTTTACCTTCATCTTGACTTATTAGTTGCTTTTTATTGCAACTTTTTGCTCAGACTGATTACTCTTTCAAAATACTTTGCATGATGGCTTTTAATCAACTCTATTTCTATACTACAGTAATATTAAATCAATGTTCTTGATAGGTTTCTAAAAATACAACACTAAACAGTCATTACAACAGAATAGATATTGTGCCAGCAATCATTTTAAAATATGATGTCGTTGTTGAGCCTGGAGTTAGTGAAATATCACTAGGTGTTGATACACAATATATCATGTAGTGATGTTTGTGTGTATCATACACATGGCACAAAAGTGTACAATAGGAAGTTATTTCAGAGACAGTCCATGATGCCATCTTTTGTCATTATTTATTCAGAAATTTCCTATATTTAATACAAAAAATATTTGAAAAAGAGCACAAATCATCTTTAAATGGGTAGCGCTAAGTGAAGTATTACTGTATTTCTAGTCCATCAGTTGTGCCTATAAGTATAGCTTTTGGATTTAATTTCAATGATTATAAGATAGATTTTGTGTAGTTTTTATCTGAAATTTGTATCATGCAAAAATATTTGTACAAGTATCACAAAAATGAAAATGAATTTTCTATATTGAGACATTTTTACTTACAATAATTCTATTCAGTTATTTTTGTAATACTAGGATCTATCAGTATATTTCAAGTCATTTTTTTTCTTCTATGTTCTCCATAACCACTGATATTGGCCTGGCTAAAATGTAATAGTTTCCCTGAGTATATTTAGGTATCAAGAATTGCATATTTAGTATCAGAGGTATTAGAATGCTAGTTTTTAAAAACAACTAATTCTTCATAGTCTATTTGAAAAAGAAACCCTCTTCAACAGTTTAGAAACATTTTTTTTGTTAATTTTTTTTGTAGGTACCATCCCAGAGCTGCCTCCATGAATTCTGAAACTTACCATTATAAGCGTGGGGCCAACCAGGTATTCAGCCAGTCAACGCATATAGTTGATCCAAGCAAGTTCCCCGAAGAAGATGTGAGTAGACCAATGATACCTCTATTTTTGTAAATATATACAATCATATGTTTACTTATGCCTAACCAAGTAAGATCCACTTGCAGATATGTCAGATGTCCCCATGAGGGCTAAATAGAAAAAATTAAAAATTGGAAAATGAATACTGTACTGTATTACATTTTTGTAGTTTCAATAGTATATGAGACACTACCATCCAGCAAGAAATCATGTTCTGCATGGTCTTTTGTTTGTATGTATCTAATACTGAATATTTTCAAATCTCAACCAATATCAAGGCTCCTAATCCTCCAAAACAAGCTTATGGTAGAATCAAAGAAAAGGTGTCATCAATTTAAAAGATGAGTATTTACATTTCATTAACTAGAGTATTTAGCCATGTGTTTGTACAATATAGAAGT
The DNA here is from genome assembly GCA_963457665.1 of Thysanoteuthis rhombus. NCBI lineage: Eukaryota > Metazoa > Mollusca > Cephalopoda > Oegopsida > Thysanoteuthidae > Thysanoteuthis > Thysanoteuthis major. The sequence goes on from OY735205.1 coordinate 11,723,768, forward strand.
TTAGGTAAATATGTATATCATGGTATCTTATATTGTGCTGTGTGTATGTTTAACTTCACCCTATACTAGTGAACTTATACTCAGGTTGAGTTACATCCATACTTTCAGAATACAACCTGGATGCGAGTTGGTGTGTGGCTTTATCAACTATATTTAATTTTTCTGTTTTTCTTGAACTCTCATGAGTTGATGAAAGTTTATATATAAACATCAAATGTGTCGACTTCTCAATTTCCATCAATTGTCAAAATATTGAGTATATCAATGTTTCAACATATTTCCAATATGCCTATTTTTAATCTTACCCTCGGGTAACTGCTCCATTAATCTTTTATAATGGACTTGATTTAATACTGACTCCTCTCTCAGTGTATGCAAGACCTAACATGATACAAAGTATTATATCCTACAATATCATCTGAATAATATGTTCACAACAATATGTTACAACTTTCATCCCTGGTTATGGATTTGTTAACTTTTTATAGGATCTCCCCTACTTAAGAACAGAATAGATTTGAGATTTGTCAGTCCAAATGTTCATAAGTTATAAAAAAAGGTATTCATTATATTACTGTACTTTATCACTGACGATGACTTGCTTGCTGGTATTGATGTTGGGGTGATTGAGTACACTGTGTTGATATTATAGCATTTACAAAATCATTTCATGTAAAGAGAAACTTTTCAAACTAACTTGTCTTTCAAAAGGAAAAATTGAAATAAAAAATGTTCAAACAAAAATTATTTCAACTCTTCCGGTTCATATAAAAAAATTCTGTTAATTTGACATTTCTTCATTGGTGTCTCCTCTCACCAATAAAGTTTGTTTTGTTTCTAACTCATTCTCACACCTTACTACTTCTTTGCTTTTTTTGAAATTTTACCGCTCGGTCTGAACAATGTATATTGCTACCACTTACCAAGTAAGGGAGGTTAAAGACCAATTTATAGTTGTAGAAATTACAGCATAGTATCATCTTACAACAGTAAAAAATTTATCAAGGCTTAAAAAAAAAAGTAGCTGATATTTAAGCAAAGAAGAATTTCTTAAAAAAACATTGACCGTTTTAAAGATGAACTCGCAGCTTGTGTATTTGTGAGAATCATAGATAATCACAAATGACAGTGACAACACTGAGAGACAACAACAGCTTACAGGGTGACACTGAATAGCTATCGTGATGCCATCTATTGTAGTACTGTTCAATTTTAATTTACATTTTTGTAAGTTGGGCTGTGCCTGTTTAGTGAACTGGATATATTTTAATTTGTCTCTTTTCAGTGGCAGTATAACCCGGACAAAGAAGTTATTCCAGTTGTCATCCAGTGTATTGTAGAAGAGGAAGGTCTGTAAAATACTCTTTTTTTTTTTTTTTTTTTTTTTCTTTCGTTATCTTTCACATAAAGAAATAGGTGATTGAGTTTTTATTGAAAATCTATTCACTTGAAAAATTTTATTAATGGAAGTTTCATACCTTTTTTTTTTTTTTTTTTTTCATAAATGCAAAATGAATACTGTTAAGTGATTAATCTCTTTGTATGATTCTTTAAAATAGAACAAAGTATAAGCAAGATGTTATATTCAAAAGTAAATGTAGTTGATAATTTAGTTACTTCAAAAAGAACAGCAAGATTTGAGTTGTAAAACTATGTCAAACAAAACTCAGGTATGATGGCTCTATTATTGCTGACTTTTTTTCCACAAAGAAATTCAGATAGTATGTTGGACATACAGTTTGAAATTAATCTTTTTATCTCTTAAATGCATGCATTAATTTTTATGAAGAATCTTGAATATAGGAAATATGAAGGAAAAATACAACATAAAATATTATTTTAAGGTCAATATTTTGGGTGCAGTTGACATTATGTCTAAGATAAGCTATTTTCCATAGAATACAAAGTATTTACATTTTGTTTCACAAATTCAATCTACTTTTCTATTCTTTTTATGTGAGTTTTAAGTTCACCAAGTTGTCCTGTTGAATGCTTGGCTATCATAATGACTAAGAGCCATGCAAAATCTTGAATCATTTTCGTTAAATACTGTGGTTGGTTTCTCATTGCAGAGCATGCTGGCCATTCTCATGTGACTTTTGCTGTTGTGGAAAAAATTGCTGACAGTGGTTATGTACTTAAACCTCTCAAACAGAAACAATGTGTTGGCGGCTTATGCTATTTACTACAGGAAATTTATGGTATTGAAAACAAAAACCTTGAAAGATCAAAGGTAAGATTTGTGTTTTTTTTTAAAAATATCTAGCATTTGCTATTTATCTCTTAGTTTCATACAAGGTAAGTTAGATGTTAATAACAAGGGAAATAATACTGATGATAGTCATCTCCCCTTTAACTTCAGGTAAAAATTCAAGTTTTGAAAAGATTTTATATAAATGTAGCAAACGTAGTTTCCACTGCAAAAAAACTCAGTAGTGGTTTCCAACAATGTATGATATTAAGCTATTCTAACTTTGAAAATACAATGTTAAATCTAATATCAAAGGACATTTTTCATGTGAGGTTTATTCTGTTGTGGACTACAAGCATAGAATTTGGTCATTATTCCTTTCATATTCTCTTATATTCATTTAATCATTTTTACTTCAAGGGAACTGCTAATGGCCAAGCTATTAACAGCATAGAATGGAATAGTTTGCATTCACTCCAAACTAATTCTCTTAAGGAAGACATGTATCCATCTCTTTCTCTCTCTGTCAATGTGTCATCGGCCAATGTGGCTGGGTGAGGCTTATCAACCCTATTTCCAACATTTGGTTGGGGTAGGTTTGTCCTATGATGGACCTTAAAGGCTGATTTGAGATAAGAGAAAAAAATCCAAATGGAGTCAATTACTGATTACCTGTTTCCAGAAATTATTAATGATTACTGGTTTTTGGAAGTCACATGAACTGTTATGCACAACTGGAGGTGAGCAGTGGAAATAATTGTGCATTGTAGATTTATATTTTCACTTGGCTTTTCTATCACAAAGCTTGGATTACTTTCCTTGCCTCTGTCCTTATATAACAATTATTTGAAGAAAAAGTATGAAAAAACAAGCAAGGAAATCTAATAATCAGATTTTTTTCCCCTGCCAATAAATTTGGAGATGTCTATCTCTTACCCCCGTGTCTTTCCATCTGTCCACACGACACCCCCTAAAGTTCTCAATGAATTTCAATAAAATTTTATGATATTAAGAGTTAAAGATAGCGACAAATGACAAAAGTTTATCTATTAGAAGTTAATTTGTTGTGTTTTCTGATTTTAAGATTTTTTTTTTTTTTTAATACTTTTTAATCTTCGAGAGAAATAGTGTAAATTGTATTATAGAATCATTTTCTTTTACCAGTATTTACTAATCATTTTTATGTCAATATTTGCCACAAATGAATTGACACAGCTTATCAGTCAGAACAGAAAGAAGACTTTATTATGAAGAGATGCAATTTATACATTTTTGAGGTATTTATATTAACTTAAAATGTTGGTTTATTTCTATGTAGAATCCACTTTAATTGAGATTTACTCAATTTTATTTTTGGAATTGCTGGAATAATTACTCCTTGAATCAAATGGCTAAATCTTTTTTCAAATTATCTATGTAGGTGAATTAATAAGTCTGCATCCTAATGATGAAAAAAGCATTTGTTATAAAAATTGTTTTCAACATAATTCTCTTCCTTGTCAATGCTTTTTATGACTAGATATAAATATCAATATACATGGAATTTCTTGATGCTTGTACCAAGTACCTTAGAACTAATTCTAATTGCTATTTAAATGTGTACCTCCAGTAATGTAACAAATACAATGGGTTGATTATGAGTTTTTCTATTATTGTCTTCCACATATTAGAACGCAAACTACTTATACGAAGATTTAGTGTTGAAATAGTTTTGGTTGTTAAAGTCAAAAGTTTGTTAGATTTTAGTATGAACCATTTGTAAAAGGAGCTATTTGCTCGTTGAAAAGTGCCAGTTTTGGTAAGTAATTGTTTTTTTATTGAATGAACAATTTTTATCTAATGATTTATATCTTTTGTTCTCTTCTTTATTTAGCTGGATGCTGATGACGAAATTGAAGACACTGGCTCCGAGTGTGTGATTTGTATGTCAGATATGCGTGACACCTTGATTCTTCCCTGTCGTCATTTGTGCCTGTGCAATAATTGTGCAGAGTCATTGCGCTACCAGGCCAGTAACTGCCCTATCTGTCGTGCTCCTTTCAGGGCACTTCTGCAGATTAGAGCCATGCGAAGAAAACAGGTATCTTCCAACTTAACTCAGGTAATTAAACATTGGAGGAATGGTTACAACTTTTGAATTTCAACTGTTTTGCTTCATCACAACTAAAAAGGGAAACATATATCTGAGTCTAGTAATACTCAAAATCCTACAATGTCTCTTGGCTTTTTTTTGCTTAATGCCTAATAATGGTAACTCAAAAAAATTTTATGTCCACCTTACAAGAAAATAAAAGTACATAATTTAATTATATATCATGTGCCAAGAGGAACCACATCTTGTATGCTTTTTATTGTACTCCTCTCATCTTGTATGCTTTTTATTGTACTCCTCTCATCTTGTATGCTTTTTATTGTACTCCTCTCATCTCATATGCTTTTTATAGTACTCCTCTGTAATGCCATTATTGATAATTCAAATGTTCTTTGTGCACTAAGACAAACAATAAATTTCCTCTAAAGACACTAATACTTCAATCAAATAAGAATGGGTTGTCATAAATAAGTATTACGTTGATGCAAAACTTACTAGTTTTTTGGGGTTTTTTTGTTTTTGTTTTTTTAATGAAATCTTTGTCACACAAGTTCATAGCATCATTATTCAGTTATCAAAGTATTTTCCCTAGCTTCCTATGACATTTAGCCACCTTTCAGGTAAATTGCATATTCAATCTTATAAGAATGATTTTAGTTTCGATTCTTTTGTATCTTGACCTTGGTGGAACCACTGACCAGATCAGGTGTTGCATGAAGTGAAAAAAAAAATGGTCTGAAGGTGACTGATGTAGAGAATACACTGAATATGGAAGAACTTTTCATCACTCCATGATTGTTTACTGTATTGTATTTGAAGTATGAATACATGCATTGACTGTTGAAGGTTGTCCTGGATTTAGCCATTATCTCATTCATTTTGGAATTTCATAAATCCTAACTAAGGCTTATAAATGATAGTTGACATATTGCTTGATCAATAAAGAGTTGACTAAACTTTAAAGATATTTCTGGGATTTCACTAATATTGTGCAATTAATGGTGATTGGAACTTTTGCATCAATGTAGTAAAAGCAAAAAGAATCTTCAGGGAAATCTTGATAACAGCATATTTTATTCATGGTGTAATCACTTTGTGGAATATTTCTACTTGTTTCATTCCCTTTATGCACAACCTCTTTCATATAAGAATTAATAAGTCCTATGAAGAATTTGTTTTATATATTGCTCACTCCAACTTTTCATTATGGAATCAATTCTTTTCCTAATTTTCTTGAATTTACCATGTGATTCTTTTCAATTTGACTTTTTTTGTCTTGTAATGTGAAATTGAATTTAATGATTTATAAACTCTTTAATATTTTGATTTTTGTTTGATATTCTCTTATCACTTTAGATGATTTTTTTTCCAGGGTGGAGGTGAAGAAGATAATTTTGTGAGTCAAGAAGGAGTTCCTCCAGGCTATGAAGCTGTGTCATTGCTTGAGGCTCTCAATGGTCCTTATCAAAATAACTCTGTACCAAGTCCAATGCAAATGTCACATGAAGGTCAGTGATATGCTTTACATGTGTCATGTTTACAATGACAATGTTGTTTACTTGAATACTCTTATAATTTTCCATGTCTAAGAAGTATTTCAATAAAATTGGCTGTGTTCAAAAATGATTCTTTCTCTCTCACTCTCTCTCTCTCTCTATCTTACCTCTGCCAACAAATTTGGAAGTGGTACAAGTATATACTCATGTCTGTCTGTCCGCACAATATCTCCAAAAGTTCTCAATGAATTTCATTGAAATTTCCAGGAAGGTTGGGCCCTGTGATTGGGATGAATTGGTTGAATTTGGGATGGATTCAGGAATTTTTTCAAATGAGATATTTTTTCATATTTTGAGACAAAGGAGAAAAAAAATTGGAGTTGAAACTTACTCAGTTACATTGCATCTGAACTGAATTTGTATTTTCTTTTGTTGTTGTTTTTTGTTTTTTGATTTTGTTATAAAAGATATTTGAAAAAATGCAAAACCCATATTAGAAAACACCTGCAGCTATGGGTAAAATAGCAGAATAGACTGGGCTCTCTATCCCTGGAAAGCAGCCAGACTTGGAGAAAGACCACTCTGAATTCAAGACTAAGAACTGAAATCCTTAAGGCAGTCCGAAGTTGTCTTTAGCCTCATTCTAGCCAATCTTATGAAGGTACAAGGTGCAGATCCATGGTCTTGTAAGACTGACAGATGCCACCACCACATCAACACCAATTAGAAAACATCTTCACTTTGAATCATTTTCATCATATCTCTGACTATTTCTTATAGAGTAAATAGAGAATGTATTTTTGTAAAATACCCAAGAATCTTAATGTAAACTTCTGGTTTTACAAACCCTGGATGTAACCATTATACCAATGGCACAGTTTTAGGAATTTGGTTATTCTACTTATTTTAGTGTTTTTAAAAATGCCATCTTGTCAGTGATAATGGAATAACAAGCTCAGGTTCCAAATCTTTCCATCTTTACTGTTTATTAGTTGGCCACCACTTTATAATAAATCCTTGGAAACATTCTTGACAAATATAACAATTTTACATCATGTTCCATTTCATTTTAAACTAACAAAAGATTTAAGAGTTTTACTAAATTTGGTTTCAACTGCAATCACCAATCGGTTTTATTTGATAATTCTATCAACTTTAAATTTCATATAAGAAAATTAAAATGTCAATAACAAGGGTAGTAACAGCTGATCAGTTATCTCCTTCCAACTTAGGGTAATTTTTTTCCATTTGACAATAATTCTTATAAATTTCCCTTCACAGAAGTGTTCTGCTGTCATCATATCAAGCATTTTATGACATCAAGAGTTGAAGTTAGATTATATTTGAAAGAGGTGTTTACTATGATTAGTTTGCTATATATTCAAGGAAGACTTCATGTTCTTATGAAACATGGGGACTTATTACTATCATAGGACATGATTATTGTATAGATATTCAATCATAGGTAAGCCAGATTTTAGATGAAATAGAAATTCAATAAATTTTTCAAGAGCAAATAATATAATGCTTTCATCATCTGTCGTTTGTGTGGTTTCAAAATATTAGCAAATAAATTTCTCCAGATTATGCATGAATGAAAAAGTTTCTCTTGAAATTTAGAGTATAAATGAAAAGATGGAAAAGCAATGGCTTCATGACTAGTATGTCTTTCATCTCGATTTTAGCTGTTTCTCATTACAACTACTCAGACTGCCAATTTATGGCCCTTGGTACTCAGTGCTGTTTGGAAATAGAGAATAGTTTCTCTGCGAGATTTGAACTCCTATCCTTTTTGTTTCAGGAAGCGCGGTATTCTATACCAGCTGCTCTAACTTATTGAGCTACGAGAAGCCTATACTTGGCAGATCAAATCTAACATTTAAACCTATCCTTCATTTTTCCTTATCTTTTAGTGCCATGTTTGGATTAAATTTTACAGTTAAGCTGGTTGCCTTCCAATGTGCATGTCTCATACTGTATCTCAAGCCAGATAATATTAGGTTAGTAAGGTAAAACTATGGAGTCCTACTGTGGTTTATTATTGAGTTAAAAAATTCATATTCTGACATTTGGTATCGATATCTTTTCTGAGATTTTGATTTAATTATGTTTATGTTTGGAGAAGTCTATGGTATCTGAAAGATCGGCTCCCACCTGGAATAAGCTGCCTCAGAAGTGTTTTCTAACCCCAGTGAATGTTTGTAGCTTTTTACAGTGACCTCTGATTGAACTGCTTAGGGATGACTTTAGCACATTTTATCTGGACAGATGCTGCATTTAGTCTTGGTCAATGGCATGTAAACCTGAGGTTATCCTGTATATTTTTAATAAATCAGCTTGGGTTCTTCAGATTCTTTTATTTCAGATTTCCAATGATAATCTAGTCATCACTACATTGGAGAATTTGTCACTAAAATCAAACATGAAAATCAGCTGTCATACTTTCAACAACCTAAAATGCAAATCACCATTTCCTTTAATAAAAATTTCATTTTTTCTTTCCAAGAAACTTATTTGGTATCGGTTTCAAAAGAAGCAGATAGCCTTCTAGAAAGGATTGTGGTTACTCAAGTTAAACATCTGCAATATCCTAGAAAATAAATATCAACTATAGTCTGTATTTTTGAAGTGGCTTCTTCCTCTCTATTTATCTATTTTTTTTTCCTGTTATTACATTATTTTTCTCGTGTTTTCAGGCATAAAATAATTAACCAGATCATCTTATGTCCATGAGAAGTGTTTTTTTTTTTGTTTTTTGTTTTTGTTCATAATATTCTGCACCTTTTAATCATGTTGAGAAGAAAATCTTTTTACAAAAGCATATTAAAACCTTTCAATTAAATGAGATTTTCATTCAAGAAATTTAGAAAATTAACTCTCCTTATAACAAAGCAGACCAATTGGAATAATGGAAAATGAATGATTTTCTTGGGAATAAAAAAAAAATGGTTGCTCTTTATTGAGGAAAAATTCATGAAGCAACTAGTAAAATAATTCAACATTGTTTTTCTGATGATTACCTTGGATTTACTCAAGAGTAGATAACTTTTTTTTTTTTTTTTTTTTAGACAAAGCACCATATATTTTGCCAGATAGGACTACACTTGAAGCATCCAAGGAAACCTATCCCAATATGGGGTTGTCCTAATCGCCAGATACAAAAATTTCAGACAGAAATTGGTTCTGTCTTTTTTATGCTAACAAGTTCTGCTGTTAGCAATAGATATTTTAAACAATGTCTTAGTTCTATTAGTTTTATTCAGAATATTTTGTAGCTTCTGCAAGTCAGTCTTAAATCACTCTTTATTGATATTTGACAAGGTCTGGTTTAGGAAAAGTTAGTCACAAGAATTTACTTCAATTCCTCAATAGGTCTTAAGTCAAGTCCTCACAAAACGTGTGGATGTCAAAAGGAACATTTCTAAGCAAATCTCTAACTTTATTGTCATTTTATATATTTTACTAGATGAAGTCTTGTAAATCATTATTAATTTTTATGTGACTATTCAACTTCATTTCCATTGTTGATGCTTTTTATTGCATGAAGAGATCTGGGTGAGGAATGAGTTTAAGGGTTTGATTTGGATTTGCACTTGCTACCAAGTTCCAGTAGCTTAGTGGTAAGAGCAGCAGCATCTCAAGTGAGCCACTCTCCAGCATGAAAGGTTGCAAATTTCATTCTCACTTTAAATTTTTTTCTTCATTCCAATCTATGCAGTTAATTTGTTTACTCACTGCTGTAGGGAAACCAGCCTGTGTTTAGCCGTGATAAAGTTACAACAGCTGAGATAAAGATAAAGGTAGATAGTAGTAAAAAATTGATAAAATTATTTTCAGTTCATGATTGCATCATTGGTATGGAAAGAAAATTATTCACTTGAAAATTTTCAGTCTTATTTTGCTTTTGATAAGAGATCTTTCTCTTTTCTGTGCTGTGCAGTGAAAAAAAAACATTCTTAATTAATCAACTTTTCTTGAGTAGGTGTGATATTGAAGTTATCAAATGGCTACTTAAGAGAGAATGGTTGTCTTGGTCTCTGAATATATATAGTAAGCTTTCACAAAATAGTAAAAGGAATGATTAAGTTTATTGACAATCCTCTTGAATGAATGGCATGACTCATTTTAAATCTGTTTGCATTGAGTATAAAATTTTTTATTCGTTGTTAAAACTTGGTCAAAACTGTCAAGATTAATGATAGATTTCCCTTAGAACAATACTAAGAAAGGAAGCTATAGCTTTGTAATATAGTGAGGAATTGCTGTTAATCAGGTTTGAAGTTAAACTATGCATTTTTTTTTTTTTTTTGCTGTTGCAAAAGTAAAAGTAGAACAAATATGGAATCTTTTACCTGTTGAATGACATCATAGTTCAAATACTGAGTTGACTCAACTTGCTTCCTGCACTCAAAAGCGTACATATACTACCAAGTTCAAACATTACATCTTGCAGATTTCTTTTTTTCTACTTTGGTTAGCATTTTCTACTGAATCTTTTCAAGATATTCAGTTATCTCAAAATAGATCTGGTTGTTTTGGTTTCTTCCGTTTATTTATTCTCTATTTTTAGGCCATCTTATTAGTGTTCATATAAAGATAATAGCTTATAAGAGAACAGCAATCATTTTGTATGGTGTGGAGTTGTTAGCTTGAGTCTCCTTTGAAAAATATCATTCAGTATGATCAGGTAGTTTATAATATTTACCGGTTTTTGTAACTCTTGGCGTGGAGTTATTGCTAAATGAATTAAGAGAACTCACAAAGCCTGTCCAGCATCGTATATAAAAATCATTTTTAACTAAAAAGCCTTCACAAAATTTAAATCTTGTGACGTCATCTTTTCATTTCTTGATTCATTTTCATTTTCTAGATATTACTCCAACAGAGAGAGATGGCGAGCATGATGGCGACAGACTGAGCGGCAGAAATAAGCACAACAATAGAAGCAGTATGTGTTGGAAGAAATGGTCACTTTCATTGTCGTACATTCTTTCACTTTTTAACATATCCGTATTGTACATTTTTCAGTTTACACTTATTTTCATTGCTTGGTAGTGTTTTTTTCTATGATGTGCTGCGTATCTTTTTGTCTTGATTTCTTCTTGTGGAGTGGCTATTCTTTCTGTCAAGGTTGATTCATTCTTTGTAAGTGGTTGGTACTACTCTGTCTTATAATAGTTGTTACATTTGTATACAGATTCTATACACTAAATTTAACAAATATTATGGGCTTGAAGTAGTATTTTCTATAGACTAGAACATGTAAAGTTAGAAATCGTTAACTAGCTGAAGTACCGTCTACGTTGGTAAGAGTTTAAGACTTGGTTTGAAGCTGGTGATAATGTCAGTAACATGATTCCTTAGTACTAATGGTGAGATGTAAGTGTTGTTTCAGTCAGTCAAGTTATACAAAACTGCTGGATACATATCATTCTTGCTGAGAATCAATCTCATAATTCTTTACATTGAAATCTTCCCCAGGGTCCAATAAGCTCTACGTCAAACTGTTTAGCCATCTATAGAGAACTGACAAGTTAACTTCTCAATTAATAGTACAGATGCTATACTTTCCCAGGAGGTGGTTAGTTCGAACCTTTTTTTTGTGACAAATTTTTGTAGGTAGACGTTTTAACTGCAAGCTTTCAGAATTCTCGGTACGGGTCATGCTTGTATATGATTTCCAACACCTCAAAGGAAAATTATTATGTTTATTAGTTTATTGCATCTTACAATCATTGTTGGACCCATGTCAACTCTATAGGAGTGATAACTTAGGTATTATAACTCTTGCATGTGTATTTCTACAATCAAAGTATGTAATTTCAGTAAAGTAATTTATCTATGTAGTGTGCCTGTATTAACTATAATAACATGCAGAAGCAAATGAAACTAATATACATGTTGTTATTGATTGCTCTTGCTATCTACCCATATTCCTGTGGTCTACTACTACTACTAAAACTGAATCTTTGACTTCAAAATTGTTAGGGAGGAGTAATGGACAACTGAAAGGTTTAGTGATGGTTGAATCTCTTTTTGCTCCCAGTCGAGCATAAATACCATCTACCATTATTCATTACATTGCAAAGGTGGGAAGGGAAAGGAGAATAAATCAAAGATATCAGCAGAATGAATGATAATCAGAAAGAATGATTGTTGTTGATACAAACAAGCAGAATGATTATATAATACTTATCCTATATGATTCCTCTCAAATTTTAGCCAGAATTTTTTTTTTTATAAAAGAATCTCCTTTTTCTTTTTTTTTTTCTTGTATGTATCCTTCAAATATGCATTTCTCGTTTTTGTCTAATGTAACTGTGGAAGTTATTTTGTGGGGGGGGTTGTTTCCCATCTTCTTACATGATAGGATAGGAAGATAGTAAGTATATTCAGAAATGAAATTGTGCAAAAGAAAGGTTTATTTGGAAGAAATTAATGTATTAGGTGATTTTATTCCCTTACTAATGTAAGATCTGCTCTTACTAAATTTTAATATCACTTCTACTATTCATAGTGTATGATAAAGCTCTATAAATCTATTAAACTTTGATCTTTTGCTGACATTGGTAATTTTAATTACAATATAGCTTTGATGAGGCCAATGTGAATGACTTCAGAATTTTTTTTTTTTCTAAATTTACATTTTGAGATAAGTTACTACAGGCTATTTCTATTGGGTTTTTATTTAAATAATGGTATTGTTTATTTTGGTCCCTTTAGTCGTTGAGCTTGTGAAAATAGACATTTTTATGTGAGGTGTATAATGAAATAACCAGTTTTTCTTTCATTTTTTTTAATCAAGTTGATGTTTGGATATTTTCTTTGATAACCATAAGACTTGGCTTGTGCTTTTCAATACTGCATCTTTGTTACCTTTTAAAACTAATAGAATGTTGTGGTGGAAACAATGACTCCTCTATACCTATAAACACCAAAGTTTGTTGCTTTGCAATGCTAAATTGGTCATGCTTAATTTATGTTCATATTTAAGTATCTAGACCAGCTACAACTTTCATATTTTGCATAAATAGCCCCGGCACATTTCAGAATACAATGGTATTTTTTTAAAGATTTGCATACTTACGGCTGATTTTAGACTTTTTTTCAAAATCCCTGTACATGAAGTGGAGGATCTATAAAGTGAGGGATCATTTTTCTATTATGAAGCATTAAACCAATCCTTGCTGATTAATACATCTTTGCATAAATTGTCCTTTGATTTAAAGAGGGGGATTGGTATTTTGTAGGTATTTAGTGATGAACTGATCCTCCCTATGATTTAATAAATCCATATCTATTACTTTAAGTAAGGATCCTGTTAACCAGATACACATTTTATATTTTGTATACAAAATCCAAAATTATGTCTAAATGAAATGGTATGAGAATAGCAATTATTTTTGCCATCTTAGTATTATCCCCAACTATCATTTTCAAATAGGTCTATTCAAAACACAATTGCTTATTTTAACAAAACCCTTCATTGTATACTAACAATTCTGTTCAAATGAAAACCTTGGCATCGAATGATTTACATAAATTTTAAATTCTAGCACCCATAAATTGCATTTCACATTAGTAGCACTGTTGGATTTGATTTAAAACTTATATTTGTTAAATTTCATGCATATGTGTATACAATACAAATCAGGGATGCAATATGATATAATACAATATCTGATGTATGATTGGTTTATTTCATGGTGCTTGATACATTCCACTTTAAATATTAAGTTGGTTCAGAGTAGAGCTTAAAATATAATGGAATGAGGATTCAAACACGTTTATGTATCTATCCTGATTGGGCTTCTTCAGGTGAATGATTAGGTATATTTTAGATTCCTTTTTAGGACATTGGGGGAGAGGTCTACTATTCTAGGTGCAGGGTCTTTCTTTTATTTTATTTGTAGGGTGTGTATATCTGCCAGTGGTTATAGATTACAAGCCAAGGGTAGAAACATAGACATGTTTGTGTTGCAAACCCTCATTCCATTTTATATATATATATATATATATATATATATATATATATATATATATATCTCCATTGTTACTTTATAATGCTCAAAAGATGTTACAATTTGTTTTTGTTTTTTGTTTGTTTTTTTTTTATTACATCTGAGAAATCAATTTAATACCTTCCAAAAAAAAAGTAGCATGTAGATAAATAGGAGTTGATCAGTCAATTTAATAAATAACTGAATTTTGAGAAAATTATTTCTTTCTTCTCACCAAGAATATAGTATAAAATACATTTGCACATAGCATGTCTGCTACCTGTAAAATCACTTCAATCTTAAACTGTGTTGAGTCAATTTTCCTTACCTATAAGTGACAAAACCTTACTTCATTTTACAAGCTTGTATAGGATAGCTAAATATGGATGACCACAAGGGAAAATTTGTATCATTCAAAATATATAAGTATCTTCCAAGTGTTAAAATACTACCATGACTGATGTAATATTCTAATTATTAATAATGATGATAGCAATAATTATCTGCTACTCTTATGATGATTAGATCATTTGAAAAATGAATGAAATTGCTATCTGCAATCACTGTTTCATTTTATAGTTGACTTTAAGAAAAGATTATAAAATTACTGTATGGAAATACCATTACCCTTTGAAAAGAAAGATATTTAGTATCTGATAGGATCTTATTCCCAAGTTTGATTGTAAATAACGTTTTGAACAAAACCTCTGAGCAACATTTAATTTGTGGCATAAGAAATTTGCCTTGTTTGTATTGAGTTTCTTCTTTTTCTCCCCAACCCAATTTGAAAATGAAGGCATCTGCCTTGCTTATGTATCCGTCAATTCCTTTAGCAATCAGTGTAAAGGTAGTCATTGATATTTAAAATAAAAATTTTGGATTCTCTTGAATCTAAAAATGTTTCAATTTTAGCTTACAAACTGCTGCTAAAGTAAATAGTAAAAGAAATATTTCATGGTTACTTTGTCAAAATTATACTAACTGTATCATTCTTCACTTCATACAACTAAAAACAACTATTTCAGGATGATACCTTTTACATTTCTCCAGTAAGTATGGATTTCAAACAAATAGGTAGTAAGCTTTAATCTGGGGAAAAAATCTGTTGATTTTTATTGTAAAGAAAGCTGATAAAATATATTTTAATAGAATGGCAAATTGATCAATTGAAATTCTGTTTTTTTGAGTGAAATATAGACAAAGAAATTCTCATAAATTCACCCTTTGAGGCATTTTAGCTGAATGATTGGACAGAACATGAACCTTTATGATCCTAGGTATGAAGATGAACAGGTAGTATTAAAAATGGCCCACCACAAAGATACCAACACAATGCTTCAAAAGTTGGATGGAATTCAACCCACAATGCTTCAGAGTTAATCAGGAGTCTTTTTTTTTTTTTTGTCAAATCCAGTCCAATCCTGGTGTTGATTTAGTTTTTCTACCTTAACAAGAACAATCCTCACCCAATTTAGGGGAGTAAAAATTAACATTTCCCTTCCATGATTTGAAATCATGACCAACTGATTGGTAGTTGTCTCTTACCAACAGAACTAAGTGGACAAGTCTTACATATATATCAAAATGTATGTTAGAAATATATAAGGGTTTATATCATTCTAATAAATACATTTATTCTAAAAAAATATATTTTTATAATTTTTCTATTTATTATGTATATAATACATAAGTTGCAAGTGATCGTCTTCAGTCAAAATAGAAATAAGGCTCGACTCTGCAGCGGCCAGGCTTGTTTCACCTTCTATATACACTTTGCACTAATTTTGATTTATGATTTTTAATCATAATATAATTTCTCTTAAATTAAGATACTTTATTCTTTGAATTATCTATATTTATTTGTCTTTTGAAATGTCAAAAATCAGCATAAATTTAATCACAAAGAACTTAAAAAGGCCAACATTTCATAATGCATTTATCCAAGTTGCTATAAATTATCGAACAACCTTGATTCTCATCAGTTCTTCTCATTTTTCTCATCTCCTTTATAAAAATGTAAGTCTGGTATCTAATTATGCTTCTAGTTGCAGGAATATTCAATTTCTTTTCTGCCTACTCTTTCAGCTCCACATTGTTTCATATTCAATATTATTTTCTTTCAGTTTATTTGTGGAATAAGATATCAAGATATTTTCAATTTGCATGTTCCTGTACTTAGATCTTTCTTTTATACTGTTGTTCTGTTTTTGCTTGTTTTTCTCCATTAAATATGTTTTTTCTGGTTTCTTTTAGTATATTATTCCTGGTGATATATTTTCTTTGTTACTTCAACAGTCGGTGTCTTTTCTGCTGCAATTATTTTTTTTTAATTGAATTTTTGTGGACACTATTTATACATACATTCTCTATAATAACTTTCTATCACTGTTTACAATGTTTAAAATCTAAAATGTTCCCAGTATCCATGAATGGATTACTCATCTATTTTATATCTAATCTAAAATTTGATTTTTGTGCTGGAATTGTTTGTTTAAATAATCAATTTTTATATCCATTGTATTCTTCTATTGTCAAAAGTTGGATGCAAAAAAAGTTGTTTAAACTACCAGTAGTGATAATTTTTTTTTCAATTCGTTAGTGTTAAAATCGCTAAACATAAAAAGATGCACAAGACACTGACTGTAAGTAATAACATTAATCAAGTATTTTGTATCTTGTTTTCTGTTTCTATTTTGGCTCTTCAAGGTCCTCTACTATAGGCTCTTGGAATGTTGGTGGCCATTATGGTGAACTGTAATATTTCTGTTTTTAACTCTCAAGTTCATACCAAGAAAACAAAATGTCAAGGGAAATAAATTATGATTGAAATTATCTCCCTTTGACCATCCACTGAAATTTTTATTCAATTTAGAGTTCCACTATTTTTCATTCTATTTATTGAAGAGTCCCACTGTCAACTTCAAGCAGTTTATGAATTTGAGTTAATATTTTAAAATCCTTATTAGCAGATACATATTAAACAGAAACTACATATACCCACATACACTTACATATATAATGATACTGAATGAAATTGTTCCTGGAAAGGTTAGTTTTTTTTTTTTCTCTGACGCTCTTCAGAGGATGAAAATATCAAAAAATAATCCAAAATAATCCAGATTTGGAAGAAAGTATCATTAAAAGGCTTTAATTTTAAAATTTTGAACCACTAGAAGACTTTTCAATTAATTTTATCTATATTTCTTAGTACTATTATATTTTGCCTGCTGATCTGTTGAGATAATAATATTTTGTATCTTGTATATTTCCTGAAATTATTGGCTTTAAATAGGTGTGGAGTAGTGTAACCGTTGCAACACAAAACTGAATCAACAAACCAAAACCAATTTAGATTTTAGCTGAGGTTGATTGCGTTCACTTTATACCAATTTACCAGGGAAAGGTATGAATTCATTTTGGATAAATAGCAGGAGCACTTTACCCGGTAAGGCTGCCCACATAAAAGGTTATGCTATCAAAAAGAATCCTCATCTTGAGAGTGAAGCTAGTGATTCACCCTGTGAAAACCTTGATACTGAAACCTCAAAGCAGCCCTATGGCCCACAAGGAGTCTACAGGAATAAATACAAACATTGTCATTAAATACTTTGGTCAGTTAATGTCAAAATGAGTGAATCATTGTTCCTGTGAAGAAAAAAAATCATACCCGGAAGTGTTCAAGAGATGCTGCTATGAAAGTATACATGAATGATTAAATTCTACTTTTTGGTTAATCCAATATCTGCCATGAGATAAGTTCCCCTTCAGCATCAAGACTTTATAGGGTTAGATATGTTTCATTACCAGACCATTCTGCCCCCAAACCTTCCTGTATATGGTTTTGAGACTTAACAACCAACCTAGCCATAGGTACTTGGCCCACTCTTTGAATACATTCTGAGCAATTCACACTAAATACAGTGTTGTTTGCTCAAAGTGTTTTTAATCAACATGATTAAAAAAAATTTTAATTATACAAAAAAAATTTTTTCCCAGTTATTACAAACCTAACAAAAATTGCAAAATTAAGTAGAAAAAGACAAATAGAAAAAATAAAAGATGAAGTAAGCCTGATGATAATTACATTTATTGACAAAAGGTTGAAAAAAAACATTTTTGTATTTTTTAATTGATATATCTAGTTTATCATTCCATCTGATTTTTATTTACCTGTGAAAAATAAATGAAGGGGAGATAGAGAGCTCTAAAAATAATCTTCCAGCCAACCTAATGTTGATTAAAAATAACACGAAGATCAGTCGTTATTAATTTGGGACTTCTATTTATCTTCATCTTGATTTTTTTTTTTTTCTTTTAATTGTTTATTTTTTTTGTCACACCTTGATTCAGGCTTTGAATTTTAAAATTTTGGATTACCAGAAGACTTACTCATGCATTAGTAATCAAAAAAAGTTTTACTTGTACTGCTAAATAGAGGTTTTAAATTTTAGACTTGCTTAGTTTTCTTTCTTTCTTTCCAGACTGTTTATTTAGATTATTCAATAGACAACATTATTGTTTTTAATCATTTTTTTGTATTGGACTTGACTACTGCTGAAGTTGCAATCAAAAACAAAATCTATTATAAAAGGAGGAAATCCTACAATAATAGTGAAAAACAATAATTCAAACAAAACTGAGCATAGATATCTTATGGTATTAAAAAACATTAAAAAAAAGAGATGTGATTCTTTTTTGTTGATAATTTTTCAAGTTTTGTTCCGCAGATAGGTTCTACAAAATGCTACCCTTCCACGCTTAACTGGCCATGTTGAACAGGGCATAGCACTTAAACAGTGTTATTGGACTGGCAGTGATGAACTTGGTCTACCAAACTTTATAACTCTTGTTGCAAAATTGAATAATTTATTTTTTTATATGCATGGTTTTTATCTATGCAGTGGAGCTTACTAGGATGCTCATTATCTAATTTACTAATTTGATTTTTGCTTTTCTTTACTCTTTTTAGGGATTCGTGAAAAGAAAAGATCTTTAAAGCGGTGAGTGATTCTTAGATCTCTTTTTTTTTTTTTTCTTTTTTTTTCTTTTCTGTTTTTCCCCTTTTTTTTCATAGAAAGAATTATTTTACATCATTGGGTTCATTTTCATGTCTAGTATTATTCCTCAACCTATAGACTCTTATTAAAAGACTGCATACTTCAATATTTATACTATGAAACCATTCACAAGCAGTTGACACATTTGGGCACATAGATTTTCATTATACAAATTCCACATTTCACTTTTATGAGAAAATAAGTCATAAATTATTTATAATTTCATTCTAGATGTTGCTATATCATATTTATTTATTTTTTTAAAAATTATGGATTTAGTAGGAACACCATATATACCAGACTAAGAATGGTTTACAAGGGTATTAGGAAGACTGCTGCTCACTGCAACTCATTCAAGCCTCTTAATTTTCCATATCAAGATTCTCTAGATGGCCCTTGGGTCATAATACCCAAGTATTGGACACAATGTAATATTTGCATAGTTTTTTTTTTTTTTCTCTCTAAATATCCATCTTGTATACCAGCATGTACTGTATATAAACCCATTATTGTTAAGTAATCAAAATAATAATCATTTAGATTCACATGATATTAGTAACAACTGTTTCTACTTGGCCTTGAGCAATATTTTATGTCTGATATTCAAAGTGAACAATCTTCTAGGTAGAAGCCTTCTAGTTAGTTTTTTTATTTTTATTTTTTTTTTTATTGATCATCGCTTTGCTGCCAATCGAAGTTTTCAACAATTTTTCATCAAAAAATTCAAAATTTTGGCTTAATAAACTGTCATGAACATATGTAAAAATACAAAATGTTATTTATAGTCCGTCTTACATTTGTCATCTTATGACCATCATGTATCAGTGGGCACTAAATTATATTCCCTATTCATATTCTTGATCGTAGTGTCTAATGTTAGATCTGACTTCATTTTTATTTTTCTTGTTATTATTTTCTTTATTGCCAGATTTATTAGTGATACTACAGATCTAAATTTTTACAATAATTTTAATTACTCTTTTTGATCTTAATTGCTTAAAGGAGTCATGTATTTCCTCTTGTGTCACACAGAGATGACCAAACAAAATATTGTCAAACTACAAAACTCTGATAATAATTTTTTCTTCATCATTTATACAGTACAAAAGTTGTAGTAATCATTTTTGATCAGAATAGAAGTTGGAGTGGAGTTTGACCCAGCAGCAGCCAGGCTTGTTATTACGCTTTTATCATGTCTTCAAAGATATGACATTCACTAAAAAAGGTTTCTATAAAGTTTTCATTCTCAGGTAATTATTGGTGAGAAGAAACTTACCTTTTATGAATATGACTTACCTAGATATGACCAGTGATGAACAGATTTAAGGCAAGATCTTATCCGTACCTGTTTGGAAGCAATAAACTGTATTGACTTTGCTGTCTGCTCCTCTTGTGACTTCCTTTTCAAGGCATGCATTAAATGTCTTTGAAGAAATAAATAAACCTGATAGTTGTAATTTCTGACTTAGTCATTAGACTATCTATTATCTGGCCAAGTCACTTTAACTCTTTCAGTGTCGCTTGACACTGTGTACTAATTACAACATATACTGCATCATATTGGTACAATATCACCTTTATTAGGAGACAGGTCAGTTAATGGGCTGTGAAATATATGTAAGTTCTATGATTTCCAGTCATTTCTCTTTTTGGTTGCTATAAAAAAAATTGTATGCATATGAACAGCTTAATCCTAAATTTGTATGTTCCAATTGCAGCCGACAAACTAATGAAGTGACAGGTACTCGACAGCAAGCCCAAAACCTAAATGATGACTTGGTAGACAAAGAAAACAAAACAAATGAAGCAATCATTGCCAAGAATACTCAGCCAACAACACCAGAAGTTGTCATGTCAGAACAGATTGTTGGTAGTCAAGGAAACAAGGAAAATGAAAAGAATTCAGGCAGTGATGTGGAAGCTGTGTGAGTAAACATTGCAATCTTTTTTCTTGTCTTTCAAGAATGGACCAACCAAAATACTGTAAAGAAAAGCAGGTCTGGTTAGTCACTCAATAGAAAGCATCATGTGACCTAGCAGAATGTCATGTTGGGGATGATCAATTGGAAAAAGGCGCGATCAATGAAGTTATTTCTCTCGTCTTTTGTTGGGCGGTGATCTCTAAAAAGTCTGAATTTAAAAAACAAAAACAAGCGTAAATGCTGCTGGACATAAACTAAAGGAACAATTTACCTGATGCTTACATCGTAAATTGATCCCCCCCACCCTGAACTTTGAGGGAGATTTTAAAAAAAAATATTCTGACTAGACATAATATGAAGTAAATGATTAATTTTTAGCCCTCAGGCTCCATCGGTATGGCCTGTACATGTGACAGGGTACATAGATAGCCAGGCAGAACCACTTAAAAACTGAAGAAACCTATGTTTCCGTGGTTGACATTCTGAGAACATGGAAATAATTGAGGGGGAAAAAAAGAAATCAAATATTTATATCTTTTCTCAAAATTTCAGGCAACAAATTTTTGAGTTCCTTATGAACTATTGAATATTTCTAGTTGCTGGAATTTAGCTTGCTTCCTGTTTAAAATGACTCATTATTCCAAGAAATTAAGATGTTCAGTTTCTATATTTTAAAATACAAAATGTATTTCAATTAATAAGGAATTTACTAAATGTATTTGATTATTTTCCCATTCTCTGTTCAAGGGAAATATTTTTGATATTATTCCAATTGCTCTTCAGCATTTTCATTTGATTTTCTTCAACTCCTTCACATGTTGTATACCTTCTTGTATTCTAAAATAGCCAGCCTTTCAAACTCGACTTTTTTTACTTCACATCCATTTAGAAAAAGATTATTGATATTTCTGGATGGTTTTAAATCTTCCATTTTAATATTAGCATTCATCATGTAATGTTTGGATATTTTTCCTTCAGCACTAGCTTTTTTCTTTTCTTTTTTTTTCTTTTTTTTTTCAGCTGTTACTCTCTTTATCAATCACTGTTTTTCTTCTGGGGCTGATTCTGCTAATATTTTAACTTTCTCTTCTTCCCAAACTCTTTTTTTTTTTTTTTTTACTTCTATTTGATTTGAAGTTATTCTGCTGATTTATAGTTACAAAATCTTTCTTTTAATAATTCATGTTACCAGAAATATAAATATTCTAGTGTACTTGTGTCATCAAAAATAACTACCCTTTTATAGCTGAATTTTAAAATTCTGGCCATCTAGGGTGTTAGCTGCATTGATGTATCATTCCTTTTCTCAAGATGTATGCAATCTGACATACTTGATGCTTAAAATTTAAACATTGTCATCTGTATACCTTTGGCTTATTGGTAAGTCATCAGGCTGCTAAGGTCTGCATAGGAGCTCAAATCACTGCTGTCCCACTTGATTTTGTATATTGGTTCCCTTCAGCGTGATGGAAAACAAATAAATAGATAAAACACATCGGTAATTATGTGTTTTGATCACTTTATGGCTTATTGACTATTATATATTGACCCTTAAGTGCTAAACGATTCATCTTTAAAATCACATACATATATATTTGAAAATCCATAAGGTAATTAGTATGGCTCCCAAAATCTAGGTAGGTTATTAGGTATTGCATTGTGCTCAACAGTACAAAGGTTTTTTTCTCATAAACCTATTCAATACATAGCTGAGATTTTATTTGTCTAATTTTTCAAAATATAAACAGCTAGTTGAGTTTGCTCTAACATTTATTATCTAGAAACTAAAATTCATTTGTACAATCTCAAATGCTGAGAGATTTCTAAAACCAAAATTAAACCACCAGCCCTTGCAAGATTTTAACCTGTTGCTAAACCACATTATTTTATTTTAGTAAGACCGGAATGTACTATGTATTCATTAGTTTAATGAGAAATACACAGACACTATTTACTGCCAACCATGTAACCCATGTTATTCTAATTTGTATGCATTTGATTTATCACCCTCATGTGAGGTCCAAATAAGAGACTGGGAATCCCACTGGAGAGTGAAAATGTTGATAGAAGTAGCAGACATTGGCTGGTCTGATAGTCATGTATATCCGGCCAGGATAGATTTCAGTGCAGTGTGATTTTTCTTTGCTCTGTAAGGAAGGAATTTTAGAATATTCATTGTGTATAAATTAGAATCATTTTGGTTACATAGATGGCAATGAATTTCTGTTAAGTTTGTGGAATGAACTGAACTGGTCAGTCTATTGGTTACTATTTTCTGTCGTCTTGTTCTGTGAAAAGAGGCCCCTCTCTTTCCACGTGGATTATACATCTTAAGAAGGCTCTAAAATGGATTGACTGAAACATATTGGGAACCTCAGCTACACAAAGAATGGGTTCTATTGTCAGAATAAATCTTGGAATGTTGATGATTCTTCCCAAAATTATAAACAATTGAAAAGTGACTTGATTGATATGGAATCCTGATTTTAAAATCTTGAGATATTTTAACTTGAAGATGATATTCTTTTACTCTTGAATTTATGGTTATGACCAATGTTCCCATTAATTTTTTCATGATCTGTATGGGACCAAGTAGCCTGTGAGCAAGTGGAGTGTACAGAAAATAATTTTATTTTTGAGACAATCATTGATTTCAAAACTGCAATCAAATGATCCTATTTAATGCAAAAGCAAGTTGACAAAGGCTTGTTCAGCTACATGGTTTTATCATTAAATCTTTTCCTTTATCTGAAACTTTCAAAATTTGTGAACAGCCTTAAAATTTTACAGGATGGCATAACTTTTTCTTGTGCAATGAGGAACACTGGTTATGATAGTCATTATTTTCTTTTAGTCCTGAATATTAAACAGACAAATTTTATTCTGTTTTGTTGATTGATGATTCGTATCCTGTAAACAAAATATTGCTGAAAGGTTTCCAAGTGAAACTTGAGACAGTATTTTTCTGATAGCAAATATGAAGTATTTTCTGTGAATGCTACATCAGAGATAAATATTTAAAATATCAATATTAATCCCAGCTTCTTTTGAAATTTTTGTTTGATCAATAAGCCATTCATTTTGATGAAAATGTGTGTACTAGGTATTTGATCTTTTATTTAAAAGGTGCGAGTGGCATAGCGGTGGAATCTACAAGTCAAGGTTGTTTACATTCACTTCACACATGCGTAAGATATCCGGGCATACTGGGATTTCTAGCCTTGGAAAGATAGCTTCATTGGGAGAAAGACAACTCTGATTCCAAACCAGGGAGTCAAGCAAGCTTGGGGGGGGTGGAAACAGTCGTGTATGTTTTCAGCCTTTTTTTTTTTTTCTTTTTTTTTTCCCATCTCTTCACAGCTTTACATTCTTTTTTCTCTATCAATTAGGAACAAATAGTCATATCACAGAAACAAATGTTGCCAAATGTTATCAAAAATTGTGTAAACAACATTGCAGGTTTTCAACAGTCTGTTTTTTTTTGTTCTTTTTGCACGAGTACAAATTCTCCTATCAGGAAATCTTTGCATTTCTCAAGGAATGGTTTTAGAATTCATTCTTTTTATGCTTTTCCTATATAATCAGTGTACCCTTATCTTTCATTCTTTTTCCTATTCTTCCTGCCTAATTATTTTTTTGTTACTCTATTTTCTATCCAATTTCTATTTCATTTTCAACTGCTGTCATTCAGTAATATTCTAGTTTCAAACTGTGTTCTTTCTGAACTCTCACTTTGTCTCTTGAAACAATAGATATTTTTACTTTTTATTTATCAAATAATAAAAAACTTGTCTTCTAGATGAAGACTCAATATATGCTGATTTATAGAGATAAGAATTTTTACTCCTTCATCTCTGAATGTTCTACTTGCAATGCCCAGGAGTTTCTCTTAATGGTACACATTTTATATTTATATGTGTATATATATATCTATATGTACCCTTTTTTTTTCTTTTTTTTTTTTCTTAAATTATAGTTTACATTCAATGACTACTAGGTTGTGGGCAATGTCCGCCTCAGCTCAAAGGTAGCTATAGTTTTAAATATTATTCAGTATCTTTTTTTTGGTTAATGTTAAACTATTTTCTACGCTTATTCTCTAGTAATTTGTTTATCTATGTTGTTTTACGTTGGTGCCATCATGTATTTGTGAATGTTGAATTTTTTCGTGTTTTTTTAAAATCTTTTCTAAAAAGATTTATCTCTTCTTCCTCTAGGGTTTAAATACTATCAATATATAGTCTCAAAACCTTTTAGATGTTATACTTTTAGATAAGTACAATATACAGGAGCATTTTATACACAACAGAATGTTTGTATCAAGATATTTTTCCATCTTGATATAATGTATATTTGTAAATATAACAGCGTTCTTATTATATTCAAGTGAAGAAATGAAATAGAGTATAAATTTAAGATCCAATGTAGAATCCAGACCTCAAAATTGATAAAAGTCAAAAGGGCAAATTTTCAGTTTACGCCGTGATCAAACATTGATAATGGAGATATTGCAAGACGACTAAGTATATAAAAAAAATGAACCAGTGTCAGAGATATCCTGAAAACCATTAGAAGACTTGAATGGCAATGGACTGGTTATGTTGTAAGAATGTCAGAGAACCACTAAATATCACGACTTCTAATGTGAATAACCAGAGATTATATGTGAAATAGTAGCCTAATAAAATATGACTTACTAGACAAGTTCAGAAAGCACTGGTTCTGTGACACGTATGATAGAGAGGTCTGACTAATCTTAAAAGATCTGTCTTCCAAGAGAAATTTTGAAAGCAGATGAAAATTCCTTCACAGTATTCTTATATGTAGTTGAAGGGGTATGAATTTTGATTATGGTGCAATGTGAAAATTTGTTTTTGACTTGAATCAATTTTGGTGTCAGGATTCTACATTGGATCTTGAATTTTTTTTTTTTTTTTTTCTCCTCTTTTCCTCTTCGTAATTCTCCCACTTATTTTTTAAGCAAATCTGGATGTCAGCATGATTTTCTCAGTTTGTTGCTGTGTGTATGTTTTATTGGAATCCTACTTATATATATTTATCTTGTATTACTTTTTAAATTCGTTCTCATTGTTGGACTTTTTTTTCTTTTTTTTTTTTTCTGTGCATCATAGACTTTTTCCTAAATTTTTTCCAAGACAAATATTACCTGTCTTTCATGCTTCTTTTTTATGTAGATATTTTATACTGTCATAATAAATAATAAATGTCTGATAAATTAAATAGTTGTTCGTTAGTGTGCACAAAAGGAACTATGTTTTCAAATCCAATTCCTTTGCTCTATTAGTTATGATCAGTATTTTGCATTTCAAAGTATTGTACCTTTTTAGACTTTTTCTTTTCGTACCTTCAAGTAACTGTTAAGACACTTTATCAAAAGAATAATTTTCCCTGCCTCTTTATAAATGCTAGTTAACTCTTCAAGTCTTGATATCAAAGAATAACTACTGATCAAACTTACCTCCCATGCAAATTTGGATTAATTTTTTTCACCTTCATTATATCTGTCTTGATAATTCCAAAGTCTATTTTCCATTAGGAGTGGTAGCCAGCTGTTTATGACATTTAAAGTTCTTTTTAAAAATCCAGCGGTGTTTGCTTACATACTTGCAATGCAAGATTTACTTCTTTGTTACATGAATTGATCAAGCTTTCATATCGTGTTGATATTTTCATCTTGTGAAATTTTAAAAAAAGCATATTACCTAAAATATTTGTCAGAAATGTATGCATCTATTTTAATTCATATTGTACAGGTTTTACTGAAATACAGCTGGAATACGACTGAACTTTTATTTATATATTTTCATGAGTATTGTATAGTTTTTGATAGTTATTTACTAGTATATCAATGAAAAACAAAAATCTTTGAAATTTCCGAATGATCAATGCAACTATCTATTTATACTCCATTTTCAGCAAAATTTCCATTTGGTCTTGTCTATTTTATTAATGTTCTGGAAAATATGAAACTATTTTCCTAGACTAAAAATTCAATGAATGATTTAAAGGATAATTCCACTATGAAGTTCAAGGACCCGTTGATATATATAAGTTCTTACCTGATGTAATAAAATAGTATCTCCGAAATTTAATAATGTTAGAAGAATTGGTTTCCAGATGCAAATGCTGATGGAATCGGAAAAAGGAATGAAGGTGCTTATTGGGGGCCGTGGATTGATACAAATAAATTTTTCATGTCACTCTGTAGGTTCTTAAGTATATTGTTTTTACAAAAGTTTCTCATATCATCTTTTGTACAATGTTTGGGTAATTTTTTTAATTTGCCCAACTCTTTATTACTTGGACAATTGGTCAACTGTAGTACATCATTTATATGCTCTAGGAAAAAGGCCAATCAGTGATCTTACTACATTAGGGCATTTGACCTCATGCTTATAAGTATGATATAGCAAACAATCATATAATTGGGATAGAGAATTCTTCAACCTGTGGCATATTCTGTCACGATCTGACCATCACTTGTTTTTCTTTATGCACACTCTTTGCCTATTCAGCAGTTTTAACTATTCTTGAAGAATTCTTTAAGGAATCAATCCAATCAAAACCAGAATCATTCTTTTATAATGAATACACAATTTACAAGAAAAATGATGCAAATCATAGAAAGTTGAAAAATACTAGGTGATATGAATTTGTAAATAAAGGATTTTTTTCCATTTCAATGCTTGAAACTCTTGCAGCAGCTGAATAATTTCATACTTTGACTCCAATTAAAGAATATACATTTTATATTAGCATGCAAGTCTTTGCTATAAAACACCATTTAAACTCTTAAATATAAGATATTCTATATATTTTACTCCTGTCCATTGCCTGCTGCTATAAAATTGACTTGAAAATAATTTATAAAATTGTTTTGTTGCTTCATTTAGCCTTTTCTTTCATGATAGCTACATTTCAATTGATGAATTTCATTTTTCCATCGTATTTCATCACTTTTACGTATCATTTTTAACCAGTCTTATCAAAATCAGCTTTTTAAAAAAAAATTTTTTCAACCACTTCTTCCAAAGATTTTTATTCAAATTCATGAAGTGTAGCTTAAATATATATTGTTTACCAAGGTTTTTGAAAACCTGTGCTATACAGTACTAAACTAACGAACATCATAAAAAGTCTGATGGTTTTATCTCGCAGTATGTGGTTTAATTAGTCATACTGTAAGATTCAACTTGGGAGGCATATAAAAAGATAGGACTCAAAAAAAAAATGTATTAATTTCCCAACTTACCACATAGCTTGCTTATGGGTGAAAAAGGATATTAGGCATTATGTTTGGTAAGTTTTTTGCATGAAAGTTTTTCATTGTCTTTTGCATTCTCTTTCCTCTTACTCTCTTCTCTCTCTCCACTTTGTGATGGTGTTCTGAATGAAGAGGCTTGATTGTTGCTATTTTAGTATCAATTGTTGAATTCATTTTTTTTCAGGTATTTTCAACTTTTTGCTGTTTATTAGTTGTTTGCAAAATTTAAATTGTAGAAGATGCAGAGTAATAGTTATTACTATTACAGCAATGACTGAAATTTCAGTCATTCACAGATATTGGGTCTATAATGGAGAGAAGTGGGTCTTCTTAGTTTTTTTTATGTCCTAAAGTTCAAGCTACCATGTTGTAGTCATAGATAGGAATGACTGGCTACAGATCAGCATAACTTTAACAGTATATAAGAACCCCCCCTCTCCTTCCTTTCTTTTTTTTTAAAATAATTTTTATGGCTCAAGATAAATGTAACCTTTGTTGTCTGGACCCACATTGGCCAGACTTTCGAAAACTTGGTGATAAATGAGAAAAATTCATAGAAATGCATTTTTATTTTGTTTGTTTTTTGCTTTTCTTCATATTCCCTGCCGAAATAAGGGAGGGGAATATTCTGGTATCAAATACACTGTGTAAGAAATCATGATACCTGCTAGTTTAATAGGGATTAATGAAAGGAGGTGATCCAATATTAGGCTGAAATGATGGGAATATAATTAAAGTTGAAATAACTAGAGAACCACTAGATTTTTTTATTTTATTGTTTTTTTTCTAATCATTTGAGTGGTATAGATAAATGTTCCAAGGAACGAGGTTGCTTGCAAGATATTCGAAGCAATTAGCAAAGAAGAATCATACTTTCTGATTCTTAAACCAAGAAATCTTGATTGAGTTTCTGGAACAATGCTCTTATTATCCACTAAATTGGATGAAATCCTATACCTTGCACCAAATCCTACCTTAGGTACAGGTAACATGGGCAGTTGCCTGAAGTACAAATGTTCTCGGTGGCACTCATCATATGCCTGTGGTGATAAGATGGATAAATGAAACAGAATGACAATAGTCAAAGTAAAAAATACTTCTTGATGTGAAGTGAAATTTTTCATGAATATTTGACTTCTAAATACTTTCTATTGTGTTGAAACTTTAAGGAACAATTGGCAAAGGAAATTCTGAATACGAATAAGATAATACTTGGAAGGGCACCCAATTTCAAGCTTGCCCTGGAAACCTGGGCAGGTCCTGCCCTGCACATTATTTTTGACAGTTCTGTGAAACTAGTTTTGATTCCCACTTTGCTGTTTTGGTTTCTTTTTATGCCAGGTTTCATGTGGTCATCAGTTGAGTTTAATGATCCTCACCTATTATGTAAGGTTAATTTGATCAACCAAGCTCTTCAATATATAATATCTTCCCTTAGGCCTTTAAGGATCATGCCAGCTATGCTTTCTCAACTAACCAGACTGTTCCTAAAAATCCATAATAGCATCAAGTACATATCGAAATTCATATAACATTACCTGAGCTATTGTGAGTATAGTTTAGTGGTTCAAACATTGACCTAAAGAAGATACAATTATCAGTTACTTACATGTTGCTGAATAGGTGAATTTTATTTACATAACACTTATTTCTAAACAACAAATTATCCCCCTGTAAACAATTTTTTTAGCTCTTAGATTGATTTCAGTTGTCCGGATCTGACCCTGGGAAATGCTCGATAAATTTTGTGCTTTCTTTTTAAGTGTATTTGTTTTGTTTTTTTTAGAATTTTATGTGTCTTTTTGTTCTTTGCAGGCCTCCACTGAGTGATGAAAGTAAGCATTCTGATAAAAACATGGTATCTAGCATCAACAGCATCTCTTCTTCTGAGGCTCTTAGTGACAAGACTGGCCGGCAGACTCCAGTAAGTAAATGATTAACAACATTCCATTATTTTCAAAAATCATCATCATTCAAAAAATATTATCTCTCAAATTCTTATAAAAAAAAAATTTGAATTTTATCTCAAAGGGGAATAACTACTGTGTGTTACTTCCCCTCAACCATGAGGTAATATTTCTATTCTATTCACAGAGTTCCAGTGTCAATAGGAGCGGTATCAAGCAGTTCATGTAATTAAGAGTTGATTAGCTATTTGTATATTTACTTGAGAAAAGAACATAGATTTTCAGACTAAGGGATGTATGCATAATGATGTCATATAATGTACAATGTAATAGCGTTTTTCCCTCTTTAGAGAAAATCTCATCAAATAACTTGTTTTCAGTGCTAAATGTATACCTGTATTCAAATTCATCAACCTCATCTGAATGAATTGTTAATTTGAAAGCATTACTGTAATATTCAATTTGCTTAAAAGTAATTTTGAGAAGTCATTTACTAACTTATGTTAATTTCAGACGAAGTTGTTCATGTTTTTAGGTGAAATATTTAACAAATCCACTGCCAATGTGGATAGTATAACAAAATAAGCAAGTTCTTTGCTTAGTTCCCTAAGGCAGAACCTGAGTCTATCACGTTGCTTAGCCATATTGCCTTAAATAAAACTTTGGCATGGATGCATATAAGCATTAGAGGCAATGCACAACATACTTCCTAATGCTCATGTGTGTCATGTGACAGTGAACATCTTGACTCCATTGTATCCAGCTTTGTTAAATCTCCTGATATCTTTCATGATGATGTGCTTTACTTTTAACCTGTTGTCATGTGTATTTTTATTTGTCAGGCGGACAGAAAAGATGTGGTTGCAGCCGATTGTGAGACACACTCAATGGAACGAGGCGAGTACTTAAAGTTGTATGAGCAAGCTGAGCAGGAATGCGAGTCGGACTACTTACGCACTTGTTCACAGACTACTGCATCTACTGACAACTTTCTAGAAGATTCCACGTCGTGCTCTGAGCCTGATGAAGCAGAACCTGAGCTAGACTATGATGTGGAAGGTGGGTGGGATCTGCAGGGGGACTAATTCACTATTATCCAAATTTTCAATTCCAAATCCACATAGCAGCAACAAAAGTTATTTTATTTTTCTTTCCTTTCTCAGAAAGTTAATCCATCCTTAATTTCAAATCTCCACTTGTCTTCCCTTAATATTGTTACCATTATCATTTACTTTCATATCTGTGATAACACTGGCCATGTCAGATGTTTGAACCATTCAAATTGAAAAAGACTGTGCCTTATTGTGCCTGCCTTCATTTTTCATTCCTAAATGAAGTTGAATATTTTAAGAAATCCAAAACTTCTTTTTGGCTACTGTGTTCACAGTCTCATCATTTCAATCCTAATTCACTCATAACTGCCACTCATATCAATTGGTGTTGTATTTATGTATATTGTATGTTTATTTATCAACCAGAGTAACGTCCCTTGTATGAAAATAGTGTCCCTTCGTTTCGGAACTCCTTTGTGAGATCAATGTCGACCCATAATGTTGGACTGTTACTTTGTTTTTCAAGTTTAATAACTTGTAATACATCAAACAGTCAGCCCCAGTAATTCAAAGCTTTAATATGAAATGGAGTAAGCTTACACTTAATTTTTCTCTTGAGCCGAGCCATGAATTCAATTAATAGATTGATATGAATAATTTTATAAACTTTTTTTTTTTTTAAATTGGCCAAGTTTTTGGTTAATGTAGATTTTAATCTTCTGAATTTGCAAAACATTGGCCAGATCTAGTCGGAAAATGGCTAATTTGGCGAGCTTGGCATGATTCTTTGCAAGTGAAGGCTAAGCTACATTCTGATTGGTTTATGATCAGACCTCTTTTTTCAACTACTACCACTGACTCTAGTTGATTTGAACTTTGCTAAATTTTTCGATGATATATAATCATCACATGATTTTTCTTGGGTGTAAGCTGTAAGATTTAATGAGGAGTTCGAAGATAGCAAGGATATTTTCATTCTCTGCATAGCTCTGGAGATTCTTCATGGTTGAGATTCTTGTCATGTCTCTTAATAGTCACAATTTCTTTGGACTGTATAAGAAAACATAGCTCTACTCAAAAAGAATTTCTACTATGGCACACACAGAAGAATTCCAAAACAAAGGGATGTTACTTCTATATAAAGGACATTACTCATGTTGACAAATGCGCATTATACATCATATATAGACATGCTTACACAAATACTACACTACGTATGAATAATCCATTTCTACTGCTTATTACATTACCTTTTTTGCCGCTAATGTCATAACTACAATCATCCAATAATCACCTGCTACTGTTCATTTACACCTACATCTGGTCCTTTTTTTTTTCTTCCAGTCACAAATCTCAAAAGCTTTCCTACCGTAGGAATAAATTCCCACCACCAAACATGTTTATTAGCATAAAAGATAGTTTTTAGAAGTTTAACAAATGTATGTTTCTAGATACTTTAAAGCAATATCTACACTCTTGGTTTGTTTCTTCCTCTCATGAGCTTTGGATCAATTTGACTGGATATGAAGCTGAATTCTGTATCTCTTTAGTTTAAAACACTAGTAGTTGTCCGTATATAAGTAAAATCATTTCAACTTGAATTTTTTTTATTATAGTTGTGCCTAAAAACACAAATCCTTTTAGAAAAATCTTTAACATTAAAATTCATTGTTTTAATGATTTCCTGTCGAAAGGCTCGAGATGAACAACTGGGTTGCTGGAATCGGAGATAATCCGAGCTTTATTTCCAAAACCCTACCAACACAGGCGTTGGAGTAACATTATATTTGGAAATCAAGCATTTCTTTAGGCCGAAGTTCAATACTAGCCTCTGCCTCCAGATTTGCTTGTTTTCCAAAATCAGCATTATCCCAATGCCTGTGTTGGGTAGGTCTTGGAGATAAAGCTTGGATTATTTCCCCTTCTGGCCAACTAAATCAACCCTGATGAACAGATGTCAGTAATGTAGGAAGTGCCAAGTGAAATTAGGCTCCATTGTTCTGTCAGCTTTCAAACAACATTGATTGGTTTGCTGATTGTTTCTTTGCTATGGAATTGTGTTCACATAATTCTTATTTCTCTTGCTCTACTTTGATTGTAAACAATAGCCAGACTGATTAAGATGCTAGTTCTAGATAGAAGTTTTATTGCTGTATGATTTAAAGATTTTATACCAAAAATCTCTTTTGTTTGGTTCTTGTATTAGTGATCTCCAACTCTCATCTGAGAAGTTGGCTGGGAATGAAAATAAGAATGATAATAAATGAATTAAAAAATACTGTATATTTGGGCAGATAAGGTGAGACCCCAATTACGGTTTGAATTTCATGGTTTTAGCATACTGTTTAGTTACTGATTTTGTATTTGGCCAATTTTTTTTTTGGTGTTTTCTAAATGCTTCAAGTATTGTCTTATCCACCAAAACATATAACTATTTTAATTTTTCAACAGTCTTTTCTAGGAAATTTTTAGATTTAAAAAATAGAATAGATGTGTAGCAAGATGAGAGCAAGTGGAAGATTGGTTGATATGCAAAAGATATTTAAATAATAAAAGGTGTGGCATAAATCTGTTTAAATGAAATTAGTACATATTTTACTTTACTAATTCATATTCATGTTTGATATGCGGTTTAATTACAAAGAATGTTTTACTAACCAACATGCTTTCCTTTTCAGATCTATTTATCCATCCTTCTTATTTATTTTTTGCATATATTTTGTATATCAACCAACTTCTCTTATTCATCATTGCTGCTTTTAGTGTTTCTTTTTAAGACTTTTTCTAATAATGAACTCACTGGAAAAATTCAAAATTAATAGAATTATTCCATCCATCACTTTACTAGTAGAAATTCCTATCTCTATTCAGTATCAGTTTGTAATGATAATTTTCTCTTCATGGCCATAATTATAGAATCACTAGTTGATCCCCGTATAAAAATACATAGATATATATGAATTTCTTTGATTATTTTTTTAGGGAAGAATCTATTGAACATGTTTTAGTTGAAGAGTCCATTATTCCGAATGGTGGGTAGGAGATATTTATCTGCAGATTTTCACCTTTCAGTCAAATAGTCCATCTGTTACAAACAGATAATCAGGAAAAGTCATACTGTTCATTATGAGTAGATTACTTGAAAACTCATTCTTTGATAGGTCAGATTTATAATTTCATGAATACCTACTTACATTAAAAATCTTAATGTATCCATATTGAGCTTTGCCTCCAACTCTTCCTTTTTTTTTTCCTTGCTCATATCCAACTAACACAATTCATAGCCATTTTCTAGCTTGTCAGCCAACCTTGAATGTTGCATCATATTTTTCTCTTGTTCTTGTTCAAATCTTTGAATGTCTATCACAGTGTCAGTCTGATGCTCTCACTAAACAAGCATTCACACTGCATTAATAATTTTTGACTTGTTTGCTTATTTCATTTGGATATTTTTGTTTGCATTCTAATTTTTTTTTTCTCTGTTTGTTATCAGTTTGTGAATTTCATATTTCAGTGAATGTAGGAAATGTACAATATTAGCTGTAGGCTATTAGTCCTCGTCGATTCCAGAGCAGCAAGTGAAAAAGTTTCCTTACAAGCTTGGCCTATTGGGGCCAATATCATTGTTCCACCCTCATTGCCTTTCACCCCCAATCACCCCACCTCCCATCCTCATCCCACCCATGTCCTCCTTATTTGCAGCTTCAAAATGGAATATGTTCTATTTATCAAACTTTTCAGACAAAAATTGGCATTAATATTTTCTTCAAGGTTTTTGTAACGGAATGAGTTCACCCTCGTGTTTCAAATACTCACGGTCCATATTCAGATTGCCATGAGAAGAAAAGTAAGTTTTGTATTCAATCATATGTTGACTTATGTCCGACCGGCTTACATCCAATTGTAGATGTATCCACATAAAGATGAGTTTGAAACTGATTAACTGCTGGTGACAGGAATTTCAGTCATTGCAGTTCTATGGCTCCATTGCAAATAACAAAAATTCCCATCATGTTATTGTTTGCTGAGGAGAAAGCAATGTATATGTCGTGTTTATTTCTGGTTCTTCAGACAAGGAAAAGGAGAAGGTAAAAGAGCAGACACCTTTCTGGTTTAGTTAAATACATGTGTCATGGTATTTTATGTTGTGCAGAGTATATACTTCTTTTCACCCGATAATGGTTGACTTATGCCCTGAATGAGTTGGTTCCATACTACCAGAACGTGGCCAGATATAAGTCTACATATGACTGTTTTACAAAACTCTTAAACTTATATTTTTTTGTTTTTGTTTTTTTTTTTGTTTTTTTGTTTTTTTCATTTTCAAAGCATTAAAAAAAATAACTGAAAAGCCTTACTGAAAAAAATGTTACAAAAATGCTGAAGGGTGTATATGAATGCAAATATCCGCCCTTTTCCATCCAAAATAGTTTCCATTTGGTCAAGTATCTCATTTCCCCTAAGTATCCATCTGGGGTTGTTATTAAGTACCAATCCAGACGGAAGCTTGTGTTACTCGTCACACTGTGCCCTTCTTTGTGCTACACAAGGCCTCTCACTCATTCTGGTCACTTGATGCTGGAAGCTGGATGAATGTTGTACGTGTGTTTAGTGCGTGCCACACATCAGGGAGGGTAAGTATGTTTTGTGTTGTTTTTTCCTCTAATTATGGCCTTTCTTAGAGCCTTTCTAACTGCCTCTCCTATGGACAACCAAAAAAAAGGAAAGATTTAACATAATGCAAGTATAGTTTCAATTACAAATGTGGCAGTTGATTTCTACCAAACGCCAGTAGGATCCAAGTTGTACTCGTGTATGGGAAACCTATATATTCTGCCAAATCAATGATATTGCTCAATTGGTAAAATCTTGACAATTTTTGCTTGAAAAAAAAGTAAATTTCACCAATTTGGCATAACAGATATAGAGGAAAATATCTCACTGGAAACTATTGAAAATATGCCAATAAGAACTAGGGTCACAAAGGCAATTGCTGGGGACGGCTGAACTACATTGCTGGACAAAACACTTAGCATGTAATTTTCTTTCTTATCTAATTCATGTTAAGACCAGAGACAGAAAGACTGGGATGATAATGATGAACAAGATATGTAATGCCTAAGGGTAGACAGCTCTACTCCTCACCTGAAAGACAATATATATTCCAGTTAAGCCCTTCATTTACTCATCTTTTTTCCTTGAAGATAGCCACTGGCCAAAACTAGTTGAAAATATAGATATTACATACACGCATATATATATATATATATGTGTGTGTGTGTGTGGGTGTGTGCACGTGTAATTTTTATTTTTAAACATTTTTGATTCATTAAATCAGTTCTCTCATTGTTATTCCTTATAATAGATGTCACAGAAATAGTGTGAAATTTTTCATTGTTTCATGTTGTCCGTTCACTTTAATCCTTGTTTTACATGAGGTGATTCTTATCAGATCTATAATTTTGAGGTTCAACTGTAATATTTAATGCATCATTGATTACTATACCAATTCTTTGAAGAATGTTTCTAATGTACATCAAATACAGAAAGAGCAGAAACAAATGTTGGTCTTTCCTTGCTTATTTAACAGGTCTTTTCCCCAACCTCTTACATTATAGTTCTAATGAAACTGGCTGTTTCTCTGTCAGCCTCATTTTAATGTTCTCTTTCAATGTTTGTCAGCTTTTAACAGCCCTAAACTTATTAGCTTTTATTCCTGATCATTTGTGGTGTTAGTTTTTACAGGGGAATATTTTTGGCTTCCTTGTATGCATTATTAAGCTTATAAAATCTAGCAGTGAAAGACTTTACCTTCAGTATAATAGTATTTGTTATTGGTCTAGGATTGTACTTCCTTTTTTTTTTTTCTATTAAGTCATTGAGTTTCATGATTTGTAAATTGGAATGAAAAGTCTGTATTAAACATCTTATTTTGCTTGGATCAAATAGGTCTTTGAAAAAGATTTAGATTTTTTTGTAATTCTCATGTATTGATTTTAGTGGGTTGATTTTTCTACTTAAATAGACTAATCGCCATTTGAAGTTGGTTTAATTCCAATAAACTGTTTTTTACACCCGAAAAATAAAGTTACGACTGGTTCCGTTACTTTCATTAGAATTGGGTTTGGTTGGTAATTATTTCTTTGGGTTTCTGCTGCTTTACCCATTTAGTGTTCAGATGACAATTGTTTCTTTTAAGCCAAACCAATCTTTACAAAAAGGCAATTATACTCCCATGAAGAGTTTTTTTTTTTTTTTTCTTCAGTTAGTCTGCTGTAATCTAATTTGAAAGGATATGCCTTCAATGACAGTACTGAATTAATCCTGTATTGTATTTTAGCTTACCATATCGGTGATTTCTTGTAAATTTCAGTTGCCCTAGAAATGTTTTTAACTCATTCATGTTTACAAAAGTCCTTTCAATCTGTATTGCAGGGAGTGCTGAAGAAGACAGTCAAGATAGTCCCAGCTCTTGTTAAACAATTCTCCAACGTAAGCAAACTTGCTGGTTTGTTTGCTTCCCTGCATCAGGCTCATTGTTCAAGAAGCCCAGCTCATTGAATGATGCACCCCAGAGTAGCCCCATGGGTTGCTGCTATTCTAGCTTCAGGGCTACACCATGCATGTTTGTGAGGAATGGACCAGAAATGGGACTTTTGCTATTGTTAATATTAATAAAAAAGAAAAATACAATTTATTGTGTCTATTGGAAATTGTTCTCTTTGCTTATTTCCCCAGAAAAATCCTAAACTTTTGCGTCCTGCATGATTAGTATATCTGGCCTCCCTCTTTCTGTCTATCTTTTTTCTTTTTACTTTCTCAGTTTTTTTTCATTATTTGGATTTTTTTTTCTTTCCTTCTATTGTGTTAGTGGTCAGTCATGTCCAGTACTGCCACGACTGCTTCATGTCTGGTCTTTTGGGCTCCAATTTTTCTCAATCTATATCAGACAGAGACGGGCTGGGAGGTTTTCACCCATATTCATATATGGTTTTCCTTCTTAGCCACCAAGAAAAGCAAACCATTTCAGATCTATCAAGAGTAACTTTCAAGTGTTATATCCTTCATATTAGATTTGAATATTCTAAGGCAGTGCGATAATTAACAGCTGTATTTTTTTTTTTTTTTTTTTTTTTTTTAATAAAGACATTTTTTCCAGAGGTAATATTTGCTTTTGTAGGTGGGAAGCTGGATGTCATAGAACACTGACAACATCAATTGAAACAAAATTTGTAAACTTATTAGTTTTTATCTTTTAATTTATACTAATTAAATCTTGTGATTTATTGACAAATATTTAATCTTACAGGTTACTTGTGCAAACATCATCCTATTACACCATGTAACATGATTTTTGCTCCTGGGTAGTGGGTGTTATTTCCTAATTACTTATGTGTAAGAAAAAAAAAATGAAGGGCTATTATCCCTCCAAACTATGCTTTGACCAGGGTAGTGATATTCATATGTACTTTGTTTTCTTATTTTATGTGATTAAATATGTGCAAATTCAGCAGTTGTCCAATTGGAAATAAGTGGATTTCAAATTATCTTTGTCCTCGTTGCAAAAGCAAAGTTTGAAGAGATTAATTGATGAGGTCTAAGTAGTATAGAAAATGTCAATTAGATAATAACACTTCTTACCCAGGAACAAAAAAAGTAAAATATGTTGCACAGTTTTATTCTTCCACTACTTTATTGTACAGTGATTTTGTATTTTCAAACATGTATTCAGAATATATTTCACCGTCATATTGATTATTATGACCCTTTAACCTATACAAGTTTTACTATTAACATCTTTGTAAACTTCAATCTTCCGAGATTTAAAAGTTTGTTTTTTTTTGTTTGTTTTTTTTTGTTTTTTGTTTTTCTGTTTTTTTTTGTTTTTTTTCATGTTACAGTTGCTACTTGATTTTAGATTTACTTTCAGGTTAATTTTATTACTAATTTTAGTTGTTTTTTTTTTGCTTTTTTTATTTTTATTTTTTTTTTAAATCAAAATTAACATTCTTGATTGGTGCATTTGTATATATACACAAACCAAAGCATTTTTTAAAATTATTTATGGTATAATCTTTTTGAAGAGGAGTTAAAGTAGCAATAGGTTTGTCTAAAGAGGTTAGTTATATTTCTTATCCAATTGATTTTGATGTGAAATATCCTTTAAGAGGTTCCCGCTTGGTTTTGATAACCCTGTTAGACAATTATTCAAGTACATTTTACAGCCCCCAGATGTTTTAACTCCCTCAATATACATTTTCAGTCCGACTGCCTTATTCATTTTTTCTCAAAATGGTTTCACACTAGCTTTATATTGGGTTGTCTGAACTTAGAATCTGTTGTCATTCTATGTACTTCTGTTTTGTTCTTTGACTGCTGTGTGGTGCATGTCTATTCATAATTAGTGTTCATTGTTGAAGTAAGCTTCTTGTGATATCACTTGCTTCATGGAATGGTCATCATGTGATGCATGTCTTATTACTGTGATTCTTTGAACAATGTAAGATGTGTATCTTTTGAGATATTGGAAGACTACATTGTTATCTGAGAGACCATGCAGTCTTAGTTGAATACAGAAAATTCAAAAGCATGTTCTAAACTTTGTTATTGTCCATCAGATACTTGTTTTTGGTATTGCAATAAGTTTTATTTATTTTTATAATCTAAGTTTTCTTACATAATTCTCTGAATACAAACGTTATTTTTAAAATTTTAACACTTGGGGTATCTATAATACTGTTGAAAAAGTATTTTCTTTAATAGCTTCTTGCTGTCAGTGCAAAGTGTAAATTGAGTGTCTTACAGTTATCAGCTCCAGTAAACTAGAAAGTCTACTTTTTAGCTTTGCTTTCAATATGGGGAAAGAAACATTTAAACTTATCTCAAGATTTTAAGCAGGAAAATAATTTAAAAAATGTACATCTTTGACATAAAATATTCCTAAACTTTAGTATAGTAATACAAAACACAATGCAACCATATTCATTTAGTTTAACTGCTTTTCTATAAATAGGGTATGGTTGTTTCATATCAAGGGTATCATTACTCTAGAGTACAATATCTTAATTTTTCAAGAAGTATCACCCATTTTTTTTTTTCTTTAAAATATACACCAATTAATTTGACTTTCCTTCCAGAGAAAACAAGACTCGTTTGATGTTACTAAGTGGTTCTCAGATCATTTCTAATTTTTTAAATTTTAATTTTTGGGTTTTCGTTATCATTGCAGATGCTGACTTGAGATCGATTACTCTTGAAGAACGAACCCAAGATGATGGCCAAATATCATACCACAGCAACTCGGATATCCAGTCAGATGTTGATCTTTTAGTGGATGAGTGTGGCACCATTTGTGCTGCTGGTAACTGTCGAGAGTCTGTTTCTTTACCTGGGACCCCTGCAAGTAGTACAAGTAGTACAGAAGGTTCCAGCATCAGTAGCCGTGGCAGTTCCCAGTTGCTGTTGCCACACATTCCACCAGATGACAAGCAGCTCGGTGAGCAAGTATGAAACATCACTATGGAAACTGAGTAGGCACCCCACCTCTGCATTTAAAAAAAAAAATTTCAAACTCTTAGATGCATAAATCGTTCCTAAACACAGTGGAATTCTCCAATGAATAGAACTTAAAAAAATGGAACTCAATTTTTATCTTTCAAAAATCTAATTAAAAAAAATCTGAAAGTGCAAGGAAGTAACTTTTATCAGTTATTCCCTTTGATTTAAGATTGGAATTCTCTATATGAATTAAAGAGTTACTCCCCCCCCCCAATTATCTGTAATATTTGTTTATCTGGCATCCGTCTCATTGTGGTTTTTTTTTTTTTTTTTTCTGCTTCTAGTTGAAATATAGTTCGTCAAATACACCCCAAGTTTTTTTGGTTTTTTTTTAAGGTGATAAGGGACAATAGCTGAAGCAATATTCAAACTGCAATAAACTTGGTGGCCCTGTGGCATGCATTGACTTTTCAGCAAAGATTTAAAAAAGGCCAAGTTTAAAATCCCCACTTTCATTGGCTTTTTGCTAATATCAGCTTTTAATATCAAATACTTCAAGACTTCATCCAGTGTAATGAATCTAAAATATATTGCAATGATTCATTCAGTTTTTTTTTTGTTTTTTTTTTTTTGCTTTTTTTCTATCCCACCTCAACTTGGACATTACTTGTGGATTGTGTCCAACAGTTCTTACTGGCTATCTTTGATGAGAATGCTAAAAATTTTGTTTACCCTAGTCAATGACCTTTGAGAGAAATAAAGATGGACCTTGTTTATGTGAAACAGAATTGGCCTTGATTTGTTGTTGGTATGTTTAATAACTCAATCTGGACTGTGAGATTTTAAAGACCAAAAGTAAAATGCCATACAGAGAATATCTTGTCATTGTTGCTAAACTCTTAACTTGGGTTGAATGCCTTGAGAATTGCCTCAGCTAGTTTTTTTTTTTCATTTGTTCGTTGTTTTTTTTTTTTTTTTTTTTTTTTTTTTTCTTCCAATTTGACAATGACCTCTTGTTCACATGGCGAGTCCTAATTTTACTTTCTGCCCACAGTCTACCAGCATGTCTGCAGTTAAATATCTTCCATTACTGAATAAAAACATTTTACCCATGCAAATTTAATTCAACCATAAGTATACTGGATTTCAATGTTCTTGTGTAGGCATACTGGTGTTTGGAACTTTACATCCAACATTGTATATATAAATATACTCACTCTTTCAGTATCTCTCAATTTATGGAATGATCATAGAAGGTATGGAAATGTCTTGAAGTAATCCATTTTGTAGATGTTTTCTCATGAATATGAAATAAAATCTCTTGTTCAAGGGTAATTTTTTTTCTTTTTGCTTGTCACATGAAAATATTGCAGGTAAATTTTAAATCAAAGAGAGTAGTTTGTGTAAGATAGTAATATCAATTTCAAGTTGGTAATGAGTCAGCCTGCCTAAAAAAAAAAAAATTTTAATTCTGTCTAAATTAGCACAAGAATGTTCACTTTTCCTTGAATATCTTTTTGTAACATGGCTTGACTTTTATCAACAGCACTCCTTTAATAATGGCTACAATTAGTTTTTATGTAAATCCATAAACTATGAATGACAGCTATAGAAATACAATGTCTGAAATTTCTAACTCTAAAATTTCCATTTTGTGATTGATGGCAACTCGGTTCTGTGAGCTATAGTTTTTATCATGCAATGGATAACTTATTCTCCTGCAGATAATCAACTACTTTTTATATTTCTTAAATAAATCTGAAACAAATTTTAACTCAAATATTAGTTTCTTTTCTAAGTGGGTGGCTTTATTTCTCTACCGTGGGGATTTAAGTATTGAATATCTCTTGATAAGGGACAGATTCTTGTTTAATCTGTTGTCCAACTGTATTTGTTTGTAGTAATGGAGGGTTTTAGTTTTTTTTTTTTTTTTTTTTTCAATTAATGTTTACTAAGATTCAAGTATACTTTTCATTACAAGTTCTAAAAGTAAAATCTGTGTTGGTATGGTTGTTTCTTCCTATATACATCTTATCAAATTCAGTCCTCCTTATTAGGCACTGTTTCTACTTACTTGAGGTACGATTTACTGCCATTATTCATTGCTCAATCCTTTGTTAGGAGTATTATCTTCAAATATTGACAGCATATGTTTATATTTGCCCATGAAATAAGCCCTTTCATTTACAAGGACTCTATGGTTGCATAACAGCCAATGTAATAAAATTGTCTAAATGAGACACTTATATTCCCAACTCCAGGACAATCATTGCTTTCATCAGCTATGAATTCTTTAATCACTGTTAGAGTAAAACAAGAACTTGCAATATCTTTGCAAGTTTTGAATTCCTCAGAAATATAGGGGACACCACCATTTCTAAATGCCAGGATATAATTTACAAAGAGCTGTCTACATCTACCACTGATGAATGTGATTTAAATATCTCCACCTTGAGAATATGTAGAATCACTAGAACTTAAATATTTTCCCCTTGTAATTCATGCAGTATCACATTTCAATGATCTGTAATGATATACTTTTTGTAGAGGAAGCAAAGAAATTCTCACAATTACATACTTCCATTCTCTAACATTCATCAGTGAAGTATCATGTAAAATTCCAAGTTATAACAGGTGTAATAAACACTAACTTTCACTACAGGAAGTGCTGACTTGTGTGGTGATCTTGTAAGCCATTCATTTAGACATTGTGCTGAAATTGACTTAGATCCAGCAACTATCTAATCAGCGCATGCATACTTAAACAATTCAGAAACTCAAATACATATATATAATGTTTTTATGGGTTGTATTGTTTTAGCAAATTAAATTGTCACCTAATGTAATCAAACAAGGAAATCCTGAAAAATGTTAACTATAAACTAATTCTTACTCTTCTGGTTGAATTTTAATAGAAAACTGAACTTTGATTTATTTATCTATTTACATTGAAGAATTAAAAACTCCAGCTTTTGTTCATAATACTTGAATTAGACCTGATAAATTTCAGTCAGACTGAAATAACCATTAATGCAATTCAGTTGCTTTCAAATATTTTGTCTGGTAGATAAGCATTGAGAAAAAAATGATTGAATGATACTGAGGCAGAAGTGTGAAAGCATCTTATATTTGCTTGAATTGTTTTTAAAATAAGAATTCCAGTTACAAAAAAATATTTGATTTGCACTTAAACAAATTTTTTGAAGAAATTCAATCATTTTGTGAGTATCACAATAACTTAACTGCCATTAAAAGGGATGGAAAAAGTTTCACTCAACTTCTAAATCGAATTACTGGCACTATCATTCTGTGGCATTAAATTAGAATCTAAATGTATCTGCTCTATGTCAATGATAAACATGATAATTGTAATTTATTTTGAAAATTTTTAATTGGACAAAAAGTTATGAATTTCATTGTTTTTAGACTGTCAATCTTACAACACATGGTTCAGTGATGGCAATGGATTAAATTTAGAACTCTTGTTTTTAATCATGATAGGGTTGGATTATTTTTCTCATCTTTGTCAAATTGAAAACTGAAGGTAGCTACTTAGATCTTAACTAAATGCCACAGAAGCCACATTCTGATCTGCACTACAGGAATACAATAGTGCTGAATTACTTACCCCAAAAAGTAGAGCGTATAACATAAGTTTTGTAAATTTCACAGTAAGTAATTAAAGAAAAAAAAAAAAATCAATAAAATTGTTCCGTGTTTTATTTTAAAAGAAAATTTACAATTCACATCAAGCTTACCCCTCCATTCATCAGGAGAGGAGGCAACATTTTGTACAGAAAAGGACCCAAATTATGTTTAATACATAAAAATAATTTTATTATTCCAAGATATGACTGAAGGAAGAGGGGCTTTCTTACAAAATATAAGAAAGCTCTCTCGCCAAACAGCAAGACACAAATTTTGGTCAGAGATTCTAATTTGCTGCTCAAGACTTCAACGAGGAAAGCAGTTTCCATGAGTCAAGTGGAAGAGTACAAAGTTTAAGAACTTAATAAATTATTTTGGCTGGGGGTATTAAAGTAGTGTCTGAAATCACGTGTCTATCTTGGAATGGTAATAAAAAAAATTTTTTAAATCTCCACTTAACAATTAGGAGACTTCAGAAATAGAGGGTGGGAGAAAATGACATATGGTGACTGCTTTGTTAAAATGTGTCTCAATAGTTGGCAATACCAGTATCCAAGCAGTTGTCACTTCAGGTCACATTTCATGAGTGTCACTGGCCAACAATCACTCCTCCTACAAAAAGAGGAGGGGACTGCTGCCAGACGTGGAACAGCTACTATAAAAGTGGGC
This sequence comes from Thysanoteuthis rhombus, assembly GCA_963457665.1. Classification (NCBI taxonomy): domain Eukaryota; kingdom Metazoa; phylum Mollusca; class Cephalopoda; order Oegopsida; family Thysanoteuthidae; genus Thysanoteuthis; species Thysanoteuthis major. Next base: position 11,768,585 of record OY735205.1, read on the forward strand.
ATCAAAGTTCAAGAGGCAGCCAGACGTTGCAGTGGACCCTCAAGGTAATTCGCTAGAGCTTGTAGCTGGCAAAGAGAAAAAAAGCCAGGGGATTAATTTGAAGCTTACTTGAAGAAACAAAAAAAAAACACATTTTAATAACTGTCAGTTTACTTTCAATGCTCAAATCATAAAAAAAGGAAAGCAAGCAAATCAAAAATTACAAGAATTTTAAAATACACCAATAAAAAGATAAGTGAACTGAATTCTGGGGTGGATTTTTAATTTGGTCAATGTATTTTTTATGGCTTGCAAGAAGGTATAGATCTTTGTACTGTGTACATACTACTTAATATAAATTACAGGTAGTGAACTGAAATGGTGTGGAGTTCTGGGTTTAATGAAATGAGACGAGTCAACACATGGGCATTGCATATTGCAATACCCATGTGTTGACTCGTCCTGATATCTGCTGAAGTTATAAGAAAACCTGCCAGTTTCAATTCTGCAGTGCATTCAGCGCCTCTAGATACAGATATCCTCCACTTTTTTTTTTTTGTAAAAACAAAAGTTTGACAGCAAGCCATTATAGAGGCAGTGTATCCTCTTCTCTTGCACCAAAGTCTTCTCTTGCCACAACCTCTGACAACTCAGCTGATTATATCATCATCATCAACACTCAAAACTTTTTCCTATATAAATTGATGGAAATTTCTTCTTTGCTTTATACCATTTTGGTTTACAAAAGATTTTTTATAGGAACACTGCTTATGGATATCAGTGTAAACCTGTATTTCATTGAGGTCTGGTTTCTGAGGGATCTATCTTCTAGGCAGCACCTCCCTAGTGCACATTACCTGCAGAAACATGTTGATATCATTGGACAATTTTTGTCATCATGAAAATGTGTTGGTCCCTCACCATTGAATCTTGACCATGTGTCACCATTCTGTCTAGAGGGAGGAGCAATCAACTACTCTCTAGATCTTTGCTTGTATATCAACACTTTTTATCGAATGGGCAAATTAATGCTAACTGCAGTGATTTTTTTTCTCTTTAAAATTAACCTTTTTCTATAAAGGTCCTATCTCAGAGTAGGGATGACAAAGTCTTTATCAGAACAATCCAAATAAAAAATTGAGGAGGTGACAAAGACATAACCAGAGAGACTCTTTGTTTGAAAAAGGAAAGAGCCTATATTGGATGGATGTAACCAACCAATCAATTGGCTTTGATACGTCCAGCAAGCTAGAAACAAACAGAACTGCTCAAGGGAGAGTGATATGGATGAAAATGAAAAGACACTGGATCAGGGAAGGAGTGGTATAGAATGGCCTGCCTGTCGCAGAAGCAACCTATCAACTGCCATCTCCCCCATGATACCACATGGGACCAGTCGATGATGAAATAAGGGGAAAAAAAAAAAAAAATATGAAAGAAATGAAAAAAGTCAGATCCTTAAAGAAATAAGAGCTTCCTTACCTTGGCTTTTAACATTCCAAAGTCGACAGTTTCTTTAGCATAAATACACAGCAGTAAGTTACCAACACACGTGATGGCGACTTTGCCCTCCTGCAACAAAAAATTCTTTGTTAACAAACGGGACAAAAAATAAAATGGAACTGTAAACAGAAGAAGAACAGAGAATAACTGTCTCAACTCATTTTACTGCAAGGATTAGTGATTTCAATTCCCAAAGTCGCAATAAGTAAATAATATATTATATAGCCATGTTTTCTGTCCCCTGATCTGCCAAAAACTATCAAATGCAACATTCGTGTTTGACTGACTTAATATATTGTTTCACTTGAATATAGTTATGAGAAAAAAGTCATAACATCTTAACAATTAGTGAATTCATCAGATGAAATCTCTTGCAATAATTATTACAAGTTTTTTTTTTTTCTGAAAGAAGAAAAATAAAGCACAAAATTGGTGATGAAAAGGATTTTTATCTTCAGTTCAACTTGAACATATGGTGAATCATTTGCTGTTTTTCAAGTACTGCTTATAACTTGTCATATCTAAAAACATTAGTGAAAGGACACTTTTTTAATTATATAGAAGATGAAAGAAAAAAAGTTGCCTTTCAAATAAAGACAACATTGTTTCTTTATATGATAGGGAAAACAGTGTCTTTTCACAAAGTGCTAGGCAGAAAGGGATACACCAACAGCAGCAAAGACAGCTGGGCAAAATGAAGAGAAAAAAAATGTTGGGAGACTTCTTAAAAGAGATGGAGTTTGTTTAGAGAGTAAAACTAATATCTGTACCTCACTTAAGTGAATCACCGTAGACCATGATATGTTGAAGTTCCGGTTGACAGTTACTAATATAACTAAAATTAAGTATAGGGACCCATCCTGTAACAATAGTATTCACCCCAGCCTCAAAAATGTAATAGAATTCTTATGTGAAACTTGAATCTGCCACTAGTTATATTATTCATTCCATTAAGCAATTTTTCATAAAAGAAAATACAATGACCTACACGAGTGGAGAGTAAAGTCACAATGAACTAAAGCAAAGACATTTTTAATTACTTATTTGACATCATACACAAAAAAATATTTGTCATCATGGATGATGAAAGAATATGAAAAATCTAATAATAATAAGAAAAAAAAAAAAAAAAAGTAGCAGAATATGTTTGAGAAAAATAAAAGTAGAGGCCATTGTCCGAAGTGGCTGATTCAATGACCAACATGGACGGAGTGTAAAAGAGATCCTAAAGCTTAACCAAGGACGTCTTTGGCATCTTTCCTCAGGAGGAAAGCCCATGGTCTCATTAAGATTCACCTTGGCTGTTGGCATTACGTAATATACAAGGCATTAGACCACTGCTCAACCGCAGACAACGCTTGAGATTCACAGCCCTACCCTCTAACAGAGGGATTACACAACTATCGTATATATTGAGAGGGTTTCATATCATTCATCTGTGTGTAAGGATCTGTCGCAGTATAAAAAGCATCTGAACAAACCTAATTTGGCAAGCATACACAGAATATTCTAAATCAAAAAGTTTTCTTTGAGAATATGAGGCCATTTGCATAAACTATAAAAGCCAGGAAAATTAGAAGTCCAGTTTCGCATCTGACGCACATTGTAAATTGAACCCCTACTTTAGAGCAAATTTACACATACACTTCCATACAAATGTAGGAAAATGATCACACTATAAGCTGAGGGGAAGTGTCATTTTTTTTTCCTTTTTTGCATAAAACTTAAGACCTCGAGATTTTTTCTAAATTAGTTTATATCTATTTCACATGTTTTCTGAGAGTCAGAGAATTTCAATTTGGCTTGAAAATTGAAAAATATCAAATTTCATTCATTTTAACTATGTTTTACTTTTCCTTCCATTAATAGGAATTATAAACAGAACATCAACAAAAATTCTCAAATTACATGAAAATTTGCTGACATCATCATTAAGAGTTGTAACGTCATGATGGAAGGTTGTGTACCCCTACCCCCAGCAGCAAGTTAAGAGTGGGATCCTGGAAGCCCCAAAAATGGCTCTTGTCCCTGCAACTAGTATCACAGAGACATTAGAGCAATCTTAACTTAATCTCGGGACAAGTTTTCAAAGGCTTTGCTTATGTAGTGCCACACCACACTTCAGTTGAATCTCATTAACAAAGTAACGTCACAATAGAGATAAATAGAAAATTAACTGAAGTATCCAATCACTTGAAAAATGGTTGATATCATCAAAAGTTGCGATGTAGTAATGGAATTATTTTTTTGTTTTTTTTTTCATTTTTTCAGTTCATATTTCAATCAAGTAGAGTCATACAAAGTTTTTAGATCTTTATCTATTTTGGATAATGAAAAAAAGAGGGGGGCATTTTTACCCTTCTCTGTGCCTGACACTCAAAATAGGCTGTAATAGGGTTAAAATTCTAAAATAATGAAAAATAAGAGGTCCAGTTTTGCATCAGACACACATTGTAAATTGGATCTCCTATCTAGAGCCAAGGCTCTCATTTCCACAAGCATGAAAAACAGGAAAATCTTCGGATTTCAAAATTCCAAAATTATTGAAAATTATTTGAAAATTATTATTTTGTTACCGATTTAAACTATTCTGGTCAATATTCAGTTGGAGAAAAAAAAAAAAAAAAAAAAAAACCTCCCACCTTTTTTTGATTTTTCATATTTTTTCATCTATAATTTCCCTAATTCTTTTTTCATGTATGATGTCGAATAAATATATCAAAATGTCTTCTTTGCTTTAGTTCATTGTGACATGACTAGCAACTCATGAATGTCATAATATTTCCTTTCATGAAGAATTGTTGAGATTATGATATAACTAGTGACCAATAGAGGCAATTTCAAGTTTTATATAAAAATTCTATTGCATTTTCAAGGCAGAAATAAATGCCATTGTCATATTGTTGTACATTGGATGCATATACTTAATAATATTGATGCAAAATTCATAAAACGTACCAAAATATTGGGCAAAGTACCAATCATACAACATAAGGCAAATTGTACAAAATTTGTACAAATAAACCAACTTTGGTAATCCTGTTCCTGATTACTGCTTATCCTGTAAATCCCTCTTACTACCACTACTATCTCTCACTCACACTCTCTGTTTATATACAAAATAGTTCTTACAATTTACAACCCTGGGGTGAATGCCAATAGCCTATGTATGTACCAGAATGATTATCTAAAAAATAATCTAAAGAAAATAGATGATTTTTAGATATAGGATTTATCTACAAAAAAAAAAAGAAAAAAGAAAATAGAGACACAAAAACACAATTTTTTGAAAAGACAAAAAATGTTTTTGATGGTGTCTAGTGCTGTACTCATACAATGTTGTAGCTAAAAAAAAAAAAATTGAAAAAAAAAAAAAAATGTGACCAAGAATGCCCAGAGACACAGATAAACAATCAAATAGAGACGAATCTGTGGGCCACTTGGCAGGTTGGTCAGGCCATCTATGGGGCTATGGTGATTCAATTATGTTATTGTTTAATCCAGTTGAAAATCTAAATCAGTGGTTTCCAACTGATGGGGATTTTCCCCCTAGAGGAATGATATTTAGAGAGTCCATAGGCGGAATAAGACTCTTAGGTAAAAATGAAAGTCATGGTGAATGCTTTTGATTTAAGGGTATTGGATTGTGTTTCTCACTAACAGACCCACAAATCAAAGTACTAGTAGCAAAAAACAAGAACAAAGATCACATTGATATATATATATCAGTTACAATAGCAGGACACTTATTTTTTGGTAATAAATTAGAATTTCAAATGGTATGTTAATTTTTTTTTTTTACTTGCTTTCTTTGCATAACTAATACACAGCAGGATTACAAAGCTGTTTAATTATGTGCTAAATAAAATTATTTGAAATTCTTTTTTTTTCTGTACTTAGATGGAAGGGAGAAAACTAGTAATCTTCTGACAAAAGGGGGAATGACCTTGAAGAGGTTGAGAACCATTGATCTAAATACAAAGGCTAAAATTTGTTTTATGCCACCAGAAATCAGATCAGACTTGGTGAAACAATTGCTGAAAAATGATTATGGACGGATAGAAAGCATACAATGGGTTATGATAACAAAATATCTAATAATTTTATATTTAATAGATATTTCTATTACAATTCTAGCCTGGTACCTATCATTTTTGATAGGTACTGTGCTAGTAACTATATAAAATCCCGTAAAACAGCCTGGGGAAAAAAAAAAAAAAAAAAAAAAAAAAAAATCGAGAAACTAGGAACTTGCAATTTTGCCATGCATGGAAAGGAAAGAGAAAAAAAAATCAATTTTCTTACCTCATTATGTAGTAAGACATACTTCAATTTATCCCCATCCAAAGCCATATCTCCACTCTTGACATAAGCTCCCCAAATGTTGCTGGCAATTGTTGCTGTTACCTGAGGGTCCTTCTCTGCATATCCAGCATAGGCAAGCAGGGCTCCTTCTTGGTTAAGAAGTCTAAAAAGATACAAACTCATTCAGCCTCAACAATTGCAGAGAAGTTTCTAATTAGAAGAAAAATGTGCGCATGAAAAAGCAGAAAGAGGAAAGGTGTACCGACAAGAGTGAGGGAATTCTCATGTTAATCAGAATTAAGGACAGGGAAGGGAAAGTCAAAAACGGGAAGAAAATCAGTGCAGAACAAACAAAAGAATACAAAATAAAATAAGTGATCGAGAGGAGATTTCAGGTCTCTTTCTACTACTCTTGGATTTCCCTCACGACTACTTTTGTTGTCAATGTGTCTACCCAACAAAGATATATGGTAATACTCCATTCAATGCCACCATGTTCAGTGCCGATTCTCTATAGCACCCTTCTTCAAATATTTTTTGTGATAAATTTAGTAATATCAAATTCTCAAAATAAATACTGAATGGTAAAAGACAGCATCACGGACAGCCTCCAAAATAACAGTATACTGCACACTTTGAAAATAAACACATACAAAATTTATCATGTAGCAATATACATTGACATCTAATGATATTACACCAGTTCTAGAAAGTAGCTACCAAATGAGATATACTGCACTAATCCATTCCATTTTGTTAAGGCTCAACAATGGCATCATATTTTAAAATAATGAAAATAGCCACAACTAGGAGTACAGCAGCAAGTGCTCAACACATGCTACATAATAAAGATCCTGAATAGTGCTGTACTTTAAGGAACATACCCTGAGCACTACTGGAGGTATTATTGCAATTTTTATATGCAATATAGAATTTTTTTTTCTGGGTGTCATCTTGGACCATTTTTTATTGAGCGTGGCTAATTTGAAGCTAAGAGAGAAATAAAACAATTAAATAACCAAATTCTAATTCTCAAGATAGTCATTCTATATTTAGGTCAAGTTTTCATCACAAGAAAGCCTAATCAACTATTAGGGGTAAACTATTTTAGACAACTTTACAAATGATAACTACCGTCACATTAGATAAACCATTGAATGACGTGATTAAACAGCAGCATAAGGGCAACAACTACATTTGTGAGAATTGTTGACATTGTTTGATGAACTCCTTTATCTGTGGTTAATTCATGTCATTTAAGGATTTTATTTTAATGTGAAGATATTCAGTCTCCACTCAAAGGCAGAATGAGACATGGTCAAGTTTAAAGTAAGGATCTACACATGTATAAGCGGATAGAGACAAAAATGAACTAGTTCCCTTGGTACTTCCCTTTGGGATGCTTCAGGCATCAGGCAATGAACTTGACCCTACCCAACAGGAATATGCAGTCTAGGGAGATGGTACCCTGGAACTTGACTTGATTTTCATACCATCCCTGCCACAAATGGCTGGGAGACTGGCTGTGCTAGAGACCACACCCCAAAAGTATAATCCTTAAAAGAATGACGGTTTATCTAAATATTACAGAATTGCAATGAGCAAGCAAAAATGATCGTTTTAAGATTCCCAGGTTGTAAGTTTTGCAAGTCACAGCAGATAAACAGTCATACACATAAGCATTGTTCCTTTTGGGTAGAGTAATTATAACTCTTTATTATGATCCACAAAAGATTAGAAAACATTCCAAATAAAAATTATTTGCCATGTATCTAATAATTCATTTTAAAGAAAATATCAAATCAGGCAATATGCAAAAATTGTTAGAATGCACACACAATGCGGTTTAACATGAACTTACTGTAATCAATAATCTTTGGCAAACAATTAAAGTCTGTTAACTTTCTAAAATGATTTAAAAAAAGGACTGATCACTTTTGCGCTTTTTTTCAAAGACTTTTGCTCTATTTCTCGATACAGACTTTTATTGTTCTCTAGATAAGGAAGATAAAAAAATTGCTGTAGGCAATGTAACACATTCAATGAAGTGGGCTGACTGGATTGAGTGAGACAAAAAGCCAGATTTTGCTTATGGGCCATATGCTGATCTGTATGTGGGCTAAGCAATTAACTATCATTTGTTATAATTCAAACTTTGAAAGTTGGGAATACAAAATAACATGTATGCAGAGGTTGTTTTCTCAACCGGCAATCCCACACTGTGACAAAAAAAAAACTAACAATGACTGGGGGTGGGGGGGTACCATGAAATATTGCTGGGGCAGACTGGGTTATTGATAATGATATTTCACTTTAGAAAACCATGCTTCACCCAAGGGTCATTATCTGATGACAGATTTTTTGATGGCAAAAACTGTTCTTACAGCAAGTGTATGAAATTACATTCATCATATGATCAGTAAACAAATAGTCAGCTTAGTACACACACACACACACATATTCTATATTCATAAGCAAAAATATCAATTATTAACTTGTTTACCCTTGCCATAAAGAAATGACACCAATATTAGAGTAAATTTGCAATTGAATTGCTTGAACACGCTGAACATGAAAAAAATAAAAGGGCATGAAGCAAATTCAATTGAGAAATTGTGACAGAATTCAATTATCATTGTGTACAAACAACTTCCTCTTAAAGAAAGGGATGTGCTTCTTGCATAAAAGTTATTTCCCTAGGGTGTTACAGACAAAAAATATGGACATATTATACAAGGAGATGTCACCAGGAATAAGTAATATAGGTTGAGAGCAAAAGTTTTTTCATGTATGGAATTTAATCAACTGGAACATTTACAAAACACTATAAGTTGTTGATGGAAGTGAGACCTTAAATGTTAAATGTGAAAACGAATCAATGAAGAATCGTTCAAAGATCAATGTGCGCACACACACAATACGAGATCAAAGGTATCTTTTATACCTTTATTTCTGGTCTAATATAAACCCAGCAAAAAGGGTTATCATACCAGCCTGCAGATTGGGTTCTTTTGCTTGCTGGTAATTTTTAGTTGTCGATCAGATGTTAGATTTCGAAATAATAACTTAATTTATAGGTCAACATTTGTAAACAAGATGGGGTTATTTTTGTCGGATATTCACAACCCTTTAGTTATGAAAAAGGTCTATCTTGGTGATGAAGGGAAACGAAATCCCATGGAAATGAGGAGGAATATATGCTCATAATTCAATAGTCTAAATAAGTTTTGAACTTTTTACTTGATAACAATGAGAATTAAAATCCTGAATCGATATTATAAAACGTAGGAAAAAAAGAAAAAACGTATTAGAATTGAAAAATCCAGTTGGAAAGTTTAATTTTATCTGGAATGTAATTGTATGAAAAAGGGGAAATGATTGTATTAGTCGAGTGATTGCTGTTTTTTTTTTTTTTTTTTTTCTTATTCCTTTTTTCTCAGATGGACATTTTAGTTACAACCTATGCGGCTAGAAATATTTCGAAGATGAAAGATAAAATTTAGTGGAGATAATGAGTTAGCGCGCGTGCGCGCACAAATCCAATGAATACTAAAAACAATTAATACACAGACGAAGTTAAATATTGCCACTTTATAATGATCAATAACGGATAGTTACTAAAATTACCTTTTTGGTGATCCAAAAAATTTATAAACTAATATTTTTCTTGGTCCTTCACTCGAAGAAGAACTAGAGGAAATTAAAAAAGGGTGGTTGTTCCCATCAGGCACGGAAGATCACCTCACCTGTTTACTATCTCCACTATTCTCTGTCAGTTTGTTTTCGTTGTTGGGGGTCTCTTCTTACGACTATTATTGATAATTTGATATGAATAAAATAAAATTACTATTTTTTTTAAAACCCTGATAAACAAAAATGATCATATAGATATTAGTAAAAAAACTAAGAATAAATCAAGGGAAATTAAAATAGGAATGTGAATTTTTTTCTACAGACCAAAAAGTACTAGAAAAGGGAGGGTCATTAGTTTTGAACTGCAATGAAAAAAAAATCTACGCTTAGGAAACCTAATGAAAACAGAATAATTGCTGGTGATAAACCGGATCACGGAATGCTGGTCATCGATAAAATCTAAAAAATTATCAAATATATTCTCAGAAAATGATATATAATTACGAAAATTTTTGGTGATTTTTTACGTCATTTTTTCGACAGTGACGAGCAAGATATCAACAGTCCATCACCGAGACTAGAGGGATCCAGACAAAATTACAACCAAAATTTAGCATTAAAATGAGATACTCATAGGTTTCCTCGTGGAGAATTGATTTAGAAAATACTTACAGTGTGCTTTGGACTCCTGAAGTGTTCACTTGGCTGAGAACTTCGGTCAGAACTTTAGGCTTTAACATAGCGCCGGATTTCTGAAAAAATAAACACGTTCTTCACTTCCGGGTATCGAACTTCCGTTTATTCGGATAAGTGTTTGTTAATGTATTCTAGTATTCTTTTGATCTACTCCAGTGTTCCCGAATAAAAGAATCTACTTATTGGAAAGAAAGAATTCCTAGATGTTTATAGAATCTATCATTCTGAAATGTATTTCGTTTAGGTATGCAACCAATCTATCATTCTTGAATGTATTCTGCTTAAAATCCGCTCTATTCCATTTCATACTTGATACGGTGTCACATGAGAAAATACGAGAAAAGGTAGATTCATTATCACGTGCTTTTATAATTTGAAAAAAAAAACAAAAAAACAACTAATTTGTAAATAGTCTTGTAATTCAATTATTCTCTTTTTTTTTTTTTAATAATCATATTTTTCAGGGAGAATTATCTTAGTGATCGTATCTTCAGTATGAATTTTTTCAATGACAGGTTTACATATCTAAACTTGAAATTTCACATCAAAATGTACATACCTTTATTCGCAATTAATGAAGACCTGTGATCGTGGTTTGTCTTCTAAAAACAACAGATAATCACGCTCGCTTTTGGGAAAAAAAACAACTCGAATAATATCCGCACAGGAAAGGCAATTCTACGTTTCTTTTGAAATCGTTGCAAAATGTACAAAATACAAGCCGAAATTAACTCACGTTAGATTCATTTTTTTAAAAAGTTAACTTAATCACCTATGACGTCAAAAACTGATGGTGGTATTTGAATAATTTTTCAATTGCACTGGTCTCAAAGAATATAAAAAGCATTATGTTGCTCAAAATTTTCTTGCTTCTGTTCAACCGTGATGAACCGTGGTTTTTTACGCATTTGCAAGAGATTAGAATAAATAAGTAAGGGAGGTTACTCTTTTATTCGCATTTGATAATTATCTCCCGGTGATCAATAACGAATTATACTTAAAAAAAGAAAAAAAAATGAACGCTACCGGACACAAATCAAAGGGACAATTTAGTTTACGCTCGGATAGTAAATGGAAGCCCTTCCCTATGGTGTGTGGGGCGGGGGTATTTAAAAATTGTAGACATAAGTAAATGTTCAAATTTTCAGCCCTCTAGCTACATTACACCGCATACAAGCAGTGCTAGATAGATTCAGTTTTGTTTTGTGGTTTTGAAGAATTTTTTTTTTTTTCACATTCAATCCCATTGTACTGTGGTTAAAATGTACACTCATGGTCACTTTTTGTTGTAGCTGTCCACAATGTTTCAGCTGATCCATTGCTGGAAAGATAAGTTGGTTGGAATATCAGCCACCTATTTCTGTAGCAAAGAAATCCTTCTTCTCTTTGGTATTATACACCCGAAGAAGGCAGTAGAATGGAACAACTGAAATATTCTAGTAACAAAAAAAGCAACACAAATAATGAGTTCAAATAGTCTGAACAATACTTGGAAGAATAACTTCAATCACATGGATGCAAGTTGAATTGTTGTTTGTAATGAGCCTATGTAAATTCTTCTGGCTAGACAAGGAATCTGAATAAAGTTCCAGTACTTGTCTGTCTGTTTCTTTTAAATATTCTTAAGTGTTGGAAAAGTCCACTACATAGAGATAGGGGAATTGTCAATCATCACTTTTTTTTAATTATTTTTTTTTATTCACTTTTTTAAAGATAAATATTGAAGTGTTCCACAAACAAAATGACCACATATATGAAATGTATGTATGTATTGCATTTTATTTATGTGTGGATGATCGGAAAAAAAAAATTATGCAAGGGATGCAAATCTTGTGTGTATACCATCAAGTAGGTTATATCTCTTATGAGTGTTACAGACAAAAAATGAATATAGACACATGCCATATTATACAGGGTATCCAAAAATTCCTTATGCACTTTTGAATATCAATAACTAGAAATTTACAAATGTAAAAATAATGCAGTAAATAGCATGTGAGAGCCCAACTAAAATAGATTTAATGTAGTTTGATAAATATTGTGCTGATTATAACTTTCACTTCAGATTCTTTGAAGGGTTAAAAATGACTGCTGTCAAAGAAATGGTTAATTCAGAACTAGGGCAGGCAGAATTGGAATCGATAACAGCTGTGAGAAGAAAGTTTGTTACTCATTATGAAAAAGATACACCTCATAAAAACTCAGTAAACAAGAAACTGGTTCAGTGAATGACAAAATCGATCTGGGAAGCCCCAAATGTGTGATGAGACTGTAACTAAAGTCACAGAGGTATTTGAAAGGAGTCCACGAGAATTGGTGTGTCATGCATCTGTTGAACTAGGCATTACCAAAATAACAGTGCACAGAATTCTAAAAACAAAATTACATAAACACGCTTACAAAATTCGAATATTACTGGAAGAAGATTATCATTTGAGATTGGATTTCTGTCAACAGATGAAATCAGAAATTGCCACTTCTGAGTTTTGAGATGTTAAGGTTTTCTGATTAAGCGACCTTTCACATTAGTAGCAAAGTCAACTGCTACAATTGCCGCTTTTGGGGAACAGAAAAAACTCAATGAAGTTCGGCAACATGAGAAAGACTCCAAAAACTAATGTGTGGTGTGCATACAGAAGTCAAGCATTATCAGTCCTTTCTTTTTCACCAAACCAATTGTAAATGGTAAACATTATCTTGCAATGTTGCAGAATTTCCTAATCCACAAACTACAAAGGTTAAATATCTTGATTAACACAATTTTTCAGCAAGATGAGGCACCCCCTCATTATCTTTTGAGTGTGTGACAGTGCTTGAATGATTTCCTAGACAAGTGGATTGGGAGAGGCGGTCCAATAGCTTGGACACCTTGTTTGCCTGATCTTAGCCCAGTAGACTCTTCCCTGTGAAGTCATGTCAAAACACTCGCCTATTCATCAAATCAAATTCTTTGGATGACCCTAAAGCCAGGATTACAAATGCAATTCAAACAATCACAGAGCAGCAACTGAATGCTTTCAAAGAGTTTGCAAACCAGCTTGGTCAATGTATTGGGAATAATGGTGGTTACATTGAAAATAGAGAATTAAACTCCACTTTGACAAAAACTTCAAAACTAAAGCCTTTATATGCTATATAGTTGTATTTTCTATATACATTGAGAAATAAATTTTTAAAAGTGCTCAAGGATCTTAAGGACAACCTGTATAAATGGACTAGTAAATATCTGTGAAAAAATTAAAATATATTAGAATTTATCTGAAATCATTTAAAAAATAAACTCAATTTTTTTTTTCAGTCAAAGAGTCTATAGTTTCAAGTGATGGGTAGAAGGTATTTTTATCCCCAAGTGGAAGAGTCCCGTGTTACAGACAGGAAAACAAAAAGGTTATAGTGATCATTATATAAGCGTTCCATTCGCTATGCCATTAATCTGCACAGGTATCAGGCAAGAGAACAAGGCACATTAAAAAAAGCATTTTTTAACTTTCGCAGGAATATCAAGATTGTCATAAATAATTTTTAGAGTCATTATCATTCAGAGAGATGTTCAAACTTTTAAACTCATTTTTAGATGTGTTAGCATTTATAGCGGCAATTGCTGTCACAGACTGACTGAAAAGTTGATGTAGCAAATGCCTCACTATCTTTACAAAGCATTCCCTCCCACTCTTATGAATTTGATGTCTCTTAAGTGACATTTTATCAATACATCATCAGAACATTGAATTTTTTTTACTACATCAGAATACTCACATGTGTCAATTGCATGAATGAAGTTTTATTTAACTACAATATTTGCATGAAATAAATGTTCTTGCAGTGGGGAGGGCTCTTAAAGTTTGGAGTTTTAAAAGTAATAGACAATTAAAGGCACTAAAGATAGAACTAGTACATCTATGGTCAGACTTTCAGGTTTGTTTGTGTTACTTTTGTTGTGGCAACATTTCAGTTGATTGAATCTACCACCTTCTTCAGGTGTGCAATTCATAAGGAAAGAGATTTATGCTTGAAGGCTGATTTTTTCATTTTTCAGCATACCTTTTCCATTGGAAGAATTAATGGCTATTTTGCAGGAAAGATGCTGAGTTGTATTATCAACAATCATTTCCATCAGGTTGGAACAAAATGAATGGCCGTTTAAAACCAAATTTAAAACGTCATAATTCTACTCGAAAACAACTTTATAAGTCAAATTAAGACGATTAGAATTGACAAAATTGCCAACGATTTGACAGTGAATTTATTTCATCCTGTTTAAACTGGGGTGACTAGAGTCAACAAACTGTTGAAAGGCATTTTTGATCTGGTGAGCATTGGTGTGCACCAGTTGGTGCATATACGCATCTAAGGCCTTGAAGAAGTGGTAATCAGTAAGGGGTAGGTCTTATGAATAGGGAGGGTGGGGCAGGACCTCGATACCTAACTGCATCAGTTTTTGCTGTTTTTTTTGCGAAGTAGTAGGTCTTGCCTCATTCTGTTCACCACTGCCAGCCAAAATATTTGCAACTTTTGATGCATTATTTCCAAATGACAACAACAGGACTCTGCTGTAATGGTCTGACCAGAGTGCAATAGACTGTTATAGATTGCTTCATTACTGCACCCCAAACAAAAATGATATGGGGGAGGGGACTCCAGTGTATAGATAGTGTGGGTATATATTAGTGTGTGGCCTTGTACAAACATTCATCAGAATTAAATCACTGGGTACTCCATGATTGTGTCCAAAGGCCTAGCTAGAGATTTGTGAGGCAGAGACTTGGCTCCTTGAGGGAGCCTTTCCTATTTATAAAGCTTGGAAGAGAAAGTAATCTTCGAGTCAGTTGATTATCAAACTTGTAAAATATTGTGATATGGATATATTCTGCAAGTATTATTTTCAATAAGAATTGTAAGTGGCCTTTTTTGGCTGTTTTTAAATACAAAAATGTTGACCTTGGAATTCTGTTATGACATAAGCAATTGGTAAAGAATATGATTCTTCCTATTTTTGTTATTCAACATAACTGCAACAGACTGAAAAGTATCTTATAGAGATGTGTGGGCACTAAAAAAAAAAAAAATCAACAAACACTGATTATATATGAATTCAGAAGAAAATTCAAATCATCGCTATTATCTGTGAAACCTGCAATGAGGTATTAGGTGCATGTTGTAATTTGTTGTAGTGTGTACTTGACAAGACTAAATTACGCTACCGCCCAACCCCAGGCGCAGGACCCAATAGGGGGCAATACGTTCAATTGGCTGAAAACCGGCCCTGCCAGCCAAATATGTCTAATCGTATTTCTAGGGTTGCAGCAATCCAAGATGTAGAAAGAGAATAGGGTTAAACATACAACTGTATGAAAACGAAACAAAACAAAAAAATATACGGTAATAGTTCATCTTGATAATTGTCTTGTTCAGAGAACACTCCAATAAATGCAAGTATATGATGCAACAAATATGTATTAAACAAAAAAACATCTCAGGTTATTAAAATTACGATAATTAAAAGCTATTTGAAAGTTTATGAGGGTACATAGTAGCGTCAAAACTTCGTTTAAAACTGATCAAAGATATTTTTTAAAGCGAGGATGAAGGGAAGAGGTTTTTTGTGAGAAAAAAATTCTCGAAAGAAATACTTGCAGCCGAGGGTTGTGATATATTCATTGTTGAAAACGAACTTTCAAATTGCTAATCAAAATCAACCATTTTAAATTTCTGTCGAATATTGACGAAAACGTTCGAATAGTAGGTGTTCATTTTATCAGATAAAAAAAAGAAAGTAATAATCACTGGTCGGCCATTGAGGGTTAAACAAACTCTAAAACTCAAATATCAATAAAATCCATAAAATCGTTGGGGGTTTTATCCAAAAAATTTTAGCAAGTCAATGTAAAATACCTTTTGATATTCTTCCAATATTTTTTCTGTTTCTGTAGACGACATGTTGTTTGGAAATAATTAAGTTTCGTTCGCGCGATGAACAGTGCAGAAAATGTATAACAAGAAAAAGTTAGAAAGACTTTGTCTACCACATGACCGTTGAGTCGCGAATAAACTTTGGACGACGGGATAAGGCTTGTTCATCAACTCGTATCAGCCACTTCCTTGGAGCCGTTTGATTTTAATTCATAACAATTAAACTTATCTCTAAATTATTTTTTTTTTCCTCAGGAAATAACTTAGCGTACGTTTCTGTGATTTAATTCACTTCGCTCTTCTGACTTATCAATCTACCGTATTTCTACAAGAAAGATCTGCATTTTTTTCTTTAGAGTATTGAGCTAAAAAAATCCAGGTGCGTTCTATCTACGGAAATTTAATTGTTGTACGTATTTGTATTCACGGGATAATGGATTTTTCATTCGAATTTAAAGCTGAATTATCAGTTGCGGTCTATCTAAGTACACAGTGAACAGTGGCATCCATAATTAAAAAGCTATATACGAGCCCGTGCCAAACTGGTAATAGGTCTAATCAATAAATCACACTTTTGAGAGGAGTGATTGTCCTTACGCTGGCCACGGCAATAACCGTCACTGCCCGGAGTTCACAAATCATGAGTTTTCCTTGTCTCGGAGTTCTTCGAGATTTTTGTGACGTGAAATAGACTTAGAGGTGACAAACACTCTTTTCAGTGTGAAAGACTTATTTTAAGAAGAAGTAAATGCTATCATATCTGCCTCTGCCAAGGTGAGTCATCCCCCTCCAAATCGCAGGCCTATTCCGACTGGCCTCTCCGACCCACTCTCGTCTGGCCTAGATATATGAACAGCAAGAAGTATTGCAAATAAAGTGAAACAAATGGTACTTTCTAACAAATTCAACACGTAGACCATAATGAGCTCAATCTTCATTGATTGACCCATACTTGAGGCCTTATACCAGACTAAGCTACTTCTGATTTGTAAATATCGATACGGATCCTGAAGCACAATTACGTGCTAGAGATCAGTATTCGAACCAAGGTACGAAACAGGATTTTGCAGGCTGATATTATAGGCAGGCCCTACTTATAAGATCGGCATGACACAATCTTTCTACCACCATTATTGCATCATGTATCATGTACTGCGAACTAAGCTGCTGCTTTAGGTCCTGTGGTCACAAGAGGCGGTGAAGCTCACAAACCAAATCAAATTATCCTTGAAGCTCATGGACGTACGAGCCATGGCGAAAGGGGCAAGTGTCTCACCCACTCCCATTCAAGCAACACTTTAGGCAAATCTGTGTAATTCGGATAAAACTGGAAAATTTCGAACAAATCAAGTTTGCCAACCCCCTTTTATAGAAAGAGTTCCCATGCACCTATGTTAGAGAAAGGCAATGGGGCACTAATCAAATTCTGCTTAGGGCTCATGAAGGCCCTATCCACGACCCTTTGAATTAAAAGTCCGTCCAGTGGACATTAAGATGCTGAATGTATTTTTACCATTTCGTAAGTGCCATATGATCGAGATATCATTGCAATTTCATTGAGCGAGTATTCACCATGTATCGATCAAGTGAGATTCTTGTTCAGCTTCTTGCTAGAGCTTGACCCGGCCTGTCCATTCAGCAAACCTATGGAGTTGTCTAGAGTGCAAAAGTCCAAGAGGCGTACTACAAACTGTAAAAAAAATAACCATTGAAATACAACCGTTGCGTAAATTTCAAGTCTCAACAAGGGCATATGTAACCCTTGGACAACTTTTAAGCCTCGTCTAGGGCACATGAAACCTATACGCCGGCCCTGGGTAAAGCACTATTTTCGGAAAATAGATTTTGTAGATCAAAACAGCACACCCTTGTAAGATGGAAAAAAATCTTTTATTCTCAGATTGAAAGTTACTTGATTTGAAACAAAATATCTGATGATGATCGGAATATATATCTGTTGAAGGAAAGATGAAAAACCTACCCTCAGAAAACTCTTAAATGGCAGTGGAACTGTCACATGTTGCAAGTTCCTCGTTGGCTTAGATGACCCCATGGTGTAATTGTGTTGAGCAGTAATAAATCTCAATAATTGTGTTTGAAGACCAACCATTCTGTTTTATTTCGTCTTGGTCGGTCAGCAGTTAAGTGTACGACATTTCTCCGTGTAGTAAAATAAATAAAAATAGATAAATCATAATCTGAAGGAGAGAGACGGGGGATTAAACCGAAAAGAGCAAGTTTTATCTCCTCTCATTTTTTTTCTATCTACGAACTCAGTGAAAATGCGATGAGTTGTTTTCGTTTATTTTTCATCTATATTGAACTCTTCTTCGTTGAGTTATTTCATTCAAACACAAAATGAGCATAAACAGCCTGAGCTGAAATCCGAACTCGTTTCATTGATTTTAGTTTTCTGTGCTAGTTGATCATTTACCAGTTACACATCTCTAAATCAACTTGAAAGCATCCAGAGAGCGCATGCCTCTGACAATGCAATTATCAAGGGGGGAGTATTCGTGTATAGATTCATTCCAAAATTTAATCAGTTCTCCCATAGTCTACTGTCCGCCCCTACACAGAATTTCATGGAAGTTCATTGGGAACTTTTAGAGATATTGAGCATATTCATGAATGCAATTGAACAAAAACGGGAAAATATTTCTCAATCGAAATTCCTAGATCCTAAATTTTGCCACCGCTTTACTATCTCACTGCTCACTCATCAACAAAGTTTCATCGTAATCCATTCAGTACCTTCGGAGATATCGTGTGGACTGACGGCCAGAAGAACAGACAAACAGACGGGGAAAAAATATCCCGGTTGCAACGTAAGTATAGTTCTCTCTAGGCTGGGCATGCACGCACATACACACGTTTTGCTACCAGTGCACAAAAGGAAAAAAGTGCGCACAAAAGACTCCAAATGCGGTAAATAGCTTGCTGAGTCCCAATTGAAAAATATTGATTCAATAAGCCGAAATAATAAAGGCACCTATACTTCTATTATGGGAAAAAAACTCGCACAACATAAGATTTTTTCGCCTACTGACAACTAAAAATCAGGGGCGACATTGGTCGCAATTAGTTCAAACAACTTCATCAGGGTGATTATTTGAATATACTTGGCAATTTGGAATTTGCGTGTGTGCAGAGCGAGACGCGTTCCGTAGCTCAAAATTGAGTCGTGTTCAGGCTAAACTGATTAAGGCTTAATTATACAATGCTATTAATTCCTAATTATACAGTACCAACTATTTCTAATTGCATAATACGATTGCTAATTTTACCATAGATTCCATAGTAGCAAATGCTCAACTCATTATAGTAAGGGGGAATTGAGAAGCCACGCATGATGATTATTCAGAACATGGTTTGACCGAAGATCAATAATTTGATTTTACACTAACATAGAACCCGTCAAAAATGACAGGTAACGACCGATCTTAAGATGAATTAAAACTTAAAGTTACGTAGCAGAAACAGGAAACACGTCAGTTTTAATGTTTTAGATATTTTGAGTTTTTATCTTTTCAAATTTGCAGCGATGAAAGGATAAAATATATTACAGTTTTTTGCTACAAAAAGGGTGGGGTCACATAAAATTGGGAGTCACATTGTACTCGGATAAATACGGTAATAAATATTGATTGATAAATTTTTCAACAAAGTATCTCCCTTGACTTTCGCACTTCAGAATGATCTAAATTCAAATATAAAATATCTAAATTGACAACACTGAAGATAAGTAACTGAAATGCTTCTAAGCCGTAGTTTTAGCACGACGAACGGATTTTTTTTTTTTTTTTTTTTTTTTTGCATAACAATTATGGCAGGCTGCTCCATACACCATAAGTCCTTTCTGAACATGCACCTTTGGAATGGGTATTGCCCTAGTGGCCGTAAATGACACTAGCTGTGTATAATTTGTCCATGCACCATTACTCGTGGTCTACATTTAAACTATAAAGGAGTGGCTGGATGAGCAAGCAATTCGTCAAATATTTTGAATTTTGGGTTGTTGACCGAATATTTTGGGGCAACTGTTAATGGGACATAGGAAAATGATAAACAAGTTATTAGCTTGAAATGAGCTATCATATTTAGACTTAATGACAATTAAACCATTATGACACTTGCAGAATATCAACTAAGTGATTTCAGTTATCTTCCAAGTTTCTGCTCATTGTATACTCCTGCGTGGCCTGTGAATTGGTTATAGTCAAGTTGTCCTTTCTTTTAGGGTGAAAGAGGAAGGAGAAAGGAAAGAGAAAGAAAGAGAGAAAAGATAGAAATTGTAATATCGAACAACATGATATGATATCCAATACATTATGTTAAAAACCTTGTATTTGTTCAATACACGATCTTTAGTAACCTTTAGAGAATTTAGAAACATATATATCCATAGGTGTACAACCCAGAATACAGGAGGCTGAACTGTCATAATTAAGTTTAATTCAGGCAAAACTGGGGAAATTTCGGGTAAATGGACCCCTCTGTACATCCTAATCAAAGAGTTACCATACATGTATATGTCTCGTGGTTTCACAGTTTGGATAGGTATTTCCCGTTGATCAGTTTTAAAGGTCTACTCAAGACTTTAAGCACCTTCACAGGTAAGTCTTCAAACGGTTAACAGAGGATTCCCAAAAGTTCACAAAACTCTGTTAATCGCAAACATCGTGAGATACCTCCTCTTTTACCTATAGTTCAGTTAGAAAGTATACTTCAGAGAATATATCTTCGATGCCAAGGCATATTGCTATGGATGCATGAAAATGCCAACTTCCATGTTCCTTGTTGGACCTTTTGGTCATCATCTATCGGAGAAGTGTTGAATGGTCTTTCTTGAATACTGTCTACTTCAAACAGACGCATGTATCCTCTATTCTATAAAATAACTTGCTCTGTTTATCACTGTGTGCCCCCCCCCCACCGAACATTAGGACCGCTCAGCCATATTTGGCACATATTTGACATGCATACTTAGTGGACCTAGGGGAGGGAATGTTCTAAAGTGAAAAGGGTTGAGAAATATTGAAAAAAGGTTTTAGAGGAGGCGTTCTATTTACAATTTAACTATAACGTCACACTGAACACTTACTCTCCGTCTAATATACAAATATACATTCTATTATATATTATATTTTATACATATATACATATATATATTCTTTTTTTAAAATTATATTATATCATTCATTTCTTTTAAATAAAACAACTGGATATGTTTGCCACGGTGTCCTCCCTTAAACTTTGGAACAGCTAAATCACATTTGACACAACTTTGGCATGCATACTAAATGGGCCCAGGGGAATGTTTTGAATTAAAAATATTTTGAGAAAGAACATTCAAAAAGCGTTTTAGAGGGGGTGCTCCTATTTACAATGTAACTATAATACAAAACTCATATCCTTACTTTCTGTTCAGTATATAAATGTGCATTTTTAAGGCAAAGCAGTGGTAGAAGGTGTGACTGCAAAATCTTTGCTCTAAGCTCTGAGTGGCGTGAGTAAACCTTTGCACAATTGTTGCTATACATGCACAAAATATCATTTTACATTTTTTTTATAAATAGAGAAATTTGACAAGTACTGCGAAAGGTCACTGAGATAAAGTTCCACATTTATTATCAGATTTAATGCCAAATATATTGTCAGGTTTACAGCTTGAATAGAGTCCAAGTATATATGAAAATATGATTTATTAAATATCATCTAAATAGCAATGTCTGACATCTAGGTGCAACCTAAACAATAAACATCCAATTGGGGGCGAAGCAACGAGTTCACATATAGTCCAGCAAAAATGTAATTTGACAACTCGCAAATTGCTGTAAAAAAACTGGACGGATATTGTATCCTGGGTATGTTCTGAATGAGAGAAGAAAGTCTACAAAAATTGTATGGAGGAGAAGTCCTGAAATTCAAAATGGCTGCCATCCACACTAGTTACAATAATCTTGAGAAGTATACATTGTATTGTCGAAATTCGATAGGTGCATTGCTAAAGTCCTAAGGAAGTGCAGTGCCAAGTTATTTGAATTAGTTATTTTCGAGAAAGCTGCAATTAGGAAAAAGCCAAATGTGCCGTCCCTCACAAATCCAAATGAAAACCGATCATAGTCCAACACCAATTGGGATAAACTATGTAGGTCAAGGCATTTTAGAATTGGAATATGTCATGCAGCTGAGATAAGATGATTTAAAATCTGCTGTTTGACATTCACCATATTTTGTTATTATTACAGATAAGCTCATTCAAAATCAGAGCCCAAATTGCATTTACTTAATTGTATGCCAGTGATTCTGAATGTAATGGTGTAACTCAAGAATCATACAATATAGCCCCGTGTGATTTTCTCTGAGTACTAAGGGGAAAACGATGCATGTCTTTAACTTTAAGTTGTTTTTTTGGAAATTCCCCATAGAAATGTCAATAATAATAGTTTTGAGTCTTCGTTCGTACTCACACTGATATAGTCCGGTAGTATTGTGTAAATAAATTGACATAACTCATCGTTGGAAAGAGGATTTCATCAGCTTTCCAACAATGTATCGTATCAATTTGTATCTGTTGGATATGAAAAGTTACAGACAAAATTTGTGAACTTCGTAGTCTGCAGTGTAAGGATTATGGGTTTATATGTATATATATCACCGGGAAAGGAATTCTATCGGCTTTATAACAGTGTATTGTGTCAAGGGTGAATATCATCAGTATCAGCACCCTTGAATTATCTTATCTCAGATGCATGACAAATTCTACTCTAGACTGCCTTGACCTGCATAGTTTATACCAAATCGGAACCGGGCTATGAACAACTTTTCATTTGGATAGTGATTTGTGTGGGAGCTTTCTCGAGAACCGCTCATTCAAACAACTTCAAACCCGATACTGCACTTCTTTAGGTCTAGACCATATTGAGGATACAAAATTTGTTGAGTTTTTTAAAGTTGGCACCATTTTAAACATGAAATGCCTAGACTAATGCCACAACAGGACAATAACAACGCCAAAAACACCTCAAACACCTAAATTACCTACCTTTCTGTCGTTTGCTTTATTTGTTACAGATTTAGACATTGTCACTGTCCTGTTGTAGAATTGGGACTCGTTCCCTCGCCCTCAATGATACGTACTGTATATAATTTCTTTTTATTGTATAAAACAACCGTCTCTGTACGTGTGTCCTTCTATTGAACATTGGTGCAGATCAACAAATTTGGCACAAATTTGGCTTGTATATTCAGATCTAGGGGAATATTTTAAAGTAAAAAGCTTCGAGAAAAGCAACTAGGATGGTTTTAGGGGTGGGGTTTATTTACAATGTTATTACAGCAAACATTGAATTACGTGGTTTTGATTAATGTGGGTTTTGATGTAGTACGGTTAATGTATTGATGTTTGAATAAGTATGTAAGTATACGCTAAAGAAAAATCAGATTAAAATATGTTAATAACTTGAACAGTGTGGTTTTGAACTGTACGGAAATCTGAAACAAGCTAACCACGCTAATCACAGTACGCCTGTATATTGCTAAACTGGACACTTACATACCGATATATATATTAGCTGGAAACCACCTGATATATATATATATATATATATATATATATATATATATATATATATATATATATATATATATATATATATATTCTAGAGAGCTTTACAGCTTTAAACACTTGAGATATAAAAGAACTTTACATAATTTATGTCACTTCAGTCAATTATTTCGAAATATCTGTTAATGCAATTTATGTTGGCCTTTCAATGGGTTTTATATTGTACACAGGATTAGAAATATTATGGTACTATGTTTGAAACTTTCATGTTGGGATCATCAGCTGTTTACCATGTAACCGTTTCGGGGAATCAAAAACAAAACAGTAATAGCAACATGACTTCCAGCACTGTTACTCAAACACCACCCCCTTTTCAGGTATATATTTTTTCTTTATTTTATTATCTTAGAACCGGTAGGTTACCCAAAACATGTATTTGATGATGAGAGATTAGTAAGTATAACAACGGATGTAACTCGTTGTTCGTGTCACTTCTGTTGATTGTTCACCCATGTGAATATTAAATTTGTTATTTCAGATTTAATCTGGGACAGCATACAAACCAACATATGATATAATCTTTAAGAATACTATTTAGTCAGAAAAAATTCATTGAGTTGATTTTCTATCAAAATATTCAATCGAAAAATTTGATAAAATATTTTAAGATCATGAATCTCAGATCGAATATATGTATATATATATATATATATATATATATATATATATATATATATATATATATATATATATATATAAATGCGCAATAAATTTCATAGCTGAGTGATGAGAGATTTTCCCTTAATTGGATGAATCTATGGGACACTGCTTTGGATCAAATCCTTAATAATATGCTCACTACGTATGATATGGTCAGACTATTCACCTCGTCTATGTGTTTATTTGTTCACAGCATTTCGGCCGTGTACCCTCAGGTCCTCGTCTGGTGTTATTGGTTTTAGAATATATAATCACTTCTTTGTGCACGTTTAGACTGGACACGTCACATCCATTTTTTTTTTTTTTGTATATCCGAGTTGTATTTTCGGTGTCAACTTCCGAGTTGCTCCTCTTGCATTGAATAATGTTTGCTGAGAAGTCCCTTGTGATGAAACCATATCATACTTGATGATTGATATACCTTGTCTAACAAAATTCAGACAAAAATTAACATGTTCACTGTAGATCAAGGATTGGCGACTTTATCACATTACTTGGAAGTATCTTTTCGGCTACTGTATAATACTAAAAGTATTATACAGTAGCCGAAGAGATGCATTATGACCAGAGGTACTGAATAAAGGTACCTCTAAAATGCACTAACTTGAAGAATTAAAAAAAATCCTCAGTGGTGTTGGGTCTGCAGTTACGCCCATTCTGATGTACAATTTTATATATCGATCTATTACTAAATGTCTGGTTATTTTTATCCGTCTATGACCTTGAAGTAGCCAAAACGGTTCATTGTTGTCAGAGATATTGAATAAAGGTAAACCTAGAATGCGTTAACTCGAAGAATACAGAAGACTGGGTGATTGGCAACAACAACAACAACAGCAATGATGATGATGATGATGATGATGATGATGATGATGATGATGGTGGTGGTGATGATGATGGTGATGATGATGGTGGTGATGATGATGGTGATGATGATGATGATGTCTTGGATAGGAATTCCAAAGAGTTCGGTAAATCCAGTTGAGTGAAAAATCCCAGCTCAAAAGTCTATCGTATTTATTAGCAAAAGATTTGAACATATCTGGCGAGTTTGCAGTTTCTAAAATGTTGTATGTTTCATTTTATTTTAATTATTACATAATTCAAAAATATCTGTGTGGCACATGTTGACTAGAAACAAAAGGAAAGTTTTACTTATTAACGGTATAGTAGGTAGTGAAGCATTAACTGGAGAAAGAAGGCTATGTTCGGGATTGCAAAGAGTTCGGTGAATGTAGTAAAGTTTTAAAATTCTTGCTCAGATGTCTACCTTATTTCAAGCAGAAAATGTGAACATATATGGTTACTTTGTTGGCTCTTTGTTTAATTTATTAAATGATTTTAGAATGTGTGTACTTATACTGAATCAAAACTCAAAGGAAGCGAGGGAAATATAAGGACAGATCAATAAAACTCATCTACCTACTTGTTGATTTATATATGAAGAAAAGTTTAAGGACTCATTGAAACAGGTAGGGTCACTTGATCTTGTCGAGAATCTAGCAAAAGAATATCCTTCCGACTCAAAGAGGCAGACAAGAACTCAAAAAAGGTTGCAGTGGGATGGATTGATCACAAAAAGCATACGACATGATCCTACATAGTTGGATACTCAAATGCGTCAGGATATTCAAAATCAGCGAATCATTGGTGAGATTCAAAGCTGGGAAGTAGACTTGACAGCTATAGGAGAAAACTAAGCAGAGGTTAGTATAAAAAGAGGGAAATTTTCAGAGGTGAACTCATTGTCCCAATTCTATCTGTACGAACCATGATACCACTAAAAAGAATATTGGAAAACAGCAAAGAATACCACTTCTTCAAATCAGAAGGAGAGTTCAACCATCTTATGTATATGAACGACATAAAGCTGTTTATAAAGAAAAGAAAGGAGCTCGAAATGTTGTTCAACAAAGTCAAAGAATACAGAGATGACATTAGAATGGAGTACGGAATAGAAAAAAATGCATGCTTATGGTAATGTGCAAGGAAAGGATTATAACAGTAGAAGGAATCGACTTACCAGATAACAACAAAGTTAGAGTTTTAACCATATAGGACCGATATAGATATTTAAGGCTTCTCGAATGTTGCTCGATAAAAAGAAAGAAATGGAAGGGAAAATAACAAAAGGGATACCCTAGGAGGATAAGAAAAAAGTATTCAAAATATTAAAACACATATTTGATAAAAGGAATGAACACATGGGTAGCATTGGTAATAAGTTACACGAGTCCATTTCTTGGATAGACAAAGGATAGACTCCAGTCAATGGACCGGCAGACAGGAAATCTTATGACGATGCACAAGACTCTACACTCTAGAGATGACAAGATATACCGAAGGCCTAGAGGAAAGAAGGTGACAGAAGACACCAACATAGAAAACTATGTCCAAATGGCGAAAACAGAATTAGGAAAGAATGTGCAAGCAAGCAATGAAGATATTATGCAAAGGACTCGAAATAGTGCAACAAACAACAAAAAAGTAGCAAATGAGTGAGTAGTAAAGAAAAAAAATGGAAACAGAGAGAAACTCTAGGAGATTAAAAGACAGGTTGAAACTATCGCAGACGAGCGATAATGGACATGGCTACACAAAGGTGATCTAAAGAGAGAAATAGAATTGCTCATCATTGTAGTCTAAACAAATGCATCAGTACAAACAATATCATGGCAAATGCCGCGTATGTGGAAAGAGGGGTGAGGCTGTAAATCACATAACCAGTGAATGTAGTAAACTAGTCGAAAGGGAGTACAAGCACGATAGGATTACAACAGTCATACATTGAGAACTATGCAAATGACTGGGATTCGACAATGTAGACAAATGATACCAGCTCAAACCAGAGGATATCCCAGAAAGTAAGAACTACAAATTACTCTGGGACTTTGACATCCATACCAATCGTCCGATCCAAGAAAGAAGACCGGACCAGGTAGTCATGGGAAAGGAAAGAGAACCTAACAAATAATAGGTGTGACGATGAAAGAGGGTGAAAAGCAACGAAATCACCAGAATTCGGCAAGGAAGCTGAAGGAAGTGTGGTGCATTAAAATCAGGGTCGTACCAATAATAGTTGGCGCACTGGGAACCGTGCCAAAGACATTGAAAACAAAATTGGAGGAGCCGGAGATGAGAGGAAGGACTGAAACTGAGAATACGCATTACTGGGGTTTGCAAAAATGATAAGATATATTTATCAGCTAGAATTACAATTGTGAATCAAAAAGCTTCGAAGATTGGAAAGGTTTGATTGCTCGAAGTCATTAAGAATTTCTAAAGGTCTCCTATTAACGTCAATGAGTGAATGGGTGGATCCGTAGGAAGAGTAAGATGAATCGTCCATCGCCAGAGAAATGGGTCCGTATTAGGAAAGCGTGAAAGTCTTCTGATTGGAGTTGTAATGGTTCGCAAATTTACCAATAGTCTGTCGACAGAGAAATATAAATGCTTGTACTTGCCTTTAATGTGTGTGTGTGCGCGCGTGCGTGTGTGTGTTTGTTTGTTGAGACAAACATACCCCAGCGTACGCGTATCCTAGAAAGTTTTGGCTTGTCTATTGATACAGTGCTGGAGGCTGGCTGATATCGTAGAGAATCGGTTCCCAGGGAAGCTGTTTCCATTGGTTAATTTGGGCAATGTCTACTACTACGTCCGTGCGTTTGATCAATGTATTGGCTTTTGACAGATTTTTTTACAAACCAGGCTTGCCATCATCCAAAGTATGGGAGTCCGTAATTAATATAATTGATTGTAAGGAATTTTGGATTCTGTTTGTTGACAGATATCCAGAAGTTCCCATAGTAGTCTCTATTATTATTTATTTATTGGCGAATGCGTGAAAAATCCTGGCTCATTCTAGTCACATCAGATTACACTAATTTTCCCTCAACTTTCACTGGATTTTCTGGTAAATGATATAATTTAAACAAACGTTTTTATACTTTTCTTCTAACATACCGAATTTTCTGAGAAAGTTCAATATTCTGTTAAAAAGAGATTTTTCTCATTCACGCAGTCCTACGAATACACTTTTTAACTACATCGATGTTGAAGGGTTTAAACAACATTTTGCTATTTTCATCCAATATTTATTTACATGAGTTTCGTTATTGTCTGATATGATATTAAAACCAGGTTCATCCTAAAATTCAATTGTTGCTATGCAAGTGGCGGTACGTAGTGTTGCCACTTTACCTCAAATTTTTATACCCAGATTCGAGTCAAGAAGTCTCTGAATATATCTATTTTTCCCGAAAAATATCCCCAAAGATATATTACGTATTCATTAAGACTTTTTTTCGCAGCAAATGATAAAAATGAAATGTAATTCAACATTCGTAACGAATGAGACTGGATTTTTTGAACAAAAATAAATCAAAATTAAATAAAAAGGTCAGACTAATCTCAAGTCCCCATGGAAAAAATTAGAGATATTTGAATTTGTGCGAGAAGAGTAAATTCTGCTTTTGTGTATTATTGGTTCAAGTCTAAACTTGTCAGATATTCTTAGATGAGAATCTAAAAGTTTCAGATGAACAACTAAATTTTTTTTACCAAGATTGAAGGAAATATCTAATTAAAAAAATATCCAAGTCTGTTTGAAAAATATCTTTTTGGATGTGAAATAGTTAAAACACAATTTTCAACACACTAGCTCATAAAAAAATATCTAGATCTGGATGTAAAATATCCAAAGTGGCAACACTGGCAGAGTGTATGAGAGAGAGGGAGAGTACTTGTGTAAGAGAGGAAGAGACCATATTCTTATCATCAAAACTGAACACCTGCTTGCTAGAAATGATGAGAGAGAGTGTGTGTGTGTGTGTGTGTGAGTGTGAGTGTGTCTGTGTGTGTGAAACAGACAGACAGATAGACAGACAGACAGACAGAAACCATCATATGACCTACGTCATTTTGCAGCATGTCGTTTTGAAGGTACTCAATGAATAGAAAGGGTGATCAATGAACACTCTCGCCCTTTTCTTTGCAGTGATCACTAAAAGGGCCTGAGTTTGAACCCCCCCCCCCGAAAAAAACAAGCGTGAACAGTGCTGATCACTATCTAAGGGACAAACTTAACATAATATACATTGAACCCTCCAAGTAAAAACCTATTGGCTGGATGGGTGTGGGTGTTGAAACAGTAGGCATAATCAGTAAAAAAATTGAAATTTTTGGCCATCTAGCTCCATTGGTGCTGCCTGTACGCATAACACATACATACATAGCCAGCTAGCCAGACCAACTTAGAAACGGAAGAAACCTACGTTGACGTTGATATTGACTATGGTGTGTTGACAGTTTTAGTTGACGGTTTCTTATTGAAGACAAAGCAATGATTTTAAATAGCATAAACTGATTGATTTCATTTTTATGGTGGGCACCGCCACTCAATTAAAAACATTTTAAGTTCGGTCACTGGGTGCATTGATTTTATGTATTTCTGTATCATTTGGTAACGCTCTCTCTGTCTGTCCGTCGCTCTTCCCCTTCTCTGCCGCTCTACGTGTGTGTGTGTGTGTGTGTGTGTGTGTGTGTGTGTGTGTGTGTGTGTGTTTTTCTATCTATCTATCTTCCTTTCTTTCTTTCTTTCTTTCTTTCTTTCTTTCTTTCTTTCTTTCTTTCTTTCTTTCTCCTTTTCTCCCTCTCTATCTCTTGGTGATGGAAATGGGTTTAGGAACTAGTTATACGGTAAGGCTGTATCTAGAATTTATGAGTACAGTGTAAGGGAAGGTGGTTCTGATAGGAATTCAGCCGATGAGACGTAGACATGCGATCGGTCAAACATTTATGAAGCATGGAAAAACAATTAAATTTATTCAGAGCAACAGGAATAAATAATTTAGGTATTTACTTCTGATTTTTTCCCCTGAGTTCTCTTATTTCTTTTTATTTGTTTCGCCGTTTTTAACCCTGAGTGTGCGAGGGTGTGAGAACTTACAATCGAGACCGCCTTCCCTTTCATTGTGCCAATTCATGCTCGGGAATCACCAAAGGGTTCCATTAAGGATGAGTGAAGTGCGCGTGCCGGAAACAAATTAAAAAAAAGTGGGGAGGAAGTTTGGAAGAGACTGGAGGATTTTTTGAGGGCAGTGTGAATGAGCGTGTTTTTAAGCACGGTTGATGCGCGCGCGCAAGTTCACGCACGCACACACACTCGCATACGCATACACACACACACACACACACACACACACACACACACACACACACACACAAACAAACAAACAAACAAACAATCAATAACAAAAAAAAAAAAATGACGCACACGCTCACACACCCGCGTGTGTACCTACATTAAAGTAGCCAGTTAGCTATTATCAATTTAAGCTCTGCCAGAGATTGGAGGTGGGGGCTTAGCTCCATGAGTGCCCTCCCCTCTTGAACCTTTAGTGAGATTTGTCAGTAATTGACTGTTGGAGAACTATGTATTAGCCCCCCACCTCAGCTACTGAGCTTTGCTTGAATCCGGCACATGGCCAAATGTTGGGACGGGTGTTTGGAAAAAGTAGAAAGATTGTGTTGCACCAAACGAATGGGGAGGACCTGTCTACAAAATCGATATTCAAAATCAACGCTTTTAAAACAGTAACATCGATTAATTAAATTTGATAGCGCGCACTCTTCATTTCGTACATTAGTAATTTAGTTTTGTACGTTTAAATTACAAAATATTTTCTTGAAGAAATTAATTGCCATTATCAAGAATGCAGGGCTCAAGAAATAGAAAAAGACAGAATGGAATATGATAAAACAGAATTGGGTAGATAGATAGATAGATAGATAGATAGATAGATATTTTTCTTCTTAACGCGAGAAGAAGAATTATTGCAAATACGCACTTCCATATTTTCTATCGTACGACAAGGGAAGTCACTCTATTTTTGGATAGTCCCAATGTATGCTAAACCTGATTGCATTCTCTCATTCCTTTATTCCATAAAGTTAATCGTTGTGTTCGTTAAAATAGGAAGTGTGATGATAACACTGTCGTTATCAACGTAGGTATCGATCAAGGTTTCATTCTGTTATTCCATTTTTATTTTATGTGTTCAATATATAAACTTAGCTAGCCTGGCCGAGTTGACAGTTTGTATAGATTCGGCCAATCAGTAATACAGGCAGCATGGCCGGGACTAAAAGGGTTCCCGAAGATGTGCTTGAATATCACCTTTATCCATTAATTTCTGATGACTTGAATGATGAGGAGTTATTGGAATATCTTGAAGAACAGAAGGATATGTATCTTGCCCACCTGAGCCA
Source organism: Thysanoteuthis rhombus (assembly GCA_963457665.1). Classification (NCBI taxonomy): domain Eukaryota; kingdom Metazoa; phylum Mollusca; class Cephalopoda; order Oegopsida; family Thysanoteuthidae; genus Thysanoteuthis; species Thysanoteuthis major. The sequence goes on from OY735205.1 coordinate 11,800,170, forward strand.
TTTATTAGTTGATTATATTTGGCAAAACGAAGCATTTAATTTGAAGCCTATACCAGGAAGTGGTGAGTATCAATAAATTGATCAGTGCAAATGATGTAGTTAAAGTTAAGTAGTGTAAAGTGCAACTGTCATCTTATTGAATCTTACCAATATGAGAGGATATTCTAATTTTGCCTTTCGTCTCTCAAGGGATCCTAGAGGCAGAATCCTATACGTCTTTCTCTTTCTACTCTTGATGAAAAATAAATGATGATTTTGAGGTTGACTTTTTAGCGAAGGATAGTGTCATCATAACACTGCGAGTTCCCCCCAAAATGGATGATCCATCCATTCATTCATTACCCATTCATTCTCTTTTTAAGAACACTTTAATGATGTCATTTGTTAGTATAATGCGTTTTTTTCTTCTGTGAACGTAGAAGTAGAAGTGTGTGGGACCACAGTGTGTGATGGGAATAGGTTTTATGAATTAAGTATAACGGTTAGGCTTGTGTGTAGAATTTATGCTTGAGGATCACAGTGGGGTCCATGGATGATGAGCGAAGTGGACCCGTGCCATTGGGGGTTCTGGTGCTTTGTAAGCTTGGGGCAGTGGGTATTATTTTTTGACTTGGCCAATTTTGAGGTGTACAAGAAAAACTGAAAATTGAGAAGTAAGTATATGACCCCCCCCCCATTTCGATCTCGGAGTGAGTGGGAGTGTGACGAAAAAAAAAAATTCATCATCATCATCATCTGATGATGATGTGATATTTTTAGACCGATGCTTGTTAGCGTTAATCAGTTGTTGGTTAGATGAATGCACGTGCGTATTAAGAAAAAAAGAAACGAATCTTGCTTTGTTGTAATGATAATGTTTATATAAAAGCTCTCTGTACAGTTTCATTTTCTCAGAATAAAAAAAAACAACTAGTAATGGCTTTTTTTTTTGTTTCACTTTTTTTCTGATCGTTTGGAATTCAGTTTACAGCTTATGCTTTAACCTTTTTCGTTTTAAAAAGTAATAAATTCGTATTTTTCATCAACGCAAAAATCGTTCAGATATTATTATTATTATTATTATTACTTTTGGGGTAGAGAGCTTTAGAGAATGTTCATGTGGGCTTTCGCAAATTTTAGATCTATTAAATGCACCGTATTTGTATTTATTTAGAGATACTCTATGCCAGGAGTGGGATTCATTTCTATCTCGGAATTAGGGTACAAAGTTTCTTTCGGGACCCCTTCTCTTCGTTTGCCTGTTTTATCCACTTCAATACAGCATACGTACAATTTTTCTGATATCCTAGGAAATTAAGACCCCTTGCTTGGTACATCTACTCTACCTCGCTCTCATAGGCCCCGATTAGATGTTTTCAAATGTCCTAGTTAGGGTTCTCTTGGGATTAAAAGTAGCTTGGTTATGGTGCATTTTTTACGTACACCTGAAACAAACAAAATTTCAAAATGTAGTGGTCAAAATATATGCCCCCTGGTTGGTAATTCTGTCTAGCAAATATTTTAAAATTATTGTCCGTGTTTATTTTGTTAAGTTGTAACTAAATCATGTTTCACCAAGAGGAAGGTGGAAAAGAAGGAGAAGCTTTAGACATCACCAGTCTGAGTGGAAGGTGTTATTTGTACGTAAAGTAAATAAATCCTATGAAGCGTGTGTTTGCAGCTATGTCTAGAGACTTCTCACTCTCACGTTTCCAAATTATTTTCTAAATTTATACACTCTTTCAATACTAAAATAGCGCCAGATCCATTTACAGACTAATTCGTTGTTAGTTTAGCTTGAATAAATAGCAGAAAAAAAAAACAACATTTTTCTTTCTCAGGATCAAACAAGAAAGCTATTAAAAATTTAGAATAATTGGATGGCGGAGTGTAAAACTATGACATTAATTTTGGCCACAAGCCAGTGTAAATAATTTGCTCTTCTATTTTTACATGGTGCGTGTGTAACCAATAAATGATTTTATAAGATATATCTAAATTAGATAAAGAGGAAATTATTTTCAATGCAATATTCGAGAGATGAAAAATATTGACCACGTATTTTAGGTGTTATTTCGTCTGAAGGAGAGTTGATAATTCAAGTTGCGTGATATCCTGGGAGTGGGAGGGCACATAATTAACAGGTATTATTGTCCAGAGGGAATTTTGCGCCTCTTCACACCTACAATAGGGGGTGGATGTGAGGTGAAATTATTGTTGCTAAGGATTATGTGTGAACCAGTCATTCTCAACCCTTAGGGTGCCACAGCCCCCTCTAAAACTCTTCTCAGAAAAACAAATCTCATCCTGGCTGTTTATTTGAATGCCAACATTTCAAATGTTATGACAACAATGTGTCTGTCACTTCCTCCTTAATAAAGGCTCAATTCAGACTTTTTTTTCATTTTAGTTAATTTCAAAAAGATTTGATTTTAGATGAAAAGAAAAATCTTACCATTAAGATTTTTAAAAGAAGTGCAAATCGCTTTCAACAAATGAAGGCACTGTTTTATTCCTATGGTCTGCATTGACGAATATACTACTAATGCTAAAAGTGAGCTTTAAAAACCCATTAGAAATGGGTGAAACTGATTTGAAGAATTCACTTGGAGAAGAGAATTCACTAAAGGAGTGGATTAGTATGCTCACTTTTGGTGTTCGGAGGAGCATGCATATCAAAGAGGAATACAGAATTATTGTCCAAAAGAAATATGAAAAGAATACTTTCATCACTTATGTTATGCATTCTTTAATTCACATTAGAAAAAATAATTGTTTAATTGAAGTGAGTGAGAATTAACTCCCTATTAGAAATGAATGGCCTGTACAAAGCCTTGACTTCATACCTTGTGACTTCCTCTTTTGGTAGTGGGTGAAGAAGGAGGTGTACCACACCAAACCACAAACTCTGGATCAACTGTAGGTGTGCATTCTTGACATGTTTTAGCTGACATGCTGCCAAACTTCCTGCATAGATATATTGAGGTCATACCAAAATGCTTGCTAAAGCTGGTGCCTACTTTGAAACTGAACACCGTAGGTAAATTCTACTGTTGTGTGGTCCCAAGTAAAACTAGTTAGACTACAATCGACCAATGGATAATAAAGTCATTACCAATTTCCGATAGGGACTTTATTTTTCCCCCCACTCTGAAATTAAAAAATAATCCAGAAAACAATTATGTGAGTCTTATGTGTTTTAGTAAGTTGGAGTATTTTCTAGCTACTGAAAAATGGAAAGAAATGCTTCCTAAAAGTGTAGTGTATTATGAAACCTAGAGAATTTTTTTTTTGTTTTTGTTTTGTTATCTTTCCAAAATATCAACTCTTTTCCTTGGAAGGTTTTCAATTTGGAATAGCAATCTATTTTATTATTAATTTATGTTCTACATCTTACCTGTTCTGACGCAAACAAGTCAGCATATCAATGCAGACAAAAACTGAAGTTAATGCATGTATATATATTACTGGTTTATCACCCAATAGAAAAAATTTACGGGTATTGAATTTCTTTGAAATGATTTTTTTTTCTTTTTTTTCTTCTTTTGGAAAAGAAACCATTTATATTCAGGGTGACTTGTATGGTACATATTTGTGGATACTTGGGAACTATGCAAATTTCAATGAATAAAAATTCTTTTCCAGCAGTGAAAAATGGAAACATGTTGTCTAGGCCAAATGATGCCTTCACTGTGTAATAACGGGAGATCATTTCAAACAAGTTTCCATATATTATAATACAATTTATAATCATTCTATTAGATCATACATTCATTTCTGAGAAGCATAATTGTTGTGTTGAAAGAAACAAATAGAGCAGATATAGACTGAATAAATGATGAGAATCTGGAGTTAAAACAGTTATTTCGGCCTTGGCATATATATATATATATATATATATATATATATATATATATATATATATATATACCACACACACTGGAGGCTGTAATACATTTGGTAAAAATATCTACCTGTTTGTTTGGAATTGGAGCAGTTTCTCCACATTCTCTTAATAGTTCACTATTCGAAAGCTGTGAATAGTGTAAATAAATATTCAATTCTTATCAAATTCCTCTGACTTTTCATTGGAAAGTACCTAATCTTGTTTAATTTGAAGAGTCCATTGTTTCAAATGGTGGGTCAGAGATATTTTTATCTGCAAAATTGTTACCTTTAAATGGAAGCGTCCATTATTTTATGGACAGAGAAACAAACACTGTTCATCATATCATAAGATGATTTTTTTATTCAGTTTATTGAAGGCCCATTAGAAATGAGTGAGACTAATTCCACTGGTATTTGAAGAGGTTCACTTGTGTATTTAATATAATCAGATGACAATTTAAAAACTTCATTATTCATTTTTTATTACAAATTTGATATCAATAGAGTAGCAACCGTAATTTTGGTTATGAGCATGCAGTTAGTTAATAAAAAGATTTATTTATTCAAAGAATTTTTCAGACAGTTGACCTCCTTCTTCTTCAGCCTTCTCCAGGTGTTCTATCCAAATGATTGTGGCAAACAGAAATCTTACTCTCCAATGGTAGTAACACTTGAAATGTGGGATTCAAGTTTTCCTTCCTTTGCTAGGACTGGATTTCCATACATTGTCCACATTGAGTAACGGAAGCCGCATTGAATTGATTTCTGTACTTTTCTGACTCTTATACATTTAGTTCATATATTGGTGTATGCTGCTTTTTGATCTTTCTCAGTTTCTAACAGTGCTTTGTTTAGAATCTGGACTTTTCCCCAGAGAGGATAGTGTTTACCTTTCTCTCTCCAGATGTGGTCAGCCATACCTGATTTTTTAAAAATTTAACCTTCAGTCATGGCTTTTTTTTTTTTTTGTGTGTGTGTTCTTTGAGTCTTTGTGACCCTGCTAATTCCATCTTTATAATTTTTCCCACATTTACAGGGAATATTATAAATACTGTTACTGGTCAGAGATGTCTTGCTGTGGACCCATTTTTGTGAGCAAGTTTTGAAGTATTTAGGAGAGAGAAATTTCAGTTCATCACCATTATATTTGGATTGTACATGCGAAGAAGAGTGTAGACTGGATTGGCAGAATGTGTTGACTATATAAACAATAAGGAGTTTAATTGTTCAAAAAACTCTTTGAATGTCAATGACCCTTCTCAAAACTGTAGACAGTAAAATTAATTTATGTTGAACATTTACTCCTCTCATTGCAAAACTGCTTAACAAGTGAACAAGGGTTGTCTTTTGGTATTTTACTAGACCAAAATTTGTTACTGAACAAAGCGATTTGATTTTGGTACTGAACGAAAATTTAGTAGATAATAATCCCATGCACAAGAATATGATACGACATAAATATACATGAGCAATAGATAAAAAATACATATTTTAATCTATTTTTCCTGCTAGCTTAGTCTGATGATGGATTTTAAGTTATTTAATTATTTTGGTTCTGAAGCTACTTAATTTGGTTCGAGGACGAGACAAATTTGGTCTTGTGCAGGAAAAAACATCTGGCAACCATGATTCTAATCTCAATTTTCAGTATCTGCAGATGCCTCCCTTGAAACTACTCCTGTTACAGGCTAACATGGAGTAATGTTTCCAATCTTATGGCTTTACAAAAAGAATGATGTTCCTCTACTATGTTCAAGAATATTAAATATTATTAATGGTTTAATGAGTAAATAATTGAAATGCAGAAGTTCAAGTGGAGATTAAATGATTTTTCATTCGAAAGTCATTGTTTTGTAATTTCAATGCAACAAGAGTAAGTTTAGTTTCAAAGAATTTAATTATTTTTCTTTTCTTGAAAGAAACAATCATATTGTGGTTATATTTTTTTTCATTTTCCACACTTAAAATATCAAAGACTTAATCTGATTAAGTAGATTATGGATTTAAAAACGGTTGTTTAAGCTGTAACAAAGTGGATTAAAAAATGGCTTCAGTCAAGTAAGAAAAAAAGATTACAATTTATGTTATGATTTTTAAAGATGTCTACTTGAAATTCTTTTGCTTAAAGATTGGATATTTAGTTATACTAATAGTGATAGCTATGTTTGTAATCAAGTGAATCCAAATTCCTTTAGGATGGGTTTGATAAACTGTCACTATATCAAGGAGTTATATTAACCAGAAGCATTTTGTGCCGGAATGTAGAGTCAGTCAGCAAGTATTAAAATAACTGAAGCCCATTATAACCAGACATAACAATGATATTAATCCGGCTGGATTTTACCTGATAGACTTTTTAAGTCTGTAATTTGTATCTAAATGCATTCTTATGCTTTTTTTTTTATCTTAAAAATATTTTGTTAGTGTCAGTCTATGATCCTTTCTTTCTCACCTTTATTATGATGATGCATATTTCTAGAAACTATAATTATAGTATTTAAAAAATTCAAAATGTAAATCAAGTATAAAAATATACCTCTTTCAACTTCATTGACAGAAGTTAACTAGAAAGCACATTGAGGACATACCACTGTCTACTCCAATTGTCTTTGAAAACTGAATGAAAATCAGTTCATATATTTGTATCTATTAAATAAAAATGCCTCTATGGTCATCTCGATGAACAGTTTACATTAGAAATATGTATTCAACATTAAAATATACCTAAATTCAATCTATAAAATGTATGAAACCATAAAAATTACGAGCTCATAAGTACAGAGAAACATTTACCCTGCATTATGATGCGGGGGCAGTCACTCTGGAATAATTAATGGATCCATTCCCAAATTTAATCACTTCTGTAGCTGGTTGTCAACCTTTCCCTGAAATTTCATTGAAATTCAATCAGAACTTTTGGAGATATCTTCTGCACAGACTGACACACTTTATTAGCCGAGGCAAAACACAAATATTCATTTGCTGTCCCTTCAAATATGATTTTGATCTTTGAAAACCCCCAAATTTGACATTTGTGAAAAGGTCTATTTGACCCATTGCATTAATCATAGACTGGGTGAAGCTTTGGAAATGTCAAGCCTTGAAAGGTATTTCACTTGGAGCACAACCGACTGTCATTCCCTTTTCAATTCTATTCAATGTGAATTGGGTCAGTAAACAAGATAGGGAATGGAAAGCTGCGCCCGTCAGTAACGATTCGTCATTCGTTTGGAAGTTATGTGAACTGCTTGTATTTCAACATTACATTTATTATCCTTAATTTTTTTTTTTTATCAAATTTTTTATTTTATTTTATCCTTGTTGGCGAGATAAGGTTTTGAAAATGTTTTTGTTGAACTTGTGAAGATTAGTTTCGCGGAAGTTGATCATGACTAAATGTCACAGGCTGAAATTTGAAAGAGAAATATTTTATTCTATGTTGGGAGTAGAAGCTATTAAGTACACAAGATAGTTAAGTCATTTTTATTTTAGGAAAATACAGCTTTTCTGATAATTCTTCGTTGGTTTGACAAGGACCTGTCTCAATAATTGAGTGCAGCGGGTTGTTGTCCTGCTCCATTGTCCTTCCGAATAATGGTTGGATAGAATTTGTCTATTGGAATTTGATGAACCAATCAATGTTGGTATTTGCCGACATTTAAATAATCAATAAATAACTCATGAAGATAGGTTAAATATGGCATGGTACAAACCTCAGATACTGGTGAAAAGTGCAAACCACAGCACTGCAGTGGTCTGTTGGAATGCAGAGAGGAGAGCTGGAGACTTGAACAGATGTGCTGTCACTTGACCTCCAGTCTTGCCCCCCCCCAGGCATCTATTGTGAACATGAATAATAATAATAATAATAATGATAATCTTTTGTTCCATGGCAACGATTTTAGTTTGTTTCAAAAATTTTATTGAATACTATTGCATGGACAGGTTCGAAGAGAGATGGTGTTTTTATTGATATTAGTCTATGACCTGTCACTTTGCTCACTGTTATCAGTGTTCAAATAGAGACTCATTTGATACTATATGTGACAGACACTGTAGGAAGGGATTGGGGAAAAAAGACTGTTAGGTAGTTTAATGAGAGGGCAAGAAGAGAGGGGAGAAAAGAAAGGTAGTTTGAAAGATGGTAAGTAAAGGAGAAAATATAGTTAAGTTGTTTAATAATAAGGAGGAAGGTATAGGGGCTGATGGTTGATGCTATTAGTATAATTGACACTATCCTCATTATGTATATGATTTATTAAGCATGTATAAGTCTGGCTCAGAACTCAAAATTGTGGTTTTTATATTAAGTGCTTGTACCTTATCTTTTTTTCCTTCATTGGCCTTTTTTTTTTTTTTTTCAGCATTTTTTAAATGGTTAGTTGTTGAACATGAGCCTTCCCTACATAAGGGTAATCGGCCTCACCCTGCAACGTTGGCCCATGCAAATTGTCTCAGTTTGAGTTTGAACTTGGCTTGCCGATCCTATTCTCTTTGCTGTTATCTACTCACGCTTCCTTTTTCAATTGGTACGATCAGAAATTCTGCTAGAAAGCTAAGATATTGGGGAAAAATGAGACTTGAATTGGTATGATTTTTCTTTTTGTGAGTCGCAATATCTTCCCTATGGCTCTCCAGTTCAGCAGTAAAATCTGACGTCTCTGATATTTTGAGCATCAATTTATTTTTATCTGAAAAAAATAGGAGAAACGAACGGTTGCTAAATTTTGATGGAAATAGCACTCTTCTCATTTTTTACCTTGGCACTACTGGAAAAAGAGACTCTCTCTTTACGTACGGATAGTACATCTGATGAAAGTCATAAAATAGATTGGCAGAAACATAGTAAAAATAACAAAGAAAGGGTTCAAGTGTTTGAAAGACTCTTTGAATGTTAATGACTACTTTCAAAATTAATGTCAACATATTTATCAACTGTCAATTTTGGTTTTTGGTTTCCTCAACATCTACTTCCTCTCTCCATTGTTGTTTGCTTTCAAGTGGTTCAACATGGCTAACTGGTTCCATCAATTTTCATTTTTTTTTTTTTAAACGTGAAAAAAAACTTCTTGATAGACAATTACTGTTAACATTAAACTATGTATTTGTTCCAGCTAACCTATATTTATTTGTATTTGTTTCAACCTTGTTCCTTTTAAGAGATGAACACGACATCTGAATAGATCTGAATAGATAGGTTTAATACCATTTATTCTGATGTTGAGTCCATCTCTCAAAATGAACACAGCTGAAACGAATACAAATAAACATAGGTTAGCAGCAACAAACACATAGTAATTGCCTACTTGATTCAAACAAACTTTGTTTTGTCTATTCCCTTCATCTTTGTCCAACTCTCTCTCTCTACCACTCAGACTCCCAGGCTGAACTGTGATAAGGTTCCTCCTGACCTTTAACAAATTAGTATTTATGATATATATAAATACATGTGTAAAAAGTACTGTGTCCACCGGATTAAACCATTTTATTTGCTTTCAGGTCACCCCTCCCTTCCAGGCTCCTAGGTTCAAGCTTACTCAGCCTAATGATTAATCCATTGCTGCCCTCCCTCCCTGATGTTCCTTAATCTTCTTTCTCTCTGTGTTTCCCACTCTCCCTAGCCCAGGAATTGTTGTAAGAAAAAAATATGAATAAAGTCCAGTCTCAGTCGATCCATTGTCTTGGAGCAGCACCTATCCATTGCACTAAAAGGGTCAAGTTGGGTTCAGCCTGATGCCTTCATGCATCTGTCGACAGGGACTAGGCAGTTTTTAATTCTTTCCCATATGTACATGTATGTCTGCTCAGATCGTGTAATGGTTACTGCATCTGCCTCACTTGCAGAAGGTCCTGTGTTTGATTCCCAGTATGAGCAAAGAATTGGGGGAAAATTCTTCAGAACAAATTCCCCTGGGCGCTAAGCTGCTAATTGAGTATGCTCTAAGCTCTGTGATAAGTGTGGAGATGTCCCTCTTGTGGACTTTCTCTTCTCAAGGGGTGGTCATACAAACTTGTTGAAATAAGATTCTGGTCTCAAAGAAACTTGAGACTTACAAGGACACATGCAAAAGAAACTGGAATATTGTCACCAGCCACTACCTTTTCTTTTTTCTTTTTTCATTGACGAGTACTTGTGTGGGCCCCAACATAAATTTGACCTTGTATCATATTCTGTCTTCATGGGGAGGCAAATGGATACCCTTTCCTCCAACCTTCTCTCTCTTTGCTCCTTACCCCCTCTTCTCTTTTTCACTTCCATTTCAAATTTCTCTTACTCTTATAATTCTCTTGCAGTTTCTGTACCTCCACACCTTTATGGATCGTTCAACTTTGGAGACAATGTGGAAGATGAATGGTTTGTTGTTTATCTCCTGTGCCAACTCACTAAAGCCTTCTCTGGCCTCGTTGCTCGGTAAGTGATCTTCTTTTTGGTATTTGTTGGGCCATATCCTGTCATGCCGACCCATGATATGTTGGGGGTTAGGGTTGTAAGTGTTACTTGACGGTGTCCAACTCTTTTTCAAGTAGCATGTGACAGGTTGCTCTGGGTTTCATGATTCCAGGAGCAGGGAGTAGTTCTTGACCTGTTCTCTTCTTATCCACTTGCTAGCATTATTGAGTTTTCAAATAAGAAAGTCATTTTATGCAGATCAGTGGGTTGCTTAGGATATTAACGCAGTGATAAATACAAAGAAGAATTAGTATTGATAATATTAGATACTTACTTAGGTTGAAAAAAGACCCTGACTATTGTAAAGTTTTAACTTAGTTGAAGTCCATTTGATCCTCCTCATTGATCTGTCTTCTGTCTTCAGTCAGTCCAACAACAGACTTTGAGAGGTTGCTGCTGCTCATGATGATGAAGTGTTCTTTCCATTTCTAATCCTTTGTGCATTATTCTGGCACAATTCACATTTTTCCCTAGCTTTCTATTTGATGATGCTGGCATAATTTTCATTACGCATGCAATTACTTAGAGCTGTAAGTGAATGCATTACTAATGATTTTACCATAAAAATGAGTATACAGATTCAACCTTCACTATCGCTGACATTCATTACTCCTCCCTAACAAGTCTGAAGCCTAAAAATTAAGTTATAGTTATGATAAATGACAGGAATATTGACTGCAAAATAATCAATGTTAATAACAGATAGTTTCATTTTCCCTTGCTTGCTGTTAGAGTAGATATGAGGTCTTTCCAGAAAGTAACCAGTCATTTGATATTAAACAAAATAAAACAGGTCTGGTCAGTCACTCAATAGAAACCATCACGTCTTTTAGTAGTAAGCCATGTTGGTGGTAATCAATTGAAAAAAAAATGGGTGGAGTGAACAATGAATTAGTTACTTCACTCGCCTCTGATTGCAGTGATCACATAAAATGTCCAAATTTCCAAAACGAGCATGAATGCTGCCGGACATAAACTAAGGTATCATTTTAGCATTAATTTACATTGCAAACTGAACCCCTATAAAAAAGCTATTTAATAGTGGAATTGTAAAAAAAATTTCTTTTCTAGACATGATAAGGATTAAATGTAAAATATTTCTGCCCTCTAGCTCCATTATGGCAGCCTGTGAGGATGATACATATATAGTTAGTCATACCAGCTTGAAATTAAAAAAAAAAACCTGTTGACAGTTTTGGTTGATGGTTTCCAATTTAATATCTGATTACTATTTACCTATTATAAGCTTTAGTTCTCATGAAAATCAGATTTTTGAGATGAATACTTTCTAGATAAACTTTTTCTGTATGTGGGTGGGTATGTGTGTATATAAAAATAAGTGTGTGTCTTAACATTACGGAATGAGAAAGACTCAGGAGTAAAAACACATGGAGATTTTATTTTAATTCATAAATGAATTAAATTGTATGTTATATATATTTTTTGGAGGGGTTCCCATCTTCAGTAGAGTGTGTGTACATTCCAGTGGTTAAAAAGTTTCTGTAGAAAAAAAATTTAGCATCAAATGTTTTGTTTTGGTAGTAAAATTAGAAACCAAGAAAGAGGATTCCTTGTGGGTCATAATGGTGAATCTGGACTGTATTCTGTCTGTGGAAAAATCTGTGGTGGTATGGTTAGATATTCTTTTGGAAGTACTAGCAGCAGTTACGGGTATTTTATTGGTTGTGCTGGTCAGAAGGGTTGGGCATTCTTGAGCAATGGTTGTCATGGATACTGGGGAGTTGGATAATAGTTTGATGTTAGACTGTTTGCGTACTTGATAAATTGGGGATGAGGCTATCTCTAGTGTTAATCCAGATGGTGGAGTAAGGGGGGTTCTTGTTATGTATGATTGAATATCCTTTTGGAAATGTATGTTCTGTATCCTTAAAGGTCATTGTGGATGTTCTGAAAAGTCTGATGGTTCAAGTTGTACAAATGAAATACTATACTTGTGTTTTTATAGGTAGGGGTCTGTATGACTTTGTTAAGTTCCCAATGTTTGATTTACATAAAGGAGGATTGGGTGTGGATGTGGGGTTATTGTAGGGAATGAGAGTATATGAATATTAAGCGGTTTCGGGGCCTAGGTAGAAGTATACTGTAAGGAATAGTGAGTTGTTGAGTATAGAGTAATTAGGAGTGAGGAAATTATGGTGTCAGAGATTGGTTTGGTAAGGGTTGTTAAGTTTATTGTTAAGTCCATTAGATGGAGAGAGTTTCAAGTTTGTTAATTCATATATCTTCATGTAGTTCTAGACATTTTGTTTTGTTGGGAGGGGTATTATTTTTTTTTTTTTTTCAATGGTTGTGAATCTCGTGTCTGTGCCGAAATTGTGGCCGGGGTGTGGAAGTGTAGTTTTACTGGGAGTTGGTTTCGATGATTGATTGATTTAATGCTGTGCCTAGAGTTATTAAGTCTAATGTTGAATTGCCTATGTATTGCGATTCGCATCTATTATATTCTAGAAGGGAGATGGCATTTTTGTTTCTACTGTTAGAATTATGGTAGATGTAGAAAGTTGTTAGTGGTAGAACTAGTGAAGATGTTGGTGTGCTTAAGGTTGCAGCATGGACTATTTCTTTTGTTATAGGATTTTTTGTATAAAAGAATTTGATGGTGGTTTATAAGCCACCATGGGTCATGCAGGATTACACATAAATGAAATCCCAAATTCATGATGTCATGACACAGAATTCCAATACTTTATTAGAACCAGTGATGGAAATAGGTTTTTGTGACCAGGTATATGATAAGGCTGGGTTTTTGTGACCAGGTATATGATAAGGCTGGGTTTTTGTGACCAGGTATATGATAAGGCTGGGTTTTTGTGACCAGGTATATGATAAGGCTGGCTTTTTGTGACCAGGTATATGATGAGGCTGAGTTTTTGTGACCAGGTATATGATGAGGCTGGGTTTTTGTGACCAGGTATATGATAAGGCTGGGTTTTTGTGACCAGGTATATGATAAGGCTGGGTTTTTGTGACCAGGTATATGATGAGGCTGGGTTTTTGTGACCAGGTATATGATGAGGCTGGGTTTTTGTGACCAGGTATATGATGAGGCTGGGTTTTTGTGACCAGGTATATGATGAGGCTGGGTTTTTGTGACCAGGTATATGATGAGGCTGGGTTTTTGTGACCAGGTATATGATGAGGCTGGGTTTTTGTGACCAGGTATATGATGAGGCTGGGTTTTTGTGACCAGGTATATGATGAGGCTGGGTTTTTGTGACCAGGTATATGATGAGGCTGGGTTTTTGTGACCAGGTATATGATGAGGCTGGGTTTTTGTGACCAGGTATATGATAAGGCTGGGTTTTTGTGACCAGGTATATGATAAGGCTGGGTTTTTGTTACCAGGTATATGATAAGGCTGGCTTTTGGGGACCAGGTGTACAGTGAAAATCTCCATTAGTAGACATTGAATATACAAAAAACCTAAAAATTGTAAAAATTGATCTTTTCAATGATTTTTGTTGAAAAATGACATAATTTTTACTCCACCTGTTTATTTATTTTACTTTATTTTCTTTATTCGGGTCATATGTCAGGATATAGAAAAGCTAGAACATTCTGATTGTGAGATTTTTTTAATGCATTGAGATTACTCTTCCCCTTGCCAGACAGAGCTCACAAGGTGGGCCAACTCCTGAGTCATGTTTATTTAGAAATGGCTTCCTTATTCTTGGATCTATAGTGATTGAATGAGTAAAGATATTGAGCTCAAATATTGTTAAGTTGAGGGCCGTTGATCCACTTGACATGGAATATAATATATATAATCTGTATTATTTGGACATAGAATCCGACAATATTAAAGTATTATGACATTTACAAAAATTTATTTTACATATTTTGCTTCATCATTATTTCTGATGAAGTCAAATAGGTGAAACATTTACAAAAATAATTTTTCAAAATGTCATAATACACACACCGTAGCTGAAGTTCCCAGTGTTGACAGGGACAAAAGACTGCTGAAGTAATTTTTAACTAGTTATATACCCACAAATTAACCTGATTTTCTCTTGGCCAATGAACATCTACATTAGGTCTGAGTGAGAATGTGATTGTTTCTATAATTTTTTGCACCAAAAAGGACTGAAGGGTTCTCTCATTTTTATTTTTATGAGAACATAAGCTTAAAGCAGATAAATAGTTATCAGACAGTAAATTGGAAACTGTCAACCTGGTCTCTTTGATTTTTAAGCTGGTTTGGCTAGCTTTGTACATATCACCCATATTGAGCTAATGAGCTGAAAATTTTTACAATTACACATTATCATGTCTAGAAGTGACTTTTTTTTTTTCACAATTCCCTTCATGAATAGGTTTTAATGGTGGGGGTTTCAATTCGCAATGTGAGTTTTATGCTAGATTGATCCCTGAGTTTGTCTCACGCTTGTTTTTTTTTTTTTTTGAAAAATCAGAATTTTGATTGATCATCCTTGACATTGCATGCTGCCAAAGGACAATGGTCACATGATGTTTTCTATTCAATGACTCACCTGTTTGGCTCAAGATTAAAAACCAGTTCAGCATTACTGTGTTATAAATTGTGAGGCTACCACTGCACAACTGGCTGTGAAGAATCAATGTCAAAAAGTTATTCATGTGAACAGAAGTTAATGTGCTGTGTTTGTTTTTTGTTTTTTTCCTGCCATCCCCATACACCACCCTGTCTGCTCTTCTCTCTCCTCTCTTTCTTGATGTGTGTGAACATCTGTGTGTACCTAAATGAGTGTAAATTTATAAATCCATACATATAGAAACAGACCGACAGAGAGGTGGACATAGAAAGAACCTTGTATATTCTATGGCAGTGCTTTTGATACCTTGAAAACTTCAGGACTCTTCTTATGAAGGAAGTATTCTGGTGGACCCCTATTTTCAGTATTTAGTTTTTTGACTAATAAATAAATTACAATAAGCAATTTGGGATTTTTAAAAATCATATTCTTTTAAAATGGATTACATCTATTTGAATTCTGATATATATAGTACTGGTCTGTGTACAATAATTGTTTTTTTTTTTTTTTGATAGCTTTGTGATTTAAAATGTTCCTCTGCCACAAGATTTGCTATGTCAGGTTCAGAAGGAACACTGCTGCAGAATCTTGAGCATTTTTTTGATGGACCCTAGTTTCGAAACCACTGTTCTATGTATGATAAATTACTTGAACAAAATTATCTATTATTGAGGAAATCTAAGTGTGTGTGAGTATGCATTGCTATTACTCAACCACTAGCCATTGTACAAAGTTGACTTTTGCCTGACAGGTTAGTCATCATATAAAGCATTTCTATGTTAAGTTAAAAGTTGTATGGATCAGCAGTTCTCAAAAAATGAAATAAAAATGGACGAAAAAAAAAAAGAGATCCTAGATCTTTTATCTAATATCATAGATTTAATTCTCAACAAAGTATTTAAATTGGCAACATTAAAAGAAATAACCGAAATAATTTGAAGCAGACAAAAATCATTTTGAATGACAATTATGGTAAGCTGCTCCAAACATCATAAAGTGTAGACCTTTCCAAACTTGTACGTTTGGGACAAGCATTGCCCTAGTTTATTTTAACTGCATATATATATATATATATATATATATATATATATATATATATATATATATATATACACCAAAGAAATGATATGTTAGTTGTCAATGCCTGTTGAATTTGCAAAGGTCCATAAATAAATGATTTTTTTATGTGTGTGTGTGTCTGTGTGTGAATGTTCTTTCCAGAGTAAGATGCTTGCATTATGTATAATCTGTTGATAGCATATTGGGGAATTTTCTTTAAATCAATATCCGATGGGAAATATATACTCTTTGAAATAAAGAAGGTCGTAATAAATAAAATGTGTGTCGTTGACTAAGAAGAAGAAATTGAAGAACCCTCTGTGAAGGCAGGAATATAATCAATATTGCTGACTGCTTCCAAAGCAAAACCTCACAGAAGACAAGTTTTCATCAATAAATTGACTTACAGAAGACACATAAATACATGCTTATATAAAAATCTCATTAGTGGCATATGTCAGTCTCGCGAGACTATGGATCCGCACCAGGAAAGTCTTAAATTCAGTCTCTCCTGGCGCACATGCCTAGGCAAGATTATTTTATGGAAGACAGGTGGTTGTCAATACAGTGATCTCCCTCATTCACAGACCAATGCTGTTGAAAGGAGGGGCAAGGGCTGATACAACTTGGCACCAGTGTCATCATAGGAGTTGCCAGAATGAGGCTGAAGACATCTTTGGACTGACTTTTAGATTCTAGCTCCTGGTTTTGAATTCAGTTCTCTTTCTCCTAGGGCTATAGATTCCAGTCCGCCCCACTATTTTACCCATAGCTTGGGAGAGTAGAGATGGATTAATGCCTTTCCTAAGGGCATTAGCATGAAGTGTATGTAAGCAACCTTGGACAAAATGTTGACCTTGGTTCTCTGATTCCATTGTTATTAACTATTATGGTTATCACAAATAGCATTCTAAGTTTCTGCTGCCAAAGGTGATAACTAAATATTGAGTTCCATATCAATGCTTTTTTTCCCCCTCAAAGCAAATATATCATTCTATACTAGAAACCATCAACCAAAATTGTCGTCATAGGTTTCTTCAGTTTTCAAGTTTGGCTGGCTGTCTGGCTATGTATGAATCATGCGTACAGACAGCACCAATAAAGCTGGAGGGATGAAAATTTAAACTTTTACTCCTTATTATTTAATAATTCCCTCTCTAAAAAGGTTTTTAGTGTGAAGGGGGTTCAATTAGAAAAGTAAGTTTATGTTAAATTGTTCCCTTAGTTTGTTTCCAGTGGCAGCATTCATATTTTGTTTTTAGTAAATTCTAAATATTTTAGTGATCACTTCCCAACAAAAGATGGGAGAAGTAACTTATTCATTGAACACAGCTTTTTTCAGTTTTTTTGTTATGGCTTGCTGCAAAATGTCGTTGGTCACATGATGGTTTCTATAGAGTGACTAACCGGACCTGTCTTTGTAAATATCATCATTGGATTCTGAATTTTTTATCTATTGCCCATTACTCTTTGTGAATGTTTTATCTATCGAGTAACCGATTGTCTGTTTTTATTGTTAGATGGCATTAGGAGTATTTAGTTTTCATGTTGGCATGCATTTAAAAAAAAAAAGATTTGTCAAAATTGGTGTTTCTGTTTATTGATTCTAATATTGAAGATGGAAGAAAAAAAGTATCACTATTCAGCATAAAATGCTTTTTATTTTAAGAAGGGTAAAAATATGATTCGAATACAACAAAAATGATCAAAAAGTGGTGTGGGATGTCTTGTCCTGGAGATTTCTTGCAGAATGATGCTTCACGGTTGGGTAGACCAGATGTGGTTGATAGCATCAATTCAAGACATTGCTTGAGAATAATCAATGTTATACAATGCAGAAGAGTCAACGTATTCAGATCAATATACTTGAGCCTATCTCTCTGCTTTCCAGAAAGTTATCCAAGTGAACTAGTATTTTCTACTAACCAGAAGACTTATGTGGGATGGTGTATTTCATTATTCTTTTGATGAAAAAAAACCAACCAACCTCAAGCTCGATAATGTCTGAATTGGTTTACATGTAAAATTTCATTAAAATACTGCTTTTATTTATGAAATTCTTATAGTTATTATCACAGATTATTTCATGTGATAGTAATAGATAAGATAACTTTTTTCATTTTTTACTATAAAATTTGTTGAAAGAAGCAATTGCTCAAAGTATACATATGCATCGTTAAGTGCAATGGGTTTGCAAAGCAAATTTACCCCCTTTCAGCAATATTTCAGAATTACTTGCTGAAAATCTACCCTGACAGACACAAAGGGTCCAGTTTAGTATTATATAGTTATCCCATGTCATTTATGGGTTATCCATCAGCGGTTTTGATAATCTGTGGTTAGTCTTGAATATTTGGGAGTTTTGCAGTGAAAAAAAAAACATCATTGAAAGTATGCTATCAGTATAAACTAAACATGAAAAGTTAACGAAATCTTAGATGCATTATGATAATCTTTGCTAAATAAGAAGAAAAATTATTTATGTAGGTAGTATCAACCCTGTCGAAAAATTATTGCGGTTGAAAACTTAGACTTGTTTAATGTTTACATTTACAAACTGGCTAGTCAAAGAGTATTTTAGACATAAATGTTTTCCCCCCAATTCTCTGTACTGTAAATAAACTCATTCATTTTTTAGTTGAAGTATTGTAAATCATTTACAATTCTTTTTATATTAATGTTACTATTTACCTTCATCTTAATATTCTTGATGCTTTTTATCACAATTTCTCCCTGATGAAATTTTTAAAAATGGTTTGTAGTTGCACTGTAATTTTATGAAATTATGGTCTTTATTAATTAACTAATATACTTATGTGCTTTTTTTTTCTTTTCTTTTTTTTCACTAGAATCTATCGCTCGTTTTTTAACTCTCTTAAAATGTATTGCAGTAATCAAATATCTTTGCTAGTTTGATTTTGGTTATAACTGCAAAAAAATTCAGTTAGTTGTAACAAAAGAAAAATATTTTTGTGTTCTCTCAGGAGATTTTTGAGGAGATTAAGGCCATGTTTATAATTCAACTATAATTGATGGATCCGTCATCAGAAAAAATGGAGTCTAGTTTTAAAATGTAAAATTTACTGTATTCTCTACTTCATTTATTTATTCACTATTTGGGGATGGTAAAGTGTTTGATGCAATATTTATGGGTTTAGGGGACTAAAAGGGTTAGGGTGAGTTTAGCAAAAATGATTTGTAGATTTTGTACATTTGTGGCTTTCTGGAGCCTCTAGCGAGTGGTAAGAGATAACTTAAATTGTAAATTGAATCCCCTCCTAAAAAATTAGTGTGGGAATTTTCAAAACTAATATATTATAAACATGCTCCTGTGTCTACTTATTAACCACAGAACATTTGATGGCCATGGCACTAGCCGTCCTTGAGTTATATGATAGACGGACAGACATTCGGTGAATCATGGCAAGAAGATTATAACTGTATACAGCCCATGTACCATTTGAGTTACATAGTTATTATATAATCATAGTTGCTCTGCATGTTGTGCCATGCTCTTTGCACCCCACATGTGTTTATTTGAAATCAGTTGTCTATCTCCTAGATTGGTTGCTGACCATGGCTAGAGAACCAAGTCTGAGCACAACCGTCTCAGCCAGAGTTTAAACTCTGTTCACTGATTTCTTTCTCCGTGCTGTTAACCATAAGGCCACTCACACTGCATCCCCCCCTCTATCTCCAGCTGTCCTGACTATAACTTACTGCTGCATCCAGGCAGACAGGAATGAGGCTGATAACATGTACAACTGTCCCTCACTATAATCCTAGTCAAGCGCAGGTCATGACTTTAAAACTCTGCAGTGCACCGCTCCTGATGCACCACGCTGGACTGAAGTCGTGGTCATCTTTGAACATGATTTGATAAATTATATTATCACTCACTTCTATTTTTATAACTTAATGATTGGCAGGAAGAGATTTAGCATATATTCTTAGGGTAATTGTTTGGATGGGGTTCGCAAAAGAAAGGAGGTAGCTAATATAGACGCTGTATGTAATCTATACTAGTTACTGCCCTTTTCTTTGCAAACCTCATCCAAACATATACCGTTTCCTTGTAAGTTTAATCAAAAATAAATTTTCAAGACCTTACTTTTGAAAAACTCATCAAAACTGAAGCTATGATGTCAGAAATTTTGAACAGAGTATTTTTTTGCCTGGTATGTTCTGGAATTTGAATAAAACAAAAAAAAAATGATCTCCTTTTTTTAATCTTTTTCTAAAAATATTGTGAAATCAATCAAAGGTCAGTTATTTTGTTGCTTAGTATTTATCTAAAAATAGTTTTGAAGAAATAAAATATCATTCAGTGTTCATGATGATGATAATGATACAGTTCTACATAATTTCTTCCTAACAATAATTGAGGACACAGATGTACCTCTATTTCTAAGCTATGCCTTTCATCTTTTTTGTACCTGCTCTATTTATTTCTATATAATCATGGATAATGTTATCAAATTGTTAATGTAATCAAAGTCAGTTGATCCCAAACACTTAATTTGAAATTAATTAAAATCATTTTCAAATTAGAAAAATTTGGTCATTTTTTTTTCTTATAGGTACTCATCACTTTTTCAGCAACTTGAACCATTGACAATTTTCACCATGGAAGATCATACACTTAAACATCTGCTTTAGAAACCGGTTTCTTCGAAGAAAAGATTGAGTTTCATTTTGCTTTTTTAAAAAGATTTTTGGTTTTATCAAATTAATGAATTAGTGTGAAACAAATCTTATTACTTTTTATGTATATCTTTGTAATAATGTTACTTTTGAATTCATTATATTTTTGAACGTGCATGCAATTTAAAAAAAAAAAAAAGATGAGAAATTAATAACGCTGAAAATGAGTGCTAAATTATCCTTGGTTTTGATATTGGACCAGTTGCGCTTTTTATTCAAATATATATGAATAAATGAATGTAAATAATTTCCTTTTGATTATTGTTCAAATATATTTACTGAATCAACGAAGTTGTTTGTCCTTATTTTATGATCAAATCAAAACTTGTACATATTTATTTTTTATAAAAAAAAATTAGTAAATGTATACTTTCAAATTATTTTTTACAAAAAATAAAAAAGGAGTAGTTTTTAATTTGATATATATATATATATATATATATATATATATATATATATATATATATATCATTGATTTCTATGTCAAATGAACCCTTGTAAACAATGTCTTTTCTGAAAAGAAGATATTCATGCTTATGATCTTCCAGAGCAAAAATTGCTAATAGTTTAAATTGCTGAAAATGTGCAAAGTACCTTTGATTAAAGATGGCCCAAATTTGATTTCATATTATTTTAATTTATTTTATTTTATTTTACATCCTTTGCTTAATGTTATCAATCACCCTGACCCAAAATGATTAGCGGCTTTCTCTGTTCATGGGATTGCACCATCAATCAATGCTAGATGTTCTTATAAAAATACCTGTAAGATGGAGTCAGGTTTTCTTTACTCCATTTTTTTTCTTAACCTACTTTGCTTTGTTTTTGTTAAACTCTGTCAAAGGAAAAAAAATTTTAAGATGGATTTTTTTTCTTCCATTTGTCATTCTTAGGTTTGGGGGGACATGGTTCTGCTCATTACTAAGAGATGTCAAAAATGTTTTGTTATTTGACTATGTAAATCATAATTATTTTTGCATTTCTCTTGTAGTTGATAATGTGTGAACATCTCTTCATTTAAACTTGATTTTTTTCCAACCTGGTGTCTATCATTTTACTTCCAGTGTACCCTTTCATTCTATCCTGGCAGTGTTGAAGTATCCCTCATGAGGAATACTTTGTAAAATTCATGGATACCATAGAACAGTCAATATATATGTGTTCTAAGTATTTGAACAGACATTTTACTTTTAATCACTTGCTTTTGAAAGTTAGGAATGGGAACATTATGCAAGAAGAGCTTAATTCCTAGCAATCAGCATAACAGAGCATTTTTGTTAGGTTTCATTGTTCTAAATGGGAAGTTTCTTATTCAAATACTCATGAGCATTACTTTCTGTAGGGTACTACTGCTCATAAGTATTTGAACATGCACGAAATCTGTTTTTATTGCCTATGATTGCAAGGGCTGTTATGAATTTTGAGTTGGAGGGGATTCAAATTGACTAACTAGTTTGATGAATCATCCATATAGCAATGTGAGTTCACTTTTTCAATCTCCTTGATCGATTCTGTAGAAGATTTCAGAAGGATAGAAAAACAAAACTCATCTTTTTGTTGAAGAATTTAAATCTCTTAAAGAAAAAAAACAACATTTTCCAGAAATTTACCTTTCAGAACCGCAAAACCTGATCAAATGCATGCCTTGTTATATTGATTGCAAAAAATTTGGTTCTTCTTGCATAATTTCCTATCTTTGACCCCCAAAAGAAAATGATTTGCAGTAAAATGTCTGTTGGTTCAAATACTTATGGCAAGTACTATACACATAGTAATTGTAAGTAATTTAATTTAATGTTACATTTTTAATGAGATGGATTAGCTCTTTCCAATAAGTTACTCAATTCTAGCGATAGTTTCAGTGAGTTGTGCCTGCATATCATTCACAGTCGATATTCTTGTATGAAATTTGGTTTAGTTGGTTATGAATACTTGAAAATTCCAGTGTTTTTATAAACCTCACTTACACTCATAATCTCTCCTGTATACCCTTAGGGTTATGCACATCCCAGTTGGAGAACTCCTGATTTAATTCTTTGTCTGCTTTTCATATTACTTCATAGAAATGTGGAAAATTGACAATACCTTGACATTTTGATGTCTATTTTTCCAAGCATTTAAGTTGACCAGTTCTTATTGGGGGTTATATACACTAAAACATCTCTGTGCCATTTTAGTCATTCATGCTTTAAGCATTAAGAAATTACTCTAAAGGAAACTAGTATAGAGTTGAAATTGGTCAAAATGTGAACTTGAAATGGTCATAAACTCACCAAAAAATTGGCCATAGTGTTCAAGCTCACTAATTTAGTGCATTCTTGCAATGCCAAAAGAAGAAACGTGCTGCTTCTACCTCTAACCCAGTCAACTCTACTTGCTGTGCCAATCAAACAATCTGTTCATGAACTTCAGTCATTGATGGCTCATATCCAAGGGAGTTGCCACTATGTTCTGGCCAGGTGTTTCACCAAACACAGTTCATATTTGTTTGTTTTTCTTCTTGCCACACATCAGAAAGATAGTCAAAAGCTTTCATGATGTTATAGGCATGCCAAAATTCCCTTACTGCGGACCTATTTTCACCATCTGTAAACTCAATTAATTGTCTAAATGTGCACTGTAAGTAATAAGCCTTGAAAGAAGCAATAACCTCCTGGTCCATTGGTTGGATCAGGCAAGTTGTGTTTGGAAGCAGAAGAACTACTTGATCATTACCTGATAGGTCATCCAGGTTAGGTGGGTGAGCTGGAGCATTATCAAGAATAAGCTATGCTTCATGTTCAAGGTTATTTCTCCTATATTATCCCTTGAAAGCTGGGTGGAAATATCCAGTGAACCAGTCTTCATTGTTCTATAGACCCAGCCACTTATATTGGAGCACCTAGTAAAAGGAAGATGAGCTTCTGAATAGCCTTCAATAGCCCAAGTTTCTCAGCATGATAAACAACCAAAGGGTTGAATTTTAGATCTTTTGCAATATTATCCCCAAGCAGATGAATTATGTGATCTTTGGCTGCTTTGAATCCTGGGGCACATTTTTCTTTTTGAAATATATATATACTGACTGACATTCATTCCCAAAACTGACCAGTTTCGTCTACTGTAAACAAACTAGCTTTGGTGTGTATCTACCATCTTCAGTATTTTTCTTTCTGTACTGCTGTGTAAGCAGCAGCAGCTTGTTTTTCTGCACTTGTACACATGCACATCTGTAACATGTATGTGCAAGTTTGAGTGCTTCTTGAAACGTTCAAACCACCTACGACTTTCCACAAATGTTTCAATTTCAGCACAGTTACCCTTTTGTTCTTTTTAATGCTCAAATAAACTTGAAGCTTCTACCTGTATGGACAGTAATGAAGATTTTATGGAATAAATGAAATATACCCAAAGAACCAGTTGGGATGTAAAAGTCTGGTTTGTATTTTGTAATTCATTTGAGGGCTGAGTTGAGAATCAATTATTTTAAGGCCTGAAAATGGGGAAAAGAGACATTGATAGATTCCTTGATTTTTATCAGATTTTCCTCTATAGAAAATCGAATGCAGACCTTCTAAAATTAATTACTGTTTGGTGAAGAACTGCCTCTTTCACACTTATGCTAAAAAGGAGGTGAGTGGCTGAGCAGCATATAAGAAAGTGTGTTCCTGCCTGAGAGGTGGGGAAACCAATGAAATTATGAAAATACAATACGTCCAAAGATATGTGCAGAACAAATAGGTTGGAATTAAATTCCTCTTTTGAGAATTCCCCAGTATGTAGAGGGAGATCGATTAATTCAAGTCAGAGGTAATTAAATAACCAATTTTCATTTAAGGAGCTGATTTTAAGCTCTCACAGCAGACAAAACCACTTGCCACCTAAAGTCTTGCTGTTAGGAAAGGCGATTTGATTTGCTGAGACAGAAGACTGGTATTTGAACCAGAAGAATAGAAACACAAGTCTTTGACTTGAGGTATTCGCTCAGAAAGCAGAAACGGCTGGCAGCAATCTTCCCTTGGTTTCTAGAATCATTGGCTTGAACTCCAACATTTCTGCATAGATCACATTCTATGTCCCCCTCACCATTACAAATTCTACAAGCAAGGTGACCAATTACTGACTGACCCATTTAACTCTAGAGAAAGTATTACATTGCTTCTAAAACTGGACAAGCTGACGAATTACCAATAATTACCAATAGAAAATGAAAACTTAGTTTTTATTAACAAGTGTCGTGGTTCCTGCTTTTACAGCTCCTGTTTTTCTGTGCTTCATTTCATTTTTATCATGTTGATGCCTGTACCAGGTGATGCTTTGACTACAGCACCAGAACTTCATCTCTCGATCTTCTGTACAAGATGGTGTAGGATGATGGCTAGTGTGGCGTGTTCCCTGAGCAGCCGGCATTCAAAGATGTGATAATGAAATCTACAAATTGCTTTAGAAAAGTGTACCCAAAGGATATCTATCTATACACACACACACACACACACACATGCATACACACACACATGCATACACACACACATGCATACACACATACATACATATACACATACATACATACATATGAGAAAAAAAAGGACACTCTTTTCTGATATTAATTGGAAATGAAACAAAATTCAAGATATAAACTTTTATTACAAAAGGAAACATCAAAATAATCTAATAGCAAAGTGCCTATACTTCCTATTTAGGCATACTTTCTGGACCTGGCTACTTTTTACTAAAGCTTCTTGTTTCACAATAAGTAACCATGAAAGTCCAACCATATCATTGCCTCAAATTTGTATATTGTGAGTTTTACGGCCTTCGCTGACTCCAGGTCTATTGCACTTATTTGTCCACTGATCATTTATAAGCAAAGAAAACATTAACATTTCATTATGAGCAGAAATATGAAAATAAAATTTGAATATTTCAAATAGTTCTGAAAAGAAATAACGGGCAAAGCAACATAAACCAAAAAAGGAAAATATTATATTTCAATTAAGGACATGTCTTCCTTAAGTATACTATATTGTAACCCCAGCTATACTTTCTACTGTTATATTCCTTCTTTTTTTAAGTTCTTCTGTCTGGCTATGTATATATGACCCATACAGGCTGCAACAATGGAGATAGAGGGCTAAAAATTCAAGTATTTACTCCTCATCTCTTTAAAAAACTTTCCTTTTTTTTTTCCTTTTCTTAAAATTCCCAGTTTTTGAAAATTTAATGATTTAAAAAAAAAAAATAGGGGGGGTGATCACTGCGTAACTAAAAGCAAAAGAAGTCATTCAGTCATTGATCACCTCTTTTTCCAATTTTTCAATTCATCAACTCCAACATGGCGTGCTGCCAAAAGACATTGGTCACATGATGGTTCCTATCGAGTGACTAACCAGACGTGTCTGTATTTTGTTTTCACCCACTTATATTGACTGATAGATAGAAATTTCTTTCCCTGCCCATGATTCTGAACATTATAAATCTTTGATTCCTTGCATTGCCCTTATCCATTCTTTTTGTTGTGAAGATAGATTCATTCAACCATGAAAAGTTGATTCACTGGATTAAGCATTCTTTGATCACATTGTTCTTCCTCTCCTTTGGCAGCCATCTTGTTTGCCAGTTAGCAATCACTGATTGTCTCCTTCCTCAATTAATCAATGATGGTCTTATTCTCACTCTAGGAAGTGAGTTCTCTCCTTTCATTTGTATTTGTTAGAAGGAAACGATTCAATAATGAGATTTTATTTTATCAATTTTTTCTTTTTCTTTTTTCTTTTTTTTTTTTTTTCTTCAGCTGTAACTGCTAAGAAGCAATTTTTATTCATTTACATGGGGAAAATCTTTGAGCATCCCCAGCCCCCCAAAATGGTGATGATGATATCTTAGGATTAGTCATTGGAGGTTGAGTTGGTCGGAGGTACTGGAGACTAGGATGTTAAAGGAGATGGTGCCTCCTTAATAGCTCACTGCAAAACAAAAGCTGAATGCAATTGGTGGTTGTTTTTTTTTTGTTATTGTAAAAGTGGAAATGTACTATGAAGTGAACTCCCAGAAATCAGTAAAGTATTCTCCTTTGGATAATTTTTGAATAAGATACTGATTTCATTTTTTTTTCTCCCCTCTCTTTCTTGCAGGGTTCATGATAGTGACCAGGAGTTTTTGCTGATAGAAGCTACTGATGTGTTACCAAAATGGCTAAATCCTGACAATGCTGAGAATCGGGTAAACTCATTTTTCTCTCATTTGTAAATCTTTTAATGAATCTCAGATCTGCCATGATCATCACTACAGTACTAGACCATTTATCCAGCTTTCTAGAAAACTTGAATTACCAGAAAACCAGTTATTTTCATTTTTTAACTGGCTAGTTCTGAATCTGGTGGGTTTTGTAGTAATTAGCCTCTTAACCACTCTTTGTATTAATTTTTGTGGCATGATTAAATTGTCTTCAGATGAAAATTAGTGGATTCATGTTGATTAAAAAGATCCTAGTTTTGATGTGGATTAATTTGTATGTTATATACAATTTTGTTCCTTATTTTTCTTCATTTACTTTCGATCATATATTTTATATTGTTTAGTGAGATCATCTGTAGAAGCGTTTATTGAGGGCATGTGCAATGATACTTGCCCCCCTACTACTAATATTAGCCGTGCCAGCTAACACTGTAAAACTATCTTTCACTTTCATAATGGAAAAATTTGACCCATGGAATAAATCCTGTCCAGTAATCCTGCGTTACACATCTTCTTAAAGAATCTCAAGTGGATTAACGAAAATCAGACCGTGCTTAAGTGTATTAATTTGTATCTGTTTAATATAGTTTTGTTCTTTGCTTTTGAATGTTCTTTTGTAATTTAAGTATCTATTAAGCCTTGGTCCAGTAATCCACATCACATCTAACCCCATGCTTGCTGGATAAATGAAGCAGTACTATATTTTAGGCTTTACAGAATATTCTCATCTTTTTAAAAAATTTTTTTATTTTTCTAAACTAAGAAAAACTGACATTTTTATTAACCCTTTCAAGACTAACCTAGGTGTTTAATGCCTGATTAAAAATGTCTCATTAGATTTCTGTAAGAAATATACAAGACTATATCGCCCAGCAGTCATAGAAACCTTATGATATATACTTCCCAGGACAGGGTTTAAGGACAATATTTTTAACAATGTCATTTGCTTTGTCTTCAAGTATTAAATGGGATTTCAATCAAATGACTGACAGGTCAACCAAATAAATGAGAAAAATTAAAGTTGGCAAATTCAGTTGATATGAATTATTTTTATACAAAAAGCAGCTGAATTTCTTTAAAAAATACTGAACTTATTCTAAATCAATGATTCTCGAAAGCAGACCTCTCCTAACTGTGTGCTGCAACAATCTCTAGGGTGTGTTGCAAAATTGAATCAAAACCGATTCATATTTACAAGTACTATTTTATCTCTCTCTTTTTTTTTTTTACTAGTAGCATTCTAAATTATATATTTCGCTTGGCTAATAAAACTCTAGTGATGTGTCACAAAAAAAGATTATTCTCAAAGTGTCATTAATTTGGAAAACTCTGCTCTAATGGAAGGCACTTGTCTCCAAGGTGGGGTGGGGGAAATATCAGTCAGGGGATGAACATATAATGGAAAGTATAATGGTGAAAAAAATTACTAATGGGCTAGGAATTGAGGAAATCTGAAATCGTAATGAAAGGAATGTGACCTGGTTCCCCAAGGTCTGTATCATTCTAGTTAAAGTGAAAAAAAATATTTTCAAATTCTAGGTCACATCAGAAGATATTACCTGGGTCATTCATTTCTTCCCCATTGTTGATATAATTAAAAAAATTTAGTGTAGGGAATGAAATATTTGGTAGCAATCTGTTCTTTTTTTCTAGTGTAGTGGAAGGATGTGTCGAAAATATAACTTTATTCACTTTGGTTATGGTTGAGAGGTCTTGCTTTATTTGGACCTCTATTGCAGAATGAAGGGAAAGCGGGATCAAGCAAGAGATGAAGCTTCATCTGTAATTGTCAGTCAAACAAGGAAGAAACCCTCTTTACATTCATTGTATGGGGATAATAGATATTTGCATTACTGTGAACTTGGAGGATAACATTCTGTTGACCACAAACGTTTTTATTTAACATTTGCTTTTATTTCTTTTTGTATTTTTATATCATTCAAGTTCAGCATCTTTATTATGTCATGCATGAAATTCTATTTCATCATGCCAATTGCGCTTCTTAGTGTAAAAGAAGACATCCGCACATTGCTAAATATAATGTCAGAATTACAGTTAACATGTTATCAGGAATTGCAGGATTATTTTTCTGAAGGATGTGAGAATGTCTGAGTGGTTCGAGGGACAGAGAATTGGATCAGCGAGCCAAGTTCAAATGGCTGGAATAGGTTGCGCTCACTCTGCACTAATGCCCTTGGGAGAGGCATGAATCCATCTCTTCCCACCACTATCAGCATGTTTTGGGCCTGCATGGTAGGGTATGGCCCATCACCCTGCTGTCTCTTTGTCTGGGGAAAGAAGCCTTTGTCCCCCCCTCATCAGGCTTGGCAAGCCGGAAGTGGGTTGTGGTAGATTGCTTGAGTGAAATAAAGGAGAGCGTTAGTGAACAGACAAAAGTAATTCAACCACCATTTCCATCTCCCCTTTATACCCTAATTATCAGAGAAAGATTTAAAAAAAAATTCTTTCAAATCTAACCAGCAACAATTTGCTCTCATTTTAAATCTGGGAACATTTTGCAATATCCACCAAAACTTGTTATCCTTTCATTTCCAGGTTTACCTCTACAATGGAGATCTTCATATTATTCCCATTCCCGAATCTCCTGAAGATGTTGATGGCCTGCCCCTTTTTACGCCAACTCTACCTGAGGGAATAAACTGTATTCGCAAACTCTCACATCGGACAGAAGCTGATGCTCCAATTCAAAAAGCTGTTAAAAGAAGAATTGAATGGTAAATAGACTTTTCATACAAATCACCTCATTACAATTTCTATGAAAATTAGAAAATAGGAAATATCTTGACATTTTTACTTATAGTCACTCTTAGCAAGGCTTTTCAGATCTGAGTTTTAGAAAGAAGTGAGTCATTTATGCCATAGTATTTAGACCAGTAAGAAAAAAAAAGTTAGAATTGCTTGTTGATGTTGAAACTGTAAAGTTGGAAACACTAGATACATAACATGTTTGAAATGAAGACCAGAAAGGACTAAAAAAGCAATGAAAGTTGAAATGACTTTCAAGCGTTTGACTAACATTGTGTAAGGCACTAGTTCGATCTGGATATCTTAAAAAATGTTCTGTCTTCAAATCATTGCAAAGTATATTCAATCATGTATGAATATCTGGCAAGCTTTTTTTCATGGTCTTGTATGGCAAGAAATTCCTAATAAGAAAAATCTAATCAATAAATGGTACAGAAATATTGCTCGTAGGTCATTAACTGTTGTAGTTACTCGTGAATTGTGATGAAGATTCAATGTAATCCTTCAATTGAATCATCATAGCTGCACAAGTGGCCCAATCAACCAGCTTTCTCTATTGTGTATGTGTCTCTGGGTGCTCCTGGTTACATTTTTAGGGCTAAAATCTTGAAAATTTGCATGAATACAGAACTAGGCACCATCTAAAAACATTTTTTTTTTTTTTTTAAGAAATAAAAAAAATTAGAAATAAAGTATTTTTTGGGTCTCTATGAACATTTTGGACCAACAATGCCCAAATATTGTGCTGTCATTTTATTTTATTTTTTTTTTTTTCTGCTCAGATCATTTTAGATAATTTTTTAGATAAATTAGTTCTGGTACATGCACGGGCTACAGTGATTCATTTATGCAAGGCATGGATTTGTTGTTTTTCCTTTCATTTTAAAGAACACTATCCTTGAATTCTATGAATACAGTTATACCTATGTTAGTACTCCAGATACATCCCTAAAAGATGCTGCACTAAATGAAATGGTGTTTCATAGGCTCCTTTATAACATAGTACTGATAGAAGTTTGATTGGCTATTTTCAACAGTTATACAAACACGAAAGAAGGTGATAGACAGCAAATTTTGCTATATTTGGGAGTATGCACAATTATGAATCGCATTTTATTACATTTTAACAATTCATCTCATTTATATACATCCCACTACTACCACACAACGTCGTGACTTGCAACAGTAACATAAAAACCGGTTATCCACGCGTCTATTCTTAAGGCAAGCAATTATTTAATGCAATGATTCTCAAACTGTGTGTTGAGGCATAAAATTGCGTTGCAACTATCTCCCTAGTGTGCCACATAATTTTTTCCAAATATGCGAACATATACTTCAAGCTTTAAGTATGTGCTTTATGGATATTATGCCTCTCCCACTTCCATCTTAGAGTTGTCAATCAAGTGGTTTTATCATTAAATTTTGTGAAATCTTTACTTTTTTAGCAACAGATGAGAAGAACAAAGGATTATGAGTGCACATTATATGTGCACACATATATATATATATATATATATATATATATATATATATATATATATATATATATATAGGCTATGATTTGAACAAGTGATATGACTGGCTAAGGTGGATTTTGCCATGGGTCTAAGTGACTTCGAAGTTCCCAGTATTGAATGTATCTGGGGGAGGTAGATGTGGATGTGAGGTTATTGTTAGTTGGAGGTTTATGAATCTGTGTGATATATATATATGTGTATATATATATATATATATATATATATATATATATATATATATATATATATATATATATATGCTGATATTAAACTTTTGTTTATTGATGATTGAAATTTTTTTGTTTGATATATTTCATTTTTACTGTTGTGCCAGCATAATTCTAATATATTTTTTAGTGTCTCCGTACTATGAAGTTAGAGATCCACTGTTATAATTCAATGTCTTGATGCGTGCCAGTACACTAAAGTACTTTTGTACTGGTGTTGATATTGAGTAGTATACCTTGGCATTATGTTATTCAATTGTGTAAAGTATACGTCTGAAAATCATTCTTTTCAATATTTCGATCATTTCATTTAAAATTAAAGATGAACATTGAATCATTTCTTTTCCTCTCTTTGTACTTATCCCTTCCCTCTCTCCCCTCTTTTCTTTCCCACTATTTTTTCTGTTAAATATCATCTATTTTATCATAATATTCATAATTAAATTTTCTCCTTACAGTTTCCCTGTGAAAGCAGAGAATGATCTTCATTTTGCTCATTGCTTTCTCCCTGCTGGCTTGGCAGCCATTTTAGAACAGCGACCATCTCTTATTGCTGCCGGAGTAAATGCTTTTTATTACAGAACTCCGGATGATCTTAAGGTTAGAACCTTCAACTGAATGCACTCATCAATTTGACTGAAATCTAAAAATGAAAAAAGCTGTATAAAGGTTTAAAACATTTTGAAAATGAGATTGGCTTCACAAAATTTTGATAGATCTCACTGCTTTGGCTGTAATGCTAGTTATTTGATTTTTAGTTTTAAGTATGAATGGCTTACTTTTCAGAATGGAGATTTCATTTTGGAATATATACATAAAGGAATAAATAACTTTTTTAAAAAAGTTTTTTTTTTCTTTTTTAATTTTATATTTTGAATCAAAATTCTCTTCTTTCATGTGAGTATTTCATCCATGTTTTTCTTGTAAGGCAGTAGTTTGCAACCTTTTTCTAATCACTGCACCCTTAGTGAATATGGATTTTTTTCACGGCACCCTTAGTTGGAAAATACTGAACAATAGCATTTACTTGCATATGGTTAGATCAGTAGTATAAAAAAAATATGACTCATATCATTCAAATGGGTAAAAGAGTTAAATATTGGTTTCCTCTCTTGATATTCCTAATTACTAATGGGATGGGTGAGCTTGTTGTTCACCACACAGTTACTTAAATCTTGCAAACAAACTTGACAGCCATCTTCATTTCCTGTCCCACATTGATTCTTGTATGATACTTACTTTTTATTGCAGCTCCCTCTGAAAACCCAACTTTGAAGAGATATGTTACAAAAAGAAATAGGATTTGCTGAGCTTAAGCACTTATCAGAGGATATCTATCTTTTGCTGATATTCAAAACTAGATAAGAAAATTTCTTTTCATTGAATCACGATTGCCTGGAAATATTAAAATTTTCTAACATTCCATGACCACCATGAAAACTAACTGCAACACCTTGGGGGGATATTGCATACACTTTGGTAATCAATTTAAAGGTATAAAAATTATCTCTTCATTTATAAATAATGTTGTACTATCTCAAAAATTCCCTGAAAAGCTGAAATATTTCAGCTTTTATTTTATCTACACTTGACCCATTACTCACTGATAGGATTTTTTTTTTTGCCTATGATTTTCCAGAGACAAATGTTTGAATTCAAAATTTTGCTTTAAATTTCAGGTGTGTCGTACATTCAATTATTTTCGCCCAGGAACCAGGGTAATGTCCCGGGTAAGTAGAATTATATTTGTTTTGGAATCTGTCATTCTCTTGTGCTTTCAAATATAGTACAAGAGAATATCTAAGTGACAATATAATCAAATAGTTCAAACATTACTATTAAGAGTGCTTTATAAAAACATTTTTAGTTTCAGCCTGTCCTCTACCTAAGTCTGTCAAACATTCTGGATTAAAAATTCAATTTGAAAGCTCAATATTATTTTGACACATCTTACTTTAAAACTATTACAAGTCATCTCTCATCGAGGCTTCAGAGAATTAATATATGATTAAATAATTGTGTCATCCACAGACAGCTGTTTCGTTGTATTACAACTCTTCAGTGTGGCTACAGACAATCCATTATCCTATCTAGTACCGCGAGGCAGGATTGAAACTTTCACTTCCGACTCGGAGGCCAAATAACACTGAGCCATGGAACTGGACAGTCAATAAGGCTGAATTTAAGCGATATATTTATTTAGCTTAAATTCCTCATCTACCAGTGTGCTCTATTCCTATGGAAGAGCATTGCATAAGCTTACAATGGATGAGTTACCTCACTTAAAGAGTGCTCAACCCTGAATAAAGGAGCGTTAATTATTGTGTCATCCACAGACAGCTGTTTCGTTTTATTACAAGTCTTCAGTGTGGCTATAGACAATCCATTATCCCATCCAGTACCATGAGGTGTATATATATATATGTGTATATATATATATATATATATATATATATATATATATACAGTGAACAGTGGATGATGGAAATTTTCCTTTATTGCAGTACTATAACTATCAATAAAATTTCCGTTATACCATGATTGATGGCAATTCGGTTCTATCTGTTATAGCTTTCATTTTGCTGTGGATAACTATTGCACTTGCCACCTTTTGCTGTTAATATTCTCATTGGGTTGTTGTTGTTTTTTATTGGTTGGGGGGAATTTTGATGGTGGTTTTCCACCTGGGAATCTCTAAAAATGGTACAGAAATGAAACATAATTATGAAAACAATGAGAAATTTGTCAAACATTAGATTTTGGACTACTTGCTCATACTAAATTAAAAATTATGTTTTGGTTGGTAAATCTATAATCTTAATGAATGATGTGAAGCTTGCTATAAAATTCTGAACCTGAGACTTGTGAAAGATTCACTAATACAATTATGGCTTTATGATTTTTATTATATTTTTCCAGCATCTCACTGCATTTAATATGTTGGATATAAATTTGATATTTATTTTACTCATTTCATAAGTTTCCTTTCTATTGAGAATTTGGATTTAAAATGTGCTGAAATTCTGTATTAACAAAGCTTACATACCAAATGCTGTCATTTGTCAACTTATACCTGATTGGGTTTCTGTTTGGAAAGGCAAGGAAGATATATGTACAATATAGAGATTTAGGCAAATATATATGTGTCAGGGTATCTCATGTTACACAGTGTATGTTTTTCACTTCACCCTATAATCATCGATTTACACTCAGAGTAGTGTTCATACTCCAAGAACGTGACCCAGGTGCAAGTCAAGGTATGGTTGCATTTTTATGACTATCTAGCTGTTCTCTTGTTAAAATTCAATATCGGAAACCATCAATTAGAACTGTCACCGACACTGACTATGTAGGTTTCTTCAGTTTTGAAGTTGGTCTTGCTGGCTATGTATGTAACATGTGCACAGCTCACGATCAATAATCAAACTAGAGGGCTGGGAATTTAAACATATTCGCCTTACATCTACAAAAAAATTCTTTTTACTCCCCCCCACGCCTAAATAGGTTTTTAGATAGGGGTTCAATTTGCAATGAACTTCAACTTTTTTAGTGTCCACTACTCAACAAAACATGAGAGAAGTAACTTATTCATTGATTACCTTTTCTCCAATTTTTCAATTGATCACCCCGAACATGGCATGCTCTAAAAAGTCATTGGTCATGTGAAGGTTTCTATTGAGTGCCAAATTTTTTTTATTTTTTTTTTTTTTTTTTGAACAGGTCAAGTTCACAAAGTGTCTTTATGCTCAACTGGTCCAACAAAAGTTTCAACCCAACCGTGAAAGTGGTTGGATCCTTCCTAATTCTTCCAACTCCAAATTCAAATCACATGACTTGGGGATGAAGTTGGTAAGTTCATGTCCTAGAATATATTAAAAGCTACAAATCTGCTTGTATAATGAATGGCGTGATTGTTTCTTTTTCTTCGTTAATGGGTTATTCCACTTGAAGATATCAATTTTGCATATAAAAATATCTCCTTGCACCATTGCACCATTTGATACAATGGACTCATCTACTTGAATGATTTCAGTCACTTTTTTGATAAAAACTTCAAGAAAATTGATCAGACATAATCATTTATTTACACTATTAACAGCTTCAAAGTAGTAAACTATTGAATTTTGAAGTAAGAGAATGTAAATGCTGAAACAGAATTTACTTCATATTTACTTACTGAAGTTCAACTTATTTTGACTTGAGGCCATAGTATTGGAGTGTCCAGTCTGGACTGGAATCACTACTGTAGTAATAGTCAGCATTATAAGCTTGTTGACCATTACTACACTGATTGTGATACTAAAGATTTCATGGAATTACTGAAATGTTTTTTGTTTTTTTTTTCCAAATTGTCTCAAAATTCCATTCATTTATTCATTATTTTTCAATTATTTATTTATTTGGGTTGGATCTGGTATCTATGAAGTTATTGTATTTTTTTTTTCTTTTTAATTTTTTTCAAGAGATATGATTAATATTTCATTTTACCAATTTTAATTTTAGGCCCATGGTTTTGAAATTCTCTGTTCTAAATCCTCGCAAAAGTCTAATCAAAAGAATGGTACCGTGGACAACTTTGAAGTGCAAAATATCAGATGGGAACGTTTCCTCTCAAGTCTTTCGAACAATGGATATTTCAAGGTGAGATTCTGCATGGCACACACACTCTTACGTTTGAAGAGTAGGACGAGAACCACATTTAGTTATGAACACATTTTTCATTCAAACTGAAACGGCCAACTGTCAGAAGCGTCTAACTAACTATAAACCAAGCCCAAAACGCCTGCCCTTGAATTCAAACTAATCGAAGGAAGACAACTCACGTCAAGTAGCCCAAGGGACCTAATCAATATCAATAATACTTGAAATCTTCTTATGCCTTCCTCACACTTCACTTAGTATATAGTTTTAAAATGTGTTTCTAGCTTACACATGCTGTAAAAAGATTGATGATAGTAATTTGATAATTTTGCAATTGCATCATTGTACTTCAAAGAAAAAAAATCAAAAAGTTGCTCTGCATTTTCTTATGTTCACCCAGAATGAACCTGGAATCTCAACTCATATTTTAGAAAAATGAAGTAAAGAGATTACTCTATGATTAGCATATGATACCTATCTCTGTTCGCAAATATTACTGAAAAAATATTGACATACTTGTAGCATATTATATGATTCATTAAGTCACCATTTGAGAGAAAATTATTGCAATCACATTCACAAATAAATAAGGGCGATTACACTATAATTACCATATTTTCCTTGACAAATTGGTCTATATAATATAGATGAGTGAGTACAAACGCTGACCCCACACTATTATTATGTAATTGCAAATCTCACTGATTTTCTTTTTTATTCTTCAAGCGCATTTTAGGGGTACCATGCCTCTAGCGACAATGCACTTTTTAGGCTACTTTGGGGTCACCTATGGGTAAAAAACATCAGACATTTAGCAATAGATATATATCTAGAAAAGAAAATGATGCATAAGAATGAACTTTAGATCCTAGTTTGGAGTTGGATTTACTCAGAAATTACTATGGAAATCACATTAAAATACATGCATTCACACTATGAACTTGATGTAATCCTCCTCTTAAAAACTTTTCCACAGTAAAAATGCAATTTGCTGAAACACTTAATTTGTCTTTTACTTGAGTTTTTGATTCACATATTTGATGTTAACAATGGAAAGGATACCAAATATGCCAGTATATTAGACAGACATTTAATAATAAGAAGAAAAAAGAAATCAACCAATATCCAATTATATGTCCATGTACCCCTGATAGGGAAAACATAGATGAGGGAGACCACTGAATAGGAAACTTGATAAGGGGGACTGCTAGAGGGTAATCATAAATCACATCCTTAAAAAAATTTACATCTATCATGAGAGTTGCTTAAAAAAATAATGATAGATTGTTCTTTGACCAAAAAACGTACCACTGAAAGGGAAACTATGGATATTTTTTTCCTATAATGAGAATTGATTAAAAACAAAAATAAATTATATTAGTTAACAGGGGACAGACAAAGTGACTTATAGAGATTAGGGAGCTGTTTATCATTGTCTTATAGTCTGGTATATACAGGATGTTTTGTGCTGTTAGCATAATGAAGAAGCATTTGTTTTCAAAAATCTGTTTATTTTCCTTGTTATTTTTGTAGGGTGAACTGCAGTCTTCCAAATACCATACAGAACTCTTGCAAAAAGCACAGCAGTATTTTAAGAATAATGTTCAGAGTAGTCAAAGGTAATTCTTGATTTTTTTTTTTTTTTTTCTCAATAAAAATAAATTCTGATATGTAGTATATGCAAGAATAAACTGTTCAATACAAACTTGGCACAGTAATGTGTCCATTTTTCATTTGTGGCTTTGTAAACTCTGAATCAATGTGAACATATTTTGTTAATTATCCAGATATTGATTGATGTTTTTTGTTTGTTTTTAAAAAAAATAATTTAAAAAAATAATTGGGCTTATTTTGTCTTAGTTGAGTAATCTCTAGAAAAAAAATGAAGACCTCATATTGTGCTAGCAGTATTCCTTTATTTTCACATCTCATATTCCATTGACTATTGTCCTGAATTACCTACCTCTATCCTTGAACAACAGGAAACAGGAATGTCGGCCATTTTGGAGTATGATATGCAAAAATGGGGTAATACTCCTTGGAAAAAATAAAAGCCACCATGTTTTTCAGGTTTTTGTGCACATATTTATCTTTGCTAACAAAATTGGACAGAAGTTATGTATTCACTCATGTGTATCTGTTCATATATCTCCAGAAGTTCTCAATGAATTTTGATGATGTTTAGTTGAAAGGCCATGGAATAATAGATTACATTTTGGGGCAGATTCAGGAATTTCTTAGTTTATTCTTGCTAACAAAGACAAATTTTTGACTTTCCGGTTGTGATAACAACATAATGAGTTACTCATTTTAAAGGGAAATAGTGTTGAAATGAATCAAGGTTAAAAGGGATGTCTCTGGTTAAAAATCATTTCAATCTTTTGTCACAGCATAGCCTGAGATCTCTATCCTGATCAGTTTTTACTGGCAGTGGCATTGTGGATGTATGCACTCCCCAAGTACTTTCTAGTTCTGTTCTGTCACTGAACATTTTTTTTGTCACCAAAACTGTCAAAATAGGTTTTGTCAATTTTCAAGTTGGTGTAGCTGGCTGGCTGGCTGGCTGTGTTTAGTGATCACTACCCACCAAAAAGTTAGAAAAGTAACTCATCCATTGATCACTTTTAATTGATCATCCCAACACAGCTTTCTGCCAAAAGACGTTCGTCATGTGAAGGTATCTAATTGAGTGACTAACCAGACCTGTTTTTGATTTTTTTTTTTTTATTGCATCAGATCTCTGAACAGACAGTAAAAGAATTCACATCTTGATTTTCTGCCAAGATAACCTTTTTTTTTTTTTTATATATATATAATGTGTTTAGAGGGATAATTAAACTTAAAATTGACATGTCTTACTTTAAAAAAAATTAATTTCAGCCTTGAAGATGAAGATATTGGAAGTTCAATTCTTACTTTACTGGAGAATACACCATACAACATTGAAGATATGAGACTGAAAGAGATCAACCTCCCTCCACCAGATGGTAACATTTATTTTCTTTTGAAATTGAAGAGTTTCTATCATTTGATGTAACAACGTATTCTAACATCAACGGGATCTTATAAGATGATTTAAAATTTAGCTGTGAAGTGTTTATTATTGTTGTGACTTTGTCAAC
The DNA here is from genome assembly GCA_963457665.1 of Thysanoteuthis rhombus. NCBI lineage: Eukaryota > Metazoa > Mollusca > Cephalopoda > Oegopsida > Thysanoteuthidae > Thysanoteuthis > Thysanoteuthis major. Next base: position 11,839,275 of record OY735205.1, read on the forward strand.
TGTAAATTGCAATAAATTAGAATGTTCTCAAGGAAAGTTGGTACAACTTGAAACACTGATTCCAATTGAATTCAATCACTTGGAAATGTTATCTATGTCATATGAAGTTATCATAATGCTGCATTACAATTAAATTGTTTCTTTGAATTTGAGTTGATTCAATTGATTTTCATTGCACAATAAATTAGTGTTAGATTTTTAATTAGAATTATTGAATTTTTCTATTTTGCACAATTGTTTTAATCTCATTTCTCAGATTTTTATCTTTATTGATGAAAAAAAAAATAATACTCTGATTCAAGTCCTTACAAAAAGAATGATAATGTTGGCTTTGTGTGACTTGAATCGCATATCTGTGTGATGTTGGCAAAATTAAAATTCGGACCGGACTTTTTAGATTGTACGTGATTGTCTAGTTGGGAGTTTTTTTTATTTCCAGATAATCCAACTTGGCAGCTGTTTGTTATAACAGTAAATAATATATGATGAAATTATTTGGTACTTCTTTAGATTACTTTTGTACTTCGGTAGATTAATTCAGTACTTCTGTAGATCCATCGCTAGAGCCACTTGGTACTTCTGTTGATTTTAGGTGGTTTATAGCATGAAAAATGGAATTGGTGATCTGAGTTCAAACTCCTACTGAGACAGTTTGCGTCCACCTTGCACTAACACCCTTGGGGAAGGCATTTATCTATCTCTTCCCTCCATAGCAGGGTGAGGCCCATCACCTCTCATGTCTTACAGAAAAGATCTATGTCCCACAACAAGCTCTAAAAATCTGATATAAAAAAGATCTACTGTCACCACTTGTCTAAGCAATTTTTTTCTTTTATTAGCCTGATGGCACTGGTGAAAAGTGACGGCTACACATGTCTTGTAATAATTGAAATTAGCTTTGTTGGTGCGGGGGTAGGTATTAAAAATAGAAAAATAATCTTTAGTATAGGTCATTGTTATTTGATTAAGTTAATTTGACCCTTGACCAATTGTTTTTTGTGCTAAATACAAGGAGCAGTAACTGTACTGCAAATCCTTATTCTACGCTAGCCTAATTATGTGTTTATTGACGGTGCTTCTAATATTTTCTTACTTGGGTCGTTCCAAGCTGGTGTAACTCTGGCTTCAAAGAATGAATTCCTCGGACCTGGTTGATGTTTTTGCACCTGTAATTTACATTTATGTACCCTGTTTGTGTACTCTGTGTGTGTGTGTGTGTGTGTGTGTGTGTGTGTGTGTGTTTTTTGTTTTTTTAAAAAAAACATGTTATTTTTGCATACCCAACATCTTCTGTTGTACTTTACTTCCAGAAGTAACTTTTTGATATTTTGGATGACCAGCTCATGACATATTGGTAGATGCTCTATAGAAGTGCTTATTTTAATAAAACATTCTATTTGATTAAATAATCTATAGAAGTTCTAATTCAATCAAATAGAAAGATTAATTCATGAAAATGTAAAAATGATCTTTCAGTCTCTTTTTCTTTCTTTGAGAATAATTAAGGTATTTGTTTGTAAACTAATGACCAAATTGAGGGAATACTTGTTTATATTTCTATTGAATTTCTTTAAAAAAATTAGAACTTTACACTATGAACTTATGTTTTGTTTTTCTTTCTTGTTTTATCAGATGATTCTTGGCTAGATATCAGTCCTGAGGAAGTTGATGAGATGATCAGAAATGCTGGGGGAAAAATTTCAGGAACTTCTCCGAATACATTTGACCTGACCCTAATGACAGAGAGCATGAAATCGTTTGTAGATAATGTTTCAGATTATGAAGGAGCAGAATTTCCAAAGTAAGTTTCTTGGTATTGTAAATACATTACAAATTTATTATCAAATGACCTACCAAACCAACCAGCGTAGTGGCTACAGAATCTTCTCTGAGTATCCAAGGGTCTATGGTACCCACAGATACATGGATAGAAATGTGACCAGAGGTGCCTTCTATTCACATTTTTGAGGCCATAACCTTGAAGTTTTGCTCAAGTACACCACTAGGTACCATTTTTAAAAGTTTTTTTTCCCTTCCAAAAATGGGTTTCTATGGTCATTTTGGATCAACCAACCATGCCCAAATCTCGTGTTGGTATTTGTTTTGTTTTTTTTACATATTTAGAAAAGATCTACTTTCAAATATAATTTCAGATACATTTTTAGGTAATGAGTTCTACTACACATGCAGGCTATGGTGACTCATTTATGTGTGGTGCAAATATGTCACTTATTTGTTTTTATTATTAGATGAAGTATTGTAACCCAATATTGTATTCATTTTTGACTACTTTTTACCTTCATCTTTATCTTTAGTTAGTCACTCTACAGCACTGAGTGAACATATCTGAGTTGAGTTGTGATTAAAATAACTAAAATTAAAGGTGGAGATAAAAATTTGCCAAAAATGAATACAATATTGGAACAATAAATTTTGTTGAGTTAGAAATGAAGATAGCCTGTTTGAAATAGAAAAATCTCTTCCTGAAAATAAGTTTTGAGTTTTTGTTTTTTATTGATTCATAGTTTCTCAAAAGCTTATATATCTCACTTTTTCTTTTGTTGAAAATGTAACAATTACAATTCTGTTTGTGTGATGAAAGATAATACTTTGAAAGTTTGTTCTCAACCAATCACTTGTGTAATGGTCATTTAATGGTTGATTAAACATTTTGATAGATTACATCTACTGCTTTCTTCCTTTCCATTTCGCAAGCATTGTTTGTGCTAAATGAAAACTGAAGATAAAGAAACTTCTTTATATTTGTCACTGGAAAACATATCAAGTAAAATGACAAAAGTGGAAATAGTATTGTCTATAATTTGAGAAGGGTCATTAACAGTCAAATAGTTTTTTGGATGATTGAGACCCTTGGTGCTTGTATTGTTAATACAGTGGTTTGACCAATTTATTCTATGTACTTTTTCAGGTGTTCTGTCTAAATGTTATATTCATAAACAGAATTTTTCCAAAGGTAGCAACACTATAATGTTGGATTTTTATGACATCTTTGAATGAAAATAGTAATCTGAATTCTTATCATTATCAATTTAAAGAATTTTTTTAAATTTATTTATTTTATTTTTCTCATTTAAAATGTTGCTTTTTATTGCAACTGAACCCAGGTAGAATTCCCTTCAGCTGCAAATGAATGAATTAACTGGATGAATCAGAATGAGTTCCTGGTGATAATCAAAATCGCAATCCTCTATGCCAGAGGGTGGCTTGCTTAACGCATGACTAACAATTAAAATTAAGATAAATAGTAGCAAAAGATTAATAATAATGATTTATAATACTCCATCTAATAAAATAAATAAAAATAAAATATTATATTAATCTGAATTAGATTTTATATTAACTAAATGCTTACTTATTTAATTCAATAGAATAGTTTTATTTTTATTTTTGAAATACTTCCTGATATCTGTTTGTTATTTTTCAGGGATTGCTCAGAAGGAGAAGTTGGATTCGATAGTACAGGGTTTATTCATGCAATGCAGAAGATGTTTGGTAAGAGTTTTCTTCTTTATACAAGTCTATCGTCTATGTAATAAAGTATTAAAATATGATTGTACTCTTCTTGAACTATGCATCACAGAAGCGAGAAAAAGCATATTCAAAATCAGCAGTCCTCCATTTACAATATTTCCATTAAGCCAGCAAACTTTCATATGATAGTTATTGTGTATGAGTCTTATATTTGCCCAAATGACTGCTCTTGGAACTAAAGCACTGCTCTAGTTTATACTAACAATTAAATTCTATAAATTTGGATAATCTGCTTATGGTCTGAACTTTTATTGGTTAGGTATGACTTTTTTTGTTTTGTTTTTCTTAACATGGTCACTGCTATGTTAACCCTAACATAATGCACATGTACACCTTGTAACAGTAAATGTGTTAGGCTATCAAGGATTTTCAATTTGATAGCTAATGAATATCAGATGGAATTCCATTAAAACAAGCCTCCAAGTCAGACCGTAGCCCCTTCTTTTAGAAACTTTTTTTCTCCAAAAGCCCCTTCATTTAACAGCTTCTTCCTTTTAAATTTTGTCGTATGTCAGTTAATTGGTGACTTGATGGAGCTAAATGCACTAAAAAGATGCTAGATCTAGCCCTAACAGCTGAATCGTGTTTGTCTTTTGACATTGTGAAATAGGATTCTATGTTCTGATGACGTAACAAAATGTCACTCAAGTGACATCAGATGAGTGTATTCTTCCACAGGAATGTGAGTTATTGCTTCGTAGAGATGGTGTTAGGTATTAGCTATGTCAGTTTGTCAATGATGGCAGCCAGTGCTATAGATGCCAGTGCATCTAAAAATGGTTAACACCTGAAACAATTGACAAACAGGTTTGGAGAGTTTGTTTTGTTCAACTGTTGTGATATCCTGATGTTTTTGCTTATCAATAAGTTGGGACAGGTAGATATCATCACGGGATCTAAGCAAGCTCAAAAGATGCCAAATCAACCCGACCAAGCAAACCTTACTAAACAAGAACCAACAAATGACTTTTCAACCAGATGTGCATTTGCAGTGAACTGATAAAATATTTTCTTTAAAAGTACAGTAATGCCCTGCTCAGTTATTTCTGCTCTTTTTCACAATTTTTTCTAATGAAATTAGTAATGTTAAATTTCCTAAATAAAATGATGAGTCAGCATCATAGACAGACTCTGAAATGAACATAAATTGTAATTAAAGTGTCGCAGGTATGAAAATATATACATACACAATAATTTCTTATGTAGTGACGTACATCGACACCTAATGATATTCAGTCAGCTCTTGAGAGTGTCTACCAGATGAGATACACTGCACTAATCTATCCTATCTTGTTGTGGCTCAACAACATCATCATATATTTTGAAATAATGAGAATGACCTTGACTGGGAGAGCTGCAGCAAAGCAAAAGGACATGTCTTGAGCAATCTATGCTATAATGACCTTGTATAGCTACACATCTTTTAGGGATGTCTTCAAAACACTGTCTGAGGTGTTAGTGTATAATTTTTTTTTCTAATTAACTACACTATTGTTCATGTCAGTCTCATTTACTTGAAGAAAAATTCTTTTATCAGAATTTGAAGATGCAGAATCTGGTTCCAGTTCAGGAATGGATGAATATGGTTGGAATTCTTCTGATGAGGAATCGCCAATGAGCTCAGGGCCAAAACGTGAGATGAAGGATTATCTACAAATGATGGATAAAGAATTGTCCAAGACTGAAATAGGAAAAAGCTTTGAAAAAGTAAGTTTCATTTTCGTGGATTTTTTGGTGCATTTTCAATCAATTATAGACTTTTTTTCTTTCTATACAAGACAATAAACCATGTCAAAGGAATGTATGTGAACTTGTTTTTGTTTTTGATTACTTTTTACCACAATGTTGCTAGCCTAAATATTTTTCATCCAAATCTAGATATTTTTGGTTGCGTTTAGATGTTAGAAATTGCTATTTGGTTGATAATCAATAAAATGATATTTTTATCTTTTTTTTTTTTTTGAATGATTTAAGTAGTATTCCAATAAAATGAATGTTGAAGATAAAAGTCACATTTAATCTATCAATAAGATGTAATATAATTCTCAGATTTCAGGCGTGTATCTGGAGAATCTAGATGTTTCAAGATATATTTTTATTCAATTTTAGTAAATCTAGAAATAAAGTTTGCAACACCGATTTACTTTATTTCCATTATTATTCGGACTATCCTCATCTTTGTTGTTTTTCATACATGGACACATAGCGCAGTGGTTACAGCATCAGACAAATTACTGTTAAGTAATCTGATGGTACTAGGTTCGATCCTAGTGTGAGGCAGTATAACAATACTACTAACGCTGAAAGAGGGGAGTACGGTCGATATACCCCCGTCGGATAAATAAAGGGTTCGGTTCGTTACTTCCCAAAAATCTCCCAGATGATACCTGACGAAGGCCGTAGAGTGCAACGGCCGAAACGTTGTATGAAAAACAACAAAGATGAGGATAGTCCGAATAATAATGGAAATAATAATAATACCTCATCTCAAAAATTCCGAGATATACGATTTACTTTAATTTGAATTTTTAGTTGTTTTCATCACAATTCAACTTGGGCTGTCTATAATTTTTCTCAGGAACTCAATTTTATGATTTGTATTGTAAAATTACTGTTGTTGTATTATTTTATAGATCATTTGAATTTTATATAATTACCGACATTTTAATTATTTGTTGAAATCATTGCGCATTCAAATTTGTAGAATTTTTAAGTGAATTTGTGGTCTAAATAAAGATGAAAAATGTCTTATGTTGCCAGTTAGCCCAAAAAGGTTGCCCATGCCTGGTCTAGATAATCAAGCAAACAACCCAGGTAGTAAATAAAGAATAAGCTGGTAGTGACATTATAACTCCTATTCTCTTTTGTCAGAGGGAAGCTTGATTTACACCAAGCTTATTTTTTGTTTCCAAGCTGTACTCTTGGCTTAATGCCATGGATGAAAAGCCCAAGTTGAGTTGTGATAATAACAAATAAAAATCAAGATCAAGGTAAATAGCAGTGAAAAAATACAATGGGTTACAATTCTTCATCTGATGAAAAAAAAAAATAAAGTGAACTTACAAAATTACTGTGAAAATGTGGCCATTATTAAACTTTGTCAAAAAGGTTACTATTCTAAAATTCTCATTCTACTCTTATTATCCCAGCTATGGTTAAATAGTACACATTACTAGAGAACACACTCTAATGATATTTTTCGCAATTTTTCATCTTGCAGAAGTGTAAACCACCTCGCCCACCACCGCCAAAGACTTCATCGCAAAACTCCAAACGGCCACCGCCAGCACGACCACCACCTCCCAAGTTGACTCCTCAGTTGTCAAAGGATATTGATATTGATGATGAAGATGAAGGCTTCCGACCTGTCAACATTGATACAAACCTTGTGAAGAATATGTTGGCTTCTTATGGAGCTCAGCAGGGATTGCCTGGACCTGCAACAAACATTCTGACATCCATGGGAATCCAGTTAAAACCAGATGCCAGTGTAGCAGGCACCAATGGTAGCAAATGAACAAAAAAAAAAAAGAACTTATGCAGCTTGTTTATTCTCTCGTTATTCAACAGTTTGTTAAAATCTTCCTTTGCGGCAACTTTCCATTTATAGGAATTAGTATTATGCTATCCTTATGTGTTTTAATATATATCTTATAACCGTCTTGAATCAATGCAAAAGGGTAGCAAAATGTCCTTGCATATTGCAACTTGCTTTCTTCTATTTCCACCTCTCAGTATGATTCTAATGTCTCTTAATTGAGGGTTTATGAGAGGAATTAGATCAGCGGTTCTCAACTTTTTCCAAGGCTCGCACCCCTTTGAGATTTTTAGATCTTTCTCACACGCCCTTAATCTTAAGACTGAAAAATTAAGTTTGAAGAAGTCAAAATGTGCAAAGTTAATATAAAAAAATGTAAATAACAAAATGTTAGAATTTATCTGATTTCGAAATCAAAAGTCTGTATCAAGCTATTTCTAATGAATAAAAATGGCTGCTATTGTTTTTTTCTCAGTTAACTTTGAAATGCGCAACGTTTCGGTGCCGGGTTTGTTTGATACCCTCTTCTCGCACCCTGAAAAATTGCCTTACACACCAATAGGGTGTGCGTGCACTCCAGGTTAAGAACCACTGAATAAGATTAATAACTGTCATATAGAATTGGACTGAAGAAAGTTTGTATCTGTTCTTTTCTTTGGTGACAATAGATGCAGTTTGCAAGAAATTTATTTCTAAATGGTTCACCATTCCTGCCAAATCAGCATCCCCCCCTCTCAATAGCAAGTAAATTATCAACTTTCAATGTCATAAACCACTTGATATCACTCTTAATTGACATTGGAATTCTTCTGTGAATGCAAATTGGAAGGAAAAAAATTACCCGAAGGTGGTAGGGAGGTAACTTTGATCAGTAGTTATTCTCCTGAGTAAAACATTCGAATTTCCTTGTATAAATTCAAGGGTTTATAGTGTTTGTGCTAAGAAAAGGTGTTCACACATTGTTGGTTACGGTGGGGAGGTCTTAAACTAGCTGGATCTATGGTGGAAGAATATTTTCTTTAACCCTGCCTATTAACCCAAGTAGATGAGACGGTTTCGGGATATTTCTAGAAAGAAATATTATTGACATCTACGAGTTTATTTCCACCCCTGAATCTTCATCTTTATTACTTTTAGCGTCTATTTATTCATCTATTTTTTAAAGCATCAGACAAAAAGATACAATTGGTTAAGGCATTAATTCAAGTATCCAGTAGGAAATGTGTCCTTTCTCTCTTCTTTCCTTTCTCCTCTTCCTTCCCTCCTCCTTTTTCCTTTCCTCTTACCCTCCCCCTCTCTCTCTTGTGTGCATACCTATAGAGGCCATTGTATTCCTAACATCTTGTAATTGCTAAAAATGAAATCATGGCCTGGCACATTCGACTATTATGTTAAATAATATTAATTATAAGTTCATTTTTTTTTTTTTTTTTTTAGGAAGAATATGCATTCAGCTAACAATCTTCTAAATGCAGAATTTATATTGGAAATCTTGCATACTTTGTCATTGACGATCAGATGCTGTATGAAATGTAGCAAAATTAAGGATTAATCTCAAATAAACCCAACATTTTTTATTAAATGTTTGCAATGATGTATACATTTGTTTCAACTTCCTTTGATTGCGTTGGACGCATTATTTCCTGCTTAACCAAGTAATAAGCTCTTTGTTGTCTCTTGACTCTATAATTCATCGAAGGGAGGTAATTTCAGCCAGCATTTAATTCCCTTGATATTACCATTTAAATTTTTTTTATTTAAATTTAAGAGACAATGATATTAATACTTAATCTTTTTACTATTAAAGCAGCGCATTTAGAGACTTAATTCTCTCATAAATGCAGCTAGAATAGTTTGCATTTCTCAACCTGTATAATATTTTAATGGAGGTGCAAGTGACCGTGATCAAATGCATGCGACTCTGCAAGGCAGAATTCAAACTCTGGTTGAGACAGTTCGTGTTCACTTCACAGTAATGCCCTTGGGACAGGCATGTATTCATCTCCACCCCCGCCCCCACATCATGGGCTAGCATGGCAGCATAAGGCCCATCACCCCATGTGTTCGACACTTATTTCGAAAAGGCCTTTGTCCTAAAGAAAAGCCCTCAAAAGCTGATTCGAAAAGAAAATACTATTCTATATCTATCATTGTTTCTAGCTAACCTCTGCTATCAAAATGATGGCTGTATCTAAATCATTTTGCAATTCCTCTGTACTTTGAAAAATATCAAAACCATTATGTAGCTCTGCATTTTCTTGTTTATGTTCAATCAGGAAGACTGTTTATGAATATGTCCCTAAAATAAATAAATAAAATATATATATATAAGGGAGACTACTCTATAATCAGCATTTAATAGTTATCTCCCATAACATTTTACAGACAAAATATAGACCATTACATGGTGTATTATACAAGTAGATCTATCTTTGAGCCTTCAACACCTCAAATGATTCAGTATGATTTTAGCTTACTTGAACTCTGCAGTTTTAGAACTCTTTAGTGAGCCTGATCCTTCTTGTCAACGCCTCTTGCAACTGCTCTCATCAGTAAAGTTTCATATCATCATTACTAGTCTACCCATTCCATCAAGAAATGACGGCTGTATTTAAATAATTTTGCAATTGTATTGTACTTGAATATCAAAAATGTTATGTTGCTCTGCATTTTCTTGTTTATGTTCAACCAGAATGAACCAAAATTTTATTAAGCATTTACAAAAACCACAAAAAAAATTCAGAAAAAAACGAGGGAGGCTACTCTGTAATTAGCATTTTAATAGTTACCTCCCTTAACGAATATTACAGATGAAAAATATAGCCAAATGAGGCTTTTTATATTAGTTGATGCTTATCCTTTTCATGCTAACACCCATCCAAAGTATGTTTTTCATCTGAAGTTGATTTTTGCCATGCGTAAGTAGTTCCCATCCATTGTTTCTTTTTTGCATCATTATAGCCATCCTTTGAATTCATTTGTACTTTTAAGCTTTTAGTGTGATGCTTACTTCTATTGAAATTAATTTAGAGCTTAAATTTCTTGATAAATTCATCCCTGATTATGTACAGCATTCCATAACTGATTTCACTATTTTGTGTTGATATTTTGGGAGACCGATCACTGCAGATTATGTGCCCTTAGTCCATTTCCACTCTTCATTTTTAAAGAGATGAAAAGCATTGCCTGAGGTTTAGTTGAACTATTTTTTCTCATCAATGTTGCTCATTTTTTCACAATGTTTTTGGCTGTGAATTATCCGGTCTTCTTCAAGTGCCCTTTGTTCTGCAACCGTATGTTTTAGGGATTATCTCCTCTTGACTCCTGTGCCACTTTTTTGGAGTGGCTTCCCTTTGATCCAGTAACCTCTCTTTTTTTTTTCTCCTAGGGTCCTACCTACGAAGACAACCTGATTAGCAGACCAGGTATCAATATAGTTGCATCTGGGAACCTTTGATCAAAACAGCTCTTTGTGGGTATGACCCTAAAAGGGGGGGGGTATATGATTGAATGGAAGCAGCTCCAAAACAAAGTGGCGTATAGGTTGGGGTTGATGATCCCTGAAACATCAGAATTCAAAAGAAACAAAGAAACAAAGAAAAAAAAAAAAATGGATGTGATGTGTCAGGAGCATGTGTTGCAGGAACTAGTTTCCACATGAAGAAGGCTGGAAGATTTTTTAGCCATAATGTGAAAAAAAAACAAAAAAAAAAAAAACAGTCAAGGAATATAGTTTGATCATACCACATGCAATGATTAAATCATCTTGTCTAACAAAATTCAGATGAGATGAATAGCCTTTGTTGATCTCTGCATAAAGCCCTACTCATCCCAGGGTTGCCATATTTATCCATAAGGGTAAAAAACCTGATTTTCATCTCTCAGACTTACTCAACCCAAGCTCGATCTCTAAATTTGATGCTATTCCAATGCCTGTGTTGAGTGAGTCTGAGAGATATGCTTTGGGTTATTTCCTCTCATGGCCAAATTTGGCAACCCCCGACTCATCCTAGCCCTTGTGTCTTTCCGTAACAAGAGCCCTTGCATTTGCCAGCATTGGCTTCAGCTGGTATTTTCTTCTTGATTGCTGTGTCATGTATTTTTTTTTTCTTCTTATGTCAAAAGTAATTTTTGTGAGCTTTTATTTGTTTTATTTTTATAAACATTTTCTGAGATTTACCTTGTGTTTATTGTCTACTCCATTCTATGGAGTTTATATATAAAAAAAAAAAACATTAAAACATTTGAAAATTCTTAACAGTGACTTTTATTTTCATCTTATACAGGGTGGTGCAAAAGTTGCGAAGGGTTTCAAAATAATCATAACTTTTTCTATTTTAATATCAGATTAATTTAATTAAATATTTAGATATCCTTCAAAATGTTGTGCAGAATGGCGAGCACTCAAAAAAAAATTTCCAATACATAGATTCCCTTGTTTACGTATTTGATTTATTGAAAACAATTTTTACAAAATCAATAAAACCAATGAGATATGAATGATTAAAACCCCTTCACAACTTTTGCCCACCTTGTACTTATATTTGTGAAAGTTCGTGACTTTGTTTGCCTTCTCCTCCCAAATGGTGCACTGCTTGATGTAATGTCTTAAGGTACCCCTGAAATGTTCAGGATTAGAGCGTGTATGAAAAAAAAAAAAAAAAGATCCTGTGTGATCTATAACACTTTTAGGGGTTTTGAGGAGGGTTTCTATTTTCTGCATGATTATAATGCTTAACTGGACCCCAGTTTGTGTTTTCAGCAGAAAATGCTGTGATGTCATGTTAGAACATTTTTTATTCTGTCTTCATTTATTATGAAAAATTTTTTTTTTTTCCTGGTACATGACTTCATATTCTGATGATTTTTCTTTTCCTTTTTTTTCCCCTCTGTTCACGTTAATCATTTTTCCATAACACAAGATTTAGAGTGGGGGCTAGATGGATTACTATTTATGATGTAACTATACTGCTGAACCCTTTACTCCATTGATAAATCATTTTTACAATACACAAAATTTTTGGATTGGAGGTTATGTAGAATATATGGAGAGAATTTTATTTTTCACCTTTATGCGTAAATCAAGGAGAAGCTTTTCTTTCTTCCAACTTCTAAGAGGCAAAATAGGGTTAGGGGAATTTTTTTTTCTCTCCCATTTAGGGATCAAAAATGGGGTGGAGGAATTTCTCTTCTGGGATCAAAATAGAGAGGGACTTTTTTTTTTTCTTCCTACTATGTATCAAAAGCTAGGAGAGAACTTTTTTCCTTTCAGGAGTCAAAAGCAAGGGGGAAACAGCATTATATTTGCAGTTATTTTCCCCTCTGGCAATGCTGGGTATTATTGCTAGTTATTTATAAAATCTACAATGATTATTTTGATATTTACAAAGCAATCTTTTTTTTTAATTATTTCGGGTTGTCTCATGGATGGATATAGATTGGAACAGAGAAAAAAAAAAAAAGGTTTGTTAATACTAATTTCATTACTTATAGCTTTATCCCTGTTTCCCTTCCTGAAGACTGGGATACCAACATCTCTTTAACCTCTTTGATCTGTGAAGAAAAAAAATACATTGTAAGAGAATCATATCAATGTTCAAAGAAACTCTAAACTTTCGTCAAACCCCTACTTTTGTTGTAGCTGACTTTATTTTCCGCTGCTAGAAACAAAGATGCCAAGTTCAGACTCCTGGCTAAGAAAAAAAAAAAGTGAATAAAAGCTATAAAATTTAAAGGATGAATAGTAAGAGAATGGAAAAAGAGACCAGATTCTATTCCTACACCATCAACCAACAAAAGAGAAAAAATAGAAAGCTATGGAGGTTAGATTGAAGTATCTGGTGTCTCTAACCAGGTTTTTAAAATTTTTTCTTTTCTTTCTTTTCATCTTTACTGTATGTCTTCTTTCTTTTCTACCATACCCAACATTAGTAGAAACTAGTGTCTGATATGCAACTGAGTGTGTATCACATGTACATACTCCATTGACTATTGGTGCAGTTTGACTATCTTCTTAGGTTTCTTAAAATTGTGAACCCAACAGTCGTAAGGCTGTGTGTGTTACTCACTTGGCAATGTGATGTAGCTAAATTAGCATTATTTGCATGCTTGCATTTTCCTTCTTGCTTTCAACTTCTACCACTGTTTAGCAGATGCCAAAGGGGAGCAGCCCATTGCTTCCGTCTCCCCTGCCTGTGCACAGCCTCTCCATTACCAAGTCCTCTGCTGTGCCGCTGTGTGCTTTGTGATCCCAGGCTGTATCTTTAATCAATCTTGAATATTATATACTCTATTACATCATTATTTGCAGTTTACTGTAATGACTGCTTGGTTAATTTAGGTACAACAAAGAATGTCCTTTTGATCTATGGACATTGTCTTCCTCATTTGTTTGCAGTAGGATCCTGTAGGTAACAGGAAAACTTAATGGAACTGCCGCACAATTTATATGCAATAGAATTGCATCTGATGGCAATTTAGACTAAATCCTCAAAGCCAAGTCAGAATCTGATGGAACACTGTTAATCTCACATGGCAAAGCTCGCAGCAGCCATTAGTATCAATATCTGTGAATATTTAGAGCAGGAGAGAGAACAATGTGGTCTGTGGACCACAGGTTGGTTTGTTTTTTTAAGAGCTTTACACAAGCACAAGAATAAAGTAAATTCATATTTCTTATCTCAAATCACCTGATATGTGATCGTTTATTGCCCTTAGTTATCTGGCCTCACATAGTGTATACTAATATTTACAACTGGCACGTCTGTAAGGAATATCTTCTAAGAATATCAAAAGCATTATGTTGCTTTGCATTTTATTGTTCAACCAGAATGAACCCAGATGTTTTACACATTTGCAAAAAAAAACAAAAAAGAAAAATTAGATAAATAATGGCCACTACTCTATAGTTGACGTTTGATAATTATCCCCCCTGACAAATGATAATGACAAAAAATACATAACACACCATGTGTAAGTCTACAAGTGAATTATTTGGTTTAATCCAATAAAAAAAAAATATGGTGCAAAGCTAAGATGGGCTCAAATTCACCCTCAGCACTTTGTAAGATCAGCATACTAACTCTTGCAAAGAATTATTTTGTCATAAATAAGATCTTTTAGATCTTTGGATCTTGACCAAATTCTGTTCTCCATGTTGCTAACCATTTGGCCACAATATGTTGTCATTAGTAAATGAAAGTTTCATAACAGAGGTTTCATAACACAGCTATACTTTTTCAGCTTCAAATTAAAAAAGTTTGACTTGAATTTGATATGATAATTTTTTTTACAAGATACAATATTCATAAGTGTGAAGAGATTGATTCACAAACATAAACTAACAAACTATATATAATCACCAAGACAGATAATTAGGAACTAAAGCCAGTTTACACATTGTCCCCTGAATAAAGATGTGCCAAGGTTGGAGCAAAAGCTTTTGTACATGATTGTATGTTTTCATAATCAACAGTGGGTTAATCATATTCATTGCTTTATCAATTGCACTCTGAAAAACTTCAGCAGATGAAGCCATCATAATGTTAAATATCAGGTGCGCTTTGTATAATGTCACCCACTTTGAGCAGCTCTGATTTTTACATTGAAGTTCCCTCCCTTTTATTTATTTATTTTTTTCAAATTGAAGTTCCACATTTCTATAAAAGGGTCTGTTGATCGGATTGTCCCCAATACATTTGAAATCGATTTTTGGCATACAGTAGAAAGATTCTTTTTATCCCTGCATCTTCATCGCACTCTAACTTTGAGAATAAAACTAAATCATATATTTTCTGCCCGTTACATCATGTTTTAGAAGCGAGGATCAATTTACTATACAATTACTGGGTGGAACTGGACCCTGACTTTATGGCCACTTGAAATTGGATCATCAAAGAATTTTTCTATTCTCTGAATGATGTAAAAATTTGCAGAATAGAATGATCTGATTGACTTATTGCATTGTAGTAATGGCAGGTGGAATACGGATGCATCGTGGGGCTAATGTCCTTGTTGGAATTAAACCTGAAAAGGGTGTAGTTTAGAATATACCTTCAAAAATTTCCAGTTGTGCGATTATATAAGTGATTATAGATTAAACATACCTGGTTTTCCAATTTTGTCTCTATTTGTCTTATTACAAGCAGCAAGCTTTGAATGTCTTGATTTGGCACTGGTAAATGAGCTGCAGACACATTAGAGGCAGAACTGAGATGTTGCTGTTGATGCTGTAGTTCTTCAATTTTCATCATCATTTGTTCCGTCCTGCAAAAGAAAAAAAAAGACGAAACATTAAAACAGGTCTGGTTAGTCACTCGATGGAAACCATCACATGATCAATGTCTTTTACAGCATGCTGTTTTTAGGGTGATCAATTGGAAATGAATTTTTCATTAAGTTATTTCTTTCACTTTTTGTAAGGCAATGTTAAAAAAGTCTAAATTTTCAAAAAGCTGGTCTGAATACGGCCAGACATAAACTAGCAATCACTTTAGCATGAAATTACACAGCAAATTGGACCCCTCACACAAAAAACCTATTATGGGGGTAAGTTTGAAAAAAAAAAAATTTTTTTCAGGTATAATAAGGGGTAAATCTTTAAATTTTCAGCCCTCTACCTCCATTGTAAGATACATACATAGCCAGCCAGACCAACTTGAAAACTGAAAAAACCTATGCTACCAGTTTTGGTTTTAACTGAAAGTTTCTAATTAAGCTAATTGATAAAATTTAAACGTTTATCAATTGAGGAGGTGCATGTTGGCCTAGTAGATAAGAATGGATTTGTCAAGCCGAGTTCAAATTCTGGCAAAGACAGTTAGTGTTCATTTTGGTCTATCTTGGAATGGCATGAATTCATCTCTCCCTCCACCTACAGTTGAAATAACTTGGTGAAATTAGTGAAGCCAATTCAGGGGCTCATCACAGAGATGAATGAAGCCATAGCCAGCCTATGGTCAATATTTTTCTTTACAATTAGTAAGAAAAATTGTGTACCAGCACAATGTGTTGATATGATTTTAAAAACTTAAAAAATACTCAACGAGAATATTTGAACATGAAATGGACAAAAAATATTCATTCAGTGGCAGAAAATAGTTATTTATAGTGGCATATACCAACTTGTGACTAAACTTTGTAAAACAGAATTATTCAATTTTGCCACTATGATAATATTTTTTCGTTTATTTTATGTCAAAATATCCTTGTTCAATATTTTTGAAGTTTTTACAATTATACCAACATATTGTGCAGGGGTGTATTTTTCTTACTGGTCCTGTTTTCTTTATATTAATATGTACCCTGGATGTTATCATCTATAACTACAATTCTTGAAAAAAATTTATTTCCTGGGTGGATTTGAACCACCACTATCTCGATTACAAAATGAACTCACTAACCAATGGCATCACTCAAGAAAAATAAATTTGCAGGATCAAATTAAGAGTATATGGAAAGTTTGGTGAAATTTAAGGCTATGGTTTAAGTGTACATTGCATTATATCAAATTCAAAGAAAAAATTGATTGAAAAATTTGTATCAAGCTTTTTGGGGGGTAATTTTCATGGATGGGTATACTTAAGTTACTTACAATTTTCTTTGTTTGGATACACCAGTAGTAATAGTTGTAATACTGGAATATTTTTTCTCCAACTGCATTCTATCACAACTCTTAGATAGTCATTCCACAAAAATACAAGGTGTTTACAAAAGAAATTAACAAGCTCATTTATTAAAACAGGGCTATCTAAGATATTGGCACTCACAATGCACAGTTTCGTAGGGAAACATTTGAAGTTTATTCCTACAACTTACAGTTCCCAATGTGTGCACCTCTATTGTTATTTCTAGAGTATGAATGAAATTTTCCATTTCTGAAGGTTTACTAGTTAATTTTCAGATGAAAGGATGACCGGTTCCTATTTTGCGCCTCTCATTCCTTTGCTTATCTCTAAGGTATCAACCTTGGATTTACCATACATTTTTTAAAGCAAAATTCAAATGATGACCAGACATTTTGAATTGCAAAAATAAACAAAATGTGAAACATGAAGATTTCCTGGGAGAAAAATGAATCCAATGAAAACTTGTACAGATTTTTAGAAAACTGCAGTTGGTATGTGAATGTCAGCAATTCAATCTTTTATGCTGTGCAGATAACAAAGATTGCTTTACCATGGTTTGCAAATTGGTTTTGCATATCATTTCTTCTAAAAAGTGATTTCAAGTCACTCTGACACTGGAACAAATATCATTGGGCACTAAATAAAAATAGTTTAATTGCAGATTTTTTTTCTAATCAATTTTCATAAACCATTTGTTAACATGGTAGTAATTATTGAACAAATCTCAAGCATATGTCTACATTGTAACACTCAAGGAATATAACTATTTGAATTCTGTGACTATTCCTCAATTGGATCAGCTCTGCATCTTCTCTCCATATTTTAAGCTTTTACATTTTTTGACAGCAATATTCGAACCAGCATTAATGATTTTATTTTCACCCAGATGTCAACAACAGGATATCGTGACAGGGAGTAAAGGTTCTTATCTGTGTCTTACCTGTCAGATGTGATGAACACTTTTCCTTCCATGCTACTGTTCTCAGATTTCTCTTTTTTCATCAAATAGCTATCGGCCATTTCATCCTCCCAATGCATCAGCTGCTTCTCAATTTTTGGAAGCTTCTTTTCTGAAAGATAAAATTGATTTCTTGCATCATTGGGAAAGATACAACCATCTCAGCCACAAGGTAGTTTCATTAAAAATCTCTTTTCATTCCTGACTCTAAGATTATCTTAAAGTTTAAAACAAAACAAAAGCAAACTTCACATTATACTACCCCCATATTGTCTATAATAATTGTGTCACTTCCTGACCATTGATGATCCCACTTCCTCCTGATTCACAATTTCCATTTATTGAAGAATAACTTCAAATTTGGTATCGGGAGCGGACTTGATAAAATAGTATTTAGATATTTGTCTAGATGAATAGCTCAAAGATGTAGATAATTCAAGACGTAAACTAAAGAAAAAAATAAGTTAGCCTGTGAGGGAAGGAGTCTTCATCAGAAAAATGGCCAGAGAAAAAAAGCTGGTCATTGATATTTCATCTACCCAGTGCATCAGTTGCTTAATTTTAGTCAGCTTCTTTTCTGAAAGACAAAATTGGTTGAATAATCTACCACTTACCATTCTAAGTCATGGTACTTTCCTCTTATCTCCACTGTCATTCTTGCAAGGTTTTAGGCCAGTGATTCTAAAATGAGAGGCATTTGGCTCCCCGGGGAGGAATCTCTAATGGTCAGGAATTTTAGCTAGAGGGGGAATTGGAGAGGAATTTCAGTTAAGGGAGGAACATATAATGGAAAATATAACGGTGAAAAAACTATTTGATGACAATTCAAAATGGGGGAGGAATTGAAGAAACCTGGGATCACAAGGAGATGAAATTTGACGTGGGGCCCTGAAAACCACCGTTTTGGGCATAAATGTAAGGTAATTTTGCTGTTGTTGAAGCTGCCCTTATTTCACAATCATTACATGTAACATTTCCTGCTCACAAGTACATGGAGAGCAAACTTATATCTTTTACTTACTGAATGCAGTGTCTTCTTCCTTTCCTCTCCGTTTTCTGCCAATGCTACAGATAAGCAAATAGATGTGACTCAGTACGATAAAAGGTGGGGGTAATGGAGGCCGTGTATCGTATTCAAGGATTAGGCCAAATCTCTGGAAGTGCCAATGAAGATCAGTATTATCCTGAATTTTCTGGAAAGTGTTACTGGAACCAAAAAGTAAATAGAAAGATTCATCAATAGGTAAGTTTTCAGAAATTCAGTGATACAGTCATCCTTCACAGAGTCTGTTATAGGGTAGTTCGCAATATAAGGCATGTGGGTTTTGGTTCGCCAACAGTTTTTCCTATGACATTGCTCACTTGTCCATAAAACCAAAAATGAAAACAGAATTTGATCAAAAAACTCAATATCACGAGGGTATTGAATTTCTTTTATTTGCGATCAATTAACATATAATCGAATGGTGTTTTACATATAATTTCTTTGATTTTGTGATGAAAACAACACTTTTGTTCATCAGTAAACTTATTTTGGTACTTGTGGTTCACTCTTGTGGTTCAGTTGTCTTCCTTGGATCTCAACAACCACATTATGAAGAAATACTACTGTATTATGAAACAGTTATCTTTGGAGAGAAGATAATGAAAGAGTTGAGATGAGCTCCAACCACACTGTGTTTTGCAACCACATGGCTAATCTGAATAGTAAACTTACCACCAATTTTTGATATTTACTAAGCTTAGCCTAGTATGGCACAAGGGAAAATTGGTTTTGAAAGATTGTGTGATGCCAATATTCCAAGGGGGGAGAACCAGCTAAGAAAATCAGTATTTGAAATACTGGCTTCTTACCTGGACTCTGACTTCTGGTACCAGTTTGAAATATACAAGCTAAACCTAATGTGCTCAATGCCTAATTGTGGTGGAAAACTAAAGTTATACCAATCTTCCATGTGAAGAGAGTCTTCCTAGAAAATCAGCTTACAAAATCTTGATCCCCAATTAGTATTAGAGCCCTGACTTCTAGTTGGAAATAAACAACTATTCCAACCATGAAACAGACCACATTTATCTTGTAGTTTCCATCATTTGATGGAAACGGTTTAAATAAATTTAGACTCTAAAGTTTAAAAACCCAACTAATATTTTAATGAAATTTTTACTTGAATATATCATTTCTAACTGATTATACTTTCTCTTGAATGTATCATTTCTAACAAAATCAGCTTCAACAAAAAGGAGCTCTAATAACTGTTACCTCATAAGATTAGAAATGAAAGAATTTGTCAAAAAGGAGATGAATTAAAACTTTTAAATGGAACTTTGATAATCTTCATTAATCTATTGTTATTAGTCAAAATATTCTGCATGAAAATATTATCAGTGGAACAGTTGATTTAAGAATTTGACAGATTTTTCATGACAATCCCAGACAGAGAGAGTCGAGACGAAAATTCAGATGGCAACTAAGTTTCTGATCAGGGGTAGGTAACCTACAGTCTGTGGACCAGATTTGGCTCACAGGGGGATTTTGACTGAACCGCAAGCAAATGTTGTGATACAATGCTTGCTTGCTTACTGTATTTCAGAGATTCTTCGAGCCCCCATAAGAACAAAGTGTGACACAAGATTGGTTTAATGTTGGGACACCACACACAAAAACATGTGGGTCGAATAACTCAAAAATTCTCTTTAGTCCTTGCAGCTATTGCTGCAAGGACATAAAATGCTGATCTTGAGGTCTCAGGATGAATCTGAGGCCCTTGAACTTGACTACATAGAGCAGTACCAGGCCTTATGAGGCAAAGCCCTAATTGGCCGTGGTACCAAATCTGCGTCTGTTTGGCCTTAAATGGTCTGAACTCTGATCTGGAAATCAGAACTCATGCATTTTAGAGATTCTTTGTGTCTTTTTAATGATTAATGATTAATGATATGCCTTGATTGAAATAAATCATTTTTAATGGCATCCATCTGGCCCGCCATCCATCTCCTGAATATATGGTTCATCCCAAAGAGGAAAAAAGTTGCTAACCTCAGTTTTAGATAATTTCACTCACCTGAACATGGCAATGAGAAGATTAAGTAATAGGACATTTGTCAGTAAGATGTATATTCCCATCATGATTGGCACAATTGTCTTTCCCAGTGCAGTAGGGCATCTATGATTTGGATGACAGTCCTCTCCTGAAGAACAAATAAAAGCAAATATTCAACTTGTACAATTTATGTGCGTACTAACATTTTTTGTTCCCTGGTAATGTGTCATTTCCTTATTAATTTTATTAAAAAAGAAAGTCTCACTTAACATTGAAACTTCCTTGCTTAGGCTAGAGCTTTATTCCATGCACTGGTCTGACCATTTATGGTCCTATTGCTGTGGAAATCTCTCCCAAGTATCTTTGTTTGTGAAGTCAAGCTATCCATGTCTAAATAGTATACAAATTGGCTATTAATTCCTTTCAAACTTTGCTTTGATGATCAGAACATTGATGTTTTGTAATTTACCTTTTTTGCCTCAGACAGTGGAAAGAAGGTATTTGAAAGCAGCAAAAACCTTATCTGAAGCTGAGACAAGTTGTTTTGTAAGGCCTAATTTTATGTATGGTGGTGTCATCAACATCCTCCAGGGATCGACCATGTGACATTGTTCATCCTTAAATAGAATTTGGATGGCTATGGTTAGTCCCACCTCTTTGAAGTGCGATAAAGTGTCCCTGCAATTCTAAAGATAAAGATAGCAGCAAAACCTGAAAATTCAACAGGAATGCCACTATTTTGAAATCTTGAATGACTTAGCCACACTCATTACACTTCAAGGCATGTAGCTAGAATTTGACACTGTTTTATTGCAGGTAAAATGATGTGCGAAGAATTTGTCTTGATTCCTGGTAGGCATATCAAAATAGGCCTAGCATATCTTTGCAAGGTACTATCTGAGTCAAAGGTCAAAGCCAATGTCTTTCTCAGAACACATAATGAAGATCCTTGAGTAGAAGGAATTCTCCAAGAAGCTCAGTAGGTAGGAGAAAGGAGCTTGGTACTTCTATGGCAATCACAATTCTGAAAACTCTGTGGAGCTAGTTGAGATTATGGTGAAGAACTACAGTAAAATTGGCTGGAAACTGTCCCTTAAAACCCATATCCTCAACTCACATCTTAGTAAATTCAAGGAGGACACTGGAGCATAACTGGAGGAATAAGGTAAGTGCTTCCATTAGGACATACTGGATTTTGAACATAACTACCAAGGAACATATGATGGGAACATGATGAGAGATTATACTTTTGGATCTGGTCTGTAAAACTGAATCGTACAATCGTAAATCCTGATAAACTTCTTAAACTTTTGAGATCACTTTTGTTTCATATTAGTTTATACACATGTTGATTTAGATTCATATGCATCTGTTTTTTCTGAAAAAAAAATGTGATTTTTTTTCAATATGGATAAAAAATATGGAAATTCACTGGTTGTTCAATTGAAAATGGGTAAATTTCAGAATATCACTGTCCTGGTTCCAAGAGCAATGTCTGAAAGGAATAATAGCCATTTTCTATACTTTTTACACATTAGCAATTAGAAAATAACACTCACTACCCAGGTACAAAAATTGCATTGCTCAGTCTAAAAGACTAATCGTCATAAGGACAACAAAATTGAAAATGGATAAAGAAAAGAACTATGAGTTAGATTTAAACTTTTACTCTGTTAGATGCCTTCGATATGTTTACAACTACAAATGTATGCAACAACATATGTAGGTAAGTCAATGAGTCTATAGCCAAATTCATTTATTTTACACAAATATTTGCGATGACATTTATACTCTTACAGCAGTCATATCTGTTTAGAAATTTATGTCAAACAAAAGAAATTAGCCTTTAACTCTTTAATTCATACAGAACTACTTCTGTTGCATTTTTAAGTAAATGTTTTCATTCAGTTCATGAAAGAGTTCCTTTTTAAAAATATTCTATTCATTGAAGAGTTTCACAGTGTTTAGGAGTGATTTTAAGCGGTTCATGAATTTAAGAGTTAATGAACTTACCTTCAATCTCTGACAAGAACAATTCCCCATACATCTGAAAGTAAGGCTTTTTCAAAACTTCTTTTAACAATTCTGCTGAAAGTGGGGTGCCTGGATAAAGGATGGCCTGGGATGCAATGCCATAAGCAACCAAGAATACAGACAAGATTGCCACAAAATATCTAAGGTCTTGAACCTGAACCAAGAAATAAAAATCTTGAAATGCAAGTGAAAAAGTAGAATCTTTGAAAGGCTTTTTACCTCACAGGGAGAGATCATAGGTTAGAACAATATATCAGGGAAAAAATGGGAGTCCAAGACGTTATAAAATCCATCAGAAAACTCAAAGGCAATGGGCTGGTCATGTTGCAAGAATGGCACACAACCAATGGACATCGCGACTCATAACATGGATCCCTAGAGATCACATGCGTAACTGAGGCTGGCAGAATACAAGATAGAGAGACAAACTATAGACAACTTCAAAAAGTATTGGCTCTTTAACACCCATAATGCAGAGGTGGGGCAAATTCTTGGGAAGGTCTATAGCCAAGGATAGACAGTAAAAGATTAATGATCATGATACTTTGCCATCTGCTGCAGTAAATGGATCATTGAAATCATTAAATAAGAAATAAAAACATCAAAAGGAGTACTTTATATGTCTTTATGTTCAGAAACAGAAGAAAAAAATACATGGCCCATATGATTGACTTACCATTTTCTTGATCATTACCAATTTGGGACCAAGTTCTTTATGCACTGAGAAAATGTGCAGGACACGGAAAAAGAACATGATTAGGTTAAAACAGAGGATTATTCGAGCATGATCCAGATGATAATAGTGTCTTATCGTAATGCCAACCACAAAAAGCAAATTGTTAGTTGAGTCAACAATATTCCAAATGTTTGTGAAATGATTGATCATCTTCATCCGTATTGAACTTGAATATTTGACCAAGACCTACAACACAGAAAAAACATTTTATTTAAAACGACACAAAATCAATACTTTCAGGTGTGAATCAAATAATCTATTTACAATCTTTAGACACAAGTGAACATCATATTTGTTAAAGAAAATAGGATTGTTACGCATAAGTTTGACTGAAAATGAGGCAAATTTACTTTTCATAAAGATGTCAAGACAAAAATACAATTATTCCAGAGATCAGAAATACATGAAGTTTATTTTCGAGTACTGGACTATTTATCCAGCTACTAGAAAACCAGACATTTTGAAAAACTGGCTAGTTTTGAATCTGGTGGACTTTATAGTAATGCCTTGACACTCTTTGTTTTGAGTTTCATGGCATGGTTAAATTGCCTTTAGATAAAGGTTAGTGGATTAATATTGATCAAATAGACCCTGTTTTTGAAATGGATCAATTTATATAACTTGTTATTAAGATTTTTGTTCTATTACTTATCTTCATTTACTTCTCATCATATATTTTATACTTTAAGAATTTCAAGAAGACTGATAGGGATCAAACAGACCTTGCTTTAAAAAGGTATTAATTTGTACCTGTTGTTCTTCTTGTTCTTTACTTATCATTATTTATTTCATATTTTAAGCATATATCAAAACTTGGTCAAGAAATTCAGAATTCTATGTCACTTCTAGTTTCAAGCTTGTTGGATGGATGGTCTGAAACTGTACTTTGAAAGGTATCAACATGGAATGCATATCCTGAAGAATATTGTTATTAGTAACCATTGGACCAAGTTAACTATGAAGAAGGCTGCTTCGATTGTACAATTACAAATCCTACAGTAGCAGTGAATAGATTGGTTCTAATAATTTAGAAGGATGTTTTTTTGTGCTGACCTGGTCTAATGAAAGATGACTGTAACTTCCTGTAGTTGAATAATGATTTATATATATGTATACATTTATATTTTTGTATATTTGTCAACAATAAAGAATGATTTATAAACATTATAAAATTTAAAAAAACTATACACACAGACATATATTATTTATGTGTGTGTGTGAAGCAGAATTAAGATTGTTACTCAATTATTGAATCATTGTTATATTTTGATGATTGATATATCAACCACTATATGTATGTATTTACTGAAACTCTTTGAATGTTAGATGAATAAGTTACAAAAATTGTAAAAATAATGAAAACAAAAAACTCAAATCTCATAAAACGTGACAATTGTGGTTGCACACATGCACACACACGTGTATATATATATATATATATATATATATATATATTCTATGTGAAAGAAATAGACAGTCTGACATGCATGCAGACTGGTAGATACAAAGTGAGATAGATAAAGTAGTCATATATGTGAAAGAAAAGATGTTTACTCATGGTGCATTACAAAGGTATTATTTGCTCTGATTTACAAATCTAAATGTGTTAGGGGTTGTAAATGAGCAGATATCAAAGGGTCAGTGTATTTAGATTGGGATTTTTTTTAGTACTGAAAGTATCAAATATGAAATATAAATCAAAGATCTAAATACTAAAACAATCAGGGTTATTTATGGACCATAAAAGAACCAACCTCTTTTTTCATTATAATTAACTACTTTACCCATGACATCAAAAATGTACGTCAAGTAACTTGGAGTGTTCTGATAAACTCAAAGAGATCTTTAAAAAATTCTTGTTTTTATTACTTTTTGTATTTTTATTGTAGGTTTACTATTGGTATCCGCATTTCCAGATGTCTAAATTATTGAGTAGATAACCTAGTTGTCAAAGGCCCCAAAAGCTCCAATACTAATGAATTATATCTCTATCCACATTAAATCTGTAAAAAAATGCAATTATTTTAGTAAACCTTCTATTTCTAGTATTATTCTCCATTGTGTAAAAAAAAAATGACATTTCATGTGCAACAGCCTAATGTATGAATAGGATCAGTAGGATAAGTCATATATCAATTGAGCTACTTAAAAACAAGTTGTAGGTGTTAATTATCACTGACTTAACAGGACTTGGTGATCTATAATCTTATGCTTTACTAATGAGGTTAACTGACAAATACAATTCTGTTTTTACAAAAAAACTTTGAGGGGTACACATTTAAAAAAAAAATGGTTTGAATCAATTCATCTCACGTTTTCTATGAAACAGATCCCAAAATTTTAGTCTGGTCTTTTGTTTTTCTTTAAAAATGGTTAAAAGTGGCTAAGTAACTCCTTATTGCTTGATTATAAAAATAAGTTAGAATGTTAGCAGAATTTGAAAGCTAAAAGAGTTGTTACTTTGATGCACATTAAAAAAATCCCTGCTTAAACCAAAGGTTAGAGAACTTGACTCAAATATTAAAGTACACTCAGCCTCAATAATTTCAAGAATAATTTCAAGAAATTAATGAGCACTTTAATAAGAGGGTAAATTTTTGAGATGCAATTAGTTAACATGCACATTTAGAATTAGATTAGAATCTTTAGAAGAATCATCAAAAAGTAGATATTTTTGAGGTTGGATTAGTGGAAAAGATGGAATTGATATTTAGACCTCCAAATAGGATTGCCGGACCTGATGTCTGATGGCCATCACATAACTGCAGAAGAGAATCTGAAAAATCAGAAAATTACAAACCCAGAGTGAGATGTGGGTGGATGAATTCATTTTCCCAAAGGCAGTTACACAAGTCGGCAGAGCAACTAGCGTATGGCAAAAGTTTGGCAGTTCAAAGCCATGAAGGAGGAAGAAGAGAAGATGGAAGGCAGAAGAGCCATCTATTAATTACTGAACTGAAATGAGTCTCAAGATACATTTTTACAAGGAGGAGTTTCTTTATAGTAAGAGCTCCTCTCAGAACATACTTGGCAGAATTTGTTTCATTCCTATCTAATATTTAGTACTATCTTCAGAGGATCCTTCAGCTTGCTTATAACATTGAGTTGTGGTAGAACTTTTTAAATTTCAAGTGGAAATCTAACACGATACCCTTTCCTGAGTAAATTAAAAAATACGGCAAACAAACGTTTAAAAATAAGGCAAGCAAATTTTAAAGAATAAGGCAAGTAAATTAAAAAATAAAGCGAGCAAATTAAAAAGACAAGTAAACTGAATCAATGAACACCAGTAATCACATATAACATCATCATCAGCCATTTACAGGCAGCCGTTAGACATAGATCTTCCCCAAGATTTGCCAGACATCTTTATCATGGGCATTGTGGAACCAGTCCTTTCTGTATTTATCTAATTCATCATGCCATCTTTCCTACTGTCAGCCACAGTTTTGCATATGATCCCTGAGGATCCATGTTGTGAGGTCTGATGTCAAATGGTTGTCTGAAATTCTTGCAACATGTCTAGACCATTGCGATTTGATTAATTGTTTCTATAATATTTTGGACTCCTGCCTTTCCTCTCATATATTGTGCAGTCTTTATGATATCTCCATGTGAGGTTGATTCTCTCGTGTGTACATTGCATGGTTCTCTATCTTTTGGTCAGATTCAATGTTTCTGCTCAATAGGTGACTATTGGGAGAATGCATTGGTTGTATACCATTATTTTTAGGACTAGTGGGATTTCTTGTTCTTGTAAGTCAAGCTTGCACTCATGAAAGCTTGCCATTTCTTCGCTTTATTTCTTCTTCTTTTGATGATTTCATGGAGATTCGTAGTCTTATGCAGATGTAGTGGTCTACTTTCTCTAGTTCTGCGTTTTTGATTTTGATATACAGTTACAATATTGTGTGAGCCACAACATGAAATTGCAAATGGCTGCCATAAAAAGCTTCATAGATTGAAAAAATAATTAATCTGATATTTGAGTTGAAACTAAAAATGAATTATCGTTCAAACAGAATACATAAATAGACAAATTTCAACTAATTTTGCTTGAAAGATTAACACTGTAGCAATAGCAATACATGTGATTACTCCCATTCATAGATTTAGTTTGTGGGTCCTTTTTATTTGCTTGCCACATTTTTTAATTTGTTTGACATATTTTTCAAATTGCTTGCCATATTTTTCAATTTTCCTACCTCATTTTTCAATTTATTTGACTTATCATTAACTTGCTTGACATATTTCATTATTTGCTTGCAGCATTTTTCAATTTGTTTGGGAAAAGGTACAGCACGTAATAATAAGGTGAAAACATTCTCACATTACCACTAGTATCGTTTATAAAATGCTCTGTAAAATGGTAAATGCTATCAAAGTCTCTGACAAATAGCATAAGCCAGTGAAGGAGAAGGATATTTTTATTTGATTTGTACAAAAGAAATAATTGAAGCAGGAGTTTATAATTATTTACAAAGCAGAAATTGTGAAAGTTGAAACTAAAGATTATTTCAGATTGTAACAATTTGAAGCATTTTCATGGAAACTGTATTAGAATATCATAACAGATGATAATCAATTTATTACAGGTATTGCAAGACAAGAGGGCATTTTATAAACTTTTTACCACTGTAGGTGGGATTTTCAGCTTGTTCCTGTGGAAGGCTTAAATGGGACCTTTGGCTCCAATAAGAGATCATGGATTTGAACTATGTAATTATTGAATCATACCTTATTTGAAATTCATCATCATCATCATCATCATCATAAACTCTTGAATCACATCTAATTCAAAGATCTGAGGGGGGGGTCACAAAAGATAGGTGAGTAATAGTAAAATAGATAAATGGGTTCCATGAAAAATGCTCACATGATAAAAGCCCACACGAAAATTCCCTGCAGAAAAAAGCCCATGTTCATTAGTGTGCACAGGAAAAAAGGCCATACAGAAAAAAAAGCCACACAGAAAAGTCCACACGAAAAAAAAGCCCACACAGAAAAAACTTTTTTGTTGCCCCACATAAATTCAATTGATGTTGTGTTTGGGACCGAGTGATTTTGATAACTATAATCGTTGGATAACAATGTTATAGAAATTGACTTCCTCTAATCTTATTCACCTCAGAGGGAATGACATCTAAATCCAATGAGCAACGCTGACTATCTAAGATTTTATTCATATCCTGAAAATACTTGAAGCTCTCATGAATTTCTTTTGCTGAAACAAATTGATTAAAGATTTTTTTTTAAAGTTCTTTTATTTAATTTTTGTTGCTTTGAAATAATAACAGCTTTTCTCCGGTAATAATATTTTTCTTGGTTTTATTTGTTTTAATAAATGTTGAAAAAAAGGGAAAAGAAAATGTGTATCAACCAATTCCTACCAAGTTAACATGCACAAATAAAAGTGTGTTCACATTTATTTATCTCAATTGAAAGAATTGATCGAAAAGATTTGGTTGGAAACCGATTTCAGCATAAAGTTATTTCACCATCATCAGTCTGTTAGTGTCTGTCATTGGACATAGATCTTCCCCAAGATTTGCCAGACTTTTATATCATGGGATTGTGGAGTCAGTACTTTCTAAATTTATCTAGCTTGTCAAATCATCTTACATATTACATAAAGTCATTAAATATTATCAATAAAGCTGAACAATTACTTTTATTTGTTTTTTTTTTTCAAACTGAAAATAGATCTCTCTTCGTTAAGAAAACACTTTCCCAGTTTATACCATCACCAAAGGTGAAGAAATTATAGAAGATGGCTTTTGGGGGAATCAACTAGAGAAAAAGGGCCCATGGATTTTAGTCAGAAAAAAGTTTTAATTAATTTAACTCAAAAAATGTTCATTGATTCAGTTTTCTTGCCATTGTTTTAAATATGATTGCTTCATTTTTCAATTCATTCAGTTTGCTCACTTTGCTTTTTAA
The DNA here is from genome assembly GCA_963457665.1 of Thysanoteuthis rhombus. Taxonomy (NCBI): domain Eukaryota; kingdom Metazoa; phylum Mollusca; class Cephalopoda; order Oegopsida; family Thysanoteuthidae; genus Thysanoteuthis; species Thysanoteuthis major. The sequence continues at coordinate 11,868,700 of OY735205.1, forward strand.
TTTATTCACTCTATTTTTTTACTTTGCTTGCTCTAATTTTTAACTGACTTGGGAAAAGTCTGCTAGGATAATATAATGGTTAACATGTCTGCTTCAAATGCAGAAAGGTTCTGGGTTTGAATCCTGGGATGAGCAAAGAGAGTGGAAAACTCTTCATTAGGACAAATTTCCCTGTGCACTCAGCAGCTAACTGAGTACACTCTAAGCAGGGTGATTAGGGTTGAGGTATCCATTCTGTGGACTTGCATCCTACCAAGGGGGTGTCATAAAAATTGATGGTGTGAAATCTTGGTCAGATTTGAGACTTGCAAGTATCACTAAGTTGATGATGCGACAGGAACCAGGACTTTATCACCTATCATCATACTGCATTGGGAGTTGTATCTTAAGAGATGTGATGCTTTACCTTTATCAGGAAAATGTATAGAATTTTGATCATGTTCACAATAATTTTCAAACATCTACTATACATACTATAGTATAAGATGTGGATGGGGCCTTATCTAAATGCGACATATTATTTTCCATGAGGGCTTTATTCCTGTGGCCTTTTTTTTGTGGGAAATTTTTGTGTGGGCTTCCTTCATGTGAGCATTTTTCTGGCCACCTGGTAGATGGATATCAAATCAGTATAAATGGTCTTGGCATTAATTCAGACACCAACATATTATTTGGTTGGGATCTTTGAAAACTAACTTGCCAGAAACATGTCTGGGGGTCCCATTAGTACAGACTAAAAGATTTCATGGGGATATGTTGTGCGGTTCCTGAGTTATGCTGTCACATACAGATATATGGGCAGACATTGGATGAATTGTGGAAGGATATAAAAATTATTCAAGGATGCTTAGTAAGACTGAAAACAATTCTAGAGTTGATAATTTTACTAGCATGAATAAATTGACAGCTTTGAGAGGAAATATAAAATAGTAATTTTTTAGTTTGGGTGGAATAAGTACCAAAAATCTCATAACAGTAACCAATGTCAACACATACAGGTATGAAAGAGTGGAAGATATGCTGAAGGGGGATATATCTAAATGTCGGTTGTCAGGTAAAGGAGGACCGAGAGTTTTCAAGCTGTGGCTTCCTAAGCTGTCACTGTTCATATTGACCTCTCAATCCCCTGCCTCTATAAGGTTCCAACTTTCAAATCCCCCCACCCTTAGTGAGAAGGCATGATCCAGGGTGGAAGATATTCTGTCACCCTACCACTTATAGCGGATGCCTAAGACATTACCGAATGTATCAAGAGGTACCCCAGGGAATGTTCAATGTTATTGATGTTTATATTCTTTGGAAATCATACGTATGAATGCATTGATTGCAAAGGAGGAAACTCTAAACCTTGGGTTCCCAACCTTATTTGTTGCTTTCACTCCTGGTAACTTTTTGGAGGTAAATTTACCCTCACCCTATTTTGATCAGTAATTTGAGTTTACACTTGTTTCTTTTTCCTTGGGCTTATTTTCCTCTGAATTAGACTACTGCATTAGCATGATATTCAAGAAGTATCACATATATTCAAGTCTAAAGTGATTGAAAAAAATTGGCCTTTTTAAAAAAAATTTTCTCAACTTCGGGATTTTGAAAAATTACAATTTTAGTTTAACTTATAATTTTGTGCAAGTGTTATACTTTAGTAAACAGTGTGTTGCTTTAGATAAGAGAACATTGTTTACAATTTTGAGCAGAGTCATTAGTACTCCAAATTTTGTTCAAACAATTGAATCTCTACTTTGCATCCTTGATGTTGTGAAACACAAAATTTCAGCCAAATAGTTCTTCAACCCTTGTCAGATGAATAATCCAAGAGATGACCTGAGTGTTGCAAATAAAGTAACAAAATAAGATAATTTATTGGATTAAATACCTCAGAATATAAGGATGATAAAAAGAGATTCCATTGTAAAAACAAAATCTTGTAATGTAAGTGAACATCGGTTTATACAACAATTTTTTACTATTTTAAAGCTCTTATATTAGAATTGTATTGTAGAATTTTGGAATGGCAGTGCGATGAAATGCAGATGAAGCCTTTTTAGATCATTTCAGAATCAGAACAAATGAATACAATAGTTGATGAAGGAAAACAATGTTTTATAGCAGAAAAAAAGAGAAAAAAAAACATCAACATTTGTATGCATAAAAAACTCTGAAAAAAACCAAACAGATAGAAATATTAAACAGGATGAAATCATTGAATGTATAAAAAAAGAAGACGGGCAAATACTTCAACAAATGCAGCCACAAAATATTTAGAAATAATCTGGAGGAAAAAAGTGCAAGATCAGGTTGAACCCCATCAAAAAATGAATTGTTGAGATTTTTGTATAATTGGCATCCTTAGGAAGTCAAAAATCATCATCATCATCAGCCTTTTAGCATCCGTTGTTGGATGAAGACCATCACCAGGATTTGCTATCATGGGTGTCATGGAGCCTGTACTTTCTGAACTTGTCTAGTTTGTCAAGCCATCATATTTTCTGCCAGCCACAGTTTTGCATTTGATCATTGGGGATTCATGTTGTTATTCATGATGTCTAGCAGTTGTCTGCCATTCTTGCAACATGACCAGCCCATTGCCATTTGAGTTTTCTATGATGTTTCTGACTCTTGTTTTTTCTCTAAAATATTGTGTTGTCTTATGATCTCTCCATGTGAAGTTTAGTATGATTCTTTCTTGTACACATTCAAAGCACCATATCTCTGGAATGGTTGAAGATAGACAGATGGTTCTTATATGGTTTTACTCAGTTTTCTATCGAGCTAAGACATAGATTTTAGAGAATTCAGGGATTGATATCTTGATGAAGATGATTGGAAAAAATGCAAATTAAAAAATTGCCACAGCCTATTTTTGATGGTATCATCAAGGAATGTCGACTAGAGGTCCTTAGGATACCAAAAATACAAAAACTTAAAGAACTTTTTTGAAGGGTTCAACTGGGTTCTTTTAGGTTTTCCAAGTTAATTGATACAGTCTATAATTTTTAGAAGAGTCATTGCCATTCCATTGGTCGTTTGAACTATTAAACTCTTTGTGAAGCTTTTATTGCTACTGCAATGTTTCCATTGATCCATTCTCCAGTTGTGCAATCCATAATGAAAGAGAAGGATCTCTTCCACACAAAGAGTTAGCAGATAGAAGAGAAATGGTAGCCCATATATTAACTGGCTTGGCTCAATTCCAGTAACATGAGCCACACTGACAATACCATTCTCAGCAACTTATGTAACACAGGTGATTCCATATTTATACATAGCAAATTTCAGTATGATGTGGATTCCTTTTCTCAAAAGGAGGAGAACTTGAAAACATTCCGTGTTGCTAAGAATCTTTTTGTCGGAATGGATCATATTGCTCTGAATGAGCAATAGGATCCATTGTATATTAGCCACGATATCCTTCTGTTTGCCACCTGTAAAAAAAGAGATACCTCTCTTTCATTACAGATTTTATGTTTGTAGAAAGCTGTAGAATGGATCAGCCAAAACATTGTAATAAGAACACAAAGAATGAGTTCAATAGCCTAAACTACACTTAAACCTTTTAAGGTTCAATCCTCAACCTGAGCGCAGGGCTTTATTTTTTAAAACAATATGTAAAACAAACAGACTATAAGTGTACACAAATAAAAGATGAACAGCAACAAGTTTCAAGCAGATAACAATGAATGATGTAATAAACATTGAACAATTATTGAATAACTGTAGCCACTAAATGTGATGAAGGGTTCTATCCTTTTTTTATATGATTGTGTGTGTGTGTGTGTGTATTTGTTTAAGTGATTGTGTGTTCCAACACTCCTGGCTGTATCGTTTTGTCTGCAACCTTGAAAATTGGCATCAGTAATCCAATGGACCCCCTCTCAAAATCTTGTTTTGATTATTGAAACAAAGCTTTTTTGACTTTTTTGGGGCATTATTTTCATGGGTTTATAAATAACATCTAGATTCTGAGGAATCTAGATATTTTTCACTCTAAGATGTTTTCCAGTAGAAAATGCCAGTGATGTCATGAATAGAATTTATTTTGACCATATTCATTCTCCGATGGAATATTTTTTGTATGACTCCAAATTTTGACGCTATGATTGTTCAATTATTGACTGTGATGGGGAGTTTTTTTTTAGTAATATTTTAACTCATTTTCATAGCAAAGCATTCACAAAGTATCTAAATAAGCCTTTCGATAAAAATCATTAAAAAAATGAAATGAAGGCATTAGAATGAACAATCCCACCATGGGCATCTCCTATAGAGTACAAACTGGACATTTGCTCCCTTACACCTCCTCACATAGGGTGAAAGTTGGAACCTTACAGTCAATAAGGATGATGGTGCTGCACAATTATTTTATGTAATCCCAACTTAATGTACCTGTATGAAAAGGTGGTATCATTCTTTGCTGACAACAGGGTTGCCACCAAGACATATCTTACCCCCCAACCCCGAAATCTACCCTTGATCCTTTGATGTAGACACCCATGAATCGAGGTATTAATTCATATCAGCAAATTAGTATTCTACAAGAAGATATTTTGTTCAATATTTCATGTTTGAGAAGGAGAAGTCATCTTTAATAGATTTAAAATCTTATCAGCTTGAAAACATTCTCCCCAATCATGTTGCATCAACCATCTCTGAGTGAATAAAAGTATCTTAATCTATATCAATATATACTACCTCTATCCTATAATAGTTGTTGCATTTAGTAGTGATTTTTTTAATGCAAATTTAACAACCATTATCTGACAGAGGTAGTATTTCTGATTTATTATGTTAATTGGTACATTTTTAGCCAAATTTAGCCATATCTTGTGGATCAACAAAAGTGGTCTGAAATATTTTCATCCAAAAATCCTTTTATCTAAATAAAATGGTTGCACTGAAACAAAACTTACCTGACGTATTTCTTCTAAGAATATTGTAAAAACCCAAGCATAAAGAACATACTCCATGGGAGAGGCTTTTTCCTCAAACTCAACCAATAGAACATAACTGAAGATGAAGAGAAATATCACATAGCACCCCTGCGGAGAAACAAAAAAAAACAAGAGAAATAGAGGGAATTATTTGAAATATTCATTTCCACTTTTTTCTTTGTTAAAGTGGAAAGTACATGAGTTTTGTTCAAGGACAAATATTTTAAATGGATATGTGTATATGTATATGCATATATACATCAGGTTGAAATAGAAATTCAGTCTGTTTTTTTGGTACTGATAGTAACAACAAATCTTGTTAAGTCGAGGAACTCAAGAAACAAAGCAATGTTAACCATACATCATCACAATTGGAAAATCTAGGTCTTTTGGTTTGTTAAAGAGTAATTTAATTCTTTTTACTTTCGTAGAGTCAGACTAACGGTAGATGAATAAAGATGTTTTTGTTTTCACGCAAAGATACAGTTTCCCATTAAACTTGTAGGATTGTGAAAATCTAAAACTGGAGTTGACTTCATTCTTCTACTGTAACAAGAACAAGAAGAGCAAGAACAATCTTCATGAAAATTAAGAGTGCAAACTGATGTGTAAACTGTTTGCCAGGAGGCTGCCTTACAAAATTGAGAAGTCTTAGATATTAACGAAAATGTAACATATTTTCATTTAAATAAATACATTTATATAAGAAGTATATATTTTTTTGATCTATTATGTATACAATGCAAAAGAAGTACTAATCATTTTCGGTCGGAATAGAAGTTGGGGTGGAGTTTGACCCTGCAGCAGACTGTCTTGTTTGTTGTCATGATTGCACCAGTTATGACAGCGCAGGTAAAAATGAAGGAAGAGATAATACAATAACAAATAAGTTTATTGTTCCTACTTATGCATATGTTACACATAATACCTTGAGGTGTGAGCTTGTGTAATGGTTATCAGCACAGAATAGCTGAAATCAAATTTCAACTGAGATTGCTTGTGTTCACCTTGAGAAGGACACAAATCCACAACCCTGAACTCTTTCACATTGTCACTGTTTTTGCTACAATCTTATGGAGAGAGGCAATTTCTCAAGTTAGACAAACCACTCTCCCATAACTACCATCCAGACAGTGAATGACCTCTGTTCTGTCTCTACAGACTATGGAAAGGATGTCAAATTGGGTATCAACCACCTAAACGGGTTTGCTTTAGATTCAAAGTTGTCCTTCTCCTAGACTGGTTACTTTCCCAAGGCTAGAAATACCAATCTGCCCAACTGCCTTTTCCAGTGTAAAGTGAACATAAGCAGCCCCAGCTGGAGTTTGAACTTGGGTTGCCAATTCCATTGTCCAAGCCGTTACTGATAATGCCTATCATACATTCAATGGAAGGCAGTAATGACTGTAAAAAGTTATAATACCCTTTGCTGGAGGTCCATAAATATAAGTAATACCAAAAGTCTATCTCTGGTTAGGTTTTTATGATAACTAAAATAGTACTCATGACAGAATTAAATTGTAGGTTAAGAAGATCTATATATGGGAAAATTGATGAATCTGGGTGTGTAATAAAAGGAGTCAACTATCCTTTGCATGTGGTGAGCGATCCATAAGAATAGACTGATAGAAATAACTGTCTTTGAGCCATTTGCAAGAATTGATTAAAAGTTGGAATCTATTATATCAGTTGACAGGATCACAAGGCTAGCTCAACAAAGTGAAAACTGATTGATTGAAAAATAATTGGTCAGATTGATAATGTATTTGAATCAACATGTTTGTAAAAAGTAAGAAAACTCTTGGAAGTGGGGTTGGAATTAGTCTCGGCCCTAAATAGTCAAGAATTCTTCAGTAAATCCATTTTCTATGATAATAATCAATACTTCTTTAAATGATTGTGACTGTCTGCCAATTGCAGTGCAACAAATCCTGCTTTACTAGATTTTGAGATGTTTCCTAGCTGACTATTCCAAAAACCTTGAAATAGTCTTAGCTAATACAATGCAAGTGTTTGAGTAATTTGTAAAATGATACACATACCACATTTGTAAGGAAGGTTATCACAGGTGCTGTGTAGAAAGAAAAGATTTTTTCTTTCCATGTTAAATTAGGTGCTTCATTTTCAAGTCTGCAAAAAAAAAAAAAAAAAAAAAAAAAAAAAAAAAATGTAAGCGTATTAAGAATGAGTAGATAAAGATACTTATTTATCTTTTCATCAAAGTCCAAAACTGGAGTTGACTTAAATTTCTTACCTTAACCAGAACAAAAACAACAAGAAAAATCTTCACCAAAATTAGGAGTGTAAACCAATGTGTAAATGGTTTGCTTCCCTAATTTTGGTGAGGATCGTTCGTGTTGATTTGAACATAATATCAAGTGATTGTCTAATGGCTGTGTTACTGAGTGTGCAAAACTGAGATATAAAAAAAAATTATCATACAAGTACACATGGGCTCATTTCATTCTAATAAATAAATACATTCATACAAAAAATATATATTTTTATGATTTGTTTCATTTATCATATAAACAATATAAAAGTTGCAATAATCATATTCAGGTGGACTAGAAGCTGGAGTTTGACCCAGCAGCAACCTGTCTTGTTAGCCATTGAAAATATGCAATTATAAAAAAAATCTTAGCTTCCAACATTGAAATACACAGTAAGCCATTTATCATAATTACAGATAATGTTATCAAACAGTCGTTATCAAAAAGTCAGTTGGTCCTAAACACTTAAATAGAAACGATTTAAAGATTATATTAAAACATCTATATTAATCGTATCAATTTCTTATACAGTACAGCTGTTTATAACAATGAATGTGAATTTATAACAGGTTAGTCACTAAATCGCAACCGTCACATGAACAACATCTTTCAGCACCATGCCGTGCTGGGAATGATCCATTAAAAATTGGAAAAGGGGCGATCGATGAATAACCTACTTTTCTTGACTTTTGTTGAGCAGTAATTGCTAGAAAAGCTTAACTTTCAACAAAAAAACAAACAAATGTGAACACTGTCAGACACAAATTAAAGGAATAATGTAACATAAACTCACATTAAATTGACCCCCCCCCACACACACACTGAAAGTTTATTTTAGAGGTAATAAATTTTTCTATAGACAGATCAAGGACTAAATGTTAAAATTTTTGGCCCTTTAGCTTCTTGGCATGGCCTGTACACGTGGCACAAACATATGTACTTACATACATACATACATACATACATGCATACATACGTAGCCAGCAAGAATCACTTAAAAACTAGATAAACATGTTGGCTGAGTTGAGTTTCGATTGACTGCTTTTAACAATGAATGTAAATTTTTCCTATTTAATACATTTCGCTTCATGTTATCAGGCTGTTGTGGTTATCTGAAAGATCCTGTCCCAAAGGAATTATGATAAGCAGCTTCCTGTCTTTGGAAGCATTTAACAGAACACAGATACGCTCATGCATACTGGCAGTCTTTTTTGATTACCACAGTTACATGCACATGCACACACATCTTAGAAAATCCATACACAGGAATACTTGGGTTAGCACTCTTGATACATTCCTAAAAAATGCAGCCTTAAACAAAACGGCACGATACAGGCTCATTATATCATAACATGAATAACGATTGTGCCAATAATTATTTCAAAATATATGATGCTGTTGAACTTCAACAAAATGGAATTGATTAGTGCTGTGTATTTTGTCTGGTTGCTACTTTCCAGAGAAGGTAAAATATCATTTGTTGTTGATATAAATCATATATGTGTATGAGTATGTACACACACAAACACACACACACATTATATATATATATATATATATATATATATATATATATAACACATACACATGTACTCATACAAAAACACATGGACTGCAGCATATCTTTAGTTTAAAAAAAGAAACACTAACGCCTAGAATTTTGAAGAAGAAAGGTGCATTGTTTTGGTCATCCACAAAATAAACTGCTACATGTAAAGGGACTCTTTGGTAAGTAAATTGAATTCTTTCTCTTTCTGGTCTCACAAAAGCACGTTAAACAAATCCACGTCAAGAACCACTTTTCTTAAGCTTGTAAAATTCTCATTATAAACATATCTATCAATTATATATGGATTCACATCACTTTATCGGATTCGCATTTTCAATGGCCGATTGGCTTGATCATATTTCAGTGTCCTAAATCATTGCTCATAATTTTCCGTTCATTTTGGTGGTCCAACAAAAGTGAAATTATTTTGATAAAAATACTCACTTATCCTAAAGTGATGATATAAAAATGATAACTTATAAGTTTGAATCAGTTTTCATTTTTAATTCTTATATGAATGAATTCATGTGGAGAAAGAATGAATGTAGAAACAAAAATCTATGCATGTTCTCAGTGTTTTTAATGATTATCACAGTGAAAGTCTAGAAGGAACAAGAGAAAAAACTTATCTTCAGAGGTTTGAAGAGAGATACAAGCTTGTTTTTCAGAAGTTGAAAGAAGGCTATTCTCAACTCTTCAGTGACTTGATCCACTTCAGATGTGATGCCTGAAGCCACAAAGAAACATTCAAGTATTGGAACCTTCATTGATCTAATGTGGAGAACCTTATCCCCAGTGATCATGAAGGAAATTGGGATTCACATCTCCAGATAGTTCAGGCCTTCCTTCCAATCTTTGCAGCATTTGATTCTACCAATCATCTACAATGGTGCAACTTGTATCTAGAGGATATGAGCAATTTGCCAGATACCAGAAACACACTTGGCATTTCAGGAAGGCATATCAGAAATCAAATTCTTATTGTAACTGAAATGGGAACCACTGCATACCACCCACCAAGAGCAGAATGCTTTGTGGAGAATCAGTATGGTTTTCCTTTCAAATCCATCAACTAAACTTGAAAATATTTTCTAGCTTACATAAACTCACAAACAAAACAAAAAGGAATTCTTTTGAAAAACAGGAAGAACAAAGCCAAATGAAGTGAGCCATTGATATTGCAAGTGCCTGGGAAAGGACTGTGGAAGAGTTATTATAGTGTGATGTTTCAACTACCTCGTACTTGTTTGATCAGGAAGGATGACAAAAAAATCCTGAAAGAATTCATTGAATCAAAACGGGAATCATCCTCTTATAATGGAATACATTATTTACTTGAGAGTTGGCATAAGATCATATAGAGTTAAATAACTGAATAATTAGGTTATAGATTTATATGAATAAAAGATGCTAGTAAGTGTTGTGTAGTCTTATTTGATTAAGGACTGATTAGTTATCTATCTTTGTTTTAAGGAAGACTTGAGTTTTTGCTCTGAGAAATACATGTGTACCTTAGTAAAATGACACCATATTGTTTCTTCTAAAGCAAATCGTTTAGAACCAAGGATTTATTTTTCATTCATTGGATATTGAATACTTAGAATAAACTTTTGCATCAAGCTAATGTACACAAATGCTAGCCTTTGTGTAGATGAATGTAAATATTTTAATGAAAGAGACTTGATATTTTACTCACCTTTTTGACTTATCAATGTCATGAATCTAAAAAAAAAAAAACAGAAATCAGAATTAGATATTTTTTCTTGACTTCTTTTCGTTGAATGAAATCTTGGCATTTTAATTGCTTGATTTTCTCTCCCTACTCTAATCTTTTATGCCAAATTTAAAACAATCAAATTTAGACAATAAAGTCTGTCAAAACATGATATAGAAGAAAGTAAGAGCCATACATCAAAAGATATAACCAGAACCTGAACCTGGACCTATCACATAGTCTTGGGAGGTCATGGGGCACCACTGTTGATTTTGCAACCAATTCTTGCCATGTCAGTCTGTTTTCAATTGTCTTTTGTGAGACTGAAAAGTCAAGGTTTGTCTACTCTTTGATGTTACATTTCCATAACTTTCTTGGTCTTCCTAGTTTTTTCATGTCTCTCATTGTACCTTGGAGGAAGGCCAGACCTTCTGAAGATATGATCCTACCATTTCAGTTTCCTCCTTTATACAACTGTCAGCAAGTCTTTGTATGGTTCAATGGCTTGTGTGCTCTTCCTTCTCACCTCTTCAGTTTTGATATGGTTTGTATATGAGATGCCTTAAATTTCTCTGTAGTACCTCATTTCTATTGTGCTTATTCTTCTTTGGAGATCTGGTGTGAGCATCTATAGCTCATATGCATATGAAAAGACGGAGATGACTAGTGAGCGCATCTGTCAGACTTTGGAGCCGATGCGAATGTTTTTGTCTTTCAAAATTCATTTCAATTTTGTGAGTATTGCGGTTGCTTGTGCAATTCTGAAAAGGATTTCTGGTTTGGACCCCTTGTCTGTGATGATGGCCCGAAGATATTTGAATTCTCTGACAATTGAGAGTATCGATTCACTGATCTGAATGTTACTGGTAATGCCTCTGTTTTTTTAATTTGACACTGATCTCCATACCGTATGCCTTTGATGTCTCATCAAGGTGTTCAACCAGGCTTGACAGCTCTTGTTCATCCCCTGCATAGCCATTGATGTCATTGACAAAATGGAGGTCATTGATTGTTCTCCTCCCGCATAGATAGAACCACATAAGTTAAAATACTACTAGAAATAGAAACAATATTTCCCATGAAACACTGTCAGTTGTTTTAGAAACTGTCAACCAAAACTTTCAACATAGGTTTCTTCAGTTTTTAAGTAAGCCTGGCTGTCTAGCTGACTATATATATATATATATATATATATATATACACACGTGTATGTGTGTATCATGCATATAGGCTGCACCAATGGAACTAAAGGGCAGAAAATTTTGATATTTACGATGTAAGTTTTTGCCTAATTGACCCTCTAGTTGGTATCCAGCAGTGTTCATGCATGTTTTTTGAAAATTTTGATTTTTCTTAGTAAACACTGCCGAACAGGAGGTGAGAGATGTAACTTATTCATTGATCACCCCATTTTCCATTTTTTTAAAACTAAGCCTGTTGTTTTTGTGTGTTTGGTGCATCTTTCTATGTAGTTCAATTTTTTATTGATTTTTTAATAGATGAAATTTTACTGAAGTTTGGGGAAAACCAAAGCTAATAAAGAAGTGCAGAATGGCCTGGGCATAAAAGTTTAGAAAAGGTGCAAATCCATTTCTCCCCCAGCTACTGGTAAAAAGCATGGCAGTAAGAGCTCTTTAGCCCTGTAAAGCTGTCCATCTCAGAGGAGGTTACTCTGATAGAAAAAAAACTACTACTAAGCAGTTGCCATAGCTGGTTCCAAGCCTGGATAAAGGAGAAGGGTTGAACATGGGGTTAGCAACCCCACCCCATGAAAACCTACTTGCTACAGATACCACAGCAGAGTGGTCATGGTTCTAAGCTCCAAATGGATGCTACAAGAACATGCAGAGTCAGTGAAAAGTGCCAGAAAGAAAGCCAAGAGTAATTTTCTCTTCTATATGGTTGGAGACAAGAAAAGCAAAAGATTCTTTTAAAATTAACAGACTTGGTAAATGATTAATGATTGAAAAAGGCTTAACCGTCCATTTGATCCTGGGGTTTTAAAAAAAAGGAAGAAATACACATCTGGAGTCATGGATAAGTGAATAATTACCACTGATCCAAATACAAATCAAACTACTGGCTCAGCCAGATTGCCCTTTAATTTTTTAGTGGGGGGTGTGTTTTGTCCCTTGGTGTGGTGAAGTAAATTTTAGACTTCAGCACAATCCGGACCTCTCACCAACCGAGTCATCACCAACTTGAAGATGCCATGTCCTAAAAGGGATCTCTATCATGCCTTTCCAATGTACAAACCAACTACCTTTCAGTAAAACCTCAACACAGACAAGCCATCTTTCAAGTAGTAAAATGTATGAGGAAAGATTGGAAATTATATTGTTTCTTATGTTTCCCTTTCATACTTGAGTGGCATTGTTATATACTATTTAAAATAAAGTACTGGGCTATGTATGTATGGTGGAAATGATTATGTGTACACTGAATATCAGAAAACTCTTTTTTAGCAACAGAATGGTAGGATTAAGGAATAGATTACCGGAATATGTTGTGCTATCAACAAATGTAAATGAATTTAAAAGGAATTATGATGATCATTATTCCACCATTGATACTATACATGTCTATTATTGAGATATTGTGTGAATATGATTATTTGATGAGTGCTTTTGTATACATATTGCATACTTTTCTTCATACTATAATAAATGTTTTAAAAGTTTCATTGAAAATAGTAAGATTATCACAGAACAAGATTACTTTAGTAGAATGGAGAACCATCAATACAGAGCATCACAATGAAAGGTTAGTTCGGTACTCATAAATCCTGTTGCCAAAGTTCAATGTAAACAACTGTACTTCAACCCTCTCAATTATTTTTGTATGCCAAGATCCAGAAATAACTACAGTTGATGATCTCAGTGTAGATGATATGCCAAATCAGCAAATTTGTCTAATAGATAAAATTTAATTATTTTTTTGTTAACTTTTGATTGTAAAAAAATAGTTGTTTTTATCTTTGTTCTGATTGAATAAACTTTTTTGATCAAATCAAAACTATACCAAACAGTATCACAAGCCTGCATAGAGACCTACACATGTCTCAACTTGGTGTGATGAATAGAATGTAATCTTATTCACTTCACAAAGATTTTAAATGAATCTTTACTCCAATACATACAACAGACATAAAATATCTTGGCATTACTCTAAATGAAAAAATGAACAGGAGCTCTCATGTCACTAAAACAACCAATAATACACAAGAAATATCAAACCTATTGAAGAGAGACTTTTACAACTCTGCCAGTTCTACTGATATTTGAAGCTACAATATTTTAGTATATCCTATAGTTGAACACGCATCCAGAGCTTAGAGTCTTCACACACAATCGGACTGTTCAGTTAGAAAACAAAAATCAATGAACAGCCAGATTAACCCACAATGGATACAATTGCAAGCCTGGAACAATGACTTGGTCGTTAAGAGGAAAAAAAACAAACTGGCCAACTTAAGAGAACAAATGTACTGTGGACAGATTAGGAATGTTTTACAAGATCATCTACACAATCAATCAAATAGTTGATCGAGACACAGTGTTTTCCCATTATCAAAGACCATGCGCTCTTAATAACAGACTAATATCCCACCCACATTGCAGAACATTGTCACACAATGCTTCATTTCAACCAAGATTGATTGCAGAATGGAATTCACTACCCCAGGAGCTGGTCAATGTATGTCAATAGAGTATTCAGGTCAAGACTGCAGCGTTCTCCTAAAGTTCTTCAAAATGCAGGTAATGCATTGTGAAGAATGTTGACTCAATAGATGTGTTTCATTACAAAGAAAAAATAAAAAAGGTAAAAACTTTTTAGTCCAAGGATGTTCTTGATATGTGATGAAATGGCAAGTGCTTAGTCAAATCAATTTTCTTTTCATTTTTTTTATGTATTCATTTTACAAAGTTTGTATTTACTTATTTTTCGAAAAAAAAAGTTTGATTTCATTTTGATAACATGAACTTTTATAGTATACAGATTATTGCTTTATATTCTCATTTTGATTTAATAAACTTTTGATTAAATTAAAACTATGTACTTATTTATTTTCTGAAAAAAAAAGTTCAAACTTCAATAATTAAGCAATTTTGTCAATTTGGCATAACATAGACGTTGCACTCAAAGAAAAAAAGAAAGGTTAACTAGTAATGGTCATGTGATGGAGAAAGAAAGGGTGAAGGAATGAGCTACAGACAGAAATCGCAGCATTAAAAAAGACAGAGGGGGACAAAGAGTGAGGAATTGAGGAAGAGAGGGGGTTATGTGGGGAGTGATTAGATTATCTTACCTGGTCTTTCCCCATATTTTTCTTGTCAAACGTAATCAGCAGCAAGATAAAAAGGGGACAGATAATGGATAAAGCTAACTGAAAAAAAGAAATTACCAGAATTAGCCGAAATATTATTGATAAAAATTGAAAGTAAAACTACCTCTGTCCCATAATAAATGCTACATTTGCTTATGAAAGGATTACTCCTGAATGTTACAACTATTATGGGGTAATATAAAGTTGCAGTGAATGCAAAGAAATGTGCTAGAAGGATGAGCAATAGACTACAGAAGAGGTAATTAAATTTTTGGGTGAATCCATGCACAATTACCTCCATCTGCTCTTTCTGTGCCCACTAGTTTTATGTGGCAGTAAGTTTGTCTACAAAGTGATAACTGACATAAAGCTACAAGATAGGTGGGGTTATCAAACCAAAATATAAACTAGAGACATGTAGGAAGACAAAAACACAAAACTTGTTTGGCCACCTTAGGTGGTACCAATTTTTTAATATATCAGTATTGGCCCCTGGACTATATTAAGGAAAATTGAAAGTTGATACTACCTCTGTCTCATAATAATTGTTACATTTGCATAAGAAAGAATTACTCCAAATGTTACAACTATTATGGGATTAAGGTAGTATAAAATAGTAAAGTGTGCAATTACATATAATATGAATATAGGCAGCAATCCTTCAATAATATAGATTAGATTAAAGACTGCAGACAATGAATGTTGTTATTTATAATCTAAAAAAAAGTTTCTGTTACTACTTTTTACCTCCATCTTAATTTTTTAAGTTACTTTTTAACACAGCTTTTACCTAGGCTGATTACATTTTGGCGGTGAGTTAATAGTGTTTGATCATATAATAAGAAATAAGCCTTAGGTAGGATTCAGACTCATATCACTTAGGGAAGCACCATTTAACCCAACCTGCTTTATCAATTAAGCCACCAAGATTCAACTGAAAAGAGAAGAGTAATTGGTCTGAGCAAAAGTAAGCTCTGTTTGATCTTTTTTAATTCACTTGACATTCTTAGAATATATGATATTCATAATGAAAATTAAACAAAGAAAAGTAAAGAATGATACTGTTTGAAACATATACAAATTGATCCACTTCAAGAATGAGGTCTGTTCAATCAATATTAATGCTCTGATCTTTACCTGAAGGCAAATTTAACCATAGCGTAAAAATTGAAACAAAGAGCAGCTGAGTCGTGAACAATTATGAAGAGCACCAGATTCAAAACTAGCTTGTTAAAAGTTGCTTTTCTGGTAATTCCAGTTTTCTGGAAACCGGATAAATGATCTGGTACTGTATGAAAAATTATTTCATCTTACCTTTTTGCTACTATTGCTATTGTTCATTTCTCCCATCCAAATGTTGTTCAGTAGTGATTGGCATGCTGTCTGTGAAATAAATCTTTTGTTGTCTGCATTGACTGCAATCAGTATGCATGACGTATTGCCCCAGTTGTCCCTTTTCTGTACAAGAAGTTGAAGGGCCATCTTTTCATCAGATGCATAACATTCAGTTAACACACCGCGGGCTCGCTCTTCAAAAAGACTGGAATCGTTTTTGCAATAGAAGAGGAATTGATTGCATTACTAATCCATATCATAATAAGCATCCTGTCTGTCACACCATTTAGGGGGGGACAATTATACAATTTTTTTTTTCTGTTCAAATGCCAAATTGATTTAATGAAATTTTCTGTACTTACTCTTTGATTACTGAATTTATCGATGAAAAGGTTACTTTGAAAAAAAATTAGTGGAAAATTCTTTATCATAACACACCCCCGCAAAAAAAATGATTTTATGACCCCTCAATAGATATCAAACTGAACAATTAACTCTGCTCCTATATAATCGAAGAAAATAGTTTTTATATCAGATTTCCGCCTTTCGGGATTATGACTCAAACCCACTTTATGTAATCTAATGACAATTAAGGCCTATCAGTTTACATCAAAGTTTTTTAGATGTTTCAAGTTCAATACAAAATGAATACAAGAATTTTAGTTAGCGATAACTATCATTAACCTTTCGAATTTCTGTGTGAACATACTGACATAGTGCAGTTTCAGGCATACTGTTTGCAAAGTAATGTGTAAAACTTAATTAAAAACAAGAATAGAAAATTGGATTTGCAAATATTTCACCTTATCCAGTATCAGAATCATTATTTTCAGATTAAACATTTTTTTCATGTATCATATTCCTATGACTAATTTAAATCTTCAGTCTATTAATTCTGATTTTGAGGTCAGAGATAAATATTTTAATGAATTTAATGCTGAATTTTATTGATAGGCTAAAAAGGTAGAAAATGTGCTTAGGGAGAAATATATTCTAATATTTGTCTATTGTAAATTTTTTTTATTCACATTTCAATTTTATGAATGGCATGAAAAATTCATGCGTGCTCATTGAACCTTCCTACTTTTTGTCTGTCTTCAATTACTTTTACTAGCTGAAAACCCACCCTACCTTCAGGATTTTCAGCTAGTTCTCACAGAAAGCCTTATTGGGACATTTAGCCCCAAAAAGGGATCATGGATTTGGACTAAGTATTTATTGAATTATACCTTATTTGAAAATCATAACCAACATGAACTCTTGGATCACATTTAGTTAAAATATCTGGGGATGGGGGGGGGGGGTCACAAATGATGAATGAATTATTGTAAGATAGATGGAAATCAGATTATTATAGTATAAGCATGAACACAGACCCCACAATATTATTGGGGGGGATTTTCAATAAACAAATTGCTAAAAATATGCCTTGGGGATCCCAGTAGTACATACAAAAGATTTCATAGTGATATGTCAAATGGTTCCTATGTTATGCTATCACATACAGACAGATAAACACTTGGTAAAATATTGTAGGATTTTCCATTTAAATTTTTCGAACAGAATGAAAAAAATACTGTTTGTCAATTGTTACTTATAGCTCTTTTTGAACTGATATTTTTTCAAAATTGCAGATAAATTATTAGATATTTCTTTAATGAAAGTTTCATGAAATTTTGATGCTTCATATAATACAAACTTACTGAATATCAGTGCCATTATGTGCACTAATATATTTATATCTTTATTACTTTGTTGTAGAATATTTAGACAGGAGGTTCCCAAACTGTGTGCTGTGGCACAATAGTACACTGAAACCATAGAAATATTACTATGGCTGCAACTATCTCCCGTGTAAATTTTTCAAAATATCGAAACATGAATTTCAAGCTTTAAACATGTCCAGAACAGATTTTATGTCTGTTGTACTTTGCCACTGTATTGCCAATCTAGTGGTTTTATCACTAAATTTTGTGAGATCTCTACCTTTGTAGTGACGGAAGAAAGGAAGAAGGGATGATATCAGTATGCTTATGCATAATGTGTTTGTCCAATCAAATCAATGTAGCCCCCCAAAACCACCCAACCAAACAGCCTAGTGGGCTTACAGATGCTTTTCTGTTTGCTCATATGTGTCTATGAATGTGGGCGTGTGACTCTGGGTGCTCCTGGTCACATTTTTAGGGCTATAACCTTGAAAATTTGCATGAATATGTCACCGAACACCACCTAGAAACTTTTGTTTTGAAAAAGTGCTTTTTAGTTGTCTCTATGGTCATTTTGGGACCACTATCATCATCTGTCTTATCATCTGTCGTTGGACATAGATCTTCCCCAGGATCTGCCACGATTCTCTATCATGGCCGTCACAAAGCCAGCATTTTCTGAATTTGTCAAGTTCATCTCTCCATCTAGTATTTTGTCGGATTTGGTTTCATATGTGATCTCTGGGGATCCATGTGGTGAGTCGTGATGTCCACCGGTTATCTGCCATTCTTGCAACATGGCCTGCCCATTGCCATTTAAGTTTTTTAAAAATAGATTCTACAATGTCTCAGATACACGTTTTCTCCCTGATATACTGTGCTGCCTTGTGATCTCTCCATGTAAGGTTGAGCATGATTCTCTCATGTGCACGTTGCATGCTTCTCATTTGGCGGGTCTGTCTCTTGGTTAGGTTCCATCTATCAGCTCCAGCGACTATCGGGAGAATGCATTGGTTATATACTCTTCTTTTTAGCATTAATGGGATCGTCTGGTTTTTAAAGGTTGAGTTTGCTCTGCCGAAGACTTGCCATCCTAGAGTGATTCTTTGCTTGATTTCCTCTTCTTTTGAGGATCTCATGGAGATTCGTTGTCCTAGGTAGATGCAGTGAGCTACTTTCCCCAGTTTTGCATCTTCGATTTTGACAGTTGTGTACTTTTGTATTACTGAAATTCCTGTGTAGGCCAACTCTTTTGCTATCTTCGTTTAGTTCATCTAGTCTTAGTTGAAGGTTATGTATATTTTTTGCATGAAGGATGATGTTGTCTGCAAATCAGAAGTTGCTCAGATATTTGCTGTCTATTTTGATTCCTCTATTTTCCCTGTCCAGGTTTTGAAAGACTATCTTGAGTCAGGCTGTGAAGAATTTGGGTGAGCTGGTATCACCTAGCTTTACTCCTTCTTGTGCTGGTATTATTTTCAGATGATTCCAGATAAAAGATCTATTTTTCAAGATAATTTTATATACTTTCTTAGATAATCAGTTCTGATACACATGCGGGCTATGTATATTCAATCATGTAAGTTACAGATACTCATTTTATTTTACAGTGTCCTCCTCCACTATTACTTCACTAGTTAACAGCTATGTGGAAGTCAGATTGTGATTTAAAGGTAAAACATGTATTCATATTTTAATGGAGTGAAAAGTTGATGAGCCGTGCAAGTCAAGTATATTTCTTAGTGTGCCTTTAATACAATAAAGTTTGAGAATCAATGATTTAGGTTGTAAATGATGGAAAGAGTCACTCAAGAACAGTCCCTCTTGTGAAGTCTAATGTATGTATGTATCATTGTTCTCCGCCTATACCCTATCATCTAGGGTGTCGCAGAGTTAGGTACACATAGGCATTTGTTGGTAAGGCCCAATTCTGTCAAAGCTTATGGCACCTATTATTATCCAATGGTCACCCACCTAGGTACTGACGAGGCTCAATGTTGGTTAACTTAGGTGATCTTAAGACAACAGATGTATCTAACATGATTTGGTCATAACCTCTTAGCTCTGGAAAGAGGTACCTCAATCCTAGTCTCTGTGCTAAGTACTTAGTGGAGAGGCATTGAGAACCATCTTTAAAGTCTTTAGGTATGATTTGGCAGTGGATTGAACCATCGCCTATCAAACCAGAGATGAACGCTCTACCACTAGGCAACAGTGATTTGTCTTGTGAATAATAAAGAAGAATGAGAAGAAAACAACCTGAAACTGATAGCAAACAAAACAAATGACACTTACTCAGCATGTTCTTGGAGTTTATTTATTTCATCATAGTCTTGTGATTTTTGTTTCATAGCTTTTAGAAGTCGATTTGCCACAAGTGCTGCAGGTAAAGCTTCCTACAAACACAACATTACTTTTTCATACGGATAATTTTGATTAAGAAAAAAAGAAAAAAAAATGAACAGGTTCAGTCAGTCACTCAATCGCACCATCTCATGCTGTGGTGGGGGGTGATCAATTAAAAAACTGGGAAATAGGGATGATCAATGAATAAATTACTTTTCTTGACTTCTATTTAGCAATGATGACTGAAAAAGTCTGAATTTTCAAAAAAAAGTGTGAATACTGCTGGACACCAACTAAGGGATCAATTTAGCAGAAACATACATTCTAATTTGAACCCCCACTAAAAGACATAATAAGGAGCAAATGTTAAAAAATTCAGCCCTCTAGGTTGGCCTATACATGTGATATATACATCCATACATACATACATACATACATACACATATAACCAGCCATCCAGCCGCACCAACTTGAAAACTGGAGAAAGCTTTGTTGACAGTATTGGTTGTAGGTTTCTAAAAGGTGAAATCATGATTGATCAATTGGACATTTCGCATTGTCAAAGATGGCAGTATTTGAAAGATTTATGCTTTATTCAATCACTATGCATCTGTGGCTGAAGTGGGTTAAATGATGTCCATGAAAGATAAGTCTCTAAGATGTAGGCTCAGAGTTCAAGTCTCTTTGGTAACAAACAATAATAAGTAGAATCAAACTTATAAAATAATAATCATAAAAGTGCTTCATCTATAAAAGTTTGAATAAAGTAGCAATATTTCAAAGATTCAAATGAATATTAGAAACCAACTACAACTGTCACCAAAACAATCACCAGAAGTTTCTTCAGTTTTTGAGTAAGTCTGGCTGGCTATGTATGTATGTATACATTGTGCATATAAGCCATACCAATAGAACTAAGGAGGATGAAAATTTCAGCATTTACTCCTTATTATGTCTAGAAAAAACTTTTTTTATTTTTGGAAATTCTCCTCTTAAATACATTTTTAGTGGGAGTTCAATTTTCAATGAAAGTTTATTCTAAAGTGGTCATATAATTTGTGTCCAGCAGCATTTACACTTGTTTTTGGAAAATTTTGATTTTTCTTGTAATTGCTGCCCAACAAAAGGTGAGAGAATTGACTCATTCATTGATTACCCCTTTGTCTAGTTTTTTAATTGATTACCCAAATGCAGCATGCAACCAAATGATCCTACTCATGTGATGATTTCTCTTGAGTGACTAATCAGACATGTCTTTTGATATATCAGAAAATATCAAGAGGTGGAGATTTGATTTATTAATGATTAACTAGCTTTTTATGCAATCCATGGTATCATGGGTAGGATTTATTAAAGAATACATCAAAACCTTTATTCACTCTATTGATTACATATATATAGTGACACAGGAAATTCTTGTGATAGGAGAAAGATGAAACAATAATCCTGGTTGTATTCTAGTGTCAACAGCATTTGAACCCAGTATACATGGGCAAAGGTTAAGCTTTTCTTATTACTGCCCACTCTCTTTACTGCTACATCTTAGCTATACTAGAGTCATTTTCTGCACTAGCAAACTTTATTTCTGGTTGTAGAGAGACAAATTCATGATTAAATACTCAATTATGAAATTTTCGACTAAAAATTTGTTATAGCAAGTTTCAGCATCCAGTATGTATCTGGTGCATGGAAAATTAGTAAAAAAGGGATTTCTGTGATCAGGAATTGAAGCAAGCCCTAATGAATAGGGCTATTATATATATACAATAAAAATGCATAAATAATGATTTTACAATAGAAATGATTTTACTATGATATGCATTCTTAATGATCTCACTATAGAAATGAATTATTGATGATTTTATCACAGAAATGCTGTATTAATGATTTTTTATAGAAATGCATTAATGATTTTATTATAGATATGTATTTAGAATTAGGGGAAAATAATCAACATTAATGGTCAACAATTAATGCAAGCAGTATTGACATTATATGTATAATTAAAAATCAGTGTCTATTTGGTTGGGAGTAAGAAAAAAAACAAGAGTTTTTTTACCATTGCTTCCTTCCAGAATAAAAATGCCATTTCTCTTCGGTTCACAATAACAGCCCACAAAAAAAGTTCTTTGGCAGGAAATTTATATCCTGTGAATGGAACAATAAAAAATGAGAAATGTTCATTCTTCTCATTCTATCTCTTTTCCCTTTTCCCTCTCACTCCTTCCATCAGACATCCTGTCTCCCTTTCCTTTGAACTCCCTCCTTCTGATTTTCTATCTCTGTCCTCTACTTGCTTGTTCCTCCTTCTCGGTCCCACCTTCTCGAGTACTCATTTAACTTTTTCCTCCATTCATTCTATCACAGTAATTCCTGACAGGGAGTGGGGTATCATCCCAAAGAGAGCAAAATTTGAGCTAAGGGGGAGTGGGTGATACATTGTCATGTTCAAATTAAATTTTCCTTAGGAATAGACAATCTTTTATTCTAGAGTGAAAGTCAAAGTAAATATTGAGGTCAACAAATAAGGGAAAGCTATTCCAATTTTGGGAATTACTAAATGTCCATTTTAAGAACAAGTTTAAGAACGTGTTTAAAGTGATATGTATACAATTATAGCATAATACTACCATGGCTTATGGATGTGAATCATAGAAGTTAACAAAACAAACTAAAAATCAACAAAGAATCACATATAGGGCCATGGAAAAAAATGCTAAGGATGACTTCAAGAGGTAGAAAAAGATCAGCATGGATCTGTGAGTTAAAGTTATAATACAAATAATTAGGTAAAAAAAAATGGGGATGGGCTGGGTACTTAGCAAGAATACATGGAAACAGATGGACCAAAAGGTTAACCATTTGGTGCCCATGGGACAGTTAATTCAGTAGGGAAATATCAGACACAAGGAGAGATAAAAAGGTTTTCTGGTAAGAGGCAGAGGTGAGCACAATCACGGTTGTTATGGGAGGAGATGGCAAAGGCCTTTACCCAGCATTGGACGGAAAATGGCTGATGATATATAAATATATCAAAGACATCAATGACATAACTTTTGGCATGAACATACATGACTATGTACACATCAATATAAAATTTGCATGTATATGTCATTCTCATGTAAAAGGTGTACCCAGAATTTGAATTAAGTATTGTTACAATTTTTTTCTATTAAACTTTACACAAGAGATTATAATACTTGCCAAATATTGAGATCTGATTGATAGTTCATACAATAAAACAAATCATCATATTGTTACAACTTTATTGATTGACAAAATAATGTACAAACAAGTATGTATTATTATTATTCAGTAATTTTCATTGAAATATAAAATAATTCTTTTACACTCAAATATTGAATAATGAATAACATACTATTTATGTGATAAATATGTAGCCTTGTTATTTTCAATATAAATCCAGAGGATAATGAAACGTTTATGCTTAGATTTTCATGACCATGACAACAAAAATAGATTAAACACTCAAATTCATTCAAAGAAAATAAAATTTCAAGGGATATAACTTCCAATTGAAATTATCTCCTTTTGACCCATAACTCTATTCAAATAATAGAAGAGTCCAATCATTTTTAACTCTATTCATTGAAGAGTTCCACTGTCAATTACGAGTGGTTGCAAGTGGTCAGTGAAGTAAAGAGTTAAAGTAGACATTTCCCAAATTATGTTTCTCAGCCAAGGATTAAAGTCCCATTACAACTTTTTTGAATGAATTTAATCACAACATTTCATGAATTATATTTGTACCCACAAAAATTCACATCCAAGAACACAGTTACTTACTTTGATAGGGACGATTGTGAGCGTCATGGTATGAATACAAGAAGTAGTCAACACCCATAAGATTATTGATCACTTCTGCCACATTTTTTACATCAATTTCTGCTTTGCTCTGTAAAAAAGAATACAATTACATAAATATACAAATTCCATTAACATACAAAACATTATAAAATTGAAAATTTCATGTAAAAATAAGAAGCAAGCACTCACCTTATCTTTATTTGTAATGTGGAACAAAGATGTTTCCAAGGTTGTCTTCACAGTCTTAAGAAAAAAAGAAAAGAAAAGGATTAACTTCCTTCAATTTTTTCTTTTTTCATGATAGTATCTGCCATCTTTACAGACTTGGGACAACATCCTCCAAAACAATGCATACAAGTATTTTTTTTTACATACAGTCACATACAATCAGCCTTTTGTAAAATATGTTTCATCTGGATTGTCTATTCAAGAATTTATAAGAATCAACCATCTTGAATTATATTTCATCTATAAGATACTTTGACAAGATATATAAGACATTTTATTTATTAGAAAAGAGTTGCATTAATTCCTTATTAATTGATATTTTAGAATAAACTAATCATGAGAGTTGTATGATATTTTTTTGGATTCATTAAGTGAGTGTTATTTTCACTATTGAATGAATTTTAGCTGGAGTTAGGTTGGGGTAAGCACTTCCAATACAGCTTTATTTAATAAAAAAAACAAATCAGATAGCATAAAAATTGATTGCTATGTCCAATTTTTGAGCTCAAGCAATTTTTTCACTAAAAACTGGAAAGAGAACTTGTATACAATATTCATTTTTGGTTTAAGTTTGTATTTATCAAACTATTTAGACTAGAAAAACGGAAATAGGAATCAACCCTTACCATCTGATAAAGCTTTTCCAAGCGATTTTTTGAAAGAAAGGTCTTCAGACTGACTCCATAGTCCAAGAAAAGTTTGACGAAATCAACTCGGTCAAGAAGCAGAGCTGACAACATCAAATTATCTAACATTCCTGTCTGTAAAAGAAAACATGTTAAACTGATGAATTCAGGTAAACTCACTACTACCAACAACAATGATATTCTTTTTTTTTTCAAATTTTCCACTTGTACTTGAAGTCTCATGAATGGAATCCATTTTGTTTCTACAGACAATGGAACAACATTTCAGTGTTCCAGGACACATACCTGGGCAAATGCTCACACATCAAAATTCCCCTTTCATCGTAGCTGATATAGTCCGAAGAAATACAAAGGGAGATACATCTGGCATCAGCTAGAATACAAGAGTTGCCAGAAGGACGTCAAATTTGGTGTCAAACTGCCTTAGGGGGGTTTCACTCAGTTTGTCCTTCTCCTAGACTGGTTACCTCCCATGGCTAGAGAGCTCAATCTGCCCTAGTATACCGCCTACAGCTTGGCGGGGGGAGAAGAGATGGATTCATGCCTTTCCCAAAGGCATTAATGCAAAGTGCATGAGCAGCCTCGACCAGGGCTTGAACTTTAATTGATAGACATTGCATAACAGTTATGATTTCTCATATAGAAGATTAAAACTAATTAAAATGAGGATCACTTACTGGCCATTGGGTGTCATCAGTAAAAATTTCACTTTTGGCCACATCAATTCGATTCCATTCCAGTGTTAGATGCAAGTTTTCCATTTTATTTTTGTTCGCTGAAACAACAAACATCATTCCGTTGATAAAACTGACAGAAGGTGGTAGGGGTAAAAGAAAAATGTTTGGTAGTAGACAGAGAAAGAGAGATGGGAATTAGCAAGGAGTAGGAGGAGGTTGCAGAATACATTAAAATATAAACTGTAAAAATATATAGGACTTGAGGAACATCGAAAAGCAACCATACAAGGAGACACTTTAAAATCAAGTATGGTTGACCATGCATGGAGGGGGGAGGGGCTACATACCAACCTTTATAGAATGGACTTAAAATTATAGACAGGAATAAGCATTGATGATTAAAGAGGATAAAAGAATCTGTCAACATGCTATGCTCAGGTAACTCAATCAGCAGACTGAGTACCAACATTAATAGCTTGTGGGAACAATTATATGAGCATGGCCCGAGAGGTAAGAGCGTGTGCAAAGCTCAATGGGAGATCATAAGGTCAGCATGGTGGTCAGGAGGAGACAATACCAAGAACACAGAGAACCGGATGTATGAGGGTCCTCGGACAACTGCACCCTGGATGATTGCCAATGGATAATTACCCCCTCATAATAGCATAGCAACTTTAAAGCCAAAGTTAATGTTTGTGGAATGAAGTTGTTGGCCATGTAAATGATCACACCTATGGATAAATTGTCCAAAGGGCATTCATTTATCAGAGGTGCTGTTGTCCTATTGAGGCTATTGTTCCAGGGTAGTTGTCTTGATGCCATGTATGAGAGGGGATGTGCAGACCCCTCTGGAATAAAATTCAACAAGATTCTAGAATACAATAGAAATCTGAGGATGGCTAGAGGGTAAACAACCAAAACTGAAAAAAAAACCCCACTAAGATGAGAATATTAGTCTGAAAAACAAACAAACAAACAAACAAAAAAAAACTGCGTACAATGATTAAAAAAGAAAAGGCTATGTTTTTGGATTGCTAAATCAGATTGTACAAGCAAACAAATATGAGGAACATAGCGAAACACTTGTTTAAAGCTGAGTAAATATTACAGCCATGCATCAACCTGCATCTGGATTATATTATGGTAGTATGGACATAACTTGATCTGGGTGCGAGTCAATTATTATAGGGTGAAGTGAAATATATGTACTGTACAACATAAGACACCATGATGCATACATATTTACCTAAACCTCTATATTGTACATTTATCTCCCTTGACTTTCTGAAGAGAAAGGCACAGATGTTATCCATTATGTTTCTTTCACTGAATCATTGGCTCATGCCACCAAGATGTCTGCTTTTTTACCTTCTCTTTCTTGCCTTCCCTGTCTGGAAAACTTGAAAAACAAACATAACATAAACATTATGTCTCTTTAGCAAGCTAACGACAAAATGAGGGGAATTTTCGGCAGTAGAACTATATTCAATAATGGAAAAGCTGGACTACCAAACAAATATTTTGGAATCTCTTGCTTTCCAACGGAGTAATGTAGTTTTTTTTAGAAACAGTCTTTATTAAAAACAAGCTGACAAACTTAAGGTAATTGTATCCAATTCGTTTCTTCAAACAAATCTGTTATTAGAATGATGAACTTAATTGTCTATAATTTTAAGAAGAGTCATTACCATATCAACTTTTTTCAGACAATTTGATTTCTTCTTTTCATCTTCCATATAGTCATGTTTGGCACAATCATTTCTACTGCCCTCTCCAGGTGTAAAATGTAATATCCTTGAAGAAATAGAGTTTCTCCTCCCAGTCTCCTCTTTGAAAACATTTCCATGTTGAATGTTATGGAACATATGTACTGCAAACGTTGCTTAAGTAGGATATTTACAAGCATTGTATTTTATGTTTATATTTTCAGTTTGATACTGCTCTGTTTTGCTTTGAACTACCAGAAGAAGAGACCAATTGGAGAGTCCCTCTTTTCTTTCACATATTACATTTTACACCTGAAGAGGATCATAGAAATGATTTTGCCAAAACATTGTGACAATATTGAAGATGAAGAGAAGAGTTCAAACTGTCCGAAACAAAAAATGGTATGATAAAATTAAGTTCAGTCTTAAAAACACTTATCAGAATCCTGAGAATATTTTTCATTTGCAATCCATTCTACAAAAAACAATCCATGATTCTCTTGTGATAAAATTATCCACAACAAATCTACACAGACAATAACATCACCCAAAAGCCACATCAACCCCTCCACCCATTTTTTAAACTATTCAAATTGTTATTCTAAACTTACTGGAATATTCAGTAGGATGATTCTTACCTTTCAGAAGTGCTTTCAACACAGCCATATCAATATCACGAGCAGAATCCTTAGAGCCCATCTCAAAGACAGTGATCAAGTTTGGATTTTTCAAGGAATCAATGACATATTTCAACAGTTGGTCAGCTCTCTTTTTTCCGAATTCTTTAATGATCTTCTCTTTGAGGTCTTCTTTAAGCTGATCAGAAATTTCCCTGTAGAAAAATGGTAAAAAAAGAATGAAAAAAAAAAATGGGAAAGATATATCTACATACATATATACAAATATATAATTAACTGTGAAAACATATATGCATATTAAATGTGAAAATACGTGAAATATATAGATATATATCTGAGAAATTAATTATAAAAATTTGCATATATATATATATATATATATATATATATATATATATATATATATATATATATATATCATAGTTCTGGCACTGTAATGGAGACCTGCATGAATTTTTTATGTAACCAATGAAACCATTTGGACATGGTTGAGGAACCTTCAGTGAGTAAGAATATCTTGGATAGACATTCCAGATCAGCTGCAAAAATTCATTGAGAATTTCTAGATAATCGTGCATGGACCTGCTCCAAAATGTAGTAAGTTCTTCCTAATCTTCTGCCCATCCCTTCAAAAAATTTCACTGAGAACTTTTGAAGATATTGTGTGAACAGACAGAGAATTTTTGAAGATTTTTTTTGTGTTTGCCAACATTTAGCTTGGACGCAGGGGAGATAATTGTGTATGGATCTGCTTGACAATTCCCTAATTTCTTTCGTATTCTATTGCCCACCCTTCCAACAAAATTCATTTAGGACTTTTGGAAATATTATGTGGACAGACAAAGAAGTATGTAAGGGAGATAATTGAGCATGATTCTTCACCAAAATGCCGTAACTTCTTTTCTAATCTATTTCCTACTCTTCCCCAAAATTTCACAGGAATATATACAGAACTTTTAGAGATATGATGTAGACAGATAGAGAACTTTTGGAGATATTTTGTGGTTGTGGACATTCAGCTAAGACATAGTAGATAATTGTGCATGGATCTGTATCCAAATTTCCCTTATTCTGACCTTTCCACAAAATTTCTTTGAATTTAATTTGGAAGTTTGGGAGATACAATACAAGCAATACAAAACAAAATACTCACAGCTTAAATTCAGATACTGTTTTTTCTCAATAAGTTTCAATTAAACTTTGTGAAAGGGTGGGCAATAGAGAAGTCAGGAAATTTAAAAGCAGATCCATGTGCAATTATCTGCGCTTTAATATAGCTAACTGTTGACAACTTCCAAAAATTATCTGTCTGCTCACACAATATCACCAGAAGTTCTCAATGAATTTTAACGAAATTTTGTGGAATAGTGGGGAATACATTAGGGAAGATGTGATTATATTTTAGAATGGATCCATGCACAATTACTCCAGCTATATTTGTAGCTATCTGTTAACACTACAAAATATCTTCAAAAATTTTGTTTGTTCATATATCTCCAAAAGTTCTAAATGAATTTCAATTAAATTTTGTGGAAGGGTGGCTAATAGTTTACAAAATTTTGTAGTGGATCAATGCACAATTATCTCCTCGCTAATTGTTGGCAAACACACAATATCTCTAAAAGTTCTAGATGAATTTCAATTAAATTTTGTGGAAGAGCTGACAATAGATTACGAAAGAAGGGATTACTTTTTCTAGCAGATTCATGCACAATTACTTCCCTTACATTGTAGCTGTCTATCCATACCATATAATATCTTGAAAATGTCTCAATCTGAAAACATGATATCTCTTGAAGTTCTCAATGAATTCCGATAACATTTTGCTGAAGGATGGACAATAGGCATGGTCAGGAAATCATGGTATGGATCCATGCACAACTACCTTTATGCATTCTAGCTAAATGTCTAAATCATGCAATAGCTCCAAAGTTTCTCTGTCTGTCTATGCAATAACTCCAAAAGATCAGAATGAATTCCAATTAAATTTTGTGGAAGGGTGCCCAATAAGCAACAAAAGAAGTGAATAAATTTTTTGAGAAGATCAATCAAAAGTTATCTCCACTATGTTATAGCTAGTAATCTATCCAGGCATTTCATTTAAAAAAAAAAAAAAAAAAGGGTTTATGACATTGGATTATAGATAGCTCCAAATGACTTGCTATGAGGCATGTCAGTTTTTTTGTAAATTTTACTTAGCATGAAATTTCCTTCCCAACAATTTACAAATTGCCCATATATTAATTTTTAGTGTTAAAAAACATCAGATTTGTCATATCAACATTAAACAAAAACTATGAATAGTGTTCAATTAACTTGTCTAGGTGTCACCAGGTGCCTTGCTCACTTAGCTAAAAGTTGCATAGACAAACAGCAGGTCATTTAAATGCTATGTGGAATTTCTTACGGGTTAAGAATTGTTTAACACATCATTATTTTCCTTTATGAAAGATACTGGTATGAAATTTAGCATTACCCTTCTTTGTTAGATTCATCTTCTCCTGATTTAAATACATTTTGATAAGCATAAGCCATAATATCTGCTGCTCTTCCAGATCCCTGTAAAGTAGAAGTATGGTTTAGAAACAAATTTCATTAGTTTTGCAACAAATTAGATACAATTTGATGAGAGAGAAAGATTCAGGGTTAATTCATATTTCTTATTTTCCCGTTTATTTTTCCAGTTTGAAAAAAAAAATTTCCCTATTGTTTTGTAAATTCGCAGTATCAAATAAAGGTTGTGAGCAAAATTTGCACATTTTAAATAGTAATTTTGAGCATCCATAGACCTAAAATATAGGGATAATTGTATGCTATGCTGAGTTGTTGAAGTTTGGGATGTTGGAAGGTACTGGAAACTATGGTGTAGGAGGAAGAGGGAGAGAATTGCTGCAAAGTAAACACTAAATTTTTGATTTTCGTGTTTTTTGGCAAAAGCAGAAGAGTGGTAAAGAGTAAACTTTCAAAAAGCAGGGGATTCCGTTTCTTGCTTTTTTTGTGGGGAAACAAAAACTCTGAGAAGGAAAATTCCTGTGAAAAGTATTGATGCTGCAATTCACAAATGTTAAACTTTTGTTTGCAGATTTTATTTTTCCTCTTCATATAACCAATTGTGATACTTTTTGATTAACTGACATGCAAGTAATAGAGAGATGAATGCTATTTATTTTTCATCAGAAAATGAATTTGGCAAATTTTGAGTAGGAAACAAACTAAGACAAGTCTGGCTGATGCAGGGTCAAACTCCACTCCTACTTCTATTCCAACTGGAGACGATTGCTGCAACTTTCGTATTGTATGTGTTACGCTGAATTGGCAGAATTGCTCTAGTTTGATTTTACTTTGAATACATACATACTTTTTGTAAGAAAATTGTTGTTTTTATCCTTGTTTTGATTGAATCGAATAAAAACTATCAAATATTTTATCATTTTTTTGTAAAATGAATTGATTACATAGAATTTGTAAAAAATAGTTCTTTTATACCCATGTTTTGATTAAATAAACTTTTGATCAAATTAAAATGAGGTATTTACTTATTTTTTGTAGAAAAGTTAAAACTTTGCTGATGAGGCTATTTTGCTGATTAGGCATTACATATACATGATACAATAAATTTTTTTTAGTATAGATGTATCTATTAGAATGAAATAAAGATAAATTCTGTAGATATGTTAGGATTGTCAGTTTAGCTCAGTCGGTTAGACACAAGTCTACCAATCAGTTTGCCATGATTTCAAATCTTGGTATAAAAATTTTATTTTGATTGATGTATTTATTCATCAAAGTAAAACAAGCCTTTGCATATTTCTAACATAAATTTTGATAGATATGTAAGACTTGTCAATTAAGTTCAGTTGATAAGAGACATGACTATAAATGAATAGGATATGATTTCAAATAACAGGAAGGACTGTTAATTTTTATTCTCCTGAAATTTGGAGAAATTGTTCTTGTTGTTCTTATAACGGTAAAAAAACTAAGTCAACTCAAGATTTGGACTGGATTTTGGCAGTACTTCACAGAAATGGAAATTTAACAGACCTTTACAATAATTACTGGATTGTTATGGATGACAGAGTTATATACAGTTTCTAATGTGCCTGGGCCACCCTCCACCATGACAACAACAACTGGAATAGTCACATCTGCAGCTTCTGTAAGAATATGAGAAAAATTGCAATAGACAAGAACCAAATGAAGAATAATGGAACCACTGAATAGAACAACACAGAAAATACATTAAATGAACAACATTTTTTTTTCTCTTATAGATTATTAAATCATTTGATTAATTCGCAATTTCAATTGATTTTTACATTATTCTTTTAGGTTGTTACACATGAAATGTCATTTTTAAAATAAAAAGATTAAAAAAAACCCAAAGATTCTCCAGTTTAAACTTACGATAAGGGTTTTAGCAGAGGAAATAAAAAAGATTTTAAAAGTCAGGCACAAGTGAATTATAATTATAAATAAATCAGCTATTCAATATACATGTCTTCTTTGCATAGTGGTTTGACTTATGAACATATTAATATTTATTTATAACTTTTTTTACTACGAGTGGAATAAAATTATAATCAAATAATAATCAACAGAGAGATCACTATGATGAAATCAAGCTAATCTGATGGTCTACCTAGAAGTTTTAAATGACATTGAAAAAAAAAATCAGATAATTTTAAAGGAAATAAGACCAGTAAGAGAAATACGTACATCCACAATGTGCTAATGTAATTGTAAAAACTTAAAAAATCCTGAACATGAATATTTTTATTTAAAATAGACAAAAAAATATCAATGCGGTGGCAAAATGAACAATCTCATTTTACAAAGTTCAGTCACATGTTGGTACATGTCACTGAAAAAAAAGGAAAGAAACTATGCTGTGCCGCTAATGCATTAATATTGTTTTGTCTATTTTACGTTAAAAAATTCTCGTCCAGAGTTTTCAAGTTTTTACAATTATATAAACACATTGTGCACGTAGGCATTTTTCTTACTGTTAAAATATGACCCATTCGAAGCATTAACGTTTCTCCAATGATATTCTAATAATAAGCCATCTTTATAGATTTCAACTCCTAACAGATAATTTGATTTTATGTTTGAAAAAAAAAGATGAAACATTATTTCAGTACATATTATTTATAAATTCTAACTCCAAACAGATAATTTGATTTTATGTTTGAAAAAAAAAGATGAAACATTATTTCAGTACATATTATTTATAAATTCTAACTCCTAACTGATAATTTGGTTGCTACTTTTACACTTAAGAAAATAATGTAGTGTTATTACAGTACATATTATTTATAAATTACAACTCCTAACAGATAATTTGATTGCTACTTATACATTTAAAAAAAGAATGATGCATTATTTCAGTACATATCATTCATTACTGTAGTAGATATTACACTGTACAATAAGATTTTTGTTCCTAAATAGTTAGTATTATTTACTAATTGCTCATGTATAAAAGTACAAAATGGTTTTTATTCTTTTGAAACTTATATATAGAAATTTATTTATTTCCAATCGTACAACTGGCAAATTTGCATGTTTTAATTCATATAAGAAAAAAATCACATTTTTTCAGAAAGCAACATATGAATCTAACTTAACATGTATGTACAGTAATATTGAAGAAAAGTGTTCACAAAAGATTTAGAAATGAGTAATTTTTCAAGATTTATGATTGTACAGTAATTCATTTCCATGAACCAGACCAAAAATCCTCCATCATATTCTCGTTATAAGTTTCTTGGTGGCAACGTTTAAAGTTTAGTATATCCTAATGGAAGTGCTGGCCTTGTTTTTCCAAATGCACTCCCATGGATTTGAATTTATTAAGATGAGTATCAACAAGGATATGAACTTTGAGGGTTAGTCTGCAGCTAATTTTACCGCAGTTCTTCACCATAATCTCAACCATACCCACATAGTTGTTGGCCTTGTGATTGTCCTGGATACCCTTAACCACTGTTACAAAGCTATTTCCCCTTCCTAATGAGCTTCTTTGGGTATTCCTTGCACTCCAGGATCTTCTTTATCTTTAGTTTGATGAAGACAATGGCTTTACCTTTACTTTTTTTAGTACTCTGCTAAAATGAGCAAGACCTACAAAATTTCAGAATGTCTATTGGGATCAAGACAAATTCTAGGCATTTTATTTCACCTACAATACAACAGAGTCAACACTTTACAGAACACTTTGATGTATGAGGAGTACAGCTATGAGATTATCAGAGACTTCAAAATGGTTGCATTCCTGAGAGATCTTAAAGTTTCCCTGTTATCTTTGTCTTTAGGACAGCAGGGGCACACTGGATCACTACCAAAGGTGGGATTGGCCAATGCTACACAAATTCTAAGTAGAGATGAACAGCATCATGTTGGAGCTACTGGTTGACCCCTGGAAGGTGTCTCCACTGCACATACAGAATAATCCTCACTAAAATTGGTGTTGTAAACCAAAATGTAAAATTCACATTCCCCTACCATAATTTAAAGTCACAACCTACAGAAGGCTGTATTATCTTCTGCGCTAAATTGACAAGTCTTGAATATAAATGAAAACTCATCAAATAGATATGCAAGGGCTCATTTCATTCTAATAAATATATACATTTATACAAGAAATAAATTTTCATAATTTTTCATTTATCAGCTACACAAGAGTAGCAGTAATCATCTTCAGTTGGAATAGAAGTTGAAGTGGAGTTTGACCCTGCAGCAGCCAGACTTGTCTTATTGATTTATTCATCAATTCACTTTTGTTGTAAACATTATCTTTTTTCTCTAAAGACCTCAGTTTATTGCTTCATCCATAACTAAAGAGTTTTTTTTTTATTACTGAGATTTCACTTATTTATCTTGAACCAAAACATTCTTACCTGAAATTTTCATATTCGCAATCTCTTTTTCTAAATTGGCTCGGAATTCAATTTCGGTTCCAAAGATGTTTTGCGTGCCATTGTCTACAAGGATGAAATGAGAGTGGTTTGGATCCAACGGACTATTCCCTTCTTGACTGGCCTCTTTGATGTTATACTGAGCTGGCCACAAACCCTTGAAGAGATAAAACCAAGTCAAGTGGAGTTGTGTAAAAAAAAAAAAAAAAAAATCAATATACAAGTTTACTTTTGCTACAAAAAATGATGGCAATAAATAAGTAATTTTGCAATTGCAGTAATATAATGTAGATGTTCGAATAAATTACATTCACATTGACTAGAACTACCTTTATTCAATTTTGCCGAATATTTCGCTCCTCATCAAAGTGACCTCAATTATTGTAACATATTTCCTTTGCATTTGATGATAGTTAGGGAAGTAACTCTAATTAGGAGTAAATCTTCTTAATTTTGCATTCCAACCATTTTCTTGTTCTCAACATTCTCCATTTTCCAATGGTTTTGCCATCTTTCACTCCAAGGATCTTTCTTTCCCCATGTATAAAAGGAAGATCTCCATGAAATAATCTTCGAAAAATTCCCAGAATCCCTTATATAATAGTTGTAGCCAATTTGGTGTGTATATGATTCACTTATCTTACATAAAAAAAAAGATGTTAATATAGGATTATTAACGCTCAGAATATAGAGAAAAAGTGTGAAGCTAATTAAATTGAGAATTCAAACATTATTGTGTACAGTCAACTTTTCTAGCGAATAATGAAATGATGAAATACTCTTCTGAAGAAGAATGGTCTCTGTTCTGTTTATATAGACAATGGAATATAAATTGGGAGTCAAACTGTCTTAAGGTTGCTGCACTCCAGAGTTTGGAATCAGAGTTGCCTCCTCAAAGCTAGAGACCCCTATTTGCCCAGTTCTTTCACCCATTGGCGATTCCATTGTCCACACCATTACTAACTATGCCAATTACACCTCCAATATAATTGCTATTCTATAGTGATCATTGGTAAATCAGTTCTTTCTATTAATTAGGGCTTTAGTGGATTACTTGCAATTGATTAATTGAAATGGATTATTGTGAAACAGAAGAGGACTTATCTTGCTATGGATAATTATTACCCTTCACCACCTTCTGAAGTTGATGGGTTGAACTTCCTGGAAAATATCAGCCAGGAGATCTAATATTTAGTTGAACAGTTAGAATTGTTAAAAATGTTTGAAAAATCGGAATTATGCATTGTTGTAAAATGATAATTGCACATACAGGTCAGGATAGTCATACAATAGAAACCACGACAAATGTGAAGAGATTGGCAGCATGCCATGCTGGGGGTGATCAACTAAAAGAATTTGAAAAAGGAACAATCAATGAATGAGTTACTTCTCTCACCTTATGTTGGTCAGCGATCCCTAAAAAAAGTCTAAATTAAAAAAAAAAAAAATCAGCCCAAATGTTGCCAGACAGAAATTTAGCATAAATATACATTGCATATTGACCCCTCCACCCAACCAAAACATTTACAGGGTGAATTTACAAAAAAAAAAAAAAAAAATGTTTTTTTTTCTAGACATAATAAGGAGTAGATGTTTGAATTTTCAGCCCTCTTCCTCCATTGGTGCAGTCTGTGCATATGATACATACATAGCCAACCAGTCAGCAAGACTAACTTGAAAACTGAAGAGACTTAAGTTGACAGTTTTGGTTGACAGTTTCTAATAACGACATTCTATCAATAATGTTTGCATTAATTCCTATCCAGTCACTTTTTATCTAATTTTCAAAGCACAGCTGATAGATAGCATACTGGAACTCGTTAGGAATAAACAAAGCATTCTATTTGATATTTTAAGAAGGTTGATAACTGCGACAGACACCTCAGAAAGGTTAGAGGGTACAGTGGCCAAAATGATATGATCAAAACGATGGCAATAAAGAGCAGCATGTTATGTTGGGGGTGGTCAATTATAAAAATTGGAAAAGGGGTGATTAATTTATAAGTAACTTATCTCATCTTGCGCGATGATCACTATTTCCCGAATTAAAAAACATAAAAAGTATGAATGCTGTGGGGGCATGAACTGAGGGACAAATTTAGCAAAAAACTCACATTGCAAATTGAACCCCCTCTAAATCCTATTTGGAGTGTAAACTTTTACAAACCAAAAAAAATTTTCTAGACATTATAAGGAGTGAATGTTTAAATTTTCAGCCTTTTAGCTCTAGGTGTGGCCTGTATGTATGTTACATACATACAGGCATAGCCAGCCAGCCAGCTAGACCAACTTGAAAACTGAAGAAATCTATTAAACTGCTCTAGTGACAATTCTGGTTGCCAGTATTCTTGTAATACCTTATCTGCAAAAATCAGACACAAAATGAATTTATTGCTTCATTCTTTCAAATAAATTTTCATTATCTTCTTCAAAAGCCAAAATGACTTATATATATCATAATCTGTTCTTTCCTATCATATCAAGTTTTTTCTCATCTTGAGCCCCTAATATATGAATTCCTGTTTCATAAGCAAAGAAGAAGAGATTCTGAAAATTATTTTACTCACATCTTCATTAATGAGATCATCTTTGTTTTGAACACAGCCCCATGGAGCAATACCAATGGCAACAATCTTATCTCGCCCTGATAGTGTAAAACCATAATCCCGAATGGCTTCACCAACATGTTTTATTACTCCAGCATTTAACCCTGCAGTGGTCACCCATGCTCCTGAAATGAATAAATAAATTGAGGTATTTTTGCAAACAGATTGACTAAATATACTTCCAAACATTTTTCATTGTCACAGTCAGCATTCACATTATCTTGGAAGTATTTGTCTATATTTTTCAGAAATAGTCATTAACATTCACAGAGTTTTTCAGATGATTGAATCCATTCTTTTTGCTACTTTTGTTATCCCCCAAAGCATTTCAGCTGATCTATTTTACAGCCTGCTTCAGATACACAATCCGTATGTAAAGAGATAGACTTTTATAAAATCATATCTGTATGTAAAGAGAGAGAGACTGTTGTAAAATGATATCCGTGTGTAAAAAGGGAGACTCTTACAAATTATATTTATTGTATATATCTTTATTGTATATTACAATAAAGTGTCTGTACCTAAAAGGTTAGAATTGTATTTTTATAGAGTTGTCAATTTTGTGTGTGTGATTGCCCAGAAATTCACCCTGAGGGACATAAAAAAGTAATAACATCATAGGTGGAATGCATAAACCCAGACAAGGCTGGGTACTTCCACTAGTTATTTATTAATCTTTTTATAATAATGTTAGGAGTAATTCCCATAGAACAGCAATTCCCAACTTGGGGTCTACAAAGGTATTTCTGGGGGTCACTGACCTTGTTGAGTGGGTAGGCTTTTCAAAAGCCTGGGGTCTATTAGTTTTTTCAGTAGGCACACCTTTCAAAAGTCTGGGTAACATGAGAAAATTCATTGAAATAAAAGGGGTCCTTGGTAATGAAACTGTTGGGAACCACTGCTAGAGAATAAAAAAATCAAAAAGTGAGAAATAACCATAACCTACCTGTACTCCTAGCCACTTTGACTAAGCCTCGCCTGAAAACTTCTTTTAATTGAGGCTTCATCTGAAAATTCTTTGCTCCACCAGTCACAGAGATGAGTAGATTTGGTAACTGAAGTTTCCATTGTTTTGTAATGAGTTCAATTATTTTCTTCATGTCTGTTTTGTAGTCGACTCGGACATACTGTTATAGGAATTTGAAAAATAGTAGTAACTGCAAATTCTTAATCAAATAATTATCTAATATGAATTATAGTTATCACAAGAAAGTTAACTGATGAGTAAGTCAATAAGGGTTTTTTGTTCTTTTCTTAGTTTTATCAAAGAATTTTTATTATAATTCACATACATGGAATGCAATGTTTATCCACATATATAAAATCTGTGAGTATGTGACACTCTTCAATGAGTTCCCAACCTGAGGTCCACAAAGGTATTAGTGGGAGTCAGTAAAATTGCTGAGTAGGCAGACCTTTCAAAAGCCTAAGTGAGTTTCTACAGTAAGCAGACCTTTCAAAAGCTTGGCGATCATGGGGAAATTCATTGAAATAAAAGAGATCCTTTGTAATAAAAAGGTTGGGAACCACTGCTATAGAAATCAAAATCAAAAAGAAAGAAACAACCCACATAAAAATAAATTTGGTCAAAATGCCATTGAGCAAAACTTAGAATACCATTAAAACAAGTACTGTTCAATTTCAGTACATTATTTTATCTACAACACCTTACATAATGTTTCATTTTTTCACACACATAGAACATACTTACTCTGCCAATCTTCTGTCCAAAGCCTTGGAACTCAACTTCTCCAAAGGCATTTGTTGGTTCTGTTTTGGTGTGCTTCACTATATCCCATTCATCTGCCTGGCTATCTGTAATATGGTCAGTTTTTCTGTAACCACAATGGCATCTGTGGGTAAAGAATATACATTTCTACATGTACACATTCTTAAGGAAATAAACAGTTCATGATTTTACTCACTTCTATAATCAGTCAATAACTGATCAACTGTAGTGTCAAAATTTGAAGCCATGTAAAAAATTCCACCTAAAGAATAAATATGATCAGAATAAATCCTATTATGACATCATGGTGTTTTCCACAGAAAAACATTTAAAATAGAGTAAGAAAAAAAATATCTGGAAACATCTAGATTCTGGAGAAAAAAGTTGAGAACCCCTAATCTAGAAAAAATCTGAATTTTCAGAAAACAAGCAGACTCAGACTAAGGGATCGATTTAACATAAACTTACATTGTAAATTGCCCCTTCCCAATTTTTATAGATATGATGATGAATAAATGTTTCAATTTTCAGCCCTCTAGCTCCATTTGTGTGGCCTGTATGCATGATACATACATAGCCAGCCAGCCAAACCAGCATAAAAACTGGAGAAACCTATGTTGACAGTTCGGGAAACAGTGTTGGTTGATGATATCTAATTTCTAAAATTTGGCTCGGTTCAACGAATGTCAATGAATATTTAAAAAACTTAGTTGTGTGTAGCTCAAGGCTATGAGTATGGGACACCTGATGAGGGTTGAATCTCACTATAAGCAATTGTCTGCCAGACTAGCTTGTTAACCATTACCCACGGCAAGGCGCCTACAACAAATGACCATGAGTAGCTGAATAGTATAGTTTTTTTTCATTTATCAGTATTCACAGATATGACATAAGGCCGAAAGAAGTGACAGATGTAGAACCTACTTAACCATTTGTTGATGGCAGTTCTGAGTCCCATGGTTCACCACAAGACTTCTCTTGTCTCCAGACAAGACAGGCATGATTCATAAATTCCTATTTCCTTAGGAATTTCTCCCAGGAACCATCTCCCTATTACACGAACAAGATAGCGTCACTGGCACCCCTTGATATCTATGAAAAACAACTCTTGCACCCACCTATGCTCAAGTACGTGTGCTTTTCCATGTTAGTAAAAGGTCTTGAGCTACATTTCATCTTTGTGGAGGATTAATAGATACTGTCGAAATAAAGGAAGGGAGATGCTGGTCTTCACTATTCTATCTTACTCTTGACTACTTCCATCCAGGACTTGATCATAATTTATTTTTCATTGATCTTGAGAATTTTCTTTCCATACTTTGCTTCTATCATAATTCTAAATATTCTCTATAAACCTAGATTATTGGCCTTGAAATATATGTTATGCTGAATTGGTGAAATTGCTTCATTGGTAGAAATTTAACTTTTAAAAAAATGAAAATAAACACATGGTTTTTATTTGATCAGAAATTCATTTAATCAAGGACATAAAACAATTATTTTTTAGAATCAAAAGTTTCTGAAATCAAACTTTTTCTACAAAGAATAAGTAAATACATAGTTTCAATGTTTTGGTGCATTGGTATCAGACCTGTGGGGAGGGTCCAATATGTCCTACTTAAGAAGAAAAAACAGAAAAAGTGAAATGTTCACTAAATGGAGTTCAAATGGGGAAGATGATCTGTCCAAATTGTGAGGGTAAGCACTCTTGGTGGGATGGGAATTTTGAGAAGAATCCACAAAATTGACTGTATGGTAAGCTAAGAAGTCTACATCAACTCTATAAACATTCTATCCGATGAGCTATCTTCCTGATAAGAAGGTAAACTATTAGTCTATGTCTACATCACCCACTTCAGGTGATTGACCCATCGTCAATGAAAATCATTTACAATACTTCATCTGATAGAAAATAAGTAATAGAATAACAATTTTTTTACTGAAAAGCTGAAATACTGTTTTTTTTTAAAAACAACTGAAAATCAAAATGAAGGTAAATAGTAGTCAAAAATTAATAGAAATGATTTGAAATTCTTGATCTAATAAGAAAAGGAATTATAAAATAATCACCTTGTTAATACTTCTGATACATAAACCAAAGCAAAACTGGTATATATAGATTAGGTCAATTGCTTGACACTCATTTTTACCCATGCTCATTTGTCTTCAGCTCATTTGTTAGCCAACTATCTTATCAAGTGCTTAGCTTAGATTGGTAAGTCTTAAGTACCTCTAATATGGTCTTTGACTGTTTTTGGAGTTATTTTCCTCAAATATTGCAGGGGAACAAGAAGTTTGTTTCCTCAACCTCCCTAACCAGTGACATAGCTGGAAATAGTGGCCCCCTCTGACATTAATTGATGATGAATAGGGAAAATTTGCCATAACAAGACATGCACTATCACCTAACTGGAGACCCACTCCCAAAGGCTGAATTATTATTTATGCAATTCATGCACCTATGTATAAATACATCCTTGTTATTGTATAAAGTCAGTGGAAATGCAGTAAGTGAAGTAGAATTTTAAAGTTTTGGGGGGACCTGCCTCTATTGGTATCCTGGAGTTGTTTTAAATAGCACCGTCACTCCCTCAACTGTAACTCTGTTGATGGTAGTCTTTTCTCATTGAACTTATTTACGTGCTTTAGTGGCAAAAACCATCAAACAAAACTGCCACCTAAACTGTCAACACAGGTTTCTTCAGTTTTCAAGTTGTTCTATCTATCTATGTGTCACACATACAATCCGCGCCAATGAAGCTAGAGGGCTTAAAATTCAAACATTTATTCTTTACTGTGTTGAGAAAAAAATGAGGTTAATTAATAAAAAATTTTCCCGTAGATCAAGATTTTATTTATTTATTCATTGATCACCCCTTTTTGAAATTTTTGAATTGTTCACCCCCAACACAGCATGCTACCAAAAGATGTTTGTCATGTGATGGTTTCTATTGAGAGATTGACTGGACCCGTTCTTACTTTGTTCAACACATGAGCCGTAGCTATCTGCTCTTGGCTTTTGGCTCGGCAAAATTAAATGATACACCTTTGCTTTGGCCTCGATGTTCAATCAACTGAATGGTTTAATGTTAATGTTTGTGTACAATTAGCCGAGTGGGTGCATACCACTGATGAAATTATTTATTAGTGACAAATGCAATGGATATAAGTCAGCATGGAGTTGATACATACTAGTAGTAATTAAATTGCTGAATATAAACATATTGGTTCATATAACCGATTGAGTAGAGAATCTTATCATAATTTACCAAATGTCTGTCTGTTTATGTCTCATTACATAACTTGGGGACAGCAAGTGCAATGGCCACCAAAGTTTCTGCAGTTACTACTAGGGCCCTGATGCCAGTTTTTAGAATATCAGTTTATGAAAATTCCAAACCTAGTATTGTCTTTAGCAAGGGGCTTGATGCAATGCAAGTATATTGTCAAACTGGACCATAGCTTTGTGTCTGCTAAGTTAGCTAAACTGAATCTTTTTTGTTTGATTGTATACAGTAGATATTTACCTGAAAATCACGCCTATAGGGTTGGGTTTTTGGTTAGTTTTATAGGATTTTCTAAATCATGCATGACCAATTACTTCACAATTATTATTTTTTCTCTCTTTTTTTTCTCAATTCCAACAGCTATTCTATTCTCCCTTTCCTTCTCACAATTGAAAATTCATCTCATGCATAACTTTTTCTCTTTCAATCTCTATCATTTAATCACTGCTACCCACAGCAGAGCAGTTTAAACATTGTTGCTAGGTTCAGGTCATTCATGTTTTCTGACATTTATATGTATGTGTCCAGACTTTTTCCATCTCTCACTGTTCATGGTAGAAACATGGAATTTTGTTTCACCGAGTAGGGAAAATGATTTTTTGTTTTTTAAAAATCCCTTCTCCCGAATAAGTTTTTAGTGGGAGTTCAATTTGCAATGTAATTTCATGCTAATTTCATCCCCTGAGTTGTGTTTAGCAGCAATTATGCTTGTTTTTTGAAAATTTAGACTTTATCAGTAATCACTGCCAAACAGAGTGCAGAGAAATAACTTCCTCACTGATCACCCCTTTTTCCATTTTTTAATTGATGACACTCAACACAGCATGCTGCCTAAAGATATTGATGACATGACAGTTTCTAATGGATGACTCACTTGTTGTTTTTTTTAAATCATGAATTTATGGTTCAAACCATACTGGTAGCA
Source organism: Thysanoteuthis rhombus (assembly GCA_963457665.1). NCBI lineage: Eukaryota > Metazoa > Mollusca > Cephalopoda > Oegopsida > Thysanoteuthidae > Thysanoteuthis > Thysanoteuthis major. The sequence continues at coordinate 11,912,069 of OY735205.1, forward strand.
TTTTCCTCGAGCTAACTTAATTTTACCACCACTATTGCTTAACTTATGAGGTAAAAAGGAGTACATATATATATTGATTAATGATTTACTTTTGAATGCTAGTACTTCCATTATTTGTAAAACCATTTGATACCTTGAAAGTTTGGATTAAGTCTTCTCTTGCCCTTTCTCAAACAAAGAAGTCATGCCTAACTTTTCTAGTCTATCCTTATAGCTTAAATCTCTCATGCCAGTTATTATTCTGGTAAATTTTCTGTTGTGTCGAGTAAAATTTTTTTTCACAAAAATTTCTGATTTATGATAGTGCTAAGTTTTCTGCATCCGATGATACAAAAAAAGCTTTGATACGAATTTTTTCCTTCTTCTATACCCCTTTGCAACCTGCCTACTTAGGGCCAGAATTGCCAACTTGGATGTTTTTTTTATTTTGTTTTTTTCAAATTCGTGAGTCCAGTGTTGACAATAGTTGGATGTTTATCATTTTTTTTTACATGTTTTAAAGTCCAGAGTTGCCAATTGAGATGTTTTTTTTCTAAATTTTTTGAATTAGAGAGTGACTTCCAGAATGGTAGAATAGAAAAATCACATCTAAATTGGCAAACCTGAACTGCATACATTTCTTCCACGTTAAAAACAAATATCAAATGTTAAATCCTTGAATGTTTAATCATCATCATCATCATCATCATCGTCAGTCCTTTAATGTCCGTCATTGGACATACACCTTCCCCAGGATTTGCCACAATTCTCCATCATGGGCATCGTGGACCCAGTATTTTCTAAATTTGTCCAGTTCATCCCTCCATCTTGTATTTTGTCGGACTTGGTTTCGCGTGTGATCTCTGGGGATCCATGTTGTGAGTTGTGATGTCCATCGGTTGTCTTTCATTCTTGCAACATGGCCTGCCCATTGCTATTTAAGTTTCCTAATAGATTCTATGATGTCTCTGACTCCCGTTTTCTTCCTTATATATTGTGATGTGTAGTGATCTCTCCATGTGAGGTTGAGCATGATTCTCATGTGCACGTTGCATGGTTCTCAGTTTGCGGGGTTTTCTCTTGGTTAGGTTCCATGTTTCAGCTCCATAAGTGACTATTGGGAGGATGCATTGGTTGTATACTCATCTTTTTAGGATTATTGGGATTGACTTGTTTTTGAAGGTTGAGCTTGCTCTGCCGAAGGCTTGCCATCTTAGGGTGATTCTTCACTTGATCTCTTCCTCTTTTGTGGGTTTCATGGAGATTCATTGTCCAAGGTTGATATAGTGGTCTACTTTCCCCAGTTTTGCATCATCGATTTTGACAGTTATGTCCTTATTCTCAATATGATCATTGAACATGATTTTTGTTTTACATTAGATATAGAGCAGGACATTATGTCCACCTGATTTTTTAAAATAAAATTCTTTGTAAAAAAGACTATCCCACTGAAACAAAAATAGTGAAACAAATAATTACAGAAAGCTGACATTAACTATTTCAATGGGCTAGGAAAACAAATTAGACTTAAATCAAACAGATTTATCCCTCTTTTTCTCTAAATTATCTCATCTCATCAAACAAAACATTTTCAATCTCTATCTCTCCCTTTTCCTTTCTTTTTGTATTTCAAATACAAGAGATGATGCAGCTGGTTGCTGACTGGTAATTAATAACTCTTATAGTGGTTTCTAAATCAGTGGGGCATGAATAATTTCCAGTGGGAGCGTCTGCCTACAGAAAAAAAAAAGTAAGAAATTCTCTAATCTATGCATATAAAGCCCATAACCACAAAGTTTGTATGTTTGTTTGTTTTTCTGTTCATGTCAAGGTGAATACAAAAGTCATGCTCTCTTCCTCTCTTTAAAACTAATTGAAGAAAGAAAAAGAGGATGACCTATATGACGGAATATGGGCAGCAGCTAAAGTGTAACTGTGGTTTTCTATCTGTGTAAGTTTGGCAGAAAAACATGTTTTACTCTCTTTCTTTCTTTAAAGCTAATGAATGTGGCCAGCAGCTAAAGAATATAGTTTCTGTTGCTGTGTCAGCATGAGTTCCTGTGTCTGTGTGAAAATTTTCTGTGCGTGAATTTGGCAAAAAAAACAAACATAAATTTTGCTCTCTTTTTCTCTTTAAAGCTAACTACAGAGAAAGTGTTATGGGATTTAGGTGACTGAAAACGGTGTTCAAAAATAGAAAATATTCTAAAATATTAACCCATTATAGATTTTAAAAATCCAGTCATTTTTGATGGGTACCATGTTTGTTAATTTGATGATTCTCTTAACAAGTGGTAGCATAATATCATGATGAAAAATACATCAAAAGTTTTCTTTCCACTTTTTGTAGTTCCTATTTAAAACTGATCATTTGGTTGAAGATGTGAGGAGGGTTTGTGGAGGCAAGTCACAGTACTACAAAGGTTGGAGATAAAAATGTAATGATCCGTACTTCCTCCTAAAAATTTGTTAAGGAATAAAAGCTTTTTTCTCCTCTTTGGGGCCTTATTCTCACAGGTTTATTAATAACATTTAGATTCTGGAGAATCAAGATGTTTTTTGACTTTATCTTAGATGTCTTCCCTAGGAAATGCCAGTGTTATCATAAATAGAATTAAATCTGACCATGTTTACTATTTTTTGATGGAATATTTTTACATAGCTTCAAATTTTGATGCTATGGTTGTCCAATTATTGACTCTGATGGTGAGTTTATTTCTTTTTTGAATAATTTGAATCAAAACAGATGGACTTATATAGATGTAACCTCAAATCAATAAATATTTATGTTGATTTTGACACAAAAACAGAAATAGAAAAGTCAAAACAAATATGCACTTACTTGTCACCATCTTTAGGCACAAAGGTCGTACATACTCTCTTATAGATATTGTTTTGAATCCATATAATTTCTTCGGTCTGTGAGGGGAAAAAAATAAAAATCACATCTTTGATAAATATGAATGAAGAAAACAGAAAAAAATACTCTCAAAGATTTTTTCAGATAATAGAACACGTGGCTTTTGTTGTTAACTCAACAGTTTGGCCAATCCATTTTACAGCCTTCTTCAGGCGTACTATCCAAAAGTGATGGTGGTAAATAGAATTTTCTCTCAATCGTAGCAACACTAATAACATAGAATTTAGGTGTTTTCCTTTCCTTATCTGATTAGGCCTGGATTTCCATACCTTATCCCTTGTGCACAATTGAGACGATTACTGATATAGGCACTCCCTTCTCTATGCACATATAATAGACATTATGTATCATCATAAAAGCTGGACCATGCATGCTACCAATGTATTGGGGAAGAGAAAATAACAGAAGATTGTAATAGGTAACCGTATTACCTACAATGGTGCTAAAATTAATTTTATGATTACCTTGTCAGAATAAGGCATTGAGTTTTGTCGCACAAAACAAGTAAATGAGCACCATAGAGTTTTAGAGAAATTCAAAAGGGATGCACTCTTAGAAAATGTTGAAAGCAAAACTGAATATGAGCAGTGAGATGTGAATCTCATTTTGAGCAACTGTTGATCTTAGAAAGAAAGTATAGTACAAGCATTGGTGTTTTGAGAGCTCTTTGCCACTTGATATGAAGGAAATTATACCAGAAGAAGTTTAAACATACTTCATGTGGTGTATTAAAGGGAAACATAATATATCAAGCACCATAGAAATTAAAAACAAAGATATAAAGAAAGAGAGTGAAGTATTATCTCAGGTTTTACGTCATCTTGTCTTACTGAGCAGCAACATGAAAACATATCAGATTTACAATTCCACAACATGTGTGAAATACCTTTTACAAGTTACTGTTGGTTTGACTCTTCATGATTTAACTCAAAATAAGAGGATAGTTGAAATGTTCCATGGGCTAGGTTGTTCTATTGATTACCCAAGAGTGATACAACTGGTAACACAGATTGTGTACTCCAAAAAATTAGAAAGAATTCTGGAAGATGTGATATATCATTAATACATAATGCAAAGCTAACTGATCTGAAAGAAATTCACTTCAGAAAATCCTATCATTAATGAAGAAATAGAAGTGGATGTAGATAGTTCTGAGTGTTCACCAACAAATGTTACATCATCTCCAACTTAGTCTGGCTACGTGTCTTTAATAGGTGAAACAAAACCAGTGATGAAAGTGTTCAAGTTTGATTGTTGCATCTCTGCCAGATCATTTGATTCAGCTTACCTCAATGAAATATTTGGATAAAATTAATTCCCGTGTAATTGGATTGGCAGTAAATAGTATTGACTGTAGACATGGTGTTCTATGAACTTCTCAAGCAGTTAGAAATGGCAAAAGAGAGACTGCCAAGGAAAATGGGCATTCAAACCAAGTGATTAACAGCATATTATCATTGCCTGATTGTATACCGTTGGAGACCTTATTTGTGGTAACGGTATTCCAGGACTGTTGATAGAAAGTAATCTGTATGGCACAGCTATAGCTCAGTAGGTCATTGAAAGTAAACATGTTCAGTGAGGCTTAGACGCTCAGATTACAACTCTTTCTTCTCTCATGGAGCTATTACTTGATGAGTTTAATCATCAAAATTCAAATGTTTTGTAGCATATAGTAACACATGTTTCAAAAGTTCAGATGACTTTGAACAAAGGAGAAGAAATTGACATAAAAGAGGCTCATCTCAAACTGCTATATAATATGAAAAACCAGGAGATTTTAGAAAAACTACATCAGTTTTGTGATGAACAGGAAAAAAATGAGCCGGAATTCAAATTCATACACGCCTACAAGGATATGGGGAAAATGATGTTGCCTGTGTGAAAGTAATTGAAATGAAGTCCAATATTTGTTTATTTTTCCAATTCATGATAGTTTCTAGATCAAAAGCTGATGTAGATATGAAACTGTGTTTAAGTATGAATTTTCCTCAGTTCCTAATCACTTCCTCTTCATGATAGATGAATAATTGTTTGGCTAAATATAAACTTGCAGAAATTTTAGAAAATCCACCCCAAGAGATGTTTACTGATAAAGAAAATACAAGTCAATTCAAGTTAGTCCAGTATCAGTAATATCTGTCTCTGAGATGGTTGCAATTGCAATGGTATGACATAGTTGCATGTCATTAACAAACCAGCTTCTGTGAAAAAAATGCTATGACTTTAGGCTATTCTTCAGCAATTTCAGGGCTGATAGATACAAAACTTACACAGAAATTCATCTCATATTTGATTCCTACGAAGTTGGATCTTTAAAAACTGCTATAAGACTGCAGAAAAACTACTGGTAGAACCCAGTACAAGATACTGCCAGCAACAAACATAAGTAATACATCACTGAGAAAATTGTTGTCACATGGGAAAACAAAAGAGGAGTTGACCAAATTTCTCACAGATTATTTTATCAAAGATGTTACTGAGCACAAAAAGAATTTTGATGGCAGGAAAATACAGCAGCTACAAACACTGATGTTACAATTTTGAAGAAGATACAAAAGAAGCAGATACTAAGATAATTCTGTTTTGATAATGTTGTTTTGTGACTCAAAAAGGAATCAAAGCATTGCATATTTTTTCTGCTGATTCCAACATCATGATCCTTAATCTTAGGAGAGTCAAATTCGCTACCATCTTGGTTATATGCTACCTGAAAATCTTTAGGCTTAAAACCATTATTATTTATAATCTAAACACTTAAATGAATAAATTGCAACCTCTTGTACATTTTTATCATCATAAATAGACTGACTATGATTTTTGATTACTTCCTGGCAAATTTACAGCAGCTATTTTAGTTATGGGCCACCGGATAATTTTTAAACTTAACAAACTTCGATATTTCTAATCTACACATTGTGACAAATAAATTGAAACTTCTTTCAGATCTATATCTTCAAAAATAGATCAATTATGATTTTTCATTATTTTTGGTAGTCATTTTGGCTGCCATCTTGGTTATGACAATTTCTGAGCCTAACACAATTGTTACTTATAATCTATGCATTCAAATGAAAGAAATAGTATCTCATACATTTGCATCATCAAAAATAGACCTACTATGACTTTTTGAATTATTTTGGTAACCATTTTGGCTGCCAGCTTGATTTTGGGCCTCAAAACAGTTTTTGAGCTTATCACCATCAATATTCATATTTTACACATCAAAACAAATGGATTGACACCACTCTCACATACATATCAAAGAACCCACAGAATAACAGTTGCCTCCTGACTAGTATCTGCATTTCTAATTTGTAGGAGTTGTTAACAGATGAAGTAAAAAAAAAAATAAAAACAAACATGAAACTTATTCAACCAATTGAAATGAAAAAAACTAAAAAACAAGCACATAATCAGATAAATGTTTTACTGAAGTGAACTATTCTTTTCAAACAAATTACACAGCCAACAATCAATGCAATATTGAAATATACATCAATTCAAGTGATAAAATGTGTACAAAAAATTAATAAGAAGATTGCAAGCTTATCAATACAATGAAACATTTATTAGTCACATTTTCCCCTCTAAATTCTATATATTTCAGCCGATAATCTCCAATATTACCCAATTAATTTATTTTCTAACCCAAATGGACTAAATTTATCCCTGTAGTTCTTGAAGTTTTTTTTATACCTGTATTACTTTTTGCATAAGGTGGTAAACTATTCCTGTCTTTCAAAATTCTTTGGGAGAAAAAAAAATCGATTTGTTTTTAGAGGCTTTGTTTTTGTAATGAACCTAGCTAGTAAGTTTCTCATCCTATCTGACTTCATAAACATTAGAATTCCCTAATTTATAAAACCAGTTAATATCTTGAAAGGTTCTATTGAATCAGTCTCTTTTTTCCTTCCTCTCAAACTGTCATACCCAACTTTTCTAGTCTATCCTTATAACTTGAATCTCTCATATCATGTATCATTCTTGCAAATTTTCTCTGTACTGTCTCCAAATTAAAAAATAGTGCATAAATAAATTATACAAACATCTTACCTTTTGCAATAATAAAGGATTATCATATCCATTAATCCTGTAATTTCTCACCATTGTAAAATTGTTATTGCTTTGATTTGTTTCCTTCCCTCACTGTATACTGAGAGGCTTTTTTTACTCTTATAAATCATCTTAAACTGAAAGCCAATCTCTGGTTGAATGAGCAGTTCAGTTTGAGAAGTAACTTTCAAGTTAGTCAGAAAGTATAAATACATGGCTACTGATACTGAAGCATGACTCAGAAGCAGTGCTAGATATAGACTTGGTGAGGCCCTAAGCAGGGTTGCCAATTCAGATGTGATTTTTCAATTTTTTTTTACTCTGGGAGTCACTCACAAGTGTGAAAATTTAAAAAACAAAACAAATCACAAACATCTCAATTGGCAACACTGATGTTTAAATTATTTGAAATTTTTTTTACAAAAATCTAAATATTGTCAAGACTGGACTCACAAATTTGGAAAAACAAAATGAAAAACCCACCCAAATAGGCAACCCTGGCCCTAAATAGGCCGGCTGCAAGAGGGTAGAAGTAGGAAAAGATTCCTATCAAAGCTTTTTTGGTGTCATTGTATGCAGAAACTGTGCACTATCAAATATTAGAAATTTTTGAAAAAAACTTTCAACCCCCCCCCCCCAAAAAAAAAATTGGATCAAAAGGTTTCTGAATGTTTTTTTGTTGTACCAGATTTGCTCAATATAAAGGTCTACCACAATCCGAGTACTGGAAAGGTATAATTTTCAAGATATCATCTAAGATGGCCTCCTAATCCTCAAAATGCCCATTACTTGTTCATTATAAATCCTAGACAATTTTTCCAAAGTCTTTTTTGTAGTAAAATGGACTGCTCAGTTGCAGAAAGGTATAATTTTCAAGATGGCATCTAAAATGGCCACCTAATCCTTTAAATCAGTACCTAAAGGGAAAATTGAAAGAACAGTATGAGGACAATGTTCATTTTGTGACAATGACTGAGAGGACATCATAGATACTCAAATGAGATCCTCATTTCAACACCCAAGCAAAGGATGATGAGTCACAGGAATAGATGACTCATTAAAAGTGATATCAAGACCAATGTTCTGTCCCTTACAGATCACTATCCAAATGAAAAGTCACTCAAGCTTGATTCTGCATTTTTGTGTGTTCCTGACACTCTGTAAACATTGTTAGATCTTTTTTTTCAGGGTAAGGATACAGGACAAAAGGTTGCAGGAATAGGACATTTAATTGTCTAGGCAGATTGACCATATAATCGTAAAATGACTGTAGTTTTCAATGGTTACAGTGAAGGTCCTTCCAGTCTTTAATCAGCAAATGCTTAGCACTGCTTTGTTCCTATTTACTTAATTCTGTAAAGCTCCTGTACTGTTGAATCTACCATAAGAGCCTTGGTGTCCAGAGAGAACAGCCCTTAACAGTCAACTTTAAAGGGATTCCTTATATCTTGGAAAGTTGTCAGGTGAGCTTTCACATCTTTCTGAATAGCTTTCTAAAAGCAGGGTACCATTTCATGATGCTCTGCCTTGATTTGGGAGTCATCATCACAGAACAACGTCTCATATGCTAACAGCATTCTCACTACTTCTGGGCCCATCACCAGCCAACTCTAAAACGTCTGTGGACTGTCAAAGAGGCCTACTGATCCTGTTTCTTTACCTTACTGCATTCATCTGCTCCTGGTCCTGATCTAAGGCAACTGAGCTGAATGTATTGGATGAATTATGAATGACAAAATGACACTCAGTGAACTCCTTGTAGAGTAATAGATGATTTATTTCTAATCGGACCATGTCACGTATATACCCAGGCAACCACCTGGTGTGATCCAAGGCAAAGAACCATACAAGCCATCTGCTGGAGAACCTGAATATACAGCTTGAAGTCACCAGTTCTTATAGAGAAGACAAACCAAAGCATGAAGAGTTGTATCTCAAACATCTTTGACCAGTATTTGAATTGCAGATGTTCTGCTTTCATGCTCACACCACTCACTGAAGATGAGATTGTCTGATTTGATTTCAGTGTATGTTTCATATGACATATGACACAGAGTGCTCAATGCTGGTGCAGTGACCTGATGTACATAGCTGGAACATGTCAGATGAGAACGCTTGAATATGGCATCTCCTCAGCTAGATGTAGTCAATTCTGCCTGAATGAAGAATGATTGTCCAGCCAGTACCTGTATGCCAGTCTCCTAGAAGTTTTACAAAATTCATTTCTATGTACAGACCACCCATCATAACCAAAGTTTTCTCTTCCTCATATATTTTCCAGGTGCTTCCATTGCAGATATTTTGGTAAACAATGACTAGTGACAGGAAAACATAGAGGCTTGTGTTGGATTTAAATCTTTGGTGGTCATTACAATCATATTCATAACATGAAAGATCGTCTTTGTAAGCACTTTCATGAAAAAAGGCCAATAGAACTGAAGTTCTCACTGGGATAGATGATGGACTTTTAGTCTCCTTATCTTATATCAAGGTCTATATAACATGGTACATTGACTGAAACTTTCATAATTTTGTCACATTTTGCATATTTCTTACAATATGTGACTCTAAACAGCTGGACTGTATGTGTGAGCAATTTCTGGACAGAAGGGAAAGTAAATATGTCATTTTAACTTCTTTTTACAAAATCAGATGAATACGTATTTTGAATTTGATCAAAAGTTAATTTGATTAAAAAAGAATTAAAAACAACTATTTTTTAAAATCAAAAGTTCATATAGTAAAAAAAAGCGATTAAGTAGTTTTATTTGCCTGTTAGGCAATTTCACAGATTTGGCATAACATATATCTCCTATCATTTTCAATAAGCTGCATTTGTGGAAATTCCATGGGTATTGACAACTGAGATTATCCATTATACCATATGTTTGATCTTTTTTTGTGCTATGCACTGTATCATCTCATTTTCTCCCTTATCCTTTCCAATTTTCGATTTTATCTAAATGTTGTGAAATCTTCTCAATCTCTTATTGTGCTACATAACTCCCCCCTCTCAGTCACTGTCTGTGTCTGTCTGTCTCTCTCTCGCTCACTTCCATCACATCAAAAACTTACTTTCTTTCCTCCACTCTCATTTTACTCAGAGGCCAAACTTAAGCTTTTCCCTGACCTTGATCATCCTGTCCCACCCTTCGTTGAATAGAATAGAATGACAGAATCACGTTAAAAAAAACAACTTATATTGCTCTACCCAATATAATGTGCTACATGCTGTACGAAGTCCTAAAAGTATTACTCCTAAATATTTATATGTCTGGAACTTAATTTAAAAAAGAAAAAAAACAAAATGGTATTTGTAATATTCCAGATATGAAAACACATATCTAAAGTACTGAAATACAATATGAAATATTCGCGTGTAAAGCCAATTGAACCAATTCTTTGTACGCTGAATTAAACAATTTTGTAGATTCAATTAAGCCATTTTTGTGCACGCAATTAAGCCATTTTTTGCTCTCGGATCCCTCCGTTCCGTGCCGCTAGCCTTACGCCTACTCGACCAAATGGTTAATTTGCCACTGGGCGTATTTATTGTTTAACGTGGACATATCCTGAATAAATTCGTATCCAACCTAAAAACCTTATATCCGGAAGACGTACAAAGTTTTACAATCGTTCATGTAACCAGCAGTGCTTTGAGTAGATTACTATCTCCAAAATAAAGATTTTCATATTAGAAACACTACCTGTGGTACATCCCTTCTCAAGATCACCTGCACGATATCAGGGGTGAACCCCTTCTCTAGCGTACATTTCGTACTATCTCACCCTTTGATCTCATTAAAAACACTTCCTTTGTATTGTTTGAGCATGAATTTGGTATGACTGTGGATTTGAAAAAATCAACTTCTATTTATAATGTTCCATGCCATGTTAAAATTTATACGTTTCTCGAAATTTATACGAAAGCACTTCGAGTGCGCATACATCTGGCAACGCTGTACACTAACTGAATCGAAGATGGATTCTTGGAATCACTTCTTCCTAAATCCATAGCCCATCCTTCGACTAAATTTCATTAAAATTCATTGAGAGACTCCGGAGATATCAGATGCATAAATGTATGAAAAAATAATGGCAAAAAATATTTCACCATCTGAAACTGTATTCCTGAATATGCACCCAAATTCAGTTACTTTCTCCATAAAATTTTCCATCTTTCTTCATAATTCTTTGAAATTCATTAATTTGTGAATTGTGTTTATTACAAAGTTTGAATTGCGACATGAAATTCGAGGTTTAAATCTATTTTCAGAACCAAGGATGAACAATTTTGTACTTCAAATAGTGCCCTTCTGCTTCTCTGCAAAAATTTATTTGTGTTCAACTCCTTAAACTTATGACCCACTCTGTCACCACAACTTGGCAGAGGTGAAAAAGGACTGATTTCGAAATATTCAACAAAAATATCATTTTGCTACGTTATTTACGATCGGTGATTTTTAAATCCTTTTTTTTTTCTGTTCTGTAAGAAACCAATGCGTGCGTGGTATAATTGGTAAGTTTTTAATACCATTCCTTCTCCGCTCAAAAGTGCGCCGGTAATAGGTAAAGAGTGTGCGATATTATTCCAGAGGAATGGTCATGGATAGCACTCGTCTGGTTCAGCGATTTTCATAGGGAAGCTCTTAACCTGTGAAAGAATACTTAGGGGTTTAGCTGGGGGGTGGGGGGGTCAGTCAGAGTGGGGACGTATAAAGGTGATGACAATTCAAAATGGGGGAGAAATTGAGAAAACCTGGGATCACAAGGGGAGGGATGTGATCTGGAACTCGGACAACCACTGGTTCAGTTTTTAGGCACACACACACACACAAGCAAAATAGGGAGCAAGTTTGGTTAGTCACTCAGTAGAAATGATCACGTGATCAACGTCTTTTGGCTGCATGGTGTGTTGGGGTGATCAATTAAAAAATTGGAAAAGGGTTGATCAATGAATAAGTTACCTCTTCCACTTTTTGTTGGGCAAGGATTTGCTAAAAAAGTCTGAATAAAAAACAGAAAAAATAAGCGGATACAAGCTAAGGGGTCAATTTAGTCTAAACTTAGTTTGTAAATCGTCCCCCCCCCAAAAAAAAAATTAGGGAGGATGATTTTCGAAAAACAAAAAAAAAACTCTTTTTTCTAGACATAATGAGTAAAAGAAATTAAATTTCAGCCCTCTAACAGCATTGATGCAGCCTGTACGCATGATACATACTCACATAGCCAACCAGCCAGCCAGCTGGAGCAATTTGAAAACCGAAGAAACCCATGTTGACAGTTTGGGTTGACAGTTTCTAAAAAAGTGGATTCGGACGGAGCGACGAAAAAGTCGGTTGTCATAACAATAGGAACACTTCTATTATATGTCGTTAACTCGGAACAAAAGCGGATGTTTCGGAACACGTGCATCGAAGGCCGAACCGGACTTTCACGAGCGGAACACGAAGATAACCGATGTAGGGTTCTAAATGTTATTGCAGGGAGACCTAAGTCGAAATCAGTTAGTTAGTTCGTTAGTTATCTCCTCTTGGTATATTTTTACATGGTAAAATCTATTTTATTGACTGAATTCCATACAAAATTACTGAATTTAGAAATCATTCTCAGATATCTTGTTAGTCAGAGCCAATCAATCATACTTTTATCAGTCTTTTAAGATTCGTTATTAGGCCGTCCTCCCCGGTATAAGTATAGTTGGTGTGAGGAGTGATGCCTTACCCTGCCATGCTGGCCCAGATGCAGATGAAAAAAGATAGATACATGCCACTCCCAGGGGGGCACTAGCACAAAGTGAACGAAAACTCTCCCTGTCGGAGTTTGAACTCGCATTACCGATATTCGCAGAAGATTTTCATACTTTCAGAATCCATCCATTCGCAAAAGATCCTCATTTTTTCAGACTACTCCCACTCGCAGAAGATTTTCAAGCTTTCAAACTCCTCCTACTCACAGGGGGTTTTACAGCACTTAGACTCCTCCCATTTCCTGACTGTTTCCAAGCACTCAGACTCCTCCCACTTGCTGGAGGTTTTCAAGCTCTCATACTCCTCCCACTTGCAGGAGATTTAAAAATTTTTTGAATCCTCCCACTCCTAAAAGTTTTCTTAACTCTCAGACTCCCCTCCCACTTGCAGAAGATTTTAAAGCTTTCAGACTCCTCCCATCCGAGGAAGAATGATAAAATTTGGGGGCGGATCCAGACACAATGATCTCCCTTATGTCGCTGATATATGTCCATGCCAAGTAATATCACCAAAATTTCATGTCTGTCCACACGATATCGCCAAACGTTCTCAGTGATTTTCAAGAAAGTTTATGGAAGGCTACAAATGAAGTGATAAGATTTTAGGGCGGATCCATGCAATTACCTCCCTGATAATGGCTTTGGCAGAAGTGTGCACTTCCTGAGTGCTTTACGATTAGGGTAATGCGAATTAAAGCCGAGTCAGTTGTTAACGGAAATATCTGTCTCCTTCTACGGTTTAACTAAATATTTGATCTTATTGCCTACGTAATGTCTATAACTCAGGGAAGAATCATTAAGATACCAACTAAGTTCGGACAATTTGTTTGATGCTGTTTTTTTGCTTTTAATCACTGGAAGAAGAGACTGATAGGAGAGACTCTTTTTAACAGATATTATATTACACTATATTACACCTGAAGAGGGTCGTTAAAATGAATCGGCAGAATGTCGTGATGATACCAAAGATGAAAAGAGTTCAAATTATTGTAAATGATTTACGTGTCATTAAAATCAACTTGTATGATATGTATGTCTATATTTTATCTGTAACGTGTATCAGGGGAGATAACTATTAAATGTTAATCTACAGATTTATTTTTGTTTTGCAGAATTTTTCGGGCTTTCGGGAAGTCATGGGAGGTCATTTCCTGACTGCAGAAGTCCGACTTGACAATTATACTTATCTCCCCTGAATAAAATTACGAAACAGTGATGATATGAGTTAGATTCTATGACTCGATATCTTGGCACAAATAATGGTTTCATACATAACTAGTTGATCCCTGTGAAAAATTTTCGGATATATTCAAATTCCTATCAAGTCATATTTCAGAAAAGAAACAAATTCGTTTCACTAGAAGAGTCCAAAGATTCAGATGGTGAGAAGGAGATATCTCTATCGACAGAAATGTTACCTCGAAGAAGAATCCATTGTTGCAGACAGAGAAACAGAAAATCATACCGTTCATTTTATAGGTAGATCGTAAAAGGTATTACTCACCATCTCAGGGTTTTCACTTTTGTAACATCGCTGCGCACCCTTGTTATTGGGCGTCATTTTGTTCAAATGTAGCTCTTCTGGACTAGAGCCTCGAACATTATTGCCCCCTTTATTATCCGGGTGAATTTTGACCGGCGATTTGAATGCATCCATCTGGTAAAAATGGTATCAGTTTGAATAAAATTTGAAGTTGATTTATGAATACATTTAAAAATAAAATCGTCCTTGGGAAAGAAAAATTCAAACATTCAATAAGTTTCCTTTTAGGCAACAGAAAAAGAGAGAAAAAAGAAAAGAAAATGAACCACAGCAGCCACCCTCCAAAAGTGGCAAAGGGTCGAACAAACGTATCCACCAAAGGTGGTGAAGGGTTCTCTCCTTTTTTTTATAAAAGGTGTGTTTGTATGCTTGCTTATTTTTGTGTGTAAATGTGCTTTTGGTCATACCGTTTTGTCAACAGGATTGAAGATTGGCATAACTGATCCACTCGACCACAACTAAAAATGTTTTGATTTGGGGGGAAAAAAGCCTTTTTGATGGGTTTATCAGTAACATTTGGATTTTACAGAATCTTGATGTTCTTTACTCTATTTTAGATCTTTTCCGATGGAAATTACCAGTGGTGAAATAAATAGAATTTATTTTTATCATATTTACACTTCGACGATAGATTTTTTTTTACATGACTTCAAATTTCGACGCTACGGTTGTTCACATGACATTTTTTACGAACTCCCCCGATAAAGAACTTTTTAATTTTTCGAGTGTGCATATAGGTGTCAATTTTAGGTGAAATATCAATTCCTTTTTCTTGTCCTGTCCCACCTTTTAAAATTGTCAAACACCAGCACAAAGCATGGAGTCGACTCAGTTTTCCTATTATAACAAGAACAAACTTCACTAAAATGATGGGTGTAAACTAATATGTAAAATCTACATTCTCTGACCGTGATTTGAACTCATAACCAATTGATAACCAGAACACTGTCTCACTGATAGAGCTAAATTGATAAGTCCTAGCTATTAACCGAAAATTATCAAATAGATCCGCACGGATTTATTTCAGTCTAGTTAATGAATACCTTAATACAGGAAATATGTATTTTAATAATTTATTTGTTATATAAATAATACAAAGGTTATAGCCATCATCGTTGGTGAGAATAGAAAGTGGAGTGGAGTTTAACCCTGCAGGTCCCAGGCTTCTATCTATATATTGACCCCTGAAAAAATAATTTGTTGCAGTTTTTGCATTTTTTATTTCATTCTTAGCCCCTCTGGTCAATATTTCTGGATGATAATATAGGAGGAGGTATGTTTTTAATTTGCATTCTCCTGAGATGCCTTCCAATCACTGCAACAAAAATGTTCATCTCTGAATTTTCCAAAACCGATAATTCCATTTGTTAGAGCGTCAAAAAAACTAGTAGAAACATGTAAGAACCATCTGTCTATCTCCAACCGTTCGTGAAATATGGTTCTTTGAAGTTTCAGAAAACCAGGGAATAGCGTTGTAGCCAGCTTCTAACATTTTACTCACTTTTATTACAAAGTTTATTCTTCAGCGCTTTCAGATGGTATATCCCAATTCAAAATGATTCCACAGTCAGTAACAACTTGAGAACTGATTTAAACAGTATTTGAAGTTAAATATTAGGGTAGTTGACCACATTTTACCCTGAAATGACATTTTCATGACTCTCATCTCAAATGAAAATGTATAATAAAAATGTATGCTGTTGATATGTAGTAGTCGTCCATTCAGGTGGTTTGAGTTATGTTCTTGTTAATTATTTGCTAGTTAATACCCGTGAAATAAATTTTCTATGAAGCTATTTTTCCATATGATCTACTCGTTAAACCGGAGTAGAAACAATTAGGGATATATTTGCATTGAGTTGGGTTTGTTTTAGAGAAAAAATACTGAACTCGTTTACCGAGGAATTGTGCATAATTTAAAACAGTGGAAAGGGAGTATTTTTCCTGCGAAATTGTACTTACTTTCCCCAGTGAAACGGTTCAGGAATTACGATCAGCGAACCAAAAAATCGCACTGTTCATTACAAAAGTAACTGTTCATCATTAGAGTAATCGTTCATTATAAGAGTAGATTTCTTTAGAAAAAGAAGAATACTGAATTCGTTTACCGGGAATAAATTATTATCTTGCAAGCACTTTTTGCGTTATCATTTACCTCTCTCAACGAAGTTGGAATAAATATACGTATTCATTCATGGGGGGGGCAAACGGGATATTTGTGCCCATCGTGGATCAGGCCTTTAAAGTGTGAGGGGTTCGAAAGTTGGAACCGACAATTAATAAAGGATAATGGTACTGTACCACTGTTTCATGTAACCCCTAATGAAAAAAAAATGGTATTATTCTTCGTTGTTAACACGATTGCGGCAAAGATATATTCAGAATATATCCCTTTGTCCTCTTCTCCGGATATATATCTTTTTGCCCCTCCCCTGGAAATATATACTTTTGCCCCCCCACACACACACACCTGGAAAAGTGGCAACGGACACTTATGCGCTTATGTTTGTCCACACAATATCTCCAAAAGTTTGCAATTAATTCCAATGAAAATTTCTGAAACGATGGGCCGTGGAGTAAAAAAAAATGATTAAATGTTTGGATGGACCCAGGACATTTTTTCCCAGAGACATTTTTCTCCATACATTTATATATTCTCTCGTATTCGTCTACACGATATCACTAAAAGTTTTCAAATGAATTTCAATGACATTTTGTGGAAGTTTGGGCCATAAGCTACGGAAAATTTGATTTCGGGTCGAATTCAGTATTTTCTCCACGATTGAGAGATATTTTTTCATATCTCAAAACAGTAATCTGAATCGGGGAAAGTTAAAATTTACATCATCTTAATTTCTGAGAGGAGGTATTATAATTATTGCTAAGCAGGGTGGCTTCCATGATACTTGTCGGAAAGTGGACTATGTTTCCGGCCTGAGAAGTTAGAATTCTGGAGTTCACAGGAAAAGCGAGAAAACGTGTCAAAAAACACAGTGACACCGGATGTGATACGTGCACAAAAAACAAGGGCAGCCATAATATGACATTAGGTTGAGTTTAAAGCAGGGGTCCTCAGATGAACGAGTAAGTAGTTCAAAGAATTGTCCGATTCTGCTGGCACTTACCATTTGGGGACGCCTCGCGCATCAGGCAATAAACCTGACCCGACCCTTTGGAGTGCCATGGGGAGAAGCAGCCGGAGGGGAGGGTACCTGGAACTGGACACAACCAAATTTTTATAGCGACAGTGACAACAGATCTGGGAAGGCCCCTGATTTGAAGCGGGGTCGCTCACGTGGCCAGGAGAAAACACTGTCAGTTGTGGGTTAACAATGAGAATGCAAGGAATCAGAACTTGAGGGTAATAAGAGAAAATATCATCATCATCATCATCATCATCATCAGTCTTTTAAATTCTGCCGTTGGACATAGATCTTCCCTGGGATTCGCCACAATTCTTTATCATGGGCGTCGAGGAGCCAGTATTTCCTGAATTTGCCTAGTTCATCTCTCTATCATGTGTTCTCTGGGGATCCATAATGTGAGTCGTGATGTCCATTGGTTGTCTGTCATTCTTGCAACATGGCCTGCCCATTGCCATTTTAGTTTTTAATAGTTTCTATGATGTCTCGGACTCTTGTTTTCTTCCTTATGTACTGTGCTGTCTTGTGATCTCTCCATGTAAGGTTGAGCATGATTCTCTCATGTGTGCGTTACATGCTTCTCAGTTTGCGGGCCTGTCTCTTGGTTAAGTTCCATGTTTCAGCTCCATAAGTGACTATTGGGAGGATGCATTGGTTGCATACTCTTCTGTTCAGGATTATTGGGATCGTCTTTTGAAAGTTGAACTTGCTCAGCCGAAGGCTTGCCATCGTAGAGTGGTTCTTCGCTTGATTTCCTCTTCTTTTGAGGATCTCATGGAGATTCGTTGTCCTAGGTAGATGTACTGGTCTACCTTGCCAAGTTTTGCAGCTCCAAAAAGGAGTAAGAAAAGGTGATACCAGCTCAGCCAAACTCTTTACAGCCTGCCTTGGGATGCCACTCGCGGTAGCATTTATAGACTTCAAGAAGGCATTCGACTCTGTAGAAATTCCCATGGTCATGCAGGCTATCACCCGACAAGGTATAGACCCTGTATATGTTAAAGTACTGCAACACATATACGATCACAGCAACTCATTCATTAGGCTACACAAGGACTCTGAACCGTTTCAGCTCCAAAAAAGAGTAAGACAGGGTAATAACAGCTCACCCAAACTCTTTACAGCCAGCCTTGAGATGATCTTCCGAAACATGGACTGGGAAAATAGCGGAATCAAAATAGATGGCGAATATCCGAGCAACCTTGGATTTGCAGACGACATCGTCCTTTTCACAGATAACCTACTCGACCTCCAACTAATGCTAGATGAACTAAACGAAGAAAGCAAAAAAGTTGGCTTACTCATAAACTTCAATAAAGCAAAAATCATGTGCAAAAATCATGTTGAGAAAGAACATAACTGTCCAGAGAAAATATTGTGAGTTGTTATTTCTATTATTATTCGGACTATCCTCATTTTGGTTGTTTTTCATACAACGTTTCGGCCGTTGTACTATACGGCCTTCATCAGGTATCATCTGGTAGGTGTGGGGAAGTAACGAACCGAACCCTTTATTTGGCCGACGGGGGTATATAGACCGCACTCTCCATATGGACACATAGCGTAGTGGTTAGAGAATCAGACAGAATTACTGCAAGTAATCTAATGGTTCTAGGTTCAATCCCAGTGTGAGACAATAATAATTGGAAAATACTACTACTGCTAAGAGGGGAGTGCGGTCTATATACCTCCGTCGGTCAAATAAAGGGTTCGGTTCGTTACTTCCCCACACCTACCTGATGAAGGCCGTAGAGTACAATGGCTGAAACGTTGTATGAAAATCAACCAAGATGAGGATAGTCATCATAATAATAATAATAATACCACCACCACCACCACCTCATCTCAAAAATTCAGAGAAACAATAGTGAGTTGTTATTTAGCATGTAGAGGTCGACGTGAAGAGTTGCCAGTGAGAAACCGGAAATGAGACACAGTCGAAAACGGGCAACCGAAAAGCCCTTGAATTAAACCGAGATATCTCATGTGGTAGGGCGAAAAAAGTCAGTCGATGCTTGGAGTCAGTGAAAGAAACACAGTTACTTGCAACTTTGAGGCTGCGATGGACAGACAGGCGAGGGTCGGGAAGCCTGGTAAAACCAAGGTAGATGTTCCCAAACTTATTTTGCCCTGAAACCCTTATACGATTTTCCTAAATTCGCGGAACTTATACCAATTTTTTACGGATAACCCCACCACTCCAATTTTAATCAAGACACTGGATGAAATAAAAAAAAAGTTTTATAGAGAAAATCCATTCCGATAAAAGACACCATGTAATAAATGAAACATTACAATAGAATTAAAAAAACAAGTTATCACAAATTTGCAATTGTAATGGAACAAAATTAATAAAGGGAGATTAATGCGAAGAATGTTGCTGATTATTGGACTTCAGTTACAATCCTCTGAAAATTTGGTCTAATGTTTGATTATTGAATTTATATATCTGATCTGTTACGATATTTAGTTTTTTGTGCAAATTTATCGTTTTGAAAATGGTCAATACTATTTTTTTATAAAAAGATATTTCATCAAAATACACCTTATCTCGTTGAACCCACTTTTGAGAAACTCTGCGCTAAGGGGGGTTGCGCCGATATATGTTGACAGCACAGTCACTGGAAGTGCACAGAGAACTGCAGTGCAGCAGCAAGGAATCCCCGGAGCTTGGGAAAAGGAGGTCTGCTTTCGAACCCACGTGAAGACAGAGGTGGTGGTGAGTGGATATGCAGCTGGAATAAAGGCACTTCCGTGTGGCAACGAAAGCAGCTGACAAAATGTTCTGTTTAGAGACCCATGCATGTCAGAGAAATCTTAAAAGGAAAATATTGCCTGAAAACCAAAGAAACTGTCTTTCTGTTTCTGTTCTTACCGAAACATGGACCAGTAAGTTGCCAACCAGTTCCGGTGCCGGCACGGAATGAGGTTTCTCCTGTGAAGACCGTCTTTTTTTCTTCTCGTATTGTTCTTACCAGTTAGCCTGAAGTTTATTTATTTGCCCTCACACGACGGCAAACAAGACACCAGGTCGAGTTCAGCGTTTGGTACTGTACGCGTAGGTGAAGGCAGTTTTGAAATTCTCCTTAGTCCCTGCAAGTGATTTCACGAGGACATTAGGACAGGCTTCATAGAACGAATCTTGTGCAAGTTGGACTATGTCTCTGCTTGTACTGAGAAGGACACAAGGACTAAACGGACTTCCTGTTTCCTCTGAATGTGGGCAAAAACGGCCGGCCAACTTATTGTATATAGTTCCTTCAGTGAGCTTAACACTCATCATGTATGTTTGTTCTCTATTGTTTAAAAGGTCAGCAGAAACAAAGTAATCAGTTTTATCCAAATGGCGCGCTTTTAATGACCCATAATTGTTAAAATCGTATTAAAGTTTTTTTTTTCTCCCAATATATCCTCACGTAGCTGAAAAATCAATCGAAGTTTCCACCTGTACAAAAAAGAAATTAAGTATATATGACTTCCGTCTTTTTTCAGGGACCCCCAATGGTGTCATGATCGATAATTTCTGAGTGCATTCTGGGTTACTTCAATGTATTAAATTTAGTAGGAGTACTACCAATAGTGTTTTTGCAATGTGTTATTATAACTAAAACAATTAAGTAAATTTTTATATATCTTTATTCTGAAGATATTTATTTTTCATTGTATAGCTAATTTATCATTAAATCATCGAATATACCTTAGATTTACTCCCGGTTGGCGATCCTGAGATAACTAGTGTAAATGAATATTTACACTTATTTTTGTACACCGTTCGCAATAGGAATTATTATTAAAACATACTTGTGTGAGAACAAATTATTTCGTATCGAAATTTGTATAAAATTATCCTATTGTTTCGAATTAAGTGTTTATCTTTAGTAACATGGCAATGTTAACTTTTCTCAATCGACATTACAAAACATTCGGGCACATTTTTTTCGAATGGTCCCATTTAAAATAAAATTCCGACTAATTTTTTGCGCTTTCGATCCGTAAGACCTTCCTTTCCCCAAGAAGTTTATTTTTAGGGTTACACAGGTGGTCATATTTACAATATGAATATAACGTGACGTCGTGCGCAGGAACGATAAGTCTCATAATAATGCACCATTATCAAGTACACACGTAGACGATTTTCACTTTGAAATGCTGGTTTTATAAGGGCTTGTCCTCACGTTGTATTTATATTGTAAATATGGCGGCTTCTAAACCCCCCCCCCCCCAAATATTTTTTTCCTTCAAAACTGACAAATTTCCTGAAGAGAGGGAGGTCAATGGATCAAAATCACAAAAATTGGTTGCGAGAGTTTTAAAAAAAAATGGGACTACAATTAATTACAAGTGCCAACATTCGAAAAATAACTCTAATCAGTAAAAAAACATACGAAATAAAACCCATAATTAAAAAAGGAAAACTTTAAAAAATATGCGAAATTTTGTATGAAAAATTTAAAAAAACTCAATATATTATAAATCTATGATCGCCCTTCCAACTCAGGTCTTTTGGCAACAGTTCAGTCTCACTACTTTCTATGTCTCTGGTTGTGCTGTAGTCTGGAAGAGAGTTTCCATCTAGCTCAGATCCTCTTCAAGCAATCTTTTCGTAAATGTAAGGTTGAACCGTAACCTTCAAGGAAAAATCGACCACAGAAATGTTGTCGTCTGAATCACTTTCGAAAAAGCCCGCCATATTGTGATATCATGTAACGCCATGCGTAGTGACGATAATTTATGTGATACTGCCTCAAATATCAAGATCAATACCACAGAAATCAGTTGGCTATAAGATGATCAAGGGTTCAGGATGAAGTTTTTAGGTAACAAGGCAATAGAACGTAAATTGAAAATACATTCTGAAATTTATTTCAGTCGACCTTTAACTCATTAAAAAAGAGTGGGTCTTTTCATCTTCTGTTTTTTATGTCTCACTTATCTATGTTCTCTTACATCATTATCCTCTTGACCTTTACATAAACTCTAGGGAAAAATAAATTCTACTGATGTTACAGTGCTGCAGCGGCAGCACAATACTTTTATACATTGATTCATACAGACTAGTTTCTTCGTCTTTGTTGTATTGCAAAGTTTTGGTCGCTTTACTCTATGATCTTCCTGAAGGTACACCAAAATTATAAATTAATGATAAATGCTCCTTAACTTTGCTTCATTTCGGCTTACAAGAGTTTTTTTTTAATAGAAACGTCCTAATTTCAGATGTTGGGAGAAACCTGTATGAAATGATTTGATTTTTATCCCAACTATGAAAAAAATATTTTCATACATTAGTATCAATGAGTCAATATTTGCACAATTACTTGTTTGCCCAATCGAATTAATGTTGGTTTCTCCTTAAAATTGAGCGGCTATAACACGGTCATTAGGGATTGACTGACGTTTTCCGCGTAGCCTGGCTACGCACGAATAGCTTAGTCACGACTGACCACAGATATTGACTCAAACATTACACCTCACCATCTCCAGTTCTCAGACCACTATGTATTGATCCTTACGATGTAGCCAAAGAGTCAGGAGGCGTTGTGGTTTGTACCGTTCTTAAGTAATAAATAACATTATATGTCTGGTTACTAATAAACAAAAGACTTATACCCAACGAAGCCCAAGATTACACGAAATCGTGTATAAACAAAATTGGTTATACGGTACTTTAATCGTCCAAACTATTATTGATTTACCGGAGTGTATCGGTGGCCGACGTAAACTGCGACTTTGATATTTTATCCATGTTTTCAATAAAACCTTGTCATGATTTTTGCTTCGATGGAAGAGGAACCATCATCATCATCATCATCACCTCTTGCTACACTGGTTTATCCATTCAGGTCTGTGCAAGAAGGGTCTCAGGGGCAGCTACAGAATGATGAAGTCCATCATCTGGGATGCCTCGCCACAGACACACTCAGCATTTGGGATACATCCCAAATTCTAGAGCTTATCTCTTGTTCTTCCAACTTTGGATCTTGCTTTATTGAAAATTACCCAATACTGACAAGAAGGGTCTATGACCGATGCGTCCTCTCGAAAGTCACCAACGCAGCCGAGCTATGGAACCTAACCAAAAGATTAGCCCTAAAAAAAAAACTAAGGACCATTCAACGTGCACAGCAGAAGATCATGCTCTATGTAAAATATAGATATCACAAGACACCATAGTGTATTAAAGAAATCAAAGATATAGAATCCATCAGAAAACTCAAATGGCTGGCCTTGTTGTAAGAATGTCAAACGACTGCTGAACATCACAACTCACAACATGGATTTCTTCGTGCGAAACTGTGGCCAACATGAAATAGACAGCATGATGATTTAGACAGGTTCAGGAGATATTGGAGCCGCGACGCCTGCGAAAGAGGAATCTGGTGAATCTTGGGGAATGTCCAACGACAGATGTTAAAATGCTATTGCTGCTGTTGATGATGATGTTAATGATGACAGACGACTCTCTTGGCAGGGCTTCATTACAGGAGGGGGGACACAGTCAATCTCAGCTTCTCCAATCTATAAGTTATTAGTTTTGCATGTTTTAGTCTTTCCACTGCCATAAAACTGTTCCGTCGTCTTGTCTCCTAGTGACCGAATAGAGGGTGCCTCGGATCGATGGTGTTGGTCTCTCTCATTTTTTTTTTTTTTTTTTCGTGATGAGATGTTATCGAATGTGAAATAGTGTAATCAATATTGCCCTGTCTGTACAAAGCTGGAAGAGTAAATCTAGGGGAGCAAAGTGATAGTATATCGTTGTCATGGGCGTTCGCCTTGGGGGTAAACAGTAATATTTATTTCACCTGTAATATATACGATAGAAAAGTTGCAGTAATCATATTCAATCTGAATAGAAACAGGAGTTGAGTTTGACTCTGCAACAGCCAGGTTTGTTTCATAAACAGAGTTCGCATGAAGAGTTTTTGAGTTACTGATTTTACCAACTACACAGAAAGGCTCCAATGTGGATGAAACGCAAAAGATTAGTTCATGATTAAAACATCATCTACAGAGTTGAAAAAACTCTGTTCATATCAAGATTAAATGCTCAAAGAGATAGTTTACATTAGGGAGGCAGTAGCCGAAAAGGGGAAAAAAATAAAGATTTGACTCATATAGAGAGTACAGTGCGACTGGAGATCACTGGGGCGACATTACGGTACCACTTTTTAAAAAAGTCACAATGTAACTCTAACTCTAACTATATATATATATATATATATATATATATATATATATATATATATATATATATATATATATAGAGAGAGAGAGAGAGAGAGAGAGAGAGAGAGAGAAAGAGATACAGAGACAGAGGGTGATAGATAGATAGGAAGAGAGAGAGTATTAGAAATGGCAAGCGTTTTGTCAGTTCCAATACCTTAAAAAGTTAGCACTGCACCCCTATATAATATTGTTGGTTAAAATTGATATATACGCTGTCAGAAATATACTTTAAATATGGTTTTACATATCCCTTGTAGACATACATGAGACTCCATTGAAACGTACATACAGACGAGTCACAAAAATAACATTTTATGGCATAAAACAAGTTATATAAATATCAGCTTCAAATCGGGCGTTACAATTGGGACACCCTGTATATGTGAGAAACTGCAAGAAACAGATTATCTTGAAGTGTGTGTTCAGTGAAAGATCAATTCTCATTCGCCGGAAAAGCATTTGTAGTTCATTTGAGTAAAAACTACCTAGCGAGTGAGTTAAAACGGCAAAAAGGTAGCTACGCCCTCAGGTCGATAGAACAGAGCAGGTAAACACATTAAAGGTAAAGAAAACTGTTTCCAAACAATACTGAATGCTTGAGGGTCGAACTCTACTCCTACTTCTAATCCGAGACTGAAAATGATCACTGCATTGTACATATCAGCAGTGTTCAATCTGCATTCGGTTTCGCACGATCTTTCAATGGGTTCTACGAAACAGAGTGATATTTTTTTACACTAAATAATTCTTCATTACATGAACGGTTCCTTAACGGCCGTCTATTTCTTTCTTATATTCTGATTATTCCATGAAGAAGGCCAAAATCCAATGGTTAATTACACATGTAAATATGTTGATAGAAGGGAAAGCTGTTTTTTAAGTGCCCCCCTAGATAATTTAATTATTGAAAAGGGTTCCCCGAGTAGTTAAAATTTGAAGACAGCAGATACGTATACTAAATAAATAAAAATTGAATAATCTTTGTATGAACGTGTTAATTTATTAAAATGAAATAAGCCTATGCATATACATATATGACAAATTTTCGTTAAAATCCAAGACTTGTCAAATAAGCTCAGTCAGTAAGGCAGCATCCTGGCAATCAGTTGGGTGTTAATTCCAATCAAGGTTATGGAATGTGATTTTCACATGTTGGTCAAGACCCCTAATTTTGTTGTTCTTGTTACGGTGGAGAAATAATGCCAAATCCAGTTTTGGAGTATATCTCGGAATTTTTGAGATGAGGTATCATTATTATTTCTATTGATATTCGGACCATCCTCATCTTTGTTGTTTTTCATACAACGTTTCGGCCGTTGCACTCTACAGCCTTCGTCAGGTATCATCTGTTAGCACCTGTTGTCCACATGGACACATGGCGCAGTGGTTACAGCATCAGACAAATTACTGTTAAGTAATCTGATGGTTCTAGGTTCGATCCTAGTGTGAGACAGTATAACAATACTTCTAACGCTAAAAGAGGGGAGTACGGTCAATATAACCCCATCGGATAAATAAAGGGTTCGATTCGTTACTTCCCAAAAATCTCCCAGATGATACCTGACGAAGGCTGTAGAGTGCAACGGCCGAAACGTTGTATGAAAAACAACAAAGATGAGGATGGTCCGAATATCAATAGAAATACCAGTTTTGGAGTTTAACGATTTTGGTCCAGTGACATTTATATTGCAGAGCACGTCTTCTATTCGATGCTCGTTGATAGGTGCATTAAGAGAAGGAAGAAACGAGTGCACATTGTTGGTTCCAGCCATATATCGAAGACAGCAGACACAATCCGTGTTGTTGCTTACTGGTTGACCATACTCATCATTGCACTGAGACAACCCTGCTCACTTGATCTCCAATATCGTTACAACTGTTGGCTCAAAGGGTGACAGGGGTTGTCAAAAAGGAAATAGAGCATATTACCAGTTTATCGTTGGAACTCCACTCTTGGTTTGGATTTAGAGTAACCTGTCTGCAATGAGTGATTGCTAACCAAGGTTAGAGAATCAAGTCTGTCCTATGTTCAGTTATACTGCCGGGGACTCAGTCGCACTTATAGTTTGTTTGTTTGTTTGTTTTTTCTGGTAGATTTACCTTTTCTTTGTTGGACGAATTAACAGGGCTAAAGGGCTCCAACATATAATACATAAATCTTATAAAATCGTTTGCCTTAACTACGGATACTACATATAATACAACAAAATCGGACCCCAATGGATCAAATAGAATCTGCATGGGATTTAAGTAATGATTAACTCTCAATGAGCCCTGCCCAAGGAAATCTATCATATCAATCTACGAACTTCTAGGGTTACCAACCCCTGCAAGCACCGACATGTCAACAATATTTTTTTCATTTTTCTCTCCCTCTCTCTTCCTCTCTCTCTAAGGAACATAGGCATATAAATATCTTCAATTATTTGCACAACTATTTCTTTTGTCTCTCTATATGTTTCTATGTAAGGAAAACCTGCGCACATCTTTCTTCTGTCTTCCTTCTCTCTCTAACAGACATTTGTACACCACTCTTGATACCTCTTCTTCGTACTACTTTCTTTCTCTCTGTTTTTCAGTGTTATTTTCACATTGCTATCATTGATACTTCTTCAACGCCCTCTCTCTCTCTCTCTCTCTCTCTCTCTCTGACGTTTTAGCACACAAATCATTGTTAAAAAATTCAACAGAGAAATGCAATTCATCTGAGCCGATTCATTTCCCAAGTTCCACATTTTCATCGGATTTTTCACGACTGTGTATCCATTCCGACATACATTCAAACTCTAGCATCAAATATTTGTAGATGTTGCGTATCAGAATTCAGCATCATCTGAATAGCAAAAAATAAGTAAATAAGTAATGCAAGGGATTCTCGTTTTCTCTCAAGTACATAAAATTTCTAATAATTGAATGGTGGTGAGTTCTCAACAATATGAAAACCATCAAATAAATTTCACCCAGTATAATAATTATGACTACTATTTACCTTCATCTTAATTTTCTTTATTCATATTGATGTAATGTGTTACAATACTTTATCTAATAACAAAATCATAGAATAATCGCTTGAATGATATTACTAACACAAACACAATAACGACAAACATGGCGTTGTTATTCGGAGTGATGGGTAGGTTCAAAAGGTGAGATTTCAACCGATCATCGTGGCTCAATGGTAGAGTGCTCACCGCTAGTTCAGAAAGACGTGGTCCAACCCTCAACCTAGTTTTATTAAAAACTTTAAAATTGTACCCAACGCCACTCGGGAGGTAGGATTGAGGCTAAGGGGTTATGGCCAAAAACACAAAGATCACCGAAGTCAAGCAACGTCGGGCCATCTCAGAACTTAGATAGGTGACTATTGAGGAATACCAGGAGCCGTAAGCAGAGTGAAACTTCGGCAGGTCTATCAAACCGAACGTGAGTCTTTCAGATAAGTACTTGTGCACCTGACCCTGCAATACCCTGGATGAGGAAATAAGCGGAAAACGATGATGTATACAACATGCATTTGAAAAGGTTTTACGGAAACATCTTTAAACAAATGTTATATTGATGTTTGTTTTTTTTTAAACAAGAAAAAATATTATGTACATTTTTGGGGAGTAGTATTTTAGATACAATAAGTAATATAATTGTACGAACCATGGGGAGTGTTAGGCCATGCCCTGCCACGCCCTGCCACGCCCTGCCATGCTGGCCCATGAAGTAGAAACATTGAACCTAACCAAGAGACAGACCTACAAACTGAGAAGTGTGCACATGAGAGAATCATGCTCAACCTTACATGGAGAGATCACAAGACAGCACAGTATATAAGGAAGAAAATGGGTGTCCGTGACATCATAGAAACTATTAAAAAACTCAAATGGCAATGGGCAGGCCATGTTGCAAGAATGACAGACAACCGATGGACATCACGTCTCATAACATGGATCCCCAGAGAGATCATAAAATCAGTTTGATATTTATCTTATGAGAGAAAAGATGGGAAAGGTTGAAACTACGCCTCAAATCGGAAAATTTCAAACTGCAAAATAAAGTATGATATTTCTTTGTCAACTTTTTAGTTTTTGTTTTCATTTTCGTGGGTAAAAAAATACAGCTTTTTAAAGATTTTCAAAAGTTCATTCCAATTTCAACAAATTTAAATATATTTAAAATGCCTTGCATATAATTACCTAATGATCTAAACCAGGGCTCCTCTTCGTATTCATTAATTTGAAGAAAAAAAAACGTTTTTGTTACGTTTTGGTAATCCATTTTAAAAAACATTCTCTTTAATCTTATTTCATTTCAATAAACACCGTAAAAAATAATATAGATTAAAACTTTGCGATTTTTGACAGTTTTGTAGTTATTTGTTTCTATGTTTAGTTACTATTAGATTGTAGCAAAAAACTAATTATATAGTCTTAGTATATCTATTGCTTTCGGTGAATGAGGGGTCGCGTAAAATTTGTTCCATTAAAAAGGATCGTAAAAGGAAGAAAGTTTGATGAGCCCAGATAAAAAAACTACATCACATATTTTGAGATTAGCAGGTTTAATTTATTCATTAATTTGTGGATGAAGTATTGTAAATCATTATTAACAACTATTCATTTTTATGATACTATCTATCTTTATTTAAATATTTTTATTGCTAAGTTAGGTTGCGATAAAGAACAACAAAATATCAAGTTTCAGGTAAATATCAATATAAAAATTAAAATATTTGTCGTAGATTCAAAGCTATTATTTTTCAATAAAGTGATATTCATAGCTTTAAAGCCTTTAAAAGTTTCTTTTTTGAATGGTGATGAATCAAACAATATTTTCTTCGAAACGCTAAATCATCCGTCGCCAAATGGGTTTACGCCAAATCAGATATTGCCTAAACGCTCACGTCAGAATGTCCACGCCTAATCCCTTATGCCAGATAATTCCATTAGGAACGCAGGATCAATGATTTTCACCAACGTTGTCACGAAAGGAATCTGAGCAATACCAATCTTGAATGCCTTGTTCAGCAAAGGCGTTTGCGATATCCCAGTCATGCAGCCGTATGCTGGATGGACGTACATCCGAAGACGTGTTGTGCGTTGAGCTTGTCACTGGCTCCAGACCTACTGGATGGCCTGTTCTAGACGTTTGTAAACGAGACCTGACGACAGGCAACATTGATCCGGCAGGCTGGGATGTTGTTGCCACAGATGAAGATCTGCCATCAGGGCAGGTATTCATTTGAAGAGAAGAGGGAGTATCGGTTGGAAGAGCGGAGTGAGCGCAGACAGAACCGGTCGCAGACGACACCTGCAACAGTTGAAAGAGATTTTGTCGCTCAAGAATCGGGCAACTAAACCACAGGAGTCGCAGCAGGTCAGACATGGGCTAATCTTTGGCGCACGCTCCATTGTCTTCCGAGAAGGCCAACAACGATTTAAAGACAGTCATGTACATACATACACACACACACACACACACATATATCTGTATACATATATATATATATACATATATATATACATATATATATACACACATATATATACATACATATATACACACACATATATATATATATATATATATATATATATATATATATATATGAGTGAATTAAAGGCGTCCGTTCCGCCTCTACAGAAACTTGAAGGATATATACATGGTATGTATATATGTGTGTGTGCGTGTGTGTGTTTGTGAATGTGTAAGTGTGTTTATATGGGTATTTATATGCTCTCCCTTTCGGAATGTGGCAAATGGCCTTTTTTAATGTGAGAACCCCAATCGGACGTAGGGCAGGGGACAAAAATAGTCTTGGCTTTGCCTTTACCATGTCATAGGTATCAGGGAATAGCCCTGATCCTATCCCTGATAGTGCAATGGGGAGGTGTAGCCGAGAAGAACGGATCTCCTGGAACTAAACATTATACTCCTTATCGATAGTTGACCACGAATGTCGTAGGATTAGGCAAACAACATACCTGGGAAGTATGTGTGTTTATACGTGTATGATGATAGGAATTTACACACACACACACACACACACATATATGTAGATAATGCACATTTACATACATACGTAAGTACATTCATACACACTCATACACACACTGAAACAAAGACTGAAGTAAAAGTGCAATTCATCTGTTATCTATTTGTTTCAAATCACAAGCCTGGAACAAACCATTTAAATTAATTTGCAAGGGATTTGGTAATGTAATATAATTGGTAACCTATGGAGGTATGTATGTATGTGGGGTGCTAATCAAAATCGTGTAATTTTGTACTTAATGACTCAACTGGAAAGTTGACAATTTTTCCCCAAATGTGTTTTTAGTAAAATGTTTGGCTCATAATCAATCGCGCCAACTCAATGTTTGCCAAATGTTCTCATACCTCAGAGCTACAAAACTTGTGAAACATACACACTCACATGTACACGTACGCACGCATATGCACACACATATATATGTGTGTGTTTGTGTGAATTATAATAGATATACAGCAAGTGTGTCTATATGCATTAAATAGTGCTCGATACCATCGGTAGAGAGGTTAAAACATGAGTAAAGATTTTTCTCAATGGTTCATTATGAATTGTACATTCTGTTTCTCTCAAAAAAAGATTTTAAATGAACAAATGAGAGATGTTCTTTTTAACCATTTATACCCATTATATATATATATATATATATATATATATATATATATATATATATATATATATATATAAAGCACAAACACAAATATAGATTATTATGTTGGCATTTATTTGCCTTCTAAAAGAAGACAGGATGTGATAAAAAGTCGAGATTAACAGCGGATACACGCGCATGTTTTGGCAAGAAGGATCGTGTCACCAAGGCGTCACAGTGTGTCCCCTTCTCTTTAATGCAATGGTGAGGTGCTATTTAAGATCAACTAACCGAAACTTGGCATTGCATACTGTTTTGACCGGCCAAGGGATGAATCCTGGGCCAGGCAACTATGTGTGCACGTCCGTGTATGTGCACTTCTGTAGATAGTTGAAATCAGGAATTGCCTTTGTTTTTCTACCAAAGCAAGAACAAAAACAACCAGAACAATTCTCACAAAATTTGTGATTTAAAAATAAGATTCCCCAAACGTGAATTGAAATTGCAGCCAAGAGACTAGTAGGCTGGTGTCTTACTGACTGAACTAAACTGACAATTACTACATACCTGCGAAATTTATCTTGTACAATCGCAAGGGCTTATTTCATTCTAATGAATAAATTCATTTATTCTAAAAATATATTTTCATATTCATTTCACCTGTAATATATACGATAGAAAAGTTGCAGTAATCATCTTCAGTCTGAATAGAAATAGGAGTTGAGTTTGACTCTGGAACAGCCAGGTTTGTTACATAAACAAAGTTCGCGTGAAGAGTTTTTGAGTTGCTGATCTTACCAATACCACAGAAAGGCTCCAATTTGGATGAAATGCCAAAGATTAGTTCATGATTAATACATCATCTACAGAGTAGAAAAAAACTCTTTTCATATCGAGATAAAATGTTCAAAGAAATAGTTTACGTTAGAGAGGCAGTGGCCAAAAGGGAGAAAAAATAAAGATTTGACTCATATAGGGAGTGCATTGCAACCGGAGATCACTGGAGCGACATTCCGGTACCACTTTTTAAAAAAGCCACAATGTAACTCTAACTATACATACATATATATAAATAGAGAGAAAGAGATAGACAGACAGACAAACAGAGAGAGACAAAGAGTGATAGATAGATAGAGGAAGAGAGAAGGTATAAGAAATGGCAAGCGTTACGTCTGTTCCAATACCTTAAAAAGTTAACACTGCACCCCTATATAATATCATTGGTTGAAATTGACATATAGGTTGTCAGAAATATACTTTTAAATATGGTTTTATATATCTCTTGTAGACATAAATAAAACTCCATTGAAACGTACACACAGACACATTGACGAGACATACACACTTACTCATCTGCAACGCACTTGAGCTGATATGCGTGTGTGAGCGCGGAAAACACGCGGGCTTACCTGTAGCTGCCTTGTTTAGTACTGTCCACTTTTTTTAGAGATTTTCGTCCTGGTTACCTTCGATTTGTATAGTAATCATGGTCGAAGCATAGTGTCTTTTCAACAATGGACTGGGAAGAATGACCTGTAGAATAACACCTCGTCGTGACCTTTGTCAGTGACTCTGTAAGAAAGAGATCGTTCAAATCCGCCTTTCCGTTGTTTACCTCAAGTTGTCAACAGGTGAATGTGTCACCTGCCGGCTTGGTATTAGGGCTGGAGAAATGACCTGCATGTGGTTGGAAAACTTCTGTCAAAAAAACAAAAGAGTGTTCGATGTTTCAATGAAACTTTCTTTTGAGTTGCCAGAAATGAAGAAGGGTTTTAGATCGAATGAGCGATATCCACACCTTTTCTAGACGTGTGTACTTAATTCTTTATCAAGCTAAAATAAGTGTCAACACTGTCGCTATAGCGACAAGAGTCCATTGTCGCATATTGACCCACTTAATCGGAAAGAGACCGAACTTGCGCCAATAGTGTAAAAGGCTGTTAAGAATCGCGAAATAGAAGCAGCCATGTCGACCGACGTTGACACATCGACCGCCATGACTATTGATTGGTGTAAAAGTGACGCGCAGTCACGCTAACAGCAATCACACACGCACACACACACACACACACACACGCATGCACACACGCACACACACACGCACACACATACACACACGTATGTACACACACTGTGCCAAATTACCCACAATCAACCCTGCATGCTCACTTGCTGGTATGGCTTAGGTGGTAGAAAAATGGAATGAAGGACTAGAAATATTTTATCTTAGATGCTATTTCTGGTGAACATTGTATCTGTTTTACTTGACCTGGGGTACAAAAAAAAAGGGGGATGGCAAACACACTTTTCTCGTTTTATCAGTGATATATACATTTTTCATGACATGCATTTCAGACAAAAGTGAGAAAACGCACCAGCAGCCAGCGTATTAAATGGTTTTATTAGTAATATATTGAAACATTTTACCATCTGATAAATTTAAACTCTTTGTTACTAACTTTTTTGCCAATTTTGACTTTTAATTTTAATTTTTAGCCTTAAGATTGAGGGACATGAAAGAAAATTGAAATCTCGCGACAGGGAAAAATGTGCAGAACCGCTGATTTATACTGACGCAACCGCAGAAGAAAAGTCTTCTCACTAACCAAGTTTCTTCTCCCTTGTTGTTTCCCCTGTTTGATAAAACTGATAAAATCTGAGATACCTTTCACTTTGAATGTCTAACCAGGCATACATTAACTGGATCATTCTCCTTATCATTCACTCGTTTATGCACATATGAAATAGTTTATTCATTTATGAGTATCTATTTTATGAGACCTTTTAAAGGTCCATCGTGGGACAAAGGTTTTTCTTCCTCAAGTGTAAGACACGGGGATTGATGGGCCTTGCCCTGCAACGATGGCCGTATTGACCCGGGGATAAATACTTGCGTTTCCCAAGGCAAGGGGAAAATGATGGAGTTTGAAGTCAGCTTGCCGATGCCAATCACCGAGCTGTTAACCGCTCTGCAATATTCACACCTGAGTGAAAACATATACGTAGTCACAACTGTAAACTTCCTCTACGTACTTTTGGTTAAAAACTAAATAGCTAAAATACGCGAAAACAATAAATCTGCACGCAGATGCTATAAAATAAAATCTCCTGTGATGTTTATATAAAATGCACTGTAAATCTCTCGCACATTCTCCAATGAGGGTTTTATTTCATTTCGTATATTTTCCTCCCTGCAGCGGCGAATCTGACATGAAGTTGAGTTTAGTGTGGGGTCCGGTTAAGCCAAACTTTGTCAAGTCCCCGCAACTAGTGTCGTAGAGACATTATACCCAGCTTTACTTGAGACAAATCTTGAGCAAACGACTTAGGTCCCAGGACAAATCCCGAAAAAGCTTGTCCCGACACACAGGCGACAGAACGAATCCTGGGCAGGTAAGTAGGTTTTATTTCATACAGTCAAAACGAAAGCAGTCCTTAAAATAAAACATTAATAGGTACATTGGTAGTGAATTTATTTCTAGCGCTGGTAATTGACTCCAGGTCTCGAATGCCAATTTTATTAGAGGAAAGCCACTGTCTCTCAAAATTAGGGACATTGGCATGAGTCAGACTTTTAAAAATTATGGGTTTCAGTCAAACCTCTTAACCCATATATGCCTGTAGGCCTATGTTTAATCCACCCTAAAAATGCAATAGAAAATAAACTTATGACAGTAAGCGGATCAAGTCACATATGAACACTTTCAAGATGAGAAGAGACAAGCTCTCATTTTTTTTTACAAATAAATTTGCATTACCATATTAATATATTTCCATTTACCTCGTAATTTCTGATTATACCAAAATCTCGCTTTATACATAAAGGGGTTAAAACATTTGGATGTAGTGCATCGTCATTTCATCGATCGGAAAAAAAACTAGTGATCATGGGTACAATCCTTATAAATCTCCTTTTAAGTGTAGCCTTGTGCCAAAAGTTCGATTCGTTCAAAGAAATTTAAACATTTTAATTTTCTCTTCCATATACTATTGATTTCAAATGAGTGAAACATCGTAACAAAGCCGATGAGTGGTTTTCTGCTTCAGATTTCATTAATAGGCTGATGTCACACAAATGTAGTATTAAGAAAGATCATCCATCCGAATACATTGGGACACACAAATCGTTTCAACCGAAGAAATGGAAAAAAACTATGCGTCAATGTAACAAAAATTTCTTAAGAAAAATGTCAGTTCCCAAAGAGGATTTAGGACTTAGAATTCATTTTTTACTAGTATTTTTTAATATAGTCTTGTTATTGATATTAACCCTTCTACTGTGCATGACGGGAATTTCCGCCATTGCTGTCCTGTGGCTGAGTTTAAGATAATGGCAACTCAGTTCTATCTGTGTGTCTGGGCTTTTATCTTACAATGGATTACTTGCAGTGGGCTATCTTGCAATGCACAAGGGCTTTTATCTTGCAAAGGATAACTATAACTATTACACATGCCCCAGTCCGTAGTTGATTGGTTAATGGGTAGAAACGTTGCCTGAAGAACATTAAGATTGGAAAATGGATCAGGTTTCACGAGCGCAGTATCACTAAGAGTGAACCAGAGTATTTGTATACTTGAAAAAACTATAGCAACCACCAAGTATAATTAATTGCGGGTTTGTACCTGATGTACAATAAATAATATAAATAATCAATACAGTGTAAAACTAATAAGGATTGGTTGCCAGTATTGATCATAATATGAGCAATTATAGCAAATTATATGTAAAATATTCAAACATTTAAACATTATGGAGTCATAAGATTTCATAGATTTTATTTCAAATGATTGGATCGCACTACGTACATTGCGAGAGGAAATTATTTTGTAATTCTATCACAATGTATCGCTCTACAGTTTTGTGTAAGAAAACAATCAATCATATTTTGTTGAGCCATGTCAATTTGCCACAGTCTCAGAAGATGATGCCTAGCCTTTCATAAAACAAGTTTCCGTGACCCAATCTCGAACATTTATTGACACATAAAACAAACTCATCACTAAAGTACCCATTATCCCTTTCTTTAGAGGATTGTTTTAGTTTTGGCAGTGCGAAAAAATCGATTTCCAAAGTCTAGAAGGAGGCGAGGATAATTGTTATCCATTGGAAGATAAAAGTTCTTATCCATCGAAAGATAATCCATTTTAAGCTATCTATTGCAAGTAATCTACTGCAAGATAAAAGCCCTGATTCACGCATAGATCTGAGTTATGATCTATTGAAATGAAACGGAAATCTGATTAAGTTAGCTGTAGAACTACAAAAACGGAAAAATAGTTCATTTTAACTCGAAGTGAAAAATTTGCTGAAGAATGAAATTAATATGTTAGAACTGTGAAGGGTCATTATTATTTTATGGTAGAAGCAGGAAGCCTACCCTGATTTGAGGTTTTCCTCATTATTGCATAAAATCTTTCATTTAAATATTTAATGCAGTTGCGTGTGATTGCATTTAGAGTGATGCAAAGATATGTATCTCTTCGTCTTTTTTCTCCATGATTGTCTAGTGTTGTATTTCTCTTTCAATTATTCTTCGTTGATTGCCTTATCCGCCTTGATTTGCAACTGAGCGTGCCTGTGGTGAGACCATGACCCACATGCTCTGACGAAAACCTGAAGCAAGCAAATGACACAGCTAGATACAGCAGATATGATAATGAATAATCATTACATTCACGACTTCCAATGTACCTGAGGGTATATGCAGTCGACAAGAGCTCTCCAGATAGCTGTATATAAGTCTTTTCTGACCAACTCAATGTGTATCTCAGGTAGGGCTGGCCAAGGGGTTATACACGTCTTCGGCAAGACTTGAAATTTTGCACCCACGGTAGTATTCTATTGGCTGTTTTTGTTTTCGTTTTTGTTTTTTTTTTCTCTTCAGTGTGTGCCACGGACCTCTGTGTCCTATGTGACCGCCTAGTTCGCCAAATGGACACGCTGGCCCTGATTACAGGTATTCTAGTATCTGCTTCAAGGTCTCAGCCCCAGGTGTTTTTCGGCTGTCCTAGCTTTCTTTCCCTTTAAGGGCTCCAGGCTAGGACTTACCTTGTGGTGTCTGGCATTCTATGTCCAATTGTAGCTTTGTAGCTTTCAGGGATCCCCCAGCTTTCACGACACTGCGTCATGAATCTTCATGAAGAATATCTATCTCCTCCCAGGGTTGAGCTGCCTTGAT
This sequence comes from Thysanoteuthis rhombus, assembly GCA_963457665.1. Taxonomy (NCBI): domain Eukaryota; kingdom Metazoa; phylum Mollusca; class Cephalopoda; order Oegopsida; family Thysanoteuthidae; genus Thysanoteuthis; species Thysanoteuthis major. The sequence goes on from OY735205.1 coordinate 11,949,488, forward strand.
CTTTTGTCTGCGTTTCTATAACGAGGAGATTTGTTTACGTGATGGGGGTGCTAATCCTACACCTGACCCCTTTCCCCTTACACCTTGGCTTCGGAACGGAATTGGCGAAGTTGCATGCAACATCCCTGCGGTATAATTTGAAGACGCGCTTTCCAATATACTTTCTTTGAACGGAGATAGTAAAACAGATTCTGGATCAACTTTAGAATCCGATCCGGATTCAACAGTTGATCTAGAATGGATTCATGTCAAAAGTGTAAATTGTCATATTATATTGCAGTTAAAATTTAATGTGATCAATGAGTTTCTCAAATTGTTATGATACTAATTTTTCATAATACTCTTTTACGTAGGAGTCAGAATTTTCTATTTCATCATTGTTCTATTTGAATAAAATAAAATTTTGATTACTGTGTAATTAGAGACATTTTGCTCTGGACCTGAATCAATTTTGGGGTCTGAATCCTACACTTAATACCAGATTCTTCCCTGGTCACAGCATCAAAGCATTAACTTGGAAAAGTGGGTAAGAGAAATAATCATCCATTGTAAAATAAAAAGTTCTTATTCATTGCACGATAATCCATTGGAAGTTATCCATTACAAGATGGAACTGAGTTGCCATAGATTGCAATAAAATGGAAATTTTATTGAGTTAGCCATAAGTGTGCAATGATGGAAATTCTCGTCATTTGCAATCGGTTAAAGCATATGTAAACACGAAAAAAATCTCAAAATATTCTACACATGATTGTGAGTCGATTCGCAAGATATTGATTGTGAGTTCGGGGCAAGTAGGCTGCTCCAAAAACGTTGCCCTTTCTTATTACAGTTCATTATATTCATGGATAATGCTATCAAGCGATTATAACTATCAAGATCAGTCGGTCCCAAAGACTTTTAAATTTATTAAAATTTTCATATTCATTTTTGTAAAGTAAAGTTATTTATAAAAATGAATTCTATAAGAGAACAAAGAATTTATAATAATGAATGCAAAGTTATATTCATTTACTTTTACATACGCTTTTACAGGGTGGTGGTGGAAAGAAGGGAAACTCATTACTGGAGGTTTTTTTTTAATTCCCTGGTTAATCCTAGTGAAAAGATTCACGGATATACAAAAATTATGAATGATTTTATTGGTGAGTCAACTCCACCTCAATATATTATGGACGGTAAAATTTTAAAATTTTAAAATTTTAATTCATAATTCGAAAGAATCAAATCTTTCTTAGCTAATTTTGCTTAACAAGCCTGATCTGATCATTCTCAACCTTTTCGAGACTCTTGAGACACACACACACACACACATATATATATATATATATATATATGTATATTATGAGTCCTTGGATATCTATGTTTCTTTGTTAAAAGTCTACTGAGACGTGTGGCACGAAAAATAAACGTGAAAAACAATGAATGTCCAATGGGATAATTCTATTTGATCATGATTTCAGTTCTTCAAAATATGGAGGTATTTTGGTTCAAATAGTTTTCTTTGGCCATTGAACGAAAAAAAATAATACTTTGGGGGCCCTTTTATACCCTTTTAAAAGTTCAAGCATTGGGCTCATCAATAGGTTAGTCTTGAAATGGTTAAAAGAAACCTCAGATCTTTCAACCTTCAGCTTTTTAGTGTTTTTTTTTCTATTCAGACTACGGTTCTATATGAAAACTGAACCCCAGAGTAACAAAGGATGTTGAAAGAAAGGTTGTTTCGCATGGTAATTTGATTGTTTTAATTGTTGAGTGCAAGATAGTTGATTGAAAAACACCGGTTACTAAGTTTGTCTGTACCTAAGCTCACGCACATAAACAAACGTAAATTTCCATTCACTTTGATTCCATTGATACAAAGGCCTACTCAACATCGTGTCACCGACTACTGAGCTCAAACAATAAACGAGATGAATCGTTCAAATGGCTTTCTTATCCCTGACCAATTATTGATCTTTTGATGAGTGATACTTAATCAGCCATCGACACCTAATAGAGATCCCAACTTGAACTAGTGTCATTCTTTTCTTTGTAGCGGAAGTGAACACGCGCTTAATGGGAAGTTTACATGATCATTCAACGGACAGGAGATCTCAGAAATCAGTGATGGAAATGGGTTTTGGGAGCTGCGTATACGGTAATATCTCCATCAGTACACATTGATTATACAACAAAAAAATCTGGTTATTATGAAGTAGGTATACAGTATTTCCAACACTGTTTGAAACGAGCTGAGATACTTACGACTGAACTTCTCCGGAAGTTATGGACAGCTGTTGGATACAATTTCCATATTGAATGAAATACGTTCTCAGAAGATTAACACATTTACAGCGAAAAGTGACAAATGGAATAGTTATCCATTCTTATTATACATGGGGTCGCAAAAGTCGCAAAGGGATTTAGAACTATCATAACTTTTTTCTGTTGTAATATTTGTTCGTTTTTCCGATCCTCAGATGTGTAAGGGAACCCTCGAGAATTTTTCATGGAAAAGTAAACAACTGAGCAACGAACAAAAACGATAGAATTTTACATTGAATACCTTTAAAGTTAACACAAGAAACATATTCGCGTTATTTAAAAGTGCGCACACCACAATCTGAGTCCATGATTCATCATTTGTTTGTCTGTTTTCGGGAATTCGGCCCCGTTAGTGATCACTCACGAACTGAGAGACCATGTCCACTCCCAAATACTGAAAGTCGTATACATTTATAGAAATGCTTTTGAAAGAGTAAGTATTTATGAAGATGAAAATGGTTGACATTTCAAAAAAACAAAACAATTTTCCGTGCATAGGTTTCTCTCTCTCTCTCTCTCTCTCTCTCTCTATATATATATATATAATAGTATATATATTGAGATAGATAAATAGATATTTTATTATTTATTACGTTTATCATTGTCATATTATATCATATAAAACAACTGGCCCTTTTTGTCACTGTGTTCTCCCTCAAACATTGGCACAGTCAAACCAAATTTGCCATGATACTCGATAGACCTAGTGGAAGGTTTCAAAGTAAAAAGTTTTTGGACAAAAATTTTGTGGGTTTTAGAGGGGTTTCTATTTACAATATAGCTTTAATGTTAAACTGAACCCTTACTATCCGTTCCATATATATATATATATATATATATATATATATATATATATATATATATATATATATATATGTGTGTGTGTGTGTGTGTGTGTGTGTGTGTGTATGCAATTATTCATTATTCTTATTATATTACAAGAGAATATAACCGAAATAAATGACGGTGTTATTCATGTATGGATCGACACTAAGGAGCCTAAAGCTATTTTATTGGATGATTTGTTTTCAATAACTCAAGTATCTTAATTTCAATTTTTGTAAGTCTCAACTCATCAAACTGTTTTAGTGTGTGATGATCAGACATAGAGTCTTGAGAGTTTCTAAGGTGTAATTTTTATTTCAATGTCATCGTAGGAAGGTAAATCAACAAATGATATCCTCACATTTGAGCGTAATCAAACAAATAAATAAACTGGATAAATTGCTTATAAGCTCATTATATGGTTTTATCATATTCTATTATCAGGAACCTAGGGAAATTTCACGATTTGAAAAATATCAAACACGATAAAAAAATGTTGATTTAATATGTTCTATTGCCTCAAATTTTGCCCCAGGAAAAATCTAATCCACTCCGTGTGTCATCCAATGTTGCCAAGTATTATCTGTTATTTATAGCTAAAACTCTCATTATAATGACTAAACTCGTTTTTCCACTTCCAGCTATTTTATTAGAGAAAATACCTATGTGCTGAAACACGAGAACAAATTATCAATAAAAATTGTACGTTTACTTTTAGTACACTTATTGGCTACCGTAGATTTTTAATGGGAAAGAATCGACCAGATCTAGCCGAGAAGTGCTCAACTTGGCAACTTTGATCTTACACTTTCTTTGCAAGAAGCAGGCAACTCTCTCTTTTCTCCACTCCTTCGTTGAATTAATCACTTAGCCTACCGAATCAAGCAGGCAAATCTTTCTTCTGTCCCATCTCTTATTAAAGTATCTCACCAGCGTGACATCATTTAATAGAGGGTAGCAGTTTCACACTTTAAATATTGTGATGATTATCTTTCTATTCTATAAAACAACTGGCACCTGTTTATCAATGTGCCCTTCCTTAAACATTGGCACAGCCAAACCAAATTTCGCAAGCATACTCAACGGATCTTGGGGATTTTTGAGAAAAAAAATCAAGGATTCTAGGACGGCTCTATTTACAATATAACTATTATGCTAAACTAGACTCCTAATTTCTGCCCAATATACATATACATAGTAGCTGGAAACTGCCGGAGGAGACAGGTTTAAGCAAGATAGAAGCACTTGACCATTGGGAAATAAAAGCCAAAACTCACGGATATAACTGAGCTGCTATCAATCGCAATCACACGAAAGTTTTATTGAGTTGGCCATAGAACTGAAATTCACGTCATTCGCAATTGATTTGTTAACCTGCGATGGATGAACTAAATAGATTCAAAACTTTTATCAACGACGGGAACAAATCTAAATTTAAATTTTCAAATTCTGGGATCTTTGATTTCTAATAAACACTCGTTTACCCGTGCCGTCAAAAATAACGGCATATATAAGATATATGGAAATGCATTGCAATCTATCTACGTGGATAATAGAGATTAGAATCGCAGTGAGTTTGAAGAATGATTTTATCATTTTTTGTTTTTGCTCTTACTACTTTATCTTTTTTTAGATGTGTTCACACGTCTCAATAAGACGCTTTTAGGTGGGTCGGTCGGTCAGACTCTCTGTCTGTCTGCCGGTTCTGATTACAACAGAAAGGGGAAAGAACAAAGAGGTGTTATGTCATTAAAAGGTGTAGCGTCATTGAAAGGACATCTAATCCGATCAATTTTTCACCAGCTGCTATGTCATAATTTAATGTACGAGATCCACATTTTTGTATCTAAAAAAAGACCCTAATTGCCAAAACGCGCCGAAAGTCGCCATTTACGAATTTTATTATTTAGCTTTGTTACACTGATTTGGTCACACTGAATTCATGTTCATGTCAAGTGCGTAGACCAGCGACAACTTCCATTTTCTTTTTTTGCATACATAGCCGTTGGGACTATACGTCATAATACAATGGTATTGAAAAAGAAGATTGGCGTTCTTAAAGCAGATTTTAGACTCTTTTTAAAATCTCAGTGCATGAATCCGAGGATCTTTAAAGCAGGGGATCGGTTTTACAATGATATGAAGTAATAAACTGACCCCTGTGATTAATACATCTCAAATAATGCAGCCTTGGACCTAAAGAGAGGGAAACTTATCACATAGTATCTAGTGACAAACTGATCCTTCGCGAGTAATACGTCCGCCTTTATTGCTTTAAGTAATGAGTCTGTAAACCAGATATATATTTCATATTTTGTAAACAGCACCCCAAATTATCTCTTAATAAAATTGTATGAAACAAAAAAATTATTTTTCGCTTTCTTAAAATTAATCACACCCAATCATGACCTCAAACTAATGCTAGAAGAACTGAATGAAGAAAGCAAGAAAGTTGGCCTTTACGCGAACTTCTAAAAAACAAAGGTTTTGTAACCCAAAAATGTTGAAAATAAACACGCAACGATTAAAAACGAAAACGTAGAGCTAGAGAAAGTAGACCATCACATCTACAAAGGACAACGAATCTCCATGAAATCCTCAGAAGAAGAAGAAATCAAACGAAGAATCACTCTAGAATAGTACGTCTTCGGTAAAGCAAGCTAAACCTTCAAAAACAAGAAAATCCCATCAGTCCTAAGAAGAACGGTATACAACCAATGCATCCTGCCAATAGTCACCCGTAGAGCTGAAATATTGAACTTGACCCAGAGACTGACCATCAAACTGAGAACCATGCAACGTTCGCCTGAAAGAATCATGGTCAACATTACATGGATCGCAAGGTAGCGCAATGTATAAGGGAAAAAACAGGAGTCCGAGACATTATAGAATCTGTTAGAAAACTCAAATAGCAATGGGCTGGTCATGTTGCAAGAACTGTAGACAATCACTAGACATCGCGACTTGCAACATCCCCACGGATTACCTGCGAAACCGAGGCCGGCAGAATATAAGATTGCGAGACGAACTACACAAGTTCGGAAAATTTGGGCTCTGCGATGCCTGTGATAGAGATATCTGGCGAATCCTGGAGAAGATTTATGTCCAACGACGGGTGATAAAAGATCGATGGTGATGAATTATCTTCAAACAGGCCAATCTATGACCCAATTGTTCATTTCGATCAAACACCTCATTATATCCTTAAAGTTCCGTCCAAATGAAAACAGTGGCATTAAGTGATTTGCATAAATTCAATTTCTTGCGCCTACAATTAATCTTTAAGGAAATGCATAGCAATTTATTATACTTTTAAATATTTTAGAGTACTTACAGCAGGTTTTAACAACCATTTAGAGTCTATATTTTTAGAATTTGAATCAATATGATGGGGATCTGTTTTCTGTTGTTATCACTGAACCCTCCAATGATTAATGAATTATACATATACCACTATGATAGCCATGATTTGTAGCTTTGCAATGTTCCAAACATGTCATGCTCTTTTTTTATGACTGTTGAGAGCACAATTTAAACTCTAAATGAGCTGTTGAGAGACCAATTTAAACACTTTATGAACTGTCAAGAGACTAATTTAAACTCTTGACGAACTTGATATCTCTCAAAAATAAAGTAGCATTCAAGTTATTAGGATTTTATTAAACTCAGTCAATTCAGCGATGAACCTCGTTTACAGAGGTAAATCAATCAACTGGATATTGAAAAAAAATTTCTTTTTTCTCACTGGAAATATAATGAATAAATACATTTGCTAAGAGCGTGAGTCTGTTACCAGTAAAAATACTTCAATTGTAAATTGAATACTGATTCAATCATATTTACTCATGAATGATGAAAGCTTGCTTCAATCTATGAGCTATTATGGGACAGCTAAAGATGTATGAAGAGAAGAGAGAAAACTTGTTATTATCCAAAATGTATAATCAAAATCCAAGTATTGAAATACAGTCACATAATCTAGTTGAAAATAATAATCGGAGAATACTTCCATATCGCAATATTCTACAAGTATGGTGATCAATTGACTTAAAGGCATTTCTGTTAACAGTATACGCTAAAAATATCACTAAACGTTGGGGGGTTGCTTCAATGATCCAAGCCCACCACCTGAGACTTGTCACTGCCTTTAATATCTGCTACTATCCACATAAGTGCCCATTTGTATGGTGGAATGATAAGAACACCTTCCTCAGAAGGTCGTGGGTTCAATTCCTGGGGCGGGCGAAGCGTATGGAGAACTCTTCATAGAACAAAAATTCCCCTAGAGAAGGACAACTCTGATTCAGAACCAGGGAGTGGAGCCTCCTTAAGACAATTTGTCGTCCGCGAAACTACCACCAGACGTATCGTTATCTGCTTTCTTGTGAACTACATCAGCGAGGCCATGACGGGGGTTCTGACGACAAGGCATCCAAGGATCTCTATACCTTTTGCCCAGGCATGCACCCTGGAGAGTACGTTCCATTGTCTATGGAGATAGAACGGAGGCTATTCATTCAAACTCGTAAGCTTTTGAAAGGTCTGCCCTTGGACCTTTGGGGACCCTCAGGAGTCTATGGCAACCAGGTTAGGAACCACTGCGCTAAATGTTAGAGGGTGGCCCCCAAAGAGCCCAGCCCTCAGGCCCCCAGATTTTCTGCTACATCCCTGCATTCAGGATTGCAAGCAGTAAGCTTTTTACGATTTAGTCTTGAAGCCAAACTAATGACACAGATTGTCTGACCTCCTGATCGCAAAACACGTAGAAAAGATTAGTCTGCTGCTTGAAAATTTGCCAGCACCCAAAAATCAAGAAATCAATAGAATAATTTGTGATGTCTGGCGAAAATGAATCTTTGAAGTCTGACTCTCCAAAACTGATTGAAACAAGCACCAATCAGTTATCACTCATTTGTTGATAGCGTAATTTTATTCTTATAACCTACTTATAAAAGTAATTTTCCGTTGAATAGTCAATATTAGGAATATTAGACTGACAGAAAAATATCTTACAAATATTAGCACTTCCTGTAGGGAATATACTATGTATAGTGATAAGAAAATATTTGAAGAAGAATATTCAGTTAGAATAGAAATATGCAGGAAACCAAGGTAAAAGCAATAATAATGAACTTTCATGCGATAAAGATAAGTTGATTGCAGAAAAAGATAA